>JAWWES010000115.1:76191475-76201986 GCA_035583135.1 Lophotriccus pileatus | reverse complement strand
TCTTTGAGATATGGTAGTTCATTCAAAGAGTTAGTGTCAGATAAAGTAATTTTCAAGTTGCATGTTCCAGAAAGAGTTCTGCTCAAGATTTTGAAGTCTGAAGTATATTTGGTCAGGAATGAAAAAAAGCATCTGAATGGCTTTGCTGTGAAAGTTAATCTGTAAAAGTCCATGTGTTTGGGGAGCTCATATCACTACTGTGTTGTCTGCCTGAATACTACTGTACAGCACCCTAAAAAGCTAATCCATTCATAAATATACTGAAGTCTCAATATCTCAGAATATATATAAATTTTTACTCTATTAACTGCTCATTTTTAACTTAAAAGCTGGACAGTATTTGTATATATTCTGTAACAGTCCCATAAAAGTAGCAACGACAAGCCTCGTGCTAGTAATTCCAGATTCTGTCCTCTGACATTTAGCAAGTCTAAATGATAGATTTCTATATCCAAAATTATATCAACTCTTTTTTTGCTCACCAAGTCAATTCTAGAAACATTTAAAATTCTCCATGTTTCATGGGGTAAATAAAGCCTTTGTTCTTATATAGAAAGGAAAGTCTCAATCAGAACTATAAACAAAAGGTTTAGCTTCCATGCACCTGGACAATCAAATGCTGCTTGATTAGGTTTATAATTACTAGTGACTGTCTCATTATAAAAAGCAGCTGGTATTGATGTGCCACTTGAACTTATCCCTGTATCATCAGTATGTGGTAGTAAACATCAGCAATACAAGCTGCACATCAATGCTAATGTTTGCTTGGTTCTAGAAAGGAATTTAAAAAAATAATATTGAAGTGGCAGAACAGAACAAATTTTTCTTATTCTAGGTAATAACATTCTGGATTTTTATTTTAGCAACCTTGTATTGGATTTCCAGGGGGTCCTGATTTAGTCAAGGCAACACCCAAAAAAGACCTGGAGTTCCTACAGAAGGACTAGTAAGGATGTTGGGAAATAACACCCAAAACAGTGGCCACGCATGGACATACTTGACAAAGCAGTACAATTTAGGCAGACTCGGAAGCTAAACATGAAGTAACAAAAGTTAGACTGAGCTAATCACCTTACATCCACTTAACACTCATGAGAAACACTGGTGCTACCAAAAGGGATTCACCTCGTCCAAGAGGCACCTGAAATATGTACAGCTAAATGCTTTAGAGGTCACCTACTTCTCTCCTTCTCACAGGCTGGAGTGATTAGTTCAGATTCTGACATCTTTCTTTTGTGTGATTAAAGGTGCCTGAGGTAATCCTATTCTAAGTGTTTCTTTGCCTAAATTCCCAAAGGGGTCTGGTTGGACATTCCTTCTAGGAGCATGCCTAATCTGTACTGACAGTTTTAAGCCAAATATAACTGCGGCTGACTCATGTTTTACATGTCTTAATGACTAAACCAAGGTAAGATGCCCGTGCCAGCTCACTCATCAGCCTAAAATTTTCCCTCTGCAGGAAATTATCCTCACCAAAGTACTGTGGGCTGTATAGGAATGCGAAACTCATGACAATGGCAAATGTTGTGACCATGACTAAGCCGCTCATGTTGGAGCAATTCTACCTTACTTCCACACTTTAATATAATAGTCATTTGACTAGTGGGTGAAAATGAATCTAAAGTTTGATGTAACATGAAAAACCAGGGAGAAAAGAGAGGAATCAAATGTGGATTCCCATCCTCATTTCATTTAGCATTTATATACTGTATAGGGGGAAATAGTTTGAAAAGTTTGAAGCAGGTAAGATAGACTGGCATATGGGGAAAACTTTCTTTTCTCCTCCCATTCAAAAAGAGAAACGAAAATATAGAATCTGGAGTAAGATAGATAAATACATGGGACATTATATAAACAGAGGTGCTTGGATGGAAGCAGCTACATTCTTTCTTTACTGTGAGATGACTGAACAATCTCTTGATTTTGGTTAGCTCATAGTCGTAAATTCCCAAAAGAGAAAATTTACAAACAGATGCAAAAATTGCTTGTAAAGACTGCTACTCACACTCTTGAGCTTCAGGCTATCATTTACTCTTCAATTTTTATTTTACATTTGTGGGTATTTTCTTAAGAGTCCGTCAAGCCAGTTAGTCCCAAACAACTGGCTAAAACAGATGATGCTCAGTGTATTTGTCACAGTAAGAGGGCAAGAATCCAACTTTTAACAAATTATGTACTCTCTGTAAGTAGTTTACAACTATGTTCATGAGTAAAAAGCTACCTGGAATTGCACAGATTTCTTTATGGCAGTCTGGTGTGCTTTAAGATAATCTTGCTTTCAAGTATTGATAAAAAAAGCTAACAGAATTTGATAGAAAATGTAGTTTGTTGACAACCTTTAGGTAAAACCCCATTTTCGAAAACAGGAAAAAACAAGGATTAGTAAGACATACATTTTATAAGATGAATAATTTTGAAGCCCAGATTCTTTTGGATGTTTTATGTCCAAAGACAGGATGACATGCTTATAAGACATGTACATAATAGTATAACCATGAAGGTACTAGAATCTCAGATATCAAAGATCTGCCAAATTATTAATAAATTTATTTTTATTCACTAAGAGGAAAACTAACTCATATATGTTAACTGAAAACAACCAACTTCATGTGGTTTGCTAGATTGGTAATCAGTCAGGAAAAGGTTCTATTAGAAGCTGGGTACATTTCTGTAAGACATGACATATAACCTGACTATATTCAGGATTTTAGGTTCAGTGATGGATGAATGAAGCAGAAATGATCTGTAATAAACAGGATATAAAGTTAGATTATATATTTGTTTTCTGTAGTATTAAACTTTTCCTCTACAGGGGTGATGTGGCAGCAGCTTTGCCATTTGTTCCATTTTGAACTTTTATTATATGTTCTTGCCACAGCTTGTACATATGAAACAAGAATGTCCTGACAATCGAAGTAATGGATTTAACAGGTTGTTACATGACACTGACTTACTTCAAGATCACTCCGAGACTGGAAGTGAGTGAGGAAGCGTTTGTGAAAAAGAAATTGGTATATTTGGTTGGGTTTAAAACTCTACTTTTAAAACTCGTACTTTTTTTGGAATCTGGGAATTTATCTGAGAAAGTAGGCAGAAATGAAATAACTCTGGATTATTAACCTTTCTAATAAGCACAAAAAATTGAAGCCACTGCACAATTTCTTTTCAAAACAAGTATCAACCATTGAGATTACATGTATTTGGTTGCTTTGAATGATAGCATCATAAAGTCTGCAAAGTATTTTAAACTAAAAATAATTTTTAAGGACCTAAGGAAAACAGGACATTTTTAATAAAATTCATCACATTTATATGTTTTTTTCTGTATGAAAAACTCTCATAATCTGCAACAAAAGAAAAGAAAAAAGTAAAGAAGAGGAAGAAAAAAATCCTCTCACTAGCTTATAGATATTCAGATATACTGCCATGTTTTAGCAGAAAATTATTTTTTTACATTTTTAAATATTTTAACTTCTTTTATTTAAACAATAATGAGAGCACAATGAGACAGGAACTTCTTAGTAATTAAGCAGTAATTTATTAGCAATTAAATATACCTTTAACTATTTTTCAATTCTTTCTCAGAGTATTCTACTGAATACTTGTGCTGCCCATTGTTCAGTTTGAGATATTTTAATGTGTGCATGGAAATACAAAACACTCAGGTAGGCTAGCTGTAACCAAGGGAGTCTAAACTCTTTTAGCTTTCTCCATAAGGCATTATTCATACAGATTCATACAGATGCATGCAGCTTAATGCTTAGATAAGCAACTATATTTGAAAAAAATAATAATTTTTAAAAAAAATGGTTTAGGATCTCTTGCCTAAGGATTCTCCTGGAAAAAGGAAGGAAAATAAACAAAGATGTGGAAACAAAGATATGAATAAATTATTTATAGGATGCAGGCAAAGAGCTTTCCTTCTTTTGATGGGGGAGAATATTTATGAGAATGCAAAATTAGGAAATCTGGAGGTTGCATTGGAAGTCTGCTTCACCAAATAAGACAAAAGTACCAAAATGGTGAGGCCACTGGGAATCTAAAGTATTACTATTTTGACTTTTGGAGGAGGCCATTTATTTCATTGTAACCCAAAAATGTGATGTTTCCTGCTTTCTTCCTGGAAACTGAATATGGCTTTTTACTTATCTGGTTCCTTGGCTCTTTCAGACTAATCTCTATCCTCCCAGGGATCAGTTGCTTTAGTTTCCAGCCTTGGCCATGGTGTTCAAGGCCAAGCAGGACAGCCAAGATGAAACACTGTCTTCTGTGAAACTCTTGCCTTGTGATTTGATAAAGTATCTCTTCAATTATGCTATCAGCCTCAAGTTAGGAGTGGGCAAAGAAGAGACATCTGGCATTTGAGGAATATTTGAGCACACGACAAAAGTTTTCCCAAATCTTGAAAGTGTATTTGAGGTTCACGCTATTGAAGGAATTGATTTCTCACAGCTTTGTTTGCCCCATTTTGGAAAGAGAGTACCTGCTATGTCAAGTAAAAAAAAAAAGAGGAATGATGGAAGGTGTGGCAAACAATTGCCATCTGCTGTGTATCAAAAATAAAAGGTGTGGATTTTTAGTACCTATAAATCAATGTACATACAAATGTAGAATAAAAAATTCTCTGATATATCCATCAGGTCCCAAGGATGGCTTTAATTTTCTTTATTCACATTTACTAAGTCTCAGAAGCTACTTGAAAGCAGGGTGTTTCTCAAAATAAGGAAGGCTTATTGAATTTGACTATAGCCCTAAAGAAACACACCCACAGATGCCCTTTATAATGTCACTTCTAAAATAGAAGAGCATGTTCCTTTGCACTGGAACCAGCTGGCTTCACCAAATAGTGTATAATTTTAAATGATAAAGCCATTTTACTAGCTCTTGCTTTTAGAGGTGTAATTTGAATACCCAGGAAATCGATATCTGCTTTGTTACATGATTACAACCGAATAATTGAAATATCAGAAGGGCAGTGAGCCATAGAGGCTTTGTACTGAACAAATAAGACATTCTAATGATGATGTTTTCAGTATAAATCCAGTTCTCAATTTAATTTTGTGCAACTTGTGAAAGTATTCTACAAAGAATATAGGTGTATAAAAATGAACACCTGAAAACAAGTGACACTTTTGTATCACCAGTTTTTTTTTTTTTTCACCATTGCCCACCACAGTACTGCTGCAAACAAGCCACAGAAGCAACACTCATGGAGGAATATTATACAAAACCAAGTTAAAGTGACAAGATTGATTGTGGACAAGTGTGGAGGCTGGAAAAAAGCTGCTACTCCTTGCGAGCTAGGAACAATGCTTTATGAACCCTGGTTCCTCTGAAAAACAAAATAAAAGAAAGGATCTGTAGAAGGGAAATACTTAATTCATGTTTTCACTTGTGAAGAAAAAAGGATTTTCCCTTATGATATAAAATCAGGAGAATCTGTAGGTGAAGCACAAGTCAAGGTTAATATAAATTATGTATCTGCTACTTAGTTGCAATGCAGAGCAAAGGAAAAAGACAGGCTTTCTTATCAAAGAATGACTGCAATATTATTTCAAAGGTATTCACTGTGATTGTAGGATAATAGTTTTAAAACTGGAGTAAGCACAAAGGTTGAGCAGCTTACTTAATGAAGCGCTAGCCTTTCATCCATAGTGGTATAATTTAAATCCGTCTTTCAATCCTAAGTAAAATCAGTGGCCTCATCTTTGTCCCTCATGGACAGTAATACACATTATATAATTATTGCATGTAATTTGACACAATTTAGTACAACCAATAGCCATTGTGTCAGTAGAACACCAAGCTTTAGCTATCACAAAGGCCAAAATAACTTTTTTTTTTTTCAATAGGGCAACTTTTAATAGAGTGCTTTCGTTTTTACTGACAACTCTGTAATAATTCCTACTTTTTCCCACGGTAACTCTCATTCCAAGTGGGATTCCTTATCTCGGACTTCTGTATAAATTCCTCTAAGATCTAGATTTTAACAATGAAGTTTCTGTTACACCTATTTTTATTTTTTTAAGCTTCCACAAGATTCCACTTTTAGATCTGAAACTCCAGACATTTTACTTATAACATCGGTATCTGCTTTTAGTTCCTAAAACAAGGTGAAACTAGAATTAAGTCAAATTTTGCAGGTGGTCTTTGTAGCTCGTTTTCAATTACCCAGTCTGGAAAATTGTTTTCTTCTGTTATTAATTTCAATAATATAAGACATCTCTGTGTATTCATAGCTTACAAGGATGAATGTAAGACTACATGTAAATATCAATCTAATAGTACAATTTCAATAAACACAGTAAGTAGTTGTGCTACATTTTATGTATAGTTTTCCAATAAAAGTGACTCAACACACACTGGGGTTTAGAGACCCCATAGGCAAATCTGTGAGATTTGGGAGATTTTCACTGTGAAATCATCTATTGACCTAGAGTGATAGTGATTATGGAGAAAGTTCCCATTGTCAGAATATATGTGATTTACCTTTGTTTACATCATATATTTTTATTAATATTTCACCTGCCATATGAAGAACTTATAAATTTGGAGATTTTTTTCTTTAAAAAACATGTATTGATTTTCCTTTTTGTAGAGTAAACATTGATTCAGTTCATTTAAAGAGCTTTTTTCTGTTTGTGCAAAGTTAAAATTTCAGTCACATTCAGCCTCAATTACTTGGATTAGGATAGGTAATATGCATATTATTGTTTTGAGAACCTCAGAAGGAAGTGGCTTCAGGATGCACTAGGGGAGGTTCAGGTTGGATATTAGGGAAGTTTTCTTCACCAAAAGGGATGTCAAGCACTGAAACATGCTGCCCAGGGAATACCCCATCCCTGGTGGTATTTAAAAGTTGTGTAGATGTGGCACTTGGGGACATGGTTTAGTGACAGTCTTAGCAGTGCTGGGTTAGTGGTTGGACTCTACGATCTTGAGGTCTTTTCCTTCCTAACAATTCCATGATTCTAAATTTCTTTACATGTGTTCATGTGCAAAGATGGTTTCTTACTCTCCTACTCGGACAATTTAATGGGAAATTTTCTATTTAGTGATTGTATCAGTAGATTCTTCTGCATAGTGTGCAGTCTGTACCTCCTTTTTTTGTTTGCTGAGCTCCATACTTTTGTTTCAAAGTAGTGCAAAGTAAGGTTTTATGCATGTTTCTGAAAATTTTACTAGGAACAGCAGCCTCAGTTAATTGACTCCTACCTCACAAAAAAAGAAGCTACAAAAAGCACTGAGTTTGAATCTTTAATGAGGAAAAAATTATTTAAAATATATTTTTAATAAAAATAATTTATAGTAATGAATTCATAGGTTATGTAAATCTGACTAACTTTAAGAAGAACTCATTATTTATTAGAATATTTCAATTTTTAAAACAAATTATTTGGAACAGTATTAGCCTAATGCTGAGACATAATAGTAACCAAGACCCACCTAAACCCTGAAAGGGTCATATCTTTTTTTGATTTGAATGTAGAGCCTAAAGGTAATTTTAAAAACCTCATGATAAATAATTAATTCAATACTTAAAAAAGATAGTGCTTTTATTTATGTTCATATACTATAAAGCATACCTATGTGATTTATAATTACACATCCCCACTAGTTAAAGTTGTTATATCACAAAAGGAAAAAAAAATTACCTCCTCTATCAAAATTATAAATTATCCATGTCTGTTTACTTGTAAACTGTATATCTTGTGTTAACCAGTAAGATCTTAGGCCTTTTTTTGTCTAACTTCAATCCAATTTACTTGCAGCTACTTTCATGCAGACAATTAATTCAGAAAGCATGGAGGGGGGGAAGCTGAAACATTGATTCATAACAACCTGATAATCCAGGTCATTGTTGTAATGCATCAAAATACATTCTTTTTAAACAATAATGACTTACAAAGTGTGTTTAGTGTGAGAGTGTTGTTTCCTGCACTCATCCCAATTCTGACAATACAGAAGTAATGCCTACAATTACCTGGAATTTAATTACTTCTCTGAAAAATAGATGTGCATTTAGATTAATATTTTCATTCATTTCTGTCCATAAAGCTTTCTTTTACAAAAGTAATGCAAAACCCCGTTACTGAACAGCACTTGAATCACAGCAAAGTGTAAGCTGTGTTTTCTTGGGGCAAGTTGGAGGGGCCTATGGATAACACAGAGAATCCAAGAATTGGATTATGACTTGACATGGTACTTAAATTCACCCTTCTAATAAGCCTAAAATACCACATCAAGGAGAATTTCAAAGACTGCATTTTTACAAAGTCTGTATAGAAGTCTCTTTTCTCAGTCTCAAAAGCTTTCAAGGGCAGAAAGGCCAAGACATGAACACTGTCTTTTCTGCAGAATTCACATCAAACATATCATTTAGGAGCAGTTTTCTATTCCATGTTTTATGAGAGAGATTTAAACAGTTACTGGGTTAGGTTTCATTTAATTGTTAAAGAATTTACTAAATTTTGAGTATTTGTCCTTTTGACAGAAGGAAATCCCACTGAAATTCTTTGATTATCAGTTTAATATCTGTGTATTGTAAAAAATTACTTCAGTTCTTTGATTATTACTTTGCAATCGTGATTCTTCAAAAAGACACAGTGCTTGGTTAACCTTAAGAAAGGGGCTATATCGTTGACATCGCCTGTTACCTACAGACCCAGAGTGCACTGATCTGTAAAGATATTACCAGAAAGAAAAATCTATATGATACTATTAAATTAAAGCCAGCATCTACCTTATCATCATCATGAAAGGAAAACAGAAAAGGACACAGAAGAAAATATCTCATTATCAAGTGTGACAGACTTAATTAGAGTAATTTTTCAAGAATATTTGCTTATTGGGCTGTGGCTTTTATATGTCTCTGATTCTTCAAATATTTAAAGTCTGTGTTGCCTCTACAATAAATGAGCAATAAATTAAGCTGTGTCCTCATACAGGTTTTTTCCTTTTTTGCACTCACATGAAGGGGGAATGGTTGAGTGCCCAAACTCACTGGAGCAGAAGTCATTTTTTGTTCTGCTCGAGTAGGAGCTGTTACAGGAACGGAGCTCAGAGCTGTAATCCAACCAAATTTTAATGTTAAATTTAATTGAAAACAGGAAGCAGGGCTTGGAATTCTAAAAGTTTACTTCTTTTTAGATGCAGTTTTTGTATTTGTAGAATTTAAAAAAGAAATCCTTGGGTGTCTATGGAGTTGAACTACTGACTTCAGTAAAAGGAGTATGATAAAAATTTTGTTGATTAAGTCTTACTCCACTGAGATGGAAGGAGACATGGAGACATATTCTAATAAATACACCATGTCCATATAGTGTCAAGATGTTCTGGGTTCTTTAGTTATGTTTATTAAAATAATCATTAAATTGAGAGGATTAAGGATTAATTATTGTTTCTTGATAAAAGAATGCCAGTTTTGTTGGCTTGAATTATAAATATTGCATAGTTTTATAAACACAGTTATAAGATTTATAATTATAACTATTACATATAATAACTGCAAGTTATCATAATTTTGTATTTATTGCCTATACCCAAGTTTCCCTATTTAAGCAAAAAGGGGGGGAGCTAGTAAGCGTATTTATGAGATAAAGTTTGTTTCCTTCAATGCGGATGTTAAAACAAAAATCAAGGGATAATAATTTGCACAAATGAAAACAATTCAGTTTGCAGATTTTGAAACTTGTTTATATTTTTCGCTTTAAAAATACACAAGCATAATAAAAAAAAAAATCAAAATTTCAAACATTTTTTAGATCCCAAACCAGTAAGATCAGAAGATGGTTAGGTCAGAAGTCCCATGACTGAATAAGTTTTGCAAAAATTCTTGTAACTTCTTTGGAAGAATGTTTAGAAAATTTTTTATCAACATGTCATGAAATGGAGGACTACTGTCTGCAACGAAGAATCCCTACAGCTAACTCCCATTCAGGAATGGGCATGTCAAACAAACAAAAAAAAAATTATTTTTGCTGGATAAAACATCAAGGACATGAAAGATTTCAAAGTAATTTTATTTTTTCAAACATAGAATGAATAATTATTTTTACCTGAGTAAAACTAAAGCCTCTAACATCAGTAACAAAATAGATACATTTGAAGTAAGTGGCAAGTTTGCCTCTTAGTTGTTTTAAATATTTAAATCAAAAATTTTCACTGTAATATTCTTAAGAAAGGAAAATATTCCTGTACTGGAATATTGCACTTTGTTACTTATGTGGAATTAATTTGAATCTGGCATTCAGAACTAATTTTTTTTTTTTTTAATTTTCTGCCATGTGTGAGGAAAACCTTTAGTGCCGACTGAACAATTTTTAGATATTTTGGATGCATGTCTCTGTAAAAATGATTCTTTAAATTAGAATTTAAAAAGAATTAGAATATTGCATATCTCCCTTCCCCCTTCCCTTCCCTTCCCTTCCCAAACCTTCCCTTCCCAAACCTTCCCTTCCCAAACCTTCCCTTCCCAAACCTTCCCTTCCCTTCCCTTCCCTTCCCTTCCC
>JAWWES010000115.1:76149572-76191375 GCA_035583135.1 Lophotriccus pileatus | reverse complement strand
CCCTTCCCGTCCCTTCCTTTCCCTTCCCTTCCCTTCCCTTCTTTTTAATAAAATGTCAACACTGGTGTTTCATTTAATAGCATTGGATTTACAATCCCTTCCTCTGGAAAAAAAAAAAAAAAAAGGAAAAGCAATTTTTCGTTCATTTCCCTAACTTACCTGGGTAGTCCTTGTAGGTTTATTGTAATTCTAATGCATACATATTTTCTTAGTCATCGTCACCAAATAGTGTCCCCAGACATACTGCAAACTGAGCCATTATGGCAAATCTCAGACCAACAAGCTTTGCTTTGTTTTGTTTTGTTCAGTCCCTCAACGACAGGGCAACCTTCAATTGTCTGTGAAGTGCAGGCTGTATGCTTCCATAAGGCACAGATGATTTTGCTTTCACCATGCGTGCCAATTAAAGCAGATTGCCTGTTAAGTTGGTGTGGCTTCAGGTGTTACTTCCACGACCATAAAAAGAGTTAAAAATGTCACAAGAAAAAGTGCTGAGCAAATACATAATTTAAAGCGAACCCTCAATATGAGACTCTTGTCTGAAAAGGTTACACATGCAGAAGGCCTATCTAAAACCCCCAGGTGGACCCCTTAGAGGAATCTTTTTTGAATGTTCCTTGAATGGGGAGCTCTGGGGATTAAGTCCTCTCTTTCACTTGGATAAGGTCTGGCAAAGGAGCTGACTGCAGTGGAGAATGTCAAACCTGTTGGAGGTTACTTTGTGTTGCAAAGCAGCTGCATAAAAAGAGGGTTAATTGTCAACTTCCCAAAAGTCATCTATACTTAGTTTCGAGAACCTAAGCTTCATGTGGCCAAAAGTTAATGATAAAGTTAAGACATTTCCCAGACAAAAAGTAAGGGGCACTAAATATGTGCTAATAAAACTGAAAAAGAGTGAAAAAAAGCTGAGACTCAGAAAGGGTTTAGAGCTTTTCCTATCAAGTCTATATAGTTTTCTTTTAGGAACTTGCATCCAAAGAGTTAAGCATTGTTTTGTCTCCATTGATAGATGAAAGAGAGCAAGAGAAATACACAAATTTTTTTTTAAACAAACAAGTGAAAATGTTTATCTTTAAATTTTTTTTCCCAGTGTAATAGTGCACAAGAACCTGTTACACATGAGAAAATAGTCAATAGTAACGGCAATGCTGAGTCTCATAGTTGTGTCTTAAGATTAAAATCAGTCTCCATATAGAAGAAAGAGCTGTCAAGACGATTCTCCTCTCTAGCTGTGGAATAAGTATATAAATAAGATAAAAGCATTGTAAAAAATAAAGTCAGTCCAACAACCATGTAATTTATTATTAAAGTACAATAGTGAATGTAGAATTTGGAAAACTGTAAAGCTGACCAGCTACCATAAGCTGCCATATAAATGATTTCAAATCATATGGCTTTATCATATGTCTTCATATCTTTAAGAGTAGTAGAAGATACTTCTTCATAGCCAATTAAAATACATATGTGTGTGTGTGTGTATATAAGTGTGCATATTATTTCCAAAGCAGTAAAAAGCTGGAAATCATAGTATGAATTAATTATGTTAGTTCTCAAGAACCCAAAGAAGGCAAGTGAACAAACTATGAAATGTCAGGAATACAGAAAGTAACATGTCTGATGGAAGGAGGCAATAGATGTGATATTTCTTTAATTTAGAAGAATTTTCTATACATAGCATTCTCAGAAGCTGATACAGATTAAATTAAATTACTATAAAGTAGGTTGTGATATTGGATACTATTCCTTTTTTTCACTATATGTCACTGAAGAGATAGGAAGAAAACGATACTGGTTCTTATTCTGCAAATCTCAATAATGAATTTTCTGTGGTCACATGAAAAAGAGCTGTGGTTCAAATTTCATGCGTATGTTTTTTTTCAGATGCAGGTCTGAACTATATGTGAACAAATAATGACAAGATTCCTTTATAATTACAGAGACAAATAGGTATTTTTGAAGGGAGGTTATTGTTTAAATTATTCTGTTCAGTTTAGCACTGATAAGATATGCTGAGCACTGCACACTAAAGTTGAAGTTGTAGGAATACTGGAAAAAACTTGAAGAGCAAAATAACAATGAGGGGTTTATGAAGACTAACCTGTGAAGAAAGGCTGAAAACAGACTTCAGTTTAGTCTAGAAAAGAAGACCAAAAGAGGACATTAAAATAGTCTTCAAATGTGTAGATTATTAGAAAGTTAATTCATGATCTCCATTTTACCTGAGGACAAAAAAAATCATAATTAACTTAATTTGCAAAAAGGAATATTTAAATTAGTTACTATGAAAAAAATGTTTCTTAAACTTCATAAATAGTTAAGTGTTAAACAAGTAACCCAGGGAGACAGTGCAACTTCTGTTATTAGATTTTTTTTAAGAACACATTTAAAAAAATCTGTCTTCCACTCCTTTTTTTTTTTTTTTTTTTTTTTTTTTGTGAATAGGAATGATATCTTCATTCCAATAAATTAGATTATTTTCTTTCTTGAAAATCTATACCTACATGCATGTCTTGGGTTAATATTTTATCTATGAAGATTTTTTTCCAAGGGAAATGAAATATTGCAAAAAAACACAGTAAAATCAGAAAGTAGATCAGACTAAGCCTCTAACAGGGATTTTGGAGAGCACATGGTGGAGTTCGGTGGATTCAATCACTCTTTAAAGGCTTCTTGGTCATTATTATAAGATAATTTTTTAAAAGTAAAATGACACCTCTCTATCTGGAGTTGCATAATTTTGATCATACCAAAGATGAACTTCAATGCTATTTTTACAGCTTGTCAAGTGAGCATTTCAGATTTTTCTTTTTCCCTGGTATCACATGTTTTTCTTGTTGTGTTTTGTTTGTTTGTTTGTTTGTTTGTTTTAAACGCAAAACTCAAGTTTTTGTTAAATTTATTAAATATTTATTACTACTGAGTCAGAAATGCCAGTCAATCTTCAAAAAAACCCAAGGAGAGCTACTGATATAAGTGAATTTGAAAAGCTCAGCTCACATGCATGATAATTTATTGGAGAGCAAAAAGTTGTGTTTCCTATCAATTAAGCTTATCAGTCCAGATGTGGTATGCAAGATAAACATACTTTTGTGTTATCTTTTCACAAAGCAATAATTCATCGATTGTGTTAATTATTGGTATGCTTCACAACACCTCTCTTGGTCAGATAACCAGCTATGCTATGCAAAATCTCCCCAAGTATTCCAGGTCAGGTAAATTGTTTGAAACTATGTTTGTGATGATATTTCGTAACTGTATAACTGGCGAAATCTTGGTGGGCTTTTATGCAATAACTTCTGTTAATTTTCTTTCCCCTCATTCTTTCTTTACCTCTGTTCTTTTCTCTTTGGTTGCTGGGGGCCTTCCTTTTTTTTTTTTTTTTTGTTTCTTACCCCGTTACCTGTTTGCAGTGCATTGGGTCAGTGAACAGGTTCTGGAATACAATACAGATTCAGCTTGTTTATATGGAGATTGCTAAATTCAACATTAATGGAAAATAATAATAATAACAGCATTAATGGAAAATGTGTAACTCTGCTGTGTATACAGCAGATACTTTTAGGTATAACCCATTCTGCACAAGAATCTCAAATTCTTTCAGTGCAGAAACCTACAAAAACAATAGCTTTTACAAAGAACAGAGAGAATAAGAGATTGAAAAGGAAACAAAGAAAACAAGAAGAAAAAAAAAATCGTTGAAAAACAAGAGGATTTAAGGGCCAGAAAAAGCCTCCTTAAACAAATGAGTTTTTTTGGTTTTGAAATTAGCCAGCAAACTTAAAAATAGCAAAAGTTACATGAATAAAGTAGATTTTTATTTTTTTTTAAAGTGTCACCAAAGAAGGTAAAGATTTTATCTTTTCTCATTAATCTGATATGCTATAAACAGGGAAAATATTACAAAGTACTTTATTTAATGAAATAAATGTCCAACTTTTTTCCAAACCAAAGATAGGCATTACCGTTGTTATTTTAAAAAGTCAACAAATTGACTACCCAATCTCAAAACCTAAACAAGACACAGGGCAAAAACCTGTTCTTTATAAATTTTCAAAACTCTTATTGATGTAGTATTCATTTGTCCCAACAATATCTCTGTGGATGGTAGAAGCACTAACAGTACAACTGAAATGACTTAGAGAAAGCTGAGGCTCAATCCATTTGACAATAAACCAATATTTTTATGTCTTCAACTTTGAAAGACTCTAAATCAATCAAAGTTAAAAAATACATTTTTCTTAATTTTCAAATATTCCAAAATTAGGAATTTGAATTAAATAAAAATTGTTAATTTAAATTTTGTTCTAAAAAAAGGTTTTATTACTTAACTTTTTTCTTTTTTTTCTCCCCCCGATAAGATCATTGCTTTTGATCCACAGAGGTTTTATAGAAGACTGTAAGCTTGTGTTTGT
Organism: Lophotriccus pileatus; assembly: GCA_035583135.1. NCBI lineage: Eukaryota > Metazoa > Chordata > Aves > Passeriformes > Tyrannidae > Lophotriccus > Lophotriccus pileatus. Next base: position 76,186,963 of record JAWWES010000115.1, on the reverse strand, counting down.
AGATTTATGCTTGCTATGGAGTGCTGAAAAAAAAAGTTAGACTATATTATCATCTCAGAAAGTTATATATAGAAGAGTATCTTCAGACAGCAGCTTCTCACATGTAGTTCCCTTTACCATCTGAAAAAGAAATATTCATAAATATCATTGGAGCAAAGTGAGAATGCACTGCATCACACCTGAGAACTAAGGCAAGTCAAGCCCATGTTCTCTTCTTCAACAGAACAGGTTGAAGAAGAAGAAAAAAAACTTAACTAAAAGAAGTTGGTGGGTTGTTTTTACAGCAATATTCTACAGATGGCCATTTATTAAAAAAAAAAAAAAAAGAAAAAAGAAGAAAACTACTTGTTTTAAAGTGCATCTGTGTTTAGCTTGGTGTCTCTTATATTTGGAAGTGCCATAAACAAAATTAATGTCTAGCAAGGGTACTTTCCAAATGTCAGATTAAATCTGAAGTTTTAATGAAGGCTTATCAGTTTGAAAGTTCTATGCTTGTGTGGTCTTGTAATGGTAATTATATTTCTCTTCCAAGTCAGACAATGGAAAAGAAAAAGAAAACAAAATAGTATCCAGGGTAAAAGACATCAGATTCCCACACAAAGGAATCATCACTTACATTAGAACTATGTATACCATGCACAAAATACTGATGCTACTAAATTTTCAGCCTGGATTTTTAAGCTTTTCTCAGAGATCTAAGAAATATATTAGGGGAAACAAATCCTGTTAGAGAGTGTTGAGGAAAAGATGTGCTGGAAAAGCTGATTATTTTACCAAATTTATCAGTCAAGGGGAAAAAACTGGACCTCAGCTTTTGACGTTTTGTGTGGATGTTTTAAATGTGCATGGATTGACTTTGGCATACAAGAACATATGCATGCCTGTCAGGACAAGGTGCATGCACACACCATACCCTGTATTCCTTCGTGCCCTAGTCCCACCCTAAGAAATACAAGCACATGAGAAAATCCAAGCAAATGAACACAGGTGGAACTACATTTACTTACAACAGATCCCTTAGCTCAAATTATTGATCTAATAAACATCTCTGCAATTTTTTTCTTCCAACATTTATTATTTCTTTTTTTTTCCTTGACTCTTTTTTCCTTTTCCGAGTACCCCACATCAGCAAAATCCAGAATTGATATCTAAAGCTCTTGCCTGTAAGGATGAAGAAGATTTTTTCTATTCAATGCTAAACTATGCAAGAGCACAATAAAATAAGTGTAATGGAGGAGGAATTGGTGACTGTGTATCAAAAGTATTTTTCTAGGGTTCTAGATACATGACAATGACAAGGCTGCCTTTAGATTATGGGATTCTGAGCAGTACAATGGCAGGTTGGAGAGTGTTGGGTCATTTTGGCTCACTAAATAAATCACTCTATTCACTATTTCTCTAGTGAATAGAGGACTGGGGTCTTGGGGGGCCAAGAACTTTATGCATCCAAAACAGAGGGGTAAAAGAAATGGATGGACAGCAAAAATATAGATGTGAGGAGAAAAGAAGTCAAAAGACAAAAGCAGTTAATAGGAGAGAGATCAAAGAAGAAGAATAGCCAGAAGTAGTGCTAACAGTAATTCACAGATAAGGAACTCGGTACAGACTAACCTGAAAACAGGTTTCAGTGAAGAAAATCACTGAATCAGAATCTACTAATGGTATAAGAACTAGTGTTAGAAGGAGCATAAAAGGGAAAAATATCAGAAACCTAACTTTATTGTTCTGCTATAAGGAATAAACTTATTAAAAACAGACCAGAGGACCTTCAGTGAAAAATGCAGAAGCTATAGAGTTAGTTCTGTGACAGAAAGAGCTTTCTCTGTGAAGGTGAGCTAAAAGTTAGGGTGGGAGCCATAATTGAAATTGACTCTGAACATTGGCAATGTATCCCAAGAGAAGCAAGGCTGTGGAAGGGTATGAGGAAAGCAGCATTGATTAAACTATAAGGCAAGCGATAGTGATAGCTTGCAGTGCACTGCAAATTTTTATTCCCAGGTAAGCTCATGAAACAGAAATTTGCTCTTGTAATCAGATATGAACAACATGAACAACCCACAAAGTTAATGATGGACTCAATTTCATTTAGTCTATAAAGAGAAGTAATGATTCTGAAAAGCATCCTTGGACTTCACTTTTTCTCCGTCTTGTCCATTGTTTTCCAAACACTTACATGCATCTCAAAAGCTAGGTGTCACGGAGACCTGCTTGCTGCCTTAGTTCAACCCACTCTGTGGGTTGCCTGCATTTTTATCAAACTGTGAAGTTTATAGAAGAAAGACATTTGCCTGCACCTCAGGGACAGTAAAATTACTCTGACACACACAGTTCTCATCCTAAAATGTATAATCTATTATACACTAATAAAATATTATTTTTACAAATGAAACTGAAAAGGCAGTTTGAATAACATTTTTTCACTTTTTAACTTATTGAAACAATTAGAAAGCAAAAATATTACAGAAGTGACAGAAAGTAAAGAATTAGCAGAAGATACAAATCTCCTCACAAAATCTGTGAATTTAACTTATTGTTCTGTTTCCCAAAATTCAGTGTAACCAAGGTAAAATAATTTCAGTGGTTCATATATTTTCTTCCTAAACCTTGTGTCCTGGTTCAGCCAGGACAGGGTTAATTTTTGCAGTAGCCAGGAGGCAGCATGGCTGGGGCGCAGAGGTAACATCTCACATCATTTTCCAGGAAAGGGGGAAGGTCTCTCTTCTGAGTGGCTGTGGTTGGGTCAGGCTCCCTGGTGAGCTTCCAATTCTCCTCTACAGCCTGCTGCAGAGAGAAGGGGAAGAGAGGAGGAAGTTAGTGAATATTTATTCTTAATATTTAAATTGTGAATTCTAAAAATATCTCTCTTTAAAAAATAAAGTCCTTCCAAGGAAATTGTTCAATATGTTACATTTCAGTCAGACATATTGCATCTCCTGACAACTGACAGCTTTGTATTATACTGCATTAGTATACTAATTGTTCCTGACAACAACATTAAATAAACTCCATAATTATAGTTAATTGTAATTTATTTTGTAAAATATGTTGACTACATAGGTATCTTATATAAGACCATATTGTTGACAAAGACTTCCAAATCATTACCTCTGCTTCCCAGTTAGAGGCAAGAGAAAGACACATCCCAGTGGATAGGAGAGATAGGATAAACTTCCCTTTAGCTTGTTCTGTTGACTTCAGTGGGAGCTAAAGAGGACAACAGAAAATCTTACTGTGATGTAACTTAATGCAGATAAACTACTACCAAAGACTAGATATTTTCCAGTTGGACTTCTTGTCTAGTTTATTTGTGTTAAGATTTCTACAGAGATACAGCATCATAGAGGCCAGAAAAACACATGGATATTTGAGAAGAAGAAAGTCACTGTGAGTTTTATTTACACAAACATACATATCTAATTTTGGGGACTTTTAACAGTCCTATGTACATCTAGCAGGGCACTTGATATTTCCCTGCTTCTGTATATTTGATATCTCAAATGTCATTTTTCTTAAGGTTGTACCCTATAAATGTAGAAATACCATGGTAAGAAATTATAAATAGTTTTGTAAGATTGCATATTTTAAATTGATTGTTGAAACATATTTGTTAATCAAAGAGTAAGAATGTATTTAATATATTTTGAAAATATTTACTATCTAAATAAATGTATGGTTTGTTGTAAATTCTGTTAGATGTTCTGTTTCATCCCATTCATGAGATTAAAAAGACCAAAACAAAAGATTCCAAAGGTAATATAAGTGATATTAGTGTTTACTAAACAGCTGCAATTCTGAGACATCTGATGGTTATTGCAGGCTGTTTAAAATTAAAAAAAAAAATAAAATCTGTAGTGAAAGGACAAGTGCTTATCTTTTGGGAATGTCCCCAGCATATTTGACATTTAGATCCTAGATTCATTTTTGAATTAGTTGACAAGTCTTGCTCTAAGCATTCTACAGTCAATGAACTCACAAGGAATTCTACGAAAATGATGTCATTATTAGGAGATTCAGTGTACAGTAATAGAAGTTAGAAAGCAAATAACTGATGTAGTCTGGAAAATATAGATTTCTCTGAATGAACCTACTGCATTGCACAAGACATCTGGTAGTCCCAGATTCATCTTGGTTTTTTAATGCTGAGTTTTGATATTGCTTATTGCCTGGTATATGCACATGTCTTGACTGTGAAGAGGCCATCATTATTTACTCACCTGTACTACCAATTTGAAAAAGATTTGAACATACCTTCAATGAAAGAAATACTATCAGAGTTATTTAAGGTAGAATTGGGAACTGTATTTGGGTTAAAGTGAGAAAATACACGTGTAAAGCAAAATGAAGTCTGCACGAAAGCTGTTATGTTCAAAGCGAAAAACTGTGAATCTAAACACTATCTACGTACTGTTAAGTATTACTGGAAACAGCTTTCAGAAAACACCTGTTTTGCACATCACTTGCTCTCTCTATAAGGGCTGTTTATGCAAGACTGGCTGAAGTTAAAAAGCAGAGAGATAATAAAGATCTCTAAAATCCATATGTAGACTCTAATTTCAGTTTAACATTTTCATGAAGAAAATTAGCATTCAACAGAAGGAAGATAAAGAAAGTTATGAAGAGGGCAGTCTAATGTTGTTCAGCCTGAAATTAAAGTACTTTACATCTTTATCACCTGCTTTGCAAAAGTGTTTCATAGCTAAGCTTTTTCTCCAGGCACAACTATGGTGTCATTGATATACAGGAAAGCAGCTTCTCTGACTAAAAGGACAGATGATCTGGACTTGGACAATAGAAATAAAAAGAACAAATAGGACAAAATGGAAATTCATGTCCTGCAGGAGGCATTACCGTAACTTTAGTGGCCTTAAGATGAGAAGACTGATCAAATTAGCCATTCAGCCGTCCGTCTCTTTTACAGTGAAGTGGGAGAAAGTTTCAATTCATCCTTCTTGTTTGACGCCTTCATTTAGAGCAGGGTCTGTTAATTTTCCCATAAAATATAAAGAGACTACAAGCTGATCAACTTAGACTGGATGTTGTAATTTTTATGTACATATATCTAATTAATGACTTCACAGGACCAAATATGATAGAGTCACAGAATATTCTGAATTGAAGGGACTCACAAGGATCATCGAGTCCAACTCTTAAGTGAATGGCCTCTACAGGGATTGAATCCGTGACCTTGGCATTCATTTCACTTACATGGTAAAGCCAGTCAGCCAAATGACAGCTACTGTTTCAAAAGTTCAGAGGACATATTGAAAAAAAATAAATCCACTCAACAGAAAACAAAATGAAGTATACTTTCAATTACATACCTTCAAATACATAATGATGCCATCCTAACAAACAGATTAATGAGGTGGAAATTTGTGCAAGATTTTTTTGAATAGTTGGGTCAGACATTGAAATGCACTTGCACTGAGTTTTAAAACTGTATTCCTTAGTTGATAATGATGATTTCATACCCTGACATAAATTGGTAGTATTTGTAGCTGACTGCCACAATGTCTACAACAGTAGCTCATCCTTTCATTTGTTCTTATTAATTTGCCCATTTTAATTATTTGAATAACAAATGCTTCAGATTTGACCAAATTCCTGATCAAGTCTAGAGAAAAATATTTTTTAAAAAACATAAAATATTACTATCAAATTTTTCCAACAGTGGGCAGTGGTACCAGTTACATTACATATCTGTGCTACAAGATTGTTTTGGAGATGATTCTACAAAGAATAAAAAATTATATATTGTTCATAAAAGTTTGTTAGTGTTCAGAGTCCATTAATCTCTACTGTATAAAATGCTGAGCCAAATGCTGATAAAATCAGATGTCTGGAGGTGCATAACTTAGAGTCTGAAGACCAAGAATATTTTCCCTAAGGGACATCACATCATTTTAACTTTTCTGTACATGTATGCTATTTTCAGTAATAACTAGTGTACCAGAGCCTCAAAATCTCTCGTAGAAAAATGTCCATAGTGTGATTGCTGGAAAAAGCATAAGAGGTTTGTGGAGGTGCTCTCATGACCCACACTTGGGATGGCCTGGTGGCCGCAGTGTCCCCAGCGGTTAGAGCAGGACTGTGAGTGTGCAGGAGGCACGTGCACTGTGGACATGGGACCAGAAATAGAAATACAGAGTCAACCAGCCTGAAAAGAGGCATGAAGGCAGCATGAAAGCTGGCAGGTAAACTGGAGCCTGGGTACAGATAGACAGCAGCACCACCTAACCAGGGTCTACGATGTGCCTACCTGGGTGCTGGGAGTGTACTTGTGTCCCTCCTGGGGATTAGTTACAGGGCTGGGAAATGTGTAGGGCTGGGAAATGTGTAGCTGCTTAACACTCTGTAATGGTCTAGTATCATGATTTATCACTTGTGTTGGTATTGATCTTTGTTAACATGTTCATAAATCAATGAACTGCTTCAGTCCTAATGTCGTTTGAACCACGTGACAGGATCCAACCCAATGAAGTTTTATTTTGCCTAAGGTCAGAAACATGGTTGTTTTTTCCTAGGCTCTACATCTTGGACACCTTTTCCTTCTTTCTGTGTCATGACTTTGGGGAAAGAGACCGTAGGCAGAGCAGACAAACAAGAACTCATTGTTCAAGCAGAAATAAAAACTATAATGAAAACATCAAAATTCTTGTGTTTTTTTTTTTTTTTTCTGAATACCCTATTCCTAACTAGCTGATTTGCCCACTATTCTATCTATCAGTCTTCAGTTTCTCACTTCACTTTTTTCTTTGCTTATCCATTTAGCAATTTCCCTGAAACATCACTTCAGAGACAACTTTGGCAGGACTGACACTTAAATTCTGTCCTTTCTCTTCTCTGTTGTGCTGACCATCTTTATGCAGATGATGTCTCCTTTAAACTGCAACGATGTTCTAATTGTAGCTGTTTTATGGTAGAATCACTGTAATTTAATTGTAACATAGATATTGCCATATCAACAGGTGTAAGAATGTTATTACCACAAAATTTACAGAGTAACTCTTGTAAAGCTTTATCCTGTGAGATGGAGGACCCAAAAATTCCGAGGAATATTTGGAAAAATTCCTAGTTGGAGAATTAAACCACATTTCTCACTTCAAAGGCAAATTTGCCTGCTACTAGACTAATATATAAAATATAATAACGTCCCCTTTTTTGTTTTAAAAGAAAGAGTATTTAAATTAGTACAAACAAATCTCAGTAGCTTGAAATTTCACAGCTGTTCATCTCTTTCTATGTATTTATCTTTCTGAGTTGAAAGAGAACTGTCTAGTTAAGGTACTTGATTGTTGAAAATTGAAATTGAGTGTAATATGAAAAAAATTCAAACTATTATAATTTTTCTCCCTATTTCTTAAATAGATGGATACTCAGAGAGAAGGATGGAGGAAGGAGTGCCCAGATTACATGTTCTCATAAAGCATATCCTCATCAAGTTAAAATCAAGCAGACACTTCAGTGCTTTACTAAATCAGAATCCAAACCTTTCAGAAAGAGGTAAGTATTTGGAAGAGGTAAAAGATCAGATTAGGATAGCAGACAAGTAAGACTGTTTAATTATCCCTTCACAGGCCACCCAGCGCTTGCTCCAGGCTCCTTTCTTTGAAAAATTATTCATCTGAAAGATTTATTAGCTATTTGCTGAGTTTAAATTTTTGTCACTTTCTTGGAAAGTAACTGCATGTGCAGTAATTGAGCAGGCTAGTTCTTTCAGTGTCTCCATAGTAAAATTTTGCTGAGGGATTGATTTCTATGCTTTGTTGGTGTCCTGTGATATATAAAATCTCCACAAGGAAATAGCCTGCATGCTTAAAATTTGCATTTGTACAAGTCAAAGTAACCTCTGCTTTTCATGAAGACTGAAACTTGAAGGAGCACAAGCACAGGCAAAATAATAAATTAATGTATGTAGGCAAATGTGCTATGTGCATGAAAAAGATTTATCTATCTATAACTATAATCCTTTATATATATATATATATATATATATATATATATATTTAATTTAAGGCTTTGATTTCCTTTCTTTTCTCTTGCATGCAGATATTTCTCTGGTTTCATATAATTATTAACAGGTGTTGGGTCAAGAGTTGGCTGGTCAAGCCAGTGACTGTGCATTAAGTCTATATCTGCACAGTTTCCAGAATTCCAATGGTTTCAAGATAGTATAAAAAAAATGCTATGAAATATCCCTATGAGTTATAAAAATAAAGATAAATATTTTTGGATTGTGGCATGTGCAATGTGTTCTTGGTTCAATATACATGCATGCATGTTCATCAAGAATAAGACAAAACCAGAAGTTTCTGTATTCCCTTCTTCCTTCTGATGTAGCACTATTTGAAACTATACTTGGTTGTAGAAGATCCAAGAGCCTCATTGTTTAGGTCCACAAGTCTTTCACAATAGGATCTAAAATCATAGAATCATAGAATTAACTGGGTTGGAAGAGACCTCCGAGATCGTCAAGTCCAACCCTTGATCCAACCCCACTGTGATTACTAGATCATGGCACTCAGTGCCACATCCAGCCTCATCTTAAACACCTCCAGGGATGGTGAATCTACCACCTCTCTGGGCAGCCCATTCCAATGCCTGATCACTCTCTCTGTAGAGAACTTCTTTCTAATATCCAACCTAAACCTCCCCTGGCAGAGCTTAAGGCCATGCCCTCTTGTCTTACTGCTGATTGCCTGGGAGAAGAGACCACCCCCACCTGGCTACAACCTCCTCTCAGGTAGTTGTACAGAGTGATGAGGTCACTCCTGAGCCTTCTCTTCTCCAGGCTAAACAACCCCAGCTCCCTCAGCCTCTCCTCGTAGGACTTGTGCTCCAGTCCCTTCACCAGCCTCGTTACTCTTCTCTGGACCTGCTCCAGCACCTCAATGTCTTTCTTGAGCTGAGGGGCCCAGAACTGAACACGATACTCAAGGTGTAGCCTCACCAGCGCTGAATACAAGGGAAGGATCGCTTCCCTGCTCCTGCTGGCTACAGTGGTCTTCATGCAGGCCAGCATACCATTGGCCTTCTTGGCCACCTGGGCGCACTGCTGGCTCATGTTCAGTCTCCTGTCAATCAGCACTCCCAGGTCCCTTTCTACAACCAGAGGAAATCACCTTGCTCAGATGATTCATTAAATGATTTTATGTGGTTTACAAGTACCTGGCAGAGGTACAGACTAAAATCCATAGTTTTCCATTGATGTTTTTTACAGCAGCACTAACCAAAATGTCTTCTAAACATCAGCACCTCTTTTGCTGCCATGGGTATTATGCTTTCTGTGGGGTTATGAAAAACATCTTTTCATGTTATAGCATTTCGAGGAGCTTAAAATTATATATTTACTAAGTGTGCTCCTATTTTACCTCCCATATATTAAACAGTTGAAACGACAGGAGTGGCTTATATATTAGTGTAAAATTTAGAGGGATTTATTATTAGGAAAAAAACTGCTTTTCCTCTAAGATAGTCCTGTGGCCTGACAGCCTTCCCTCTCGTGGAGAAATCGAGGATCACTCACTACTTTGTTATTACTACATTGGCATAACTAAGATGAGCAAGCTTTAGAGTAATGCTCAGAAATCCTTCTTTTGGCATGAGAGAGCAAAATCTTTTCATACATAAGCCAAAAAAATTAGTGATCTCTCCCTCGTTTGTCTATTTATATGATGAGCATAACCTTGATTCTATTTCAAGACCATTCCTACCATGGACAAAGCAGTTGTCTGCAAATTTCCTTCTACTCTGTGGAATCAGACATTTCACTGAGCGCAAGGGACCACACAGCCAACCCACATATAAATGTAGCTACCTAATCATATCAGAAAGGAACACACATGACTCAAAATTATCCTAGTAAGATTGATCCAGATCACATAAATCATTAATCTAGTCAAAATCTTTTTAAGAGCTAACAAAACACTACCCTAATTTTTCCAAAGATAAGCAACTGAATTAAGCTCCAATTTCATTGGAAGGATTCAGTTAAAAATATATTGCTTTGGTCTTGCATTTGGAGGTAGCTAAGCAAAGGAATAACGTTCTGTCACAGTATCTAGGGTTAGAAAAAAGTAGAGAGACATCTCTGTGGGGCTGAGAGATTCTCTTTATAAAAAAAGAAAGGCATTTTCTCTTTGCACCAGACTTCATTTGGTTTGATCAAAGACTTGTTTACTCACACCATTTAACAAATTTTCAGATCAATATTTTTGTTCTTTTTTTTACATTCAAAAAAGTCCAGAGTAAAAGTCATCTCCAGAAGATCTGAATATTGATATTTATTTAGGAGCCAGCTAGAGGAGGAATTTCACTCACTCACTCACTCACTCACTCACTCACTCACTCACTCACTCACTCACTCATTTCCACCTGCTGTGTTGTTTTGACTTCCATGCAACCAGAAGAAAGCTCACTGCTAGTTGTGGATGATTGAACAGAAAGGTTCCTGCCTTGCCAGTGTCACAGTTTACCACCTTATGTGTCACTGGCCAACGACATCCTCTGTCATTTGTCTGCACGCATCTCTCATTTTGAGGAGCTTCCTTCACTTGGAGGATCCTTCCTCTATCCACAGTCTTTGCCACTGTATTTCTTTCTGAGACCAGCTTCTTTAAAGAACTCTCTTTACTGCACCCAAGGACTTTGTTTTCCTAAATATAGTCTACATACAGAAGAATAATGAGATCATTCTTCTTATCAGTGATTCTGTCTCATGTCTCTTTACTAATTAGAGAGTTCATGATGTGCCTTTTTTTTTCAGTCTAGGTGATATAAAAGTTTGCAATCAGCCAAAATAGCAGGGTTCAGCTAGAGAGTAGGATGCTTGTACTTGGGAGCTCAGGAGTTAAATTTTGTGCATTAAAACATGCACATGCAAACGTGATCATGAGCCATGGTCACTGTATGTAAGAAGACTCTTTCAGGACAGCTAGAGGGGCACTGACACAGGGAGATATCCTTGAAAACCTGTGCCTTTGTCTCTCTAACAATAAAAATAATCACTTCTCCTTATAATAAGTTTATCAATATTTACTGAGACCCTCAACAGGGTCAAAAGTTTAGAAAATATGAAAGAAGTAATAATGAACTATCCTTGGAGATGCTGAGATATCTGGAAACAAGTTTGAATAATTTTGGATGCTATGATCAACTTCACATGAATTGTCAAAGGAGTTCCATCATTTTCCATTTCATCATTTGTCTTTTGTGCTAAGCCTTGTATCTAACATCAGCTTCATATCTTGCTTGTCAGAGGATGATCTTGCACAAATACTGAAAGACTGATCAGGAAGAGGAAGGTGTTACAACATTTCAGATGGTACATTACTCTGCCATGCCTATTGACATCTTTGCAGATAGAGTCGCTTGATTTGAAAATACACTTGCTAGGAGAACCCTGCCAAGAGTGTACATACCAAACTCCTAACCAAACCAACAAACAAAATACAAACAAACAAAAATGAAATAATCAACCAAACAAATAAAAATAAAGAAATTCCAAAACAAATCTACTCCAGAATCTTTTCCCAATATGAGTTCTCACAGAAACAGTTTTACTTGCAGATTGAACCCTACAGAATCAATTTCTCTTGTGAAAACTAGGTGCAAATATTGGCTTTTGTGTGATGAAGGCTTATGTACTTCATTAAGATGCTGAACACTGTCCCTGAGTGTCAAACACCTCCTGTGAGTGATTCTGTGGCTGCAATCTCACAGGATTTAGCACTACAGGCTTTACATTAACATTTGTCTCAATACTATGGGTCTTAATCTGCTGAAATTCCTTTAAAAAACTCAAGTTGACTTGACTGAGAAAATGGTAGGACTTGAATATGAAGTAGAAGACTAAACGAGCATAGCTGATTAATTGAACACAGTTGTCTAAATTTCAGGAAAAAGATGCTTGGAAGAAGAGAAACATAGTACCTGTTTCATCTGTCCTGTACACTGTAGGCCACAAACCACAGCATAATGTTATAAATGGGAGTCCTACATAAAAAACCCCCCCAAAATCCAGAAACTATATTTTGCCATATCAGAAGATATCTAGAGACTAGGGGTTTATCCTATATTCTTTATATAACACTGACTTTCCCAGATAATCATTGAAAGCAGACTGTGTTCTGCTTTGATTGTGAAAGTTGGGGGATAGTGGATAGGGAAAAGTAGAAAAAAACCAGGACAACAAAACAAAAAAACAAAACAAAGAGAAAAAAAAAGTTCAAATTAAAGACTAAGTAACAGTGGTTTGAAAATAAGGGAAACCAACCATACAGTCACCTAAAGGATTTTTAATATCCTGGTAAAATATGTCAAGATAAGGATCACTGATCATTTTAGTGCTGATCATGTAGTGTTTCGTTTATAATCAAAATTGCAGTAGAGGAACGGAAATAAGAATTTAAGCTGTGTAACGGAGCAGAAAAAATGTAACATGATCAAAAAGGAGAGATCAACTTTTCTTACACTCTTCTAAAGGTTAACAAAGAATAAGAAATTAAAAAAAAAAAAAAGGTTATCATAAGATTTAGTCCTAACCTTCAAATTAGTCTTTTAAACATGAAATGATTTCCATTAGTCTCTATGAGAGTACCCTGGAAGAAACAAAATCTTAGCAATTCTTACTAAATGAAATTATGGAGGAATGAACTAAATCGCACATAAACAATTATCAAGAAGAAAAACAACAACAAATTATTATAATTTTAAGATCTATATATCTTGCAAATTTTTAAGGAAAAAAAATGTTCTAATCTCAAGAGAGTACCACTATATGTGTGTTTGATAATAGCCTAGAAAAAACACAGAGATAGCATCTTTACATAAAGTGATCAGCTTCAAAAAATACTTATTCATATTAGAAACTACATAAGCATATCAAGTAATACACCAAAATTAGAGTTTTCATTTTTAGATGCCTGAAATCAGAATGCGTCTTGTACCAAATGAAAAATCTGGAGATGGACCATGAGGGTGTCCAGCAATAAGAATGGTAGGACTAACATTTGAAAAGAAATTATAAAGCCTAACATTATTTAATGCTGAACTGAACTGAGTTAGAAAAGACTTAGCCAAGGCACTAAAAATTTAGAACTGAAAAGTCCCTCCTCATCTTGTGGCAGAGTAGCAGTGGCATGATGCATAATGACTCCATAACACAGGGAGTCTTTCAATGTAATTAAAAGTCAACAGAATGGAACACAATTATAAGAATTTAATTTTTTTTAAGGCAATGTGTGGTCAGGCAAGGAAATTCACTGTCACAGAAAATCACTGACATGTCACCTATGCCAAAAACTAGAAGAGACTATGATAATTTTTTGATCAATTATAATATCTGCAGGTATTTACTGCAGAGAGAACGAAGCTGCACTGGACATTATATCACTATATGTACATTTATCTAATGTACTTAGAATATAGCGCATCGGCTAGACCCCTGAATAAATAGGGGCAGTAGGCACTTCTCTTTCACAAATCACTTTACCCATAGGCATAAGTGCTGTCAAGCTAGGCATTGACATACCAGAGTACTTATTTCACATATATTTAAACATATGCAAGTAGTTTGTATAAGGTAGCCAAAGCTAGTCTTCTTTTACGCTAACCAGAGAAAGCATCGTTTCCAAAAGACACTTCACCTCATAGACACAGCACCTCAGACTGATACCCTCCTTAGATTTCTATTTTTCTTTAACTCTTTTTACAGAGGATCTAGAGTAATTCTCTTGAAAAATCAGCAAACTTTTTAATGACTAATAGACATTAAATTAATCCTGTCCTGAGCATCTCTTTCCTGTCTACAGAAAGAGAGACATCTCCAGAAGTAATTTATCCCACTTTAAAATAGATGTCTAGAGTAGATTATAGGATTTACCTTCTCAGAATTCTTAGTTCTCTCCATTAAGCACAGGAATAGCCAACATGATCAGTTGTGATTTCATTTAAACCCTTAGAACACAAAACTCGCCAGAGAAGAGCCTCACTCTTAGATACTTTGTTGAAATTAGGAACGTTTGACTTAGCATACTTAGTTATGTGGGCTAAACCAGTTAGTGATTTTTTGACATTGAGACAACAGTCCAGGATGTGAGATGCAATACCTGATAGGTTCATGAATTAAACTCCCTAAATGTTAGCATGTTGCCTACTTGGTCTCAGCAGTTAGGCTGTGAAGTGAAGCCTCCCAAGAAGCACCTTCAGACAACATCAGAGGGAAAAGGGGAGTAGGGAAACAATGAAGTTAGTTTCCTTGTCATTAATAAGGAGTGTAAGCATAGGTCTAAAGAACAGGCTCCAGTTCCAATAAGAATGATATTCAATTTTTATTTATTTTGCCCTGCCCGGTGAAGAAATGCAGGGAATGCTGATGATCTCTGTGATGCCCAGAGCTGTATATCACATTATATTGTCTCACTATGGTAAGACTGTTCTAGGTTTTTCACATATCTAACAAGAATGTGGCAAAAAAATCCTTAAAATACTGATAAAGTGCCAGTCAACTAAAATTGAAAGTAAAAATGTAAGTCAATTATTAGGTAATAGGCCCTGAAAATTGCAAAATGCAAATTTGAATCTGTGTAACACTGAGAATGTTGAAAAAAGACAGATGGAATTAAAATGACAATATCATTGTTTCAGCAATTTTGAGAGCTAATATAAAACACACAACAATGTTACACTATCCCAGATCAAGCTGGTTTAAATTAACAAGGATGAGTTCACTAGTAAATTACTTAAAATAATATCATGGTCTTATGCAAACAACTTTTCTTTAGATAGTTTAATTTACATAGTAAAAGGAGGAAGTCCTTCCAAAATGAATCAATAAAAACACAAAAAGTTTCCACTGGTGTAATTTCTAATATATATACACAAACAACTCTGCAGTGTCACAAAACAAAAAAAATCAGGCCTTATTTTTATTGTATAATAAATCTATTACTTCTCAATTTGTGTAAGAGAATGTATACTGTAAGGAGATGAGTAGCAACTATTCTTTGTGTGAGAGAATGATAACATTGACAGCCCTCAGTGTTAAAACACCAGCAAGTTGTTTGTTTGTTTGTTTGTTTTTTCAAGTAGATGCAGATCTAGACCATAATATTTGCTGATAAGAAGGTGACATCCTTGATATAAGTTTAGGAGGATAGGGGTACTTCAGATTCATTACAGCCTGACAGAGGACTGAATGCCTCAATGCTTGTTTTGGCTGGGGTAGAGTTAAATTTTTTACATCGGCTTGTATGGGGCTGTGTTTTTAGGTTTGTGCTGGACACAGGGTTGATAGTGGAGAGATGGTTTTTTTATTGTTGAGCAGGGCTTACACAGAGCCAAGGCCTTTTCTGCTTCTCGTACTGCCGCAGTGGCAAAGAAGTTGCAGGTTCATGGGAAGCTGGGAGAAGACAGATCCAAGACAGGTGAAACAAGCTGACCAAAGGGATATTCTATACCACAGGACATCATGCTCAATATATAAAGTGGGGGGAAGAAGTAAGAACATGGGGATGTTCGGAGGGATGGTGTTTGTCTTCCCAGGTCACATTATGCTTGATGGGACCCTGCTCTCCCGGAGATTGCAAAGCACCTGCCTGCCCACAGGAAGCGGAGAATTAATTTCTTGTTTTGCTTTTTTGGTATGTGTGACTTTTGATTTTCCAGTTAAACTGACTTTATCTCAATCCATGAATTTTCTCCCTTTTACCGTTACTGATTCTTTCCCTGATCCTGCTGGTGGGGGAGCTGTTGCTAACCCTGTTGATAACACAGGGATGTTTTTGTTACTGCTGAGAAGTGCTTGCACAGAGCCAAGACATTTTCTGCTTCTCACCTTACCATCCCAGAAATGAAGTTGGGGATGCACAGGGAGTTGGGAGGTAACACAGCCTGGACAGCTACCCCAACTGACCGAAAGGGTATCCCATACCATATGACATCATGCTTAGCCTATAAAGCTGGGGTAAGAGAGAGGAAGGGAGGAGGTTTGAAGTGATGGAGTTTGCCTTCTCAAGTCACTGTTAAGTGTGATGGGACTCTGCTTTCCTGGGGTTGGCTGAATAACCTGCCTGCCCATGAGAAATGGTGAATGAATTCCTTGTTTTGCTTTGCTTGTGTGAACAGCTTTTCTTTGGCTAATAAACTGTCATTTTCTCAATCCGTAAGTGTTCTCATTTTTTCTCTTCAGGTTCTGTCCTCCACTGTGGGGGAAAGTGAGGGAGTGGCTGTGTGGGATTGAGTTGTTGGCTGTGGTTAAACCTTGACAGAGGTAGATGAGCTGGAAAAACTCTGTCCTAGGCCAAAATAAAATGCCAATGTGGGAACATCCATGTTCTCTGATGGAAAGGTCAGTTACAATAAAAGCACCATCTGTATTAGCTTGCTCTTTTCAGAGTCCTGCATTAATTCAAATATGGGACCGATAGGTCTCCATCTGAGGAGACGTGCAAATACCAATATTCCCCCAAATTCCACAAAACATCACCACTAGCTAAAAAGTAGCTGAAAGAAACTAGACTGATCCTAATCTGTTCCCTCCAAAATACTGGTGTGAACTATGCTACATAAAAGCCCTCCTATTGAAGGAGTGCCAAGGTTGTAGGTCTCTTTTGGAAAAACTAACAGTTGCTGCATGCAGTCCCCTCTGGAGACTATTGACTTTGTTTCTCCCTTTTTAGGAACAGAATTTTCTTTGTAGATTTTATTGGCCCTAACTTCAGTGCGGCAGCACCCGGGCAGAATTTTATGGATTCTACACATATCCCTTGGAACAGTCGTTTTTTCAAAAATCTGTCCCAGCTTTGAAAAACAAGCTTTAGCTTAAATCATCAAAGTATCTTATCATTCACATATTTAAAAAAGCTTTTCTAGTGCGAGCATTATTACCCTGTTTCTATTAATGCACAAAACAAAATGCAGGAAAGGGATAGTTGTACAGTGAGTCAATCACAGAGTAGTAACTAGAACCTTGGTTATCAGCTCACTTCCATTGTAGAAATGTTATTGACCAAGGACAGCTGAAAAAAACCTACAGTTATTAAGCAGAGAACGCAACTCACAGCACGACTTTCTGGAAATGTAGGGAAAATCACGCAGACCAACAACTCTATCATGCAATGCAGAAAAAAAAAATCAAAAATATACACAAATTCATCATCCTCAGAATAAAGCAGATAAGGATTTTCTAGATTGTTTTTTAAATGGAAGCTATCAAAAAGCATAAAATTTTGGAGGGGAAATGATAACATTTAAGATCTTTATAATCCAAAACAATTATGTGGATCATTGGGTTAAGGGTTTATCTGGGACAATTTAATTTGCATTTTTCTAAACAGCTTAAAAAGTATGTGAAGAAATCATGTTATTCCGGTCAAATTAAGAATCATTTAAGACATAAAGTAGAACAATATTAAAAGAAATATATTGTCATCATAGCGTTTTTAGATGCTTAAGAATTCTTATCATATATTCTGACCATTTCGAGTTTTAGGTAGGGTTTTATTATGTTTTTTTCAGGATATCTTCATTACCTGTAAAATAGGAAGCTATATGCAGATTATACCATTTGTTGAGCCTTATAGGACCTAGAATTTTGCTACATAATATTTTCTCCATGTTTTTATACAAATGTAAACTGCCCAAGCACAGTCAAATGGCAAGTAACTCTGACACTATAGTGAAGACGGAGGAGTTTATTAATGATATCCAGAAAGGTTAGTGTGGCACTGCTAAAAAGAAAAGATGGATATAGAAACCTGAGCAGTTGATCATTTCACAGAGGTAAATACTCAGTGCTGCATAACTGTCTCTTTTTAATTAGCTTGTCAAAAGATTTTGACAAAAACCTCCAGTGAATTACTGAGTACACCTGAACTGCAGATTTCCTTTATTGAGTGGTTTATTGTCTTTCACATCTTTTAATAGAATTGATCTAATCAAGCCAGTTCTATTTTCTTATCAATTTTGAGCTGCTTTTTTGGTTTTTGTTTACATTAGTTACCACAAGGTCTACAAGCTTTCTCAGCTACACCTTTTTGCTTTCCCGTTTGATGTAAGACTGTGTTTGAGTGTACACTTTAGATCTTCCTTGATATCTTTATTCGGACTTCTCTACCTAAAAAATTTATCAGATAACATAGTGTTTCCAAGCTTTTTCTTTCTCTTTTCTTTCACTGGTTTTAGATGTATTTTTCTGTGAAGGATGTCATCTTCAGTTTAGTGCTACAATGTTAAAACAAGTTGTTCTCGGAACTAAACAGGTTACAAAGTAAACTAAAAAGCATTAGTTGTCTTCCTCAGTGCCCCACTGACTGCGTTCACTTCATATTATCACTTCTTTAAGCATAATTTCATGTAAACAAAATCACTGCAATAATTAATGTGACAGAGGCATACATTTTGGTTAGCTAGGACTTGACAGATAAGGGAGTACAAATCAGGAAAATATATCTGGCCATTTTCTGACTTAAAATTCCAAGGACTGGGAGGAACAGGGGAAAGAGACTGATTGTCTTTTCCCATCACACTTTTCTAAACACAGGTAATATACCCACTTGCTAAAGTCATTCAGATAGCTGTAGGCATCCCAAGGAGCTGTCAGAATGTGGGTGCAACCGTTTAAAAGTGTTTTGCTCATCCTAAATAGTATAGTTGGAAGACAGAGTGTCCATTGCCTCTTTCTGCTGACATGCCTATATGGTGGGTTTGTAAGAGAGAAAGGTTAGCACTGGAAGAATTACTGACATAATAACAGCATGTCACTTACTGCATTGAATGACAATCTACACTGGCTGTGTATGAGAGCACCTACAGTGTTCTGCTATCCAGATCATCCAAAGCAGATTCTGAACTTTGCAATTTAGAAATACTGAATAATGGAAATTAGCATCATCTATGGCAGAGTAACAATGCTTTGCTATGTTAGGCATACGAAAAAGAGCCTATTCTGTTTAATCATGTGGTCTTTGGTCTTGAGTGAAGTTAATGCTTTTGTTTTGAGAAATAATTTATTAATTGAAAATGCAGTTTTCATTAAATATATTTAAAAAAAAAAAGAAATATTATTCGTTAAATTTGGGGGGACACTACAGATTAACAAAATCAGTATTTTCTTTTACCAGCCTTCAACTCATCATGCTCATTATGCTGGGACTGCAACTGTCTCCTGTGCCCAGATGTTTTGGATCCATGCATACTGTCACATGTTATGGATTGTCCAGGGTAACAAGAATGAGGGAGCATTATTCTTATTTTAGATATTATTCAAGGCACTGGACAAATGTGCCAAGATACTAAATGATGAAGGTTCAACACACACATCCTACACTTTGGCATGTTGAAAATGTGGTTAGTATAGAGGAGGTGCAACAATATGAAGAGAGGAGACTGAAGATTTTTCCATGTTTGTACACCTTTGCAGGTCATTTAGAAAAATCTTTTGACCTGGGTGAACTGGATTCAGATTTCAACAGAGAGAAGGAATTGAATTCAGTTTTCTGCAGTCTGGATAGCAACTGTGAGTACCAGGTTATTCTATCAAAGAAGGGCATTGTTCTTATTGCATTTATGGCATCTAAGTTTTGCCCTTCATTTCTTTACCTTCTTTCATTAAAGATATCATCTAGCATAACATAAATAAGATATTTTGCTTGTAAGTGTTTTCACTTTGAATTAAATACATGAACAGAAGTACGTACGTGCATATATATGTATACAGGTAAAATGTTTGTATTTATTTCAGTGTATACACAGCTTTATTGGTCCAGTGGTAACAAATCTTTTGTTAGGGTTAACTTTTAAATTAGCAAGGAAAGCAAAACATCCCATAGAGCACCACTGTTCTATATCCACCCTAAAATCCCCAGTTGCCTGAAGAGATTATAAAATTATATGTTGTATAACAAAATTGCATGCAATTATTGCAGTGTCCAAAGCCCCTAAGGGTTGAATAATGAATTTTTAATTTGAAATATTTATAAAAAACAGTTGAAAGAAAAACCTTCTTACATAGTTTAAGGTAGATAAGGAAACCTCTCAGAGGGAAAAAAATCTGATAAAGTGAGCGTATTTGGGAAAATATGTTTAGTGCAGCACTACAGTCTAAAATAGATGCTGTATGCAGCACATAAACATATTAATTTGTCAGCAGTTTCTCAGTGCCAAAATACTTGGCAAAGTTTTAGAAGAGATATACTGTAGTCTGAGTGGAATGTTGGCAAGATGCCTGCACTTGTTCTACTATTTCAGTATAGCTTTACTTACCTCATAAGGTTATAAACATGATTACTTTTTCAGTTATTGTAATGTCCATTTTGTCCTTCTCAAAAATGTCTATACACTGTCTTCCAAACATCTAGATCCTTTATCAGCTGGGTAAATGAAAAAAAAAAATAAAAAGAAAAATCTGTCGACACCTAACCCACATTCAGAACAAAGCAATTAATTTGATGGGTTGACAGTTGAAAAAGGTAGCTTCTGACAGACATCCAGTGTGGTGCCAGCCAGAATGATGTACAGTGTAACACTTTCCTTAAAAGGGAAAGTAAATCAGGCATCCCAAAGGCAAGTCCTTTGTATTCCATTGAAGCTTTTTGGTATTAGTGCATCTTTGTTGTGTATTCCTGACAAGCTGTAAAGAATTTTACTGTACCTAAAACATACTTGAGTGGAATTCACAAAGGGCTGTATGCAAATCCCATAAAGGAGTGCTGAAGAGCCAGGCAGAGGGCAAAGAAAGCAGCAGTGCATTTCCCCATCACAGTATAGTTGCTGTGCAGACCTCTGTAGCTGACAAGGGCAGCGGGGATAGGGAGCAGGTTAGCAGAACAGTATTAGGCCCATTATGCTCCCTTCAAAGTCCATTAGCCATTATAGTGGTTAAAGCATTGTAAGTTACTGCTGCTTTTCTACTTTGTATAAATGTTTGTGCTTAAAAGGAAAATGACCACAGAGCGCGTAACCTTCTGTGTTTTTTGGTTGAACTAAGACATTGAAATCATGTAGATTAGAAAAAAAACTCATGACATTCTTAATATCTGCATCTTGAAATATCCCATATCCACTTTTTTGGGTCCAGTTCTCAAGAGACAGAAGAGACCAATGTGAACAGCTGCCTCAAAGACCTGTTTCTGTGAAGGACGTGAGTATGGGAGGGAGAATTTGTATGTTTTTAAATTCAATGATAAGCATTAGGCCGTACTAATTGTAAACACTTTCTACAGACACTGTCTTACATAAAAATAATAAGAAAAAACCCAAACCAAAACAAATAATAATTAGCTCAACACATATCTGCTAAAACACAAACTAGCTAGAGCTCATTCAGAATCTAATGTGCTCCGTGGAGGAGCTATTTTGAAATGGAATAACGTTCACAGACTGTAAATATCTCTGTCTCCTATATTACAAAAGGAACACTAAATTGAGAGACAGCTTTGTTGCCCTGCAGATCCATGCAGAGTCTACCTAGTCTCTCTGAGGTGACTTTTAGGTTGTTTAGACCATGTACTACCTCTTCTTGGAGTAATAAGAAGACCATTCATGGATTTCTCTTATTGAATGGTCTCAAATGTATGTTTCCCTTTCATGACAGAGGTAAAAGACTATGAAGTATATGGAATTTTAATTACACAGTGTCAAGCAGCATTTTGGACCTATAGATGGGAAGAAATCTACCCCCTAAACTTTTTAGTTGTTATGTCCAGATGATGAACAAGTGCACTAAAAAACTAATTAAGTGTAAGATTTGTGTCTTATTGCAACCATGTTTCAGTTTAGAGTATTGTTAGGAAGATTTAGCAAGATAGAGCACTGAGATTGATTTTTGCTAGCTTAGTTGTTCCTAGTTACTAAACAACCAAGGTTCATTAGTGAAATATGTAAATTGTGCTGTACACTTTCAAGCCCACATATGAGAAGTTACAACAACCACCTTCTCTTTACAAATAGTATGGCTCTCATACACGTTTTGATTAGTGTTCTTGCAGACATAAACTTTGTGATACTGCATGTTTTTGCATTGGGATTTTCCAAAATTTATCATATTTTTTCTTCCTGAAGTCTGGGCCAAACCTTCCTCTCAAGATTGTCTCCCAGGTCCATTAGCTCAATGGACCTTGGGTTATACGACAATTACAGGTATTAGGATTTGTCGTGAGGCATTTACAAAACCAAGAATGTATTAGATTCAATATTTGAATCTTAATTTTCTTGGGATCTTTGGCAGTGTTCCAATATCCTCATATAAACATTAGAGAGAAAAAACTTCTGTATATATTTCTGTAAGAATTTTGATTGAAGATCAAAATGCACTTATGGTCCTCATTTAGCAAAGCTTAACCCCATGCTTAACCTCAGGAACATAAAACAGAGAATATTATGTGTATATGAGTATCTGTAAACACAGAAACACATATTCACATATATATAGATACACATATAATTTTAGGTCTTTGTTTTGTGTGTGTGTATAATTTCCTCTGCAAATCTCAGCACTGGAAAAGGTTTAGAAAAAGTTTAATAGGCAATGAATTGCTCAAGTCCGTTCAAGTTACCTAACACTCAACCATTTGAAAGTAAGAAAATGAATATTAAAGAGCCTCACATAGATCTCATACATCTCACACAGCCCATATAATAAATCATCACATTACTCTTATCCAGGGGGTAAAAAAAGTTACTCAGCAATGTGCAATTTTAACTCCATGTATACTCCATGTATACATACATACATGTATATATTTTTAGCAAATTCTGATTTTTTAGCAAGATATTTGCTAAGCAAGAGTATTACAGTGGCTAACATAATCATTGAATAAGTGAATCAACTGATACCTTTTGGAATAACATCACTGTTTTACAATAAATTCTTGTTTAACCTACAGGAAGACTATTATTTTACAAATAGCTTTACATACATATATATAAACATTTTACTGAAGTATAGCAGTCTAATAAAATGTATATACGATGATCTCTTTCTTTCTTATCCAGGAGTGTGGTTCTTTCATGCAGTCGTTAAAATGTGTGCATCCATTTTCAGTTAGAATGCTATTTGATATAATTTCTTCATAATACAGAGATTTTTAACTCTTTTGTTAATGATATTAGGTAAGCTTGCACATATTTTGTAATTCCCAAATAATGTACTCCATGATAAAACTGTTTCAGATACATAATGACTGCTAATTAAACACTTTGGTCCATGTTGTGTAATATTTTAGACAAGATGAGTAGTTGATTCTTCAATGCAATGTACAAAAAAAGAAATACAATGATAATTCTGTCAGTATATTATCTTTTGACCCCACTATATTTCTCCTATCTTGTGACAAATCACCAGTTTGTTTATGGACTTCATGGCCTGGATGGTCTATGCTCAATATTCTGATTAGTTGCCTTTAATTAACTTTTCTCTGTGAATTTGCTTACTCATTTTTCAAACACACTTCACTTTGGCATCCAGTGTGCATCACATTTTAATTATATGCTGTGTGAAACAAGCTTCCTTTTGTTTCTTTTAAAGTTTATACCTGATAATTTCCTTTGTGTGTCCCTTGAGTTTTCTGCTATTAAAAATTGTAGATAATAGTGTAATTCATCAGCATTCCTTTTTCTGTATATTATTCCCTCCTTACACTATTGTCTTCCTTCCAAGCTTTGGAGTATTACATTATTGCATCTCTCCTTGTAATTAAGCTGTTCTTCAACTCTGATAGTATTTTGTGTTTTTCTCAAGTTCTGCTACATAATTTTGTAAACTATGAGTTCTTGTGTAATATCACAGATTAATAAAATTTTAAAATATTTTTTTCCATGGCTTTATAGTTGTTTTTGATTTCTTCCTATTACTCCATGACATTGTATTTGTCCCTGAGCACATTAGCTCAGTACCTAGTGGTCCACAGGGAGGCTACAGTTTGTGCCTGAGTGACACCTGATGTCAGGGTCTTTATGGTGTATATGTTATTTCTGTGGGTTTTCCTTAAATTTATAATTTTGAATTTGTCTACACTGATTTTTATATTTTTATTTGATTTTGTTTCTTCCTCTTCCAATACAACTTTGAGTTAGATTTACTTCCTCCAGAGAAAATCCTCAGAGACATTTTGGCTCAGACCATGACTATATTAGCGCTTGTTCACCTCTCCACAGGTCCCATTCCATGGCATTGCTTTCCATCATCTCATTCCCCTGTCTGTACCTACATCTGGGGTTGCCCCATCCCAGGTGCAGAATCCGGACTTCCCCTTGTTGAACTTCATATAGTTGGTGATTGCCCAACGCTCTATTTTGTCAAGGTCTCTCTGCAGGGCTTCCCTGCATTTCAGGGAGTCAACAGCTACTCCCAGTTTTGTATCATCTGCAAACTTACTCAGTATCCCTTCCTTTTCTTGGTTTATAGTAGCATATACACTATTTCAGCTGTGTTGCCATAGCAAGCAATAGTAAATATCTATTGTTCAATTCACTCTTTTCTTATCTTTCTTCTCCCTCAAGCCATCAACTCTGGAGAGCAATTTAGCAGGAGTATAACCTTGATTGTGCTTGTGTAGCTGACACTGATAGGAGTGAGAAGACTAGCTTCATTCTGCCTTGTTTATGCTGATGCCTAGATAGGCAATGTTACAAACTAGCTTTTAAATTTCCCTCAAAGATTTGATATTACATGATTCAGTGCAGGGCTGCACACTCACTTTTAGGTTTTATATTAGGTGTATTATTTATATTCATAAGTCTATGTTTGTCCCAGCTACTCATGGAACCTTTTGGATGATCATTTGAATGAAAAATTGGTTTATTTGGTTGGTTGGCTTTTATCTCAGTTTGTAACTAAGAGGGTTTCTTTTCTACTTTCTGCAATAGAAGCTGCTTACACGCTTTTCCTCAGCATAAAGAATTGTTTCAGTGGGGTCATAGCCCTTGGAGTTCAGTTGGCTGTCAGCATTCCAGCTGAATGGCATCTGCACTTACATCCTGCTTCAAGGGGAAATGCAAACAGTCATGCTGCTTCAGGAACAAAAATCTCAATATTTATGTTAAAATCACTTTTGATTAAAAGCCAATTACAATGAAGATGATGCAAATCTGTCCTGCTTTTGTTTGGGTAAATAGAGAGATAAAAGTCCTGGATCAAAACCCACTCTTCTGCTCCCCATTGAATTATCTGTAGTTTTGAAATTTTAGCTGGTCTATAACCCTAATCAACCACAACAGGATGCCAAAATATATGACTATATGAAGGAGCTATGCAGGGGCAGTGACTTTTAGCTGCCTCTAAACTGCCAGGTTCCATTATGACTGTCTTGGGCAGTTTTAAGGAGTTTCTGATGATTGTGTACTCAGATTTGCAGAGGGAGTACAATTTAAAATCTGCAAATGATGTAATTTTGCAAGAGCCTCCGCTTCCAAGGCTCTTAATTCCTCTGTTGCCATTCTCAGAAGAACGGGGAAATAAAATTTTCATCAGAACTATGAGATGATTACACTTTCTTGTGGTACAACCTAAAGAGAAGTAGTAAATAAAAAGCTTAGTTTGAGATGACATCTCCATGAGATTTGCATGTGGATCTACTTAGCTGAGTAAAGAGTAGCATTCAATTAGTATGAAGGATTTATAGCTTGGTCCTTTCTTGACTTATATTGAAACTTACTCTTACACACAAGGCTTCCCTATGTGTACCTACTGAAACTGTATATAATCATGTTGCAAGGAATATGTAATATCTAGTAATAAGGTGAGGCTAATATATCAACCTCTATATATTCACTACATATTTTATAAAACAATACTATTTTACTAAATGGAAAAATTATATTAGAACACTCCTGTCAGTAAAACCAAACGCTTCAGCACATAATTAACTTACCTGAATGCTTAAGTCCCTCTAAGTAAATTATTATGAACAGGAATGTACTTAAGCATAGGTTGAGACCTGGTCTAAAACAATACGTTCCTTAGTGCCCAGGAAATGTGTTTCCTCTTCATGAATAAACATAACATACACAGTTTGATACCACAAGAGAAAAATGATATAAGAGGAAAAGTTCCTCCTGTAAAATAAATGCCCTGTAATGTAAAATAAACACAAGCCAGCAAATGGAAGAAATAAAAAATAAGCAAACTACAAGGCTATTGTATCACTGAGTCAAGCAGATACATAAGGCTTTTTATTCTGTTTACACTTTCACGGGGTGAGTTAATCAAGCTATCTATGTGGCTATCAGAGTGCTTTTATCTCATTTTTTCTTCATATTTTTCTAGTTAGATCAGAAATGAGGCAGCTTTCCCCTCCCCTCCAACCCTGATTTGGATTGAAATTCCCATGTAGGTCAGTTCTGTTTGCCATAGGACATTGTCTGTAGGTGAAAAGAATAAAATGGCGAAAGAGATGTACGAAGTTTTTATATCTCTGATTTCTCATTTCATATGTCTATTCAAGTGAGTGAGGTTTAAATTTTTAATACATCGCATTCAAAAACCTGCAAAGTTCACTGAGAGCAAAAGAGAGCAAAGGAAGGATGAGACAGAAACCTTTGCAGAAAGTCTTTTTGTAGGTAGTTCATACACATATTAATTTCTATTGTACCATTCCTGATTCTCAGAGGCAGATCAAACTTGAAAGAAGACTGAATTCAAGTACTATTTTTGCTACTTGAACTGAGCACATTGCATCGCTCTTATCATCTTCAAAGGTTGCTTCCTACTTTATGAATAATGTGTCCTTAAAGCAATGTTGTCAAAATAAAAAAACGAGTAAGTGACTGAAGAATTATAATTGTTGAAAGAAAATACAAGTAGTAAAGGGCAAAGGTATTTTGTGGTTTTTTTTAAATAAATTTTCAGTTTAAATGGATATGGCTTGTTCCAAGAAACAATTAGAGAAATTTTAGTCCAATTATTCTAATCACATAAAAACTCTCTAATTAGAATTGAATATAAACTAAAAAGTTGAATTCAAATATACTCAAACTTCATGGCATTCAGAGGTTACTTGAATATCAATTCATATTAGATATTTCAGGAACTTCTCTGACAATATTGTGAACATTTCAAACCATACAAGTAAACAAGCTCTTGTTCCTTTTTCTTTTTTTTTTTTGCAACTTTTCATTGCTACTACATATTAATGTGTGGAATATTTGTATTGCCTATTAATGCATAGCTGTGGGCAAAAATAGTCAAATATAATTTGCCTGGATTTTTCCTCTAATTATTTTTTTTCATTAGAAAAATTTTTTTAAAAGTTGAAGACTTGAAATGTGTTTAGTACATTTCATCTGTCATGCTGTGAGACAGTAAAAAAGATAAGGGACTAGATTTAATGGTATATCTAGGAATCTATTTTTCTTTTTAGTGAGAGCTGAGGTCCTAAATATCTCTATAGGAAGCACGACAAACCTTATCCATATATACAAATTCAGAATGCAGAATCAATCACTTACAAATTGCATTTTCATGTTTCTTTGCTCTGTTCGGTAATACAGTTCTTCTGAACAAGAACTTACAGAAATATTGAACATTAAGGTGTTTTATTTTAATCTTCTGTGCAAAACCAGAATTTTTAAACTCTCCCTCATATCAGTACACATTTTCTGTTAATTAACCTAAGAAGTCTACTTTCTATAACCAACTCTAAAAATTAATATTGCCCTAAACATAATTTTCCTACTCTAAATTTGGCCAAGATTTCAGAGGCATTAAATTTAAAACTAACCCTCTAATCTTAGAAAAGATTAATTGTATTTTGTGTTCAAGAGATTAAGAAGAGATATGTCATAGGAATTAGAAAGAAGAATTTAGGTAAACTAATGGCATATGAAAAACTGAACATATAGAATCTATAGTGGTTTTCATCTTGCTATAATAAAAATAAGTTATTATTTACAAAACAGTATTTGAGGTCTTTAAAATGTATTGGAATTCAACAGAAGAAAAGTTCTCATGTACAATATAAGGACAATAAATGATCCTATGTTAATGTCATGGTTTCATTCCACCCAGCAACCAAGTACCATACAGCCACTCTCTTACTCCCCTACCGGTGGGTCTGGGGAGAAAACTGGAAAGGAAAAGCTAGAAAAATCATGGCTTGAGATAAAGACAGTTTAATAGGGAAAGCAAAAGCTGTGCACACAAGCAAAACAAAACCAAAAATTATTTCACTGCTTCCCATGGGCAGACAGGTGTTCAGCCATCTCCAGGAGAGCAAGGCCCATCAGCACACAGTGGTCACTTGGGAAGACAAACATCATCACTCCACACGTCCCCCACTTCCTCCTTCTTCCCCCTCGGTTTGTACATTGAGCATAATGTCGTATGGTATGGAATATTCCTTTGGTCAGCTGCAATCAGTGGTTCCAGCTGGGTCTCCTCCGAGCTTCGCATGTACCCCGTATCCTCGCCAGTGAGGCAGAACAAAAAGCAGAAAAGGCCTTGGCTTTCTGTAAGCACTGCTCATCAATAACAAAAACATATCTATATTATCATGACTGTGTTCAGCACAAATCCAAAGCATAGATCCATACTAGGCACTGTGAAGAAATTAAACTATACCCCAGCCAAAACCAACACAATTAATCACTTTAATATCTTTTTTCGGTCTGTTAAAATGTCAGTTAGGAGTTATAGTGACTTTTAAGATGCTGGATCTAACACCTATCTGGATGATATTTTCAGTTGCCCAGTGGGAGATCCCTTTGTCCTGCCTCGTGTCTACTCTTGTGACTTGTAAACAGTGGCATAGCTTGTTCAAATCATAGTCAACCCTTATGAATTGCATCCGGTGTCAAATCGCAAATCTGCTTGTATGTATTCTCCCAGATTCTTTTTGAAGGGGAAAAAAAAGAAAGGTAGAAAAGCATGTAGAAGCAGCATCATGCAGCCTTTGTTCAAATTCACATCAAATGCTCTAGTCACCTGACTTACTTCAAACACTTGCAGCAACCTGGGGCAGCTTTTGGATAAGCATGAGTTTGAGATGGGAGATGTAACTATTAAACTTGCTTGAACTCTTAAATAGGTAGGGGTATGCAGTAAAGCTAGTTAAACCAGAGGGAATAAAAATCTAAACAGAGTTTTCATCTCAGTCCTGCCTAGACAGCTTCTCCAGAACAAATATATAATAACACTTCACTCAGCTCCTCTCCAGTACATCAGACTCATCAGACTCTCCATGAGCCTCTGGAAAGTGTTAATGGAGAGGCACCTGAAGAGGTGAACCCTTAAGGTCACAATAGTAGTGATAGCTGGTAGCCTATCACTACAATGAAGTTAGAGTAAAACTACACTTAGTGTTTGTGTTAGGCCGATCAGATGACTCCCCAATGGATTGTAAAACACTGAATAAAGCACTATGAAACAATACTAGACCCTCTTTTTTAGTTTCAATCTACACTTAGTTCAAGGAAGAAACGTTTGCAGAATGAAAAAGTTGTATGTGCTGCCTGTTTGTTTTAGAGAAACCGTGTAAAATGATGAGCATGGCAAAACTTGTTCTCACTGTTGGTTATTTTTTTTCCCAATTTTTATTTTTGTTGCTATTTTCAGTATATTGATAGCTTGAACTTTATTTTTGTGATTTTCACATGATATTGCAAGAATAACTCAAGGAATTAAAAATATTTTGTGTGATGTCTAGATAGAGAACAAGGAATTACTAGTTGACCAAAAAGATTAACATTGGCTAATGATGAAAATCAAAGAATAAATGCTTATAAAAACTTTACGCATAATTTTTGGCTTTCTGCCAAATTTTGCTGATATTTATTTATTTATATTCCTTTATTTTGAAAATTATCTCCTGGCTTTTGAAGGTAATATTAGCATTTTATACTTTATTATATGATCTTTAAAATTATTGGTTTTATTATTATAACAACAATATTAATAGTGGTGTTTAAGAAGAGTAACAAGATTACTACTTGAAAAGATAGAAGGAATAATGATTGTTTACCTTTTTGTATCTTATTAGCCTTGTAGCCTCTATTCTTGGAAAAGCAAAAAAAGCAAATTGGAAAATAAAAGAAAAAGTAAAACCCTGTAATAACTACTTAGCTTGCCGAAATATTTTGTTTGTAACTAAATGTAATTTCATATAAACTTGCCTGTTTCAGACATGATAAATGGATTTCCATGGAGCAAAGTGTTTCTTGTATGTCATAAAACAAAAACAACAGGAATGGTAGCGTCCTGCAAATCCCCATTTTCATCCAGTGAATGCATCTTAGCCCAGGTCAGAAGAAATTATTTTTGGCATTGAGCAGGTTTATCTTCTGATAGAGCTGTAAGGAGACAGGCTAGGTGCACAATGAAGCAGTGAAAAATGTGTATGGAAGAAAAGATTTTTTTCCTATGATTCCCTGGGTAAAACAGGTAGGTGCAGATATTGCGCCAAGCAATGGTCTGCCAGGAGACAGACAAATCAAGGCAGGGTGTACATAGCACATGGACAAATCCAGCTTTTCTGCACCCAACCTCCACCAATCTGTGTGTCTGGGGACAATTTCTTTGCAGAAACTCTGGGTTTGAAAACAGGCAGAAGAACAGTGAAATTGGGAATCTCTCACAGGACCTTTAGTATTTAAAGAACTTATAAGATATAAAAATGGCAACATATAAGTGGCTAAATGAAATAATAAAAAATAATAATATAATAAAATAAAAAATAAAACTTTGATTGTGGAATAACTTGGATGAAGGGATAATTCATCATTTACCTTCTGTCATTTTACTTGTATGGTATAAAAACAAATTCCAAAGCAAACACTAGAATTATGGCTTTCCCTTTACGTGCATATAATTTCTTTATTGGTACATACAGAGTGCCTATATTGACATTAAACTAAGAAGTAGGCAATCCTAGGCCATGTTATGCCTCAGGAACCTGACACATTGACAGGAATTCAAAGCCTGCCCTAGTTCTCCAGCAGCTCAAGGACACAGATTGCATTTATGTATAAAATGGGGTGAAAGGAAGAGCCTGGGAAATGAAGAGCTGGTTCTATGATGTGTCAGCATTTGCTTATTCTTTATATAGCATAACATATGGCAAATTCTGTTTTCTTCCCCTCCCATTCTCTGTATTGAAATTATTTTCCATGAAATGATGAAAGGCATAAGTGTTCTTGGCTGCAAGCCTCCTCTATTGAAATTGGGGTGGTGGGGGGAGAGGAGGGCAATGACTGCAAGGGAGTTCAATTTCTGTAAAATGAAGACATTATTTTCAAATTGGTTTTTCATGTACTTAGAGTATAGAATTTTAAGATTATTCAGGATGTCTTATTTTGATAATTATTCTCTTTATTCATACTGCTGTAATACAGCAGCAAGTGCATTGTACCTCTTTCCTGATATAAGTCCATATTTTATGCAAACTAATAACCAACAGTACAGTGTAGGTTGTTCAAATCACTTTTATTATACAGAGCGTATTCAATATAGCATAGAAATATTTGCCTACTAAAGTCTCTTTTATAATGGGTTGTATTGACTTTGCTGGTTTTAAATATCAACCATAAGGTAAGAGTGGGAAGGAACAGATGGAGAGTTCATTTCTCAAAATGTATTGGAATCAAAATACATTATTTAAAATTCATATCCAAATGCGAGTCTGGGAAATTATAAATAATAACTCTACACTATTTTTTATAGTGATGCATCTGATACAGTATTAACATAACAATTGTGTAGCACTGACAGTAAAAAAATAATTCCTGTATAATATTATTAGTGTTATTGTTACAAATATGTAGCTGCTATCTTATGCAAAGAAACAGGGCTGAATTTGAAAAGAGAACCTGTCTGTGGGTCATTTTTAGGAATCGGAACCATAACAGTTTCCAAGAACCAGTGAAACATTTTATTAACAATGGGATCATTTATATCATTAATCTTGTTCCCATTGCAGTGTATCTGTGCACTTGTATTATATTGTCCTAACTTATTATTATTATATATTAACTTAGCTTTTGGAAAAAAAAAGGCTTACATAGTTTTTATTAACAAGTCTTTCATGTCATCTTTTCTCAGATATCTGAGACATTTAGCTGTCTACACCACAGATATTACTACCTGAGCCTTTTTTGGTAGTCAGTGGAAAGAAAAATGCTTACACACACTAGGATTTGTTCCTTATCTGGTTTCTATGTGTAAACATTAGGATAATGTGAGCTGCAGGTTTGGTGCCAGTTTAAGTCCATTGGCTCTGAAAGGAGCCTTGATGGCAAGCTCAAACACAGACATTTGCAAAGCAGATGTCTGTGGTAGATCAGAAGAATGTGAACTTCTGCACCAGTAGAGAAAGCCTTTGATAAGAAAGTGGACAAATGTGTGAGGCTTTCCTAAGAAGGGCCATTTTCAATACTACATAAAAGACTTTTTATTTATCTTACAGAAGTCTCATTTGTGGAAACACTTAACTTATAGAGATTGATCTATAAAGCCCTGGAATTCAGAGGCAGAAATTTATGCAGGGAATGGTTATTTTATCACAGAAATTGAGCAAACAGCTTTTGGCATCATATTGCTGGGTAATTTTTTATTTAATTTTCATCCAACAACAAATTGAATTTAAAACTTTGTTGCTGAAGAAGTTAAAGGCAGAGATCATTTAGGTATTCCTCCACCCCTTGGAAATTATCACCTCTGTTTGTATTCTGTCAACAGATTACTTCTGAAAAATTATACTTTACGCTTTGGTTGTTTATATCCTTCATACAAAGCAGAGACTTGAATTAATATAAGGGTTTTTTTCCTTCTTGAGCATGGAAATGTTCTCATTTCTTATTTTCATTATTTTTAGATGGGACTGAAAGCATGGCTGCTTACAGAGAACTCAGAGAAGTTTAATATATATTAAAAAAAAAAACCTAAAAAGAGGTTTCTTCTCCCCACCCCCTGCAGTTTGGGGGAGGGTATCATGTAGAAACTTCCATGATATTGTGATATTCAGATACTGTATTCACATGTTTTAGCACAAGTCAGATATACCAACTTGGCTCCCAAAAGCATGTCAGGCAGAAGTCAAGCACTGCTCCTAATACATGGCTTTGGAGCTGGCACACAGCATGGCATTTCTTCTCTACTAAGTGGGAAAGGCTGCCGGCAGCCCTCCATGCTGCCAGTGCACTTTGCTCACCACTATCTTCTGCAGAGGTAAGAAGTTCAGGTTCTCTTCTTTACATGGCTATGTACAAAGCAGCTGCCTGTTCATAGTCTGACCTCTGAAATGTTCAAGTTTCTTGTGCTGCAGATATGATTAGAAAACCTGACAAGTCCTGAGATACTTTTTCTGATTAAAGTTTTATGAAATGGATCTGTTTCCCAGAAATCGTTTATTCCCACGATCAACATTCTCAAAGAAACACCTCAGGAAGTTTCTGACCATCTTCATTAGCCAACAGGCTTTGTCTGAACTTTACAGTGATAACCTAGTAAATTAATTTCTCATTTTAATTTACAGTATGTTTCTATTTTATGCAAGGAACAAAATATGATGTCTCTGTAGTTAATTTAGCACCTGTACATTCTCAGAAATTGTAATGAAACATTGCATGATTCAGTCTTTATAGGGTAGTGAATTCTAATCCTGCTAGGGTGGTTCTTTAATTAAAATGTCTATTAACTTTTCTGCAGTTAATGCAATTATGGATTTATTTCTTCTTGCCATTTTAGGAATAGTTTTTTTATGATCCAATAACATTTAATTTATAAAATCCTACCTTAGCAAAAGAGCAACTCAACTGAGAAACATACATATAAAACTATCCAGTTTCAGGAATGAAGTATCTGTTTAAAAGTTCTTGAATTAAAAATGTATAGTTGAAGGACATTGGCCTTACATCCTGGACTTACATTCCTCCTTAAGATGTAAAGAACTATATAAGAATTTAATTTTTCATCATTGTATATCCTCTGTCACACTTCATGTGAATCTTGGACACTTCTAGGATATTCTCTTTTACACAATGTATTCTGTCAGTTTAATTTTTAACTACTCATAGAGCTTTTATATATATGCTTCTTTTCTTTTAATATGTGGAATACACTGACACTGCCCAATGAGCATTACAGTAATCTCAAAGTATACTTCTTTTTTCCTTATTCTAACAAATCTTTAAAATTTTCTTTTGTCCATATGCATTATCATGTTATAAACTATGGGTCAAAAAAAGAGACAATAGTGAAAAATAGCTAACTGATTGTGTTACTGCCTTCCAGAATAAGGAGGGAAATTATAACACTGAAAGCATGAAGCAGAAGCATGGCTGAGACCTTGCACTGAGCATACAATCTGACCTGGTAATCCCCTTGTGGCCCAGTGTTTACTGGTAACACTTTATACAGTATTAGGTGAGTTGGTAATTCATGTATTAAACCACTGGCTTTCAGGATTTCATGCTCCCCATTTGCACTTAATGCATTTTGTATTAGCCCTCAGCGTGAAGAAATCATAACTCCATATACCAAGGGATAAACTCCAACTTGAATTACTAAAAACAGTACGTGGTGCCTTGGATATATGTAGTAAGATGCCTATTCTATTGCTCTTGCCACAGAACACTGAGTTTTCATAATATTTCTCCCCAGACTTGAAACACTTCTTATTTCTAAAAATGTGATTTGAGACAAAAAGGTGAGAAAATACAGCTCTCAAACACATCAATTATAATAGTTGACAGAAAATTATTTCACATAAGGTTTTAATAAATTTTCTGAAAGTCAATTGCATTATTTTATGAGTAAAATTTTGTCATGCTACAAGATTTAGCATAATATAAATACCAAGTTGTGAAATACAATATACATGTCATGGCTATGCAGTTAGTTGGAAAATAGGACTATACAGACACATGGAACTAATGCCCAACAATATAAAATTGACAGTTTCTCATATTACCCAGAACCACTGTCTGTTAGATGCTTGAGTAGCTTTAATTGAGTCCAGGGAAGGAAGTCTCTGATCGGATGTGTGCTGAGGCTGGAGTTGGAATGACAGATATGAAGTTGTATTTTATGATGGCGAAAACGGGTTCTTTCCCTTTCTTAAAATGATGATTCAGAGTTTGGCAGTCACAATGCATTGTATTATGGAGTTTTAGAGATCTTGAACAGGAAATTATTTTTTAAGCATAATTTAAGTTTTAGCCACCTCAGGAATTATGCTTTTTAAAGATATGTGTATTAATTGGAAAACAGTTTTTTGAATACTTAAAAAAAGTAAACTGTCAGCTAAGTCTTTATTAATTGCCATTCTCTGACTGCAGAGAGCAAATTAGATGCTCTTTCCCTTTCCTGTTTTTATAAAGGCTGAAATGGAAGAAAGTTCTGCTAAAGAAAAAGCAGAAGCAAAGAAGGTAGTGTTTGAAAACCAGACAGTGTTTTTAACAATTGTGCAAAATGACACCATTTTGGTTTTGCTTTCAAGCAAAATAAAAGCTGTTTTAGAATTCTGGAAATATAGTTACCCAAAGTGAAGCATTCTCATGACTTTTCATAGCAGAGCAACAACAGTAAATGATGTGAAATGTTCCTGCACAGGGATCTCTAACTCTGTAGTCAGGGAAAAATATTGAAGCCTACCCCTTTATAGTGGGCAGGGGCACATTGGTGGCTTTGAAAGATAGTGTCTTGATGGAATGGGTAGGGAAGTGGTCATAGGATTTTTCCTGCTGCAAGCGTGTTGCAGATGACATGGAAAGAGGTACAGGAATCTTAAGCATATGCCTTTGTAAAGAGCTATTTGGTAATGTTTTACAGTGATTTAAGACCATGTGATATACATCAGAATATCACATAAGAGTGTTTTTTACGGCGGGGTAACATCCAGGCAGAATCCTATATATAATTCAATATACTCACATTTGAAGGACAGAAATTACTGTTTACCATTACTTACACTCTGCCTTTTCCAGGAAGACTTCTCCTGTAAAGACATTTAACTTTCAATATACTCTATAATAGCTCTAGATGTCAACGTTCAACAGAGTCCATAAGAACAAGCTGATAGGAAATTAAAGCTTGATTAAACCAGGCAGAAAATGTAGCTTAAAGATTAATGGATTGCAATATGTAACTACAGTG
This sequence comes from Lophotriccus pileatus, assembly GCA_035583135.1. Classification (NCBI taxonomy): domain Eukaryota; kingdom Metazoa; phylum Chordata; class Aves; order Passeriformes; family Tyrannidae; genus Lophotriccus; species Lophotriccus pileatus. The sequence goes on along the minus strand of JAWWES010000115.1, from coordinate 76,150,881 downwards.
ATCTGGTTCTTCTGTTTGTCTTTATTTCAGGCTGTCACTAAATCAAGATAAGAAGCAGAAAGCATTTTTTTTTTCTTTTGTTTATAAAAATCTTTTAATGACTCTACTAGCTTCAGGTGACCATTGTCTGCTGCCTTTCCCTGTGAGTTAGGAGGAAGCTTGGCAAATCAAAGTGCTTTGTTTCAGCTGTGGAACATGGTTGACCCTAGCTTGAGTCAACCCACGGTTGACTCTTTTTTGTGTAAATGATCTACAGTAGGTAGGAAACATTGGTAGAGTGGGAAGAATCTGAGTGCAGTTGCATATACAATGCCGATTGTCTTTCCTGTAACTTCATTTTACTTATAATGGTGGAAACCTGTAACCAAATACCTCACACACAGTACTTGAAAATATCCAACAAAAATTGCTAGTTTTTCATTGGTGACTGCAGTGACACTGCTAAGTGTCAAAAGGTCTTATGCCTATTATCAGCTTAGAGTACTCTTAGTGGTGTGTAGTACTGTCAGCTAAACAATAAACCATTCTATTATTAATTCATAGATCTACATTCTGCTTTTACGTTCTTCAACAGAAATATAGACTAATTCAACATGTATGGAGCTGCTCAAGATGTACAGCTGAATCCAGTCTCCTAAGATTAATTAATACCTAAAATTGGAAACTAGCATCAACATACATTACATAGGGTTACAATATTATATTATGGTTTAGCTCTTCTCTTTTTATAAATATTTTAGCCCAAATACTTTAAAATGTGCAAAACACCTATGTAATTTAATTTAATCCAGAAAAAAAAAACAAACAAAAAAACAAACAAGGAAAAAGGAAATAATGCAAAACTCATGCAAAAGACATCCAGCCTACATAGAATCACATAGGTTGGGAAGGACCTCTGAGGTCATCAAGTCCAACCCTTGATCCACTACCATCACAGTTACTAGACTATGGCATTCAGTGCCACGTCCAGCCTCATCCTAAAAACCTCCAGGGACAGAGAATCCACCACTTCCCTGGGCAGCCCATTTCAATGGCTCATTACCCTCTCTGTAAATAATTTCTTCCTAATATCCAACCTAAACCTCCCCCGGCAGAACTTAACACCATGCCCTGTTGTGTTACTGATAGTTGCCTGGGAGAAGAGATCAACTCCCACCTGGCTACAGCCTCCTCTCAGGTAGTTGTAGAGAGTGATGAGGTCTCCACTGAGCCTTCTCTTCTCCAGGCTAAACAACCCCAGCTCCCTCAGCCTCTCCTCATAGGACTCGTGTTCAAGTCCCTTCACCAGCCTCGTTGCTCTTCTCTGGAC
>JAWWES010000115.1:76128006-76149472 GCA_035583135.1 Lophotriccus pileatus | reverse complement strand
GTTGCTCTTCTCTGGACCTGCTCCAGCACCTCAATATCCTTCCTGAACTGAGGGGCCCAGAACAGGACACAGCACTCCAAGTACTGTCTCACCAGTGCTGAATACAGAGGAAGAATCACAGGTAACAGCAAACTCATCCTATTAGAATGAGGACAAAAAAAAAGGAAAAATATATTAATATCAGGAATTTTCATCGCTATGTAAAAAGGAAGAACTTTATCCACATCATACATTCTTAATGATCAAGTTATTCTTTCCCTGTTGTGTGTGCTAGGTAATGTTTTCAAAGACAAGAGCATTATATTTTACTTTGCTTATGGCCATAGACAGGGCTGGTCAGAAAAAAATTAATGACTTCACTTTTTTTTTCCTTTTTTACATAAATATATGAACAGGATTTTCCTATAAAACTTTGTTTCTTCTGTGACTTACAAGAAAAACAATCTCATTGACTTCAATGTGAAGACATGTCTGTGTAAAAAGAAGCACATAAAGAATCCATTAGGTCTAAATTTTACTGGTTTTCAGTAGCACTGTTAGGCTTTTCATATTCATTTACAGTACTTAATTTTACTCTCTCTCTAATTTCTTTTTTAATGAAAAATAATATGGAAAGGGTTTAGAAGTTCTGTATCTTACAGACCAAGTAACCTGCTTATCTTTATTCTCAGGAGTGTTTAGGATTTTTTTTTATGAAAATACTTCAGGAGCTTTATTTATACTACCTCCATGGTGACTCTTTCACCTAAAAATCTGACTGAAAATTGCAAATTTAAAATTTCCTCTATCATATGAGGCGTGATCTCAGTGAAGATTTCTCCCCAGGGTTTGTGGACAATATTTAGTTCTCAAGCTAACTACTTACTAGGCTGCCCATTTCTACTTGTATTTCACCATAATTTCATTTGTTTGTCCCTGCAGACTGTGAGTTGTGCATTGTGAAAAGACCAACTTCTCCTGGGACTGTTGTTCTATATATTTCCACAATTTCATTTCTTATCTCTGATAACTACTCTCATGCTATATAACACATTTAATCTTGTGTATTTTCATGAGTCATTTATTTATGCTTGAATTGCTCAACAAAAAATCCTGCCACTTTTCTCCTACTTTCTTTGTTTCTGAGGGAAAAGAGAAAAAGACAGAAAGTGTGTTCACTTTGTATTTCCTTGTTGATGCTGCTACTGAGTTACTTTCAGTGGGAATTACCTAACACTTAAGGTCTAAATATTAGTAATTTAAATATTAGCTACACATTTTAGGCTTCTTTTATAGACAGTTAAAAGAAACTGCTACTGCTGGAACAGAATTCATATCATCTCTCTGGGACAACTGACAGCCAAAACACCTTAGAGGGGTACCTGTTCTCCCCATTGACTAAAAGAGGAAGACAGTTGATTATTTTAGATGTAGATGTTTAAAAGTTCATTTAGGTAAGATTAAGACAGCTTAGACTGCACACATTTAATCTTAAGGGCTTCATTTTCTGTGGCATAATTTGGTATAATCTTGCTCAGATATATAAATATTTAATATAAATTATCACATGTGGGAGAAAAGATTAAGGCAAATAATTAAATTATAGAGTGCATAAATGTTTTGAGTGGGTCAGTTAAGACACCCATTGCTGAAATATGGAAAACCTCATAAAAAGGAGGGAAAAAAGCCTAAAACAGATTGTAATAGAATGCACATCTACAAAAATGTGCCTATTTGTCAAAATAATAAAAGTTTGAAGCAGAACTGATCAAATACAGAAAGATTTTTGCTAAGTGCTGAAACAGTTGGAAAAGTATTTTTTTCTCCCAAGTCCTGCTTTTAACTTCCTTTGATACAAGGTGGCACAAAGTCAAGAAAGAACTTGAAACAAGCTTCACATTAATATTTGAAAAAGGGCACCCAATGTGTTTGATGTGGCGCCCTTCATGCAAATCATGTAGTCTGAGAGAAATCCCAATAGGAAATACGAGCCTTTCTTCTTAGCACTCGCTTTTTTTTCCAGTTGATAATAATGAACTTTTCACACTCCCCTTGCAACCCCCCTGAGCTATATAGAAATGAAGTTATTACTCACTAGGTGATGCCTATTTGGGTAGGATTTTTTGTTGCTTTTTTATTGATTCTTTTTGTTGTTTTTGAAAGTACAATCTCAGTTCATCCTGTACTTACTTTTTCCCAGACTTCTGAACGATAAAACCCAGATGCTTTATCAAAACAACAAAATACCTGTATTCTCCTAGGATTTTTAAATGCAGGTTAATGTATACTTGATCAAAAATGTCGCAGTGACATAACATCAGGTATTGATTAGAGCAGGGGAGTGTTTAGGTATAGCGTAAAGTGTAATAATTAATTTGTAATATCATGATCTTTTAACATTTTTCAAGTTTAATTATGCTAAGAATAGTAAGTCACACCTTCCAGAATTCTTCAGAAATTACCATTTAAAGTATGGAGGTCAAACTGATTACAATCCATCCAAAATCCATAACAGTGTGGGTAGCAGCATTGATCACATTCCTTCCTTTTATTCTTGTTGTGCATATTTCATTCCTATGTATAGCAACTAATGTATCTCCCACATTACACTACCCACACACTTACTAACACTTTCTGAAGGCATGGGAACCTTTCTCTACAATTTATTTCCAGATTACATTTTTAAAATGTCACAGATTGATTCTGGAAAATGTTGAAAGCAGACCTTAAAAAAGGCCAGCTTCTCTAAGAGAACTTAAGGAAAAGAAGCCCTCAGGAGCCCCCCAATGTAAGCTTCACACAGAAAAAAAACAAAACTTGAGTAGGAAAAAACCACCAGATATTTAATAATAACAATATTTTCATTAGATATATAATTATTATATGATGAGATATTGACATTCAGAAAAAAAGTATTGAGATTGTCTAGGAAATGAATTCTGACGCAGGTTTAGTATGGGGAATTTATTATTTTCTGACAGAAGACTTTTTCTATGCCTTTGCAACTGAGTCTACATGGTTACACACTTTGGTTTTCATGGGGAAATTCAGCTACCCCAGTGTCTGCTGGAGGTACAACACAGAAATAGTCTGGTAGGTTTCTGGACCATACTGAATAGTTCCTGACATAGATGAACCAAGGTCCCATGAGAGGATCTGTTGTGCTGTATTTCATACTTGCAAACAGGAAAGGACTGATGAGGAAGGGCGAAAGCCTTGAATACAGTGATGGTGGAGTTCAAGCAACTGAGAAGAGGGATCATAGCCCTGAGCTTCAGGAGAGCAGTCTGACATTTTAAGGGACCTGCTTGGAAGAATCTCACTAGAAATAGTACTGGAGAGAAGAGACATCCAAGGAGAGCTGGACCTCCAGCGGGTTCATGTTGTCCAAGCTCAAGAACAGTCCACCCCGATGCACAAGTCATGCAAAGTTGATGATTGGAAACCCATGTGGACAATCAAGTTGCTCTTGACTGAAAAGGAAGCATACAAGACATGGAAGGAGTGACCCAGAAGGAATAAGCAGATGATATCTGATCAATTTAGACTGACATTTAAATCTGACCATGCAGGGATAGGATTAAGAAAGTCAAGGTCAGAATAGAGAAAAATCTGGCAAAGTATATGAAAGACAAGATGGACTGCTACAATTACATTAGCAACAGAAGCAAGATTAGAGAAAATCTGGACTTACTGCTGAATGGGGCAGGGGAACTGCTGAAAAAGAGGTGGAAGAACCTGAGTTTCTCAATGTTTTCTCCACCTCAGTCTTTACTGGTAAGCTTTACCTTCAGGAATCTCAGGCTCCTGAGACCAGTGGGAAAGTCTGGAGCAAGGAAGACTTATCTTTGGTGCAAGAGTTTCAGGTTAAGACATATTTAAATGAAATGGGTGGAAAAAAATCATAAGGCTTGATAGGAAACACCCACAAGGGCTGAGGTAGCTGAACAATGTTATTTTGAAGCCACACTATTAAATATTCTTGAAATGTTATGGTGAACGGGGGAGATTCCTGACCCTGGAAGAAAGATGTCAATCCTATCTTCAAGAAGGCCAAGAAGGAAGGTTCAGAAAACCACACACTGATGCGCTTCACCTTGGTCTCTGAGAGAGTGACAGAGCAACTGATAGTGCTAGAAATATTTTTCAAATATATAAAGAGCAGAAAGGTCATTGGGAGTAATCAATGTCGTTTTATGAAGCAGAACTCATGGCTAAACTGATAGACTCCTACAGTGAAAAACCTTGGTAGGTGAGGGGAGACGGCAGCGAGTGTGGTTGGTCTTGACTTTTGACAAAAGTTTTTTGATGTTTTCTTCTAAAACATCAGACATAGACTGATAAAGTACAGGATAGATAAATGGACAGCAAGGTAAATTGAAAACCTTCTGTACTGATGTGTTCAAACAATTGTGACCAGTGACACGAAGTCCAGCCGGAGGCCAGTGCCTAACAGTATGTGTGCCCCAGGGGTTAATGCTGGGAGCAGCATCATTTAACATATTCATGAACAGCATAGATCATGGAATGGGTCTACCCTCAGTAAGTCTGCAGCCAATACAGATCTGAGAGGAGTGTTTGATACGTCAGATGGTTGACCCCAGGAGGATCAACAGGCTGGAGAATGGGGCAGTGAGTAACCCCTTGAGCTTTAACAAGGAGAAAAGCAAAGCTCTGCACCTGGGGAGGAACAAGTCCATGGATCAGTACATGCCGGCAGCTGACTGGTCAGAAAGCACCTTGGCAAAGAAAGACCTGGGGTTCCTGATAGACAACAAGCTGACCATGAGCCAGCAATGCACTCTTACAGCAAAAAATCCAAAACATTATAAAATCATTAATAATGCAAAATATTAACTGTAAGATATAGGACAAATGTTTCTGATAAGTATTCTATTTTTGGTTTCTTCAACCAGATTGTCACTCCTGGATATATCTTGAACTTCATTTTAATTTCATGCTTGTAAATAATAATTTAATCTATTTCATTTTCTTTTGTTCTCTCATACATATGGGCTGAATATTGATTCATCAAATCAATATAACAAATTAATAAATGAGAAATCACTGTAAAATATTGTTGCAAACCCACAACTAGTCTCTGCTCTCACATCTATTATTTAATTTATATTGTGTTATTATAACAGTTGAAGTACTCCTAACATGTTATGCCTTATTCTGCACCCTATTTCAACTCTGATGGGGAATATGAAACTGAAGTTTAGTTCTCTGTTGACCAAAACTTTCATATAAATAAGCATGAAGACGTTATTAAAAAGAAGAGCAAAAACTTTGCCCCATTGAAATCAATTATTATTATTCTACTTCAAAAAGGGGAATTAGTTTTAAGTTCCTGCCATACTTCTGGTAAGCATGCTTTTGAAATACTTAGTTAAGAGACTTTGCCTTTTATTACTGGAGTAAAGATGCAATTACCTAGGAGAGACTTAGACATCAGGAACTAAATTTTGCCTTAGGGGAATATTAAGGACAGACTCTGCATAGGAGGGAAACCCACAGAGTTTCTTTTTGTTAGAAACAGTACATTTCTTTCCCCCAGAATGTTATTATCTTTCTTTTTTTCTTTTGTCATCATATTCTTCCTTTTTTTTGTTTGTTTGTTTGTTTGTTTGTGGTTTTTTTGTTTTGTTTTGTTTTTCATCATATCCTTCTTCCTCCTTTGGACAGTAGACTGGAAAATTGGACTGCAAGGAGCTTGCTGCAAGCTGAAATAACACACCCACTGTTCAAATTTCTAAATGCAGTTTCATTTAAACATCTTCAAAATAAAGAAAACCAAACACTGTACTTCTGGAATCCAGTGAGTTTAGTATTTCTTACAGACTCATATGGTATAAGACTGGGAAAAATAGAGTACTCTTATCCAAAAAGGAAAAATCAATAATTCAAATAGATATTTCTCTTTTGAGGACAGTTTTGCTCATGTGATACTTTTTTTTTTAATAGAGAAAATAAGTATTTCAACACCAAAAAAAAAATGGAATGATCTTTTTATATAAAATTGTGCTGAATGAATGTTCACAGTTCTGTTTGCGTGCAGTTACATTGCTAGGCTTCTGTTATATTTTTTCTTTGCCTCTGTTAACGCACATCATTAACCAAAGAAGCGTAAAGTATTGTAGTTAAACAGACAATTTGAAAATTGCTTCTGACAAACTGTAGATTAACATGTCCTTTCCCTGATTATTTGCACTAATGAAGATTGAGCACCTGTATGTTCACACAGAGTGGAAACAAGCGAGACACAGAGATATCACCAACACAAAACATCGTTATGAAATTGCAGTCTGGAGAGAAGAGGGGGAAAGAAAGTAAAAGTATGACTTTATCATTTGCTCAGCTGTAGAAACAGATTCACTGTCAAAGATATGTACATAGGCTAAAAGATATGCAGCAAATATTAGCTTTGATCATTGTTGAAGAGGCAACTCTGCTTAAGGTTGACAACAAAACTGGAGCATGAGCATGTGAGTTCTTGTTCTACACAGTTTGAACAAGTAATAAAAGCATACATGGGAGAGAGAATTTTTAATAAAAGAAAGAATAGTAGTAGAAATCTCATTTTGAACAAAGTTTCCAAAAATCTTATTCTTGAATTTAGCTGAAAAATTAAAAACAGTCAAGTTTTTAAGAAGTTACTAAGTTTTAGACATTCTCTCACTAAAAAAAAAAAAAAAAAAAAAAAAAAAAAAAAAAAAAAAAAAACAAAAAAAAAAAACAAAACAAAAAAAAAAACAACCAAGTACGTGTTCATCTTTTTGTTTATTTTTTCTTTTTTTTGTCTCCTCTGACTCCCGTGAGCTGCAAAGGATGGTATGGAAACAATTGTCTTCATGGGGTTTGGAATCTGGCACGGGTTTTCAAAGAAAGACAAATTAAATCACTGGAGGATGTCTCAAGAGTAAAAGTCCTTTAGTCAAAAGTTTTTGCTTACTTATTTTGAGAATACATGTTCGGGATGAAAAATTTTCAAAGTGATTAATGGACCAATGTGTCTGCTTTCAGAAAAGTAAAAGGAAGAATATGGATTGATAAGTTAAATTAATTTTAAATTATTGAAAATACGAATATTATTAAGCAGTAAGGCATACTCAAATGTTTGACACATCGGCTTAAAACACCTGTTTTCATTTTTGTGGAAAAATTAGAGAAGGGCTATTTATGGCTTATCTGTGGTAAATATTAGTCAGGAATTAGGAAAGAAAATATGCCTAGCTAGAGAATATTTCTGATTTTGGGCCCAAGGGGATAAAAAGAATATTCCACTTTGATTTCTTCTTGGAAATGTGTATACTTAAGTGTAGGATTTTTTCTTTGTTGCCCCTGAGCCTTGTAATTTCATTACTGCCAAGGTAAAAAAGTGCTTAAGATAAAGTCCCTGCTTGCCTTACTGTCACTAAAGGCCAGGTGAGATAAAAAGGCATAAGTGGCTACAAGCTACATATTGCAATAATCATGGCTTAACTACTCACTCTATCACTTTTTCCTCCACTGGCTTAAAATCAAAGATAAGCATTTAGATATCCATCTCTCACAAAGGCACCCAAAAAACACGGTAGGGACTAAGCCATTGTCTCTTTCTCTCTCTCTCTCAGTCACTCTCTCAATCTCTCTCCAGCTTTTCTTCTGTATTTGAGATATAGCAAAGCTAGGATGCAATATTCATGTCACAGAAGGAAAGAAAGCAGGTATTCAGTGTGTGCTTCTGAGCTTGCTCAGAAAAAGGTGAGGATGCTAGTCTTGACTTTTATCACTGTTAACACATCTTGAATGAAAGTCACAGAATAAAAAAAATAATAACCCTGAAAAGAGAAGAATAGAACTTGCGAAGGGCACTATAGAATTCCACTCAACTATGGAACACAAAAACTTTTTATGGAGTAGCTACTGCCTGAATGAATCCCACATCTACCAACCATTTTCTGTATCAGGCCTGAGGATTAATCACTTCTTTCCCTGTGTTTGCATGATAGAGCTTTCTGGATCAGTGACAAGTGTTTTCTGAAAGATTCACCCTTCTTTCTCATTTGGGAGACTGAGCTCTGTACTTGTCTTTTTCCCTACCCCTTCGCACTGTCTCCATATTTGTGCAGCAAAAACAAGCATCTGTCCCGGAGTAGCTAAACTGTATGGTATGTCAGGGAGTTCTGCCAGCCTTGGCAGAAGGTGTCACATAACTCCAGCTGGTTGCAATGGCTTTCCTTGTCCAAGAGATATTTATCAGACATAAATAAAAGTCTGATTGCAAGCCCCAAATAAACTTAAAAAACAGTTACAAAAATGTGTGACCATGAAACAAGTTTTCAGCAAAATGTTACTGGTTTTCAACTGCGTTAAAAAAACCGTAACAAGCGGAGAGTCACTGTTTTGGAAGCCTTCCTCATGAGGCATGATATTAGACTTCTAAGAACTTTCACCCTTTGCATCCCAGAGGGCGCTCTCAACTTTTTAAGAGAAACTTGTTCTTAATCTCTGAAGCTGCTTGACTCTGGAACTTGGGGTGAAGCACATGGGGATGGGTGGGTATGATGTGTAAATTAACATTTCTCTATTTTATGCCTTTTAAGAAACAATTTTGAAACAAGAACAACAGTAAAGTACCTCAAGCCTGGCTTCAAGCCATGGAATGCATGGAATAATATTCTTGCCTAAGATATCTCATAAACAAATAAAAAGGAGGAAAACACCACTTTGTCTAAATCAAACTTCAAAGACAATATCTTCCATTTAATCTGTTGCTGTGCTGACCAAAATTAAAGTTCTTCTTCAATTCTTTTAATTGATGGTGACTGCAAATGAGACACGTTCATACACAGGACCATTTTTTCCTCTTTTTAATGTAATTTTTCTTCTTCTTCTTTTTTTTTTTTTTTTTCTAAAAGAGCTACAGCCAAAAAATATATGACTTAATTCTTTCCTCTCAACACCTACTGCAAATCAGTAAAGATACCTGTGAAAAAAACCACAACATTTTCATTTATTTTGTGTTTACAAACCAGGGCCAAGTACTAACAGAGTCTACATTCTGGCATGCTAGCACAGAAAGTATGAGCCCCTGCAAGACGCGTGGCAGAAGACACAACAGGCTCATGTGCAACCTGCTTGTAGGGCAGATGCTGTGCTTCCCAGGGAACACCCAGGACTGGCTGGGGCATTGGGATGTGGCTGGTGGGCACAGAGAAAGCAGTGGACCCTGCTGCACCCTGACAGTGGCCAACTGAAGAAGGATGGCATATTGCTTTAAATATGCTGGAGAGTTTTTCATCCCAACATTTAAAAATGAATATTTTGGTTTGTATCAGATGAAAAGACAATTGCAACATAAGTACCTGAGGCTTAACTTTGTACTAGAGCCTTCTATATCTATGAATAACAAGATTCCATTTTCTGAAGAATTACGTGAATGTATTACTTTACAGTGTGGTAATCTCAAAAGGTGCATCTTATTTACTATGTAGCCCTGTACAGTAAGATTACTACTGGAACAACCTCAAATTACTCTGAAGTGAAAGATTGTTTTTTTCCTTTGTGTATAGCTTCAAGGTACCAAACATACTCTCTCTCCATCATTGTCAGCAACTTTCCTACTCTCAGGAAGTTAAGGGTCACTAATAGTAGAATAATGTACTCTGAGAGGGAAAGACTATCTTGGAGCAAAAGTATCCCAAACATCCATATGGGAAGGGTCTTTAGCTGGGCAGAAAAGCCTGAAAAATGGGGCATAATGCTTCATAAAATGTTTCATAAAATGCTCAGACTCTATGATGCACTATAAAGAACTTGGATGTCTCCAATTTTTGTCAACCAATTGAAAAGGATGTGATGGACCTTCCTAGGGACATCTTAGGTTCAAGAAGTTTCATAGCAGATTCAAAACAAAAAACCAAAAAAACCAACCAAAACAAAACCTCTAAATCATACAAAGGTATTACATTTAAAAAATACTTTTGTAAGACGTCTAACACTGAACTCAGTGTTGCACTTAATACAGGCAAGCTAAGCTCACTGATCAAAAATCAAAGTATATTCACTACCTTTAGAACACACTAGACTTTAGAACTACATAGATTTTAATAGTATTTTTAACGGATTATTTCTGAAAACAGTGATTTTGGAAAGGGCTTGAGTATCACAGTGAACATATGATTTCCCGCAATAGTATAGTAAGTATAGGAGTAATGCAAATCAAAAAGAAAGGAGTTATTTTCAGTTTTAATGAGATTATTAACTACTGAGACTACTAATTGAACACCACACCCAGATCTGTTGCCTACAGATTGCAAAGCATGTTAATAGGTTGAAAAAAAATATTCTAAGTCTACGTAAAATTATTCTGTAGCCAGGAGTGTATTTTTTATCCAAAAGAGAAAAAGGGTCCATCACTAACCATGAGCACTTCCAGGAGGCATAGAAATTAGATAAGGGTGCTATTTAAAAAAGAAAACAAAGTCATAATAAACTATAAGGACTATAAGCCAATATCATTCACATTTTAAGCTCTAAAGGGCAATTAAAATTTGGCACAATTTCTGAATTCCTGACTGTCCAATGTGCTAATCATTTTACTGGACAGAGTGCCCTTCTGAGACTTATATTTTAAGACAAGAAGAAGTCAAGACCTTGGTTCCAAAACCAGTTAGTAAAATTACATGGATTGCATTGCATGACAGTCAACCTTAAAACGACAAGATATTTTGGGCTTAGAAGTCTGCCAGGAAATCTCTCAGAAGCATTGAACACAAAGACTTGCTTTGGTAAAAATTGATGTAAATATCATTTGCATTTAGTAAAAGTCAGAAATAATAAATAATAGTCAGAAATCTGAGGGGAGGGGAAGTGGTGGTCTTATTCAAGTAATGGTTTAGCACTAACAAAGTCATAACAATTTGATTTACTATGAAACTTCCGTCTTCTAAACTGAGCATATGCCCAATAGTAAAAGTCTCTTAAAATAATCCTACTGTGTTTAAAAAGATCTCTTCAGTACAAGTGTGCTATCTTCATGTACATTTGGAGATTGCTGAGGGTATTTTTCATGATATCCAAACAGCAGGAACAAATATAATTTTGTTGGATTCAGATATGCTGGATGTACTGTTCAAATTGTTATTTTTAATACTTGATTATGCCAGTTTAGAGCATGTCTAGAAAATAGAGAAAAAGCAGAGGAGATTCATGTTATCATGAACCTACAACTTATTTCATCTGTTCTGTTACTGGGTTGGACATTCAGGCTGCTGCTTTTGTTATGCACCAATAATTTGGTCATAATAATTATAATTATAATAGTAGTTTATTATCTTTTAATATTGAGTTGGTGAGTCCTTCTCAGATGATTATTTTATTCAGGTAAATTTTTAGAAATTTTTCAAAATAGAGTCACAGAACTAGTTCATCATAGTGGAATCAGTCAGGGTGGAGGGTGTGATCAATGCAGGCAGGGTCAAAATTCAGATCAGGTAAGATTGCACAGTACTTCATAGGAATGACTGACTCCTTCCAGGACTGTGCTGTTCCACTCATCCTTTCTGGGCAGGAAACTGTTATTTGTTGGTAACAGATCTCCCAGAGCGTAACATTGCAAACACTTAGAGCAAACTATGAAATAAATCAATAATAAGCTAATCATGTTATTTAGGGAGCAATTTTTATATTTGAGAGTTTCCTTAGCAAATGGCAATAAATGTCACAGTGTGAAAGATAACAGAGACAATAATGGCAGTCACAGAAATGGCACTGCACTGTAGTGACAAGGACTAAGTTTACTCAAATTAAAGCACAATCAGGAGATGAGAAAATATGGCAACATACACCACATGGAAAAGAATTGAACTGATTTCTAGCTACAGATAATTTTAAAAATACCATTTTGCCTTTCCTTTGTCAGAGTCCTGTTTTCTTGGCATTTCCTGTCATTTTTTGAGGTCAAAATGTGCTTACTCAAATAATGGGGACAAATAGCACTACCTCTGTGACTACATCCGCAAACCAGAACTGCGTACAGGGCCAGGAGTTTTGTTTACTCATTGTCATGCAAATGACTTCCCTATCTTTATTTAATATTTCTCATGTTCAGGAACTATATTCTCAAAACATTAGCAGTAAATATGTCCTGAATAGCATTTGTATCAGAGATAAATATAAAGTTAATAAATCATCTATTGAATACAATTGCCAAGAAGGTAGTTTAGGCAGTAGGGTGAATTTTTAATAGATTTAAATGTATACACAAACACCAGGAGAAAGGGATCTTGTTTTCCCTCCACACTTGACTTCAGAAGGAACAAGGGGGCGGGGAGCAGGGTAAGGAAGGCCTTACAGGGGAAACCTAATAGTTAAAGTACCAACAGACTTCCAAATTCTTTCAGATACCAGCAGCAAATGATGTATTGATTTTGCTGTTAAACTGCACAGATGTAACCACCACATTAGACATGGAAGATAAAAGCAATGACTAAAAGCACCTTATTTCATCTGTCACACCTGAGGCTCTGCCTTCTTCAGACCTTTAGTGTATTAGCACAGAAAATCAATTAGGTAAAGAGCTAAACAAATGAAGGGAAAATAAAAAAGAGGTCTCATTCACAAAGAGTCAGGGATGTCAGCAAGCCCTGGAGACTTCAGCAAAGTGTAAGATATCTCCAATTAAACCACAGCAACTTTTCTGAACTTTTTTTTTAATAAGTGATTAAGTACTGCCCAGGTACACCTATTAGCACAGGTCTAGAATATGGTCAGTATTCACAAGCACAAGATTTCTTTTCACTGAAAAGAAAATGTGGACATTTATTTCTCAGTTGGTGTTATTTTGAATGTCTATGCTTCTTGTCCTCTTAATCAGTGTTGAATCAGTTGTTGATCAGTTACGTCCAGAAATAAAGCTTTTATGAGCAACACCATAATACAGAGTATTGACACCTTGTGCTTTGCTAAAGTCAGGGGACATATTACTGAAACCTAGTGCTATGATACACAACAGCTTGCTCCTGCTTTAATAAAGCAAATAGACCATCTCTAAATGAAAAATAGAGTAAGATTTTTCTGTTGCCACCATACATTTTTCATCCAGAGAGCAGAGTAGATCACAGATATTTCATTGATTGATTTCATAGTGAATAAAAGTCCACAGTGATACAATGGAGATAACCAATTGAGATTTATCAGTGGAGCAAGACTCAGAAAACCTGGATTTATTGGTGTAAACACATACAGGTATGCATCTTTCTTCAGTTTCTCATCTACAACATAGGGAATTTCACCCCTTAGTTCTTTCCTCTATCCACTGAGGTTGCAAGCTCACTGAAAAGATCTGATTTCAAGTGGAAGTAAACATTCCTTTTAAAAAGGATGTAACTAAGCAAAACTCAAATTTAGAATTTCATAGAGGTCGGTCCCATTACTTTTTTTTCTCCTTTAGAGTATTCTTCGCCGTATGGGGATGAACACCAGAAAGTAACCTCTGTGTAGATGTGTATATCTTTTTATCCGTAACATATGAAACAAACAGACCACTGTTGTTAAAAACAAAGGGTTTTTTTTTTTCAGGTGGGGAAAAATAATGTTATTTCTTTAAAGAATTCTTTTTAAAAAATAAATTAAAATAAAACTGAATACCAAAACTGTCAAACTCTAAATCTTCACACATTTCATCAGTGCCACCTAGTGGAGACACATACCCCATCCCCCCCAGTAGGAAACTGCTTTTGCCTAACTCTTTAGTCATCCGTGGAAAGGTTTGGCTTCTACAGTGGATAGCAGCTTTAAAAGGTGGCTTTCTGAAGTGTCTGAGCCATTTCTCCAGATAACTACCATCCACTGGAGAAGAGAAAAACACCGCACCAGCTCAGACTGCTTCCCCTGGAGTCTGAAGAACTCTATTCTTTGAAAATGATGAAATAATTTCCCATGCTGGCTTAATTATTTCAAAAGAGACAAGAGAGATTTTTCATGTTTCATCAGCCCAAAACATGTAAATTCGAGATGAAATGACAAGCATGGCAGGTGCAGAATTCTAGGAAGACTAGAAAACATGTTGCCAAGAAACAATTAAAATACCTAGAAATTTCTTCCGTGCTTTCATTCTTTTTTTTTTTTTGACAGAAAGAAAAATTAAATTCTTCCACTTAAGAAAAGAAACAGACAAGGTGACACTAAACTTGAAAATAAGTGTCATGCACAGCTTTTGCTGTGTTTATAATTATATAAACTACTATTATAATTATAAAGACTTTGTTTTTTGCAATCTTCTTCTTTTTTTTTTTTTCAATATTCATTTCACATCCAGTCAGTAAGGCAGTTTTCTCCAGTTCCAAGAGCCCGAGTCAGTACATAACTATAAGAGTGGAACCATAGTATTAAACAGGCACATATGTCTCAGTTTTAACCCATCAACACACTTTCCAGCACTGCTAGAATTGTATGGCACATGGACACTGTAACTATTTATATACACAGTTATAAACATTCTCTGACAACAGATTGAAAATTATATTGCGCCCATCTAAACAGCCACCTTAGGAACAAAGCAGCTGAAGAGCCATTGTTGGAAAAATACTATGGCATAAGAGGTAGCAGATAGCACTTAGAAGCTGAAGTATGGTAGTTTTGTGCTACAGAGCATAGTCTGAAAGAGCATCGTAAAAAGGAAAGAATGAATCATGAGCTTTAGTGTGTCAGAAATGATGCTCTAATGGGTGACAGCTGTTAGCAGATTCCTGTCATTTAAACACTTTGAGTCAGTTCCCCATCACCACCCTTCTCTAGGTTGAATTACCAAATCTTTATTACAATGGAAAATCCTGCAATTCTTTGACTAAAAAGTAGGAGTTTTTTTATCTCCATGGTTTGAACACACATACATACATACGCACACACACAATCATGTATGCACACGAGACTAAGGTGGACTTCTAAATACACTGAAGCCCACAATATTTTCTTACTGATTTCAGCTGAGACAAGATCCCACCCCAGGAACTGGAAAGGATTTTCTTGCTGTTCCAAGTCTATCTATATTTCCTGGGCCAGGAATTGAACACAAGCACAGAGGATGGAAATCTCTAGGTAAGTGCATGAATAAAACAATGAAGTCAAGTAGCTCAGGCATGATTAGAAAGGGGAAGGGTGTCTCCTTCTGCACTGTTGAATTGGCCATTAGTGTCAGAGCAGCTTTTAAATTTACAGTAATTCTTCCCGTCTGTGCACTACTTGAGGTGTTCACCCAATGTTTGCCTGTATTATTAAAGGATTGAACTCTGTCAGAGGGCAAAAGCAAATTACCTGCAGGGAGTCAGGGGCCAGATGAGATATACCTTCACTGGGCTCTTTCCTTTAGTAACCAGTGGTAAAAGACTACAAGGCAGCTTTTATGTAGATGTCACATCATTCACTGACTGGAACACCCAGCTGTGATAATAGCATAGGAAACGGAGGTGGGCAACCATTACTAATTCCTCCCTTATCCAACCTTGCTATTTGAATTATTAGCTAAATTGCCATATTCAAAACTTAATTTTTTTTCTGGCCCATAGGTTCAAGAAGTTTATTTTATGTGTTTAATTGTATATGTTATTACCTATTGTTATCAGTGAATGCCTATTTGGCCTCAGCATCATTTTTTCCTGCATTTCATTAAGCAGTTTACAATGCTTGATAGTCACTATTACATATCCACAGGGTAAACAACAATGAAAACACTATTTAAAGTTTTATTCCCTTTTAGAAAAAAAAGAGATAATTCACATTTTTCCTGCAAAAAAATAATGAGACAAAGCTCAAAAACCTCTCAGACTAATGATTATAGCATCTGGAGAAAAAAATTAATCAATTAATTCAAATACACATGAGAAAGTACTACAAAAAATTGCTGGATATGGACAAGATATGCAGTTTTTTGCTGATTCAAAATATTGTTGCTAATTATTCCCAATCAGTTTGACCGTGGAACTGTTAAATGAAAATTTTGTAATGTCTTGTAAAGAAATATTTTTCTTTCATGAAAGACTACATTGATTAATCCACATTCATTTTACTATTGAAAATACAAAAGTATTTAAAAGGACAGAAGCTACAAACTATTTTAAAAATAGCAAAACAAAATTAATGTATGTTATTTTTCATACCTTTCTTTCAACTGCTGAAACACCCTAAAAAGCTCCATGGCTTCTTGTTCTATATGCCATTAAAAAGGAGTTACTGAGTGGAGGAGAGAGGAATAGTTGGGCTATGATTCTCAATAGACACCATCTGCACATTCCAGCACATCTCAACTGCGTATAGAATTCACTCAAACTAGAACTACATTGCCTCTAGCAATATACGTGCTTAGCATAACATCACAGAACACTTTCAGTTGGTTACAACTGATTTTCATGTTTGAGACTCATTAAAACTCTCAGTTATTAAAAGCAAAACAACAACAACAACAAAGCTATTATTCCTTCCTTTATTTTTTTCCTTTCCAAAATCCATTCTGAAATCCATTCTGAAAATCCATTCTCCCTCTATATCCCTACGCATGATCTCCTAATACCTTTCCTCAACTCCACGATATCTCTGAATTTTCCAGGCTCTCCTTCAGCCTTTATGCCTTGCAGCTTTATTTCCAGTTTCCCATTCAGCCACCTCTGATCCTGCATTGTTTAGCTAAGAATTAAAACTGTCTGAAGACTTACTTTCAAATACGAAGCTAGATTTTTGCATGGGTTTTATGATATCTATCCAGCTGTCTATCTTCTAGTTTCTCTTTACATCATGTTGCATCAGGAATATTCCAGATTATTCAAAGGAACCTTCTGATTTTCACATGCTCTTAGTAATGGTAATTTTAAATTCACATTTGTATGGTGTTACCTGAGGAAAAAAGTTTTAGTTAGTAAATAAAATGATGCTGGAAGCATTTGGTCTTCCTCACTGGAGACTATCTTCTAAATTGAGTTGTTCCAGTATGAAGCTATTTTAATTCAAGAGACATCTCTGAAACATACATGACATGATAGTACCACTTCTAAATTAATGCACACTAATTTGTTTAATTTCAAACAGTGAATTTGCTTTTCACTTTTCTTTCTTACTTCTGACACCGATAGTATATCCTTGTGTAGTTCATGCCTGTCCCTTCATGATGATGGATGATGCAGAAGCTGCTGGGTGACAATTTTTAAGGAAAAAAAAAAAAAGATTTTTTTTTTCCTGACTGATGAGCATTTTGGAAGTGGAAATAATGGATTTCCCTCACCCCATGCTGACATACTGTAGTATTCACAAGTGGGAAGAGAATATATCCCCTAGCCAAATGTCAGCATCTACAGATTACGTTTGCAGTTGATGTAACCAGAATGCCATTAAGGCTGTTAGCAACAGCACCCTCGACAGGGAACAAGTTCCCTTTGATACTCTGAGGGACAGTTAATTCTCATCTGGCTTTGGCAAAGAACTGGAGTGTTTCCAGTAGGTCTGGTGTATGTCATTACAGTAAAACCACCAGGCATTGGCACTAGCAAAAGGTTGCTGGCATTTCATTCACTCGTAAGAGATTCATTCTTACCCAATACACCCCCTTTTCATCAGCCTTCATGTTAAATAACAGGCAATCTTGGGAGGCCTCAAGCTTCTTTCAAAGTTGATTTTGGAGGAACAATTAAGTCTGAGGTCTCGCTGCAGCCCCAGGAAAGTTTTTTTGAATGTAAACTGAACCACAGGTGTAAGAAAGTAATTTCACTTTCAATCATTCTAGCATAAGAAAAATCTTGGCTGAGATTTGTATCTTTCAGTAGGCCGAATTTGTGTGATATTGAACATTATGTTGAACTCCTGCTTTTGCCCTCGTTAAACTTCAAAATAAATTAGTCCCTCTTACAATTTGATCATTTTTACTTCAGCTTTATGCACAGGTGGTTTAAAAATCAAATAAAAATAAGGGCGACCATTTAATTTGGTATTCACAGACCGTCTCCCACTGTCCTAGACTGTAGATTATCTCAGGTTTAACTCTATAGAGATGTTTCAGTAGCTCAAAAACTTATGATTAAGCTAGCTTTATATAAAGAGAATATAATGATGAAAACAGTACTTAGTAGTTCTTATGGAAATACATGAAAATATGGAGGTTGAAGAGAGTAATACCTCTAAAATCAGAGATTATTCTGAGTTGGAAGGGACCCACAAGGATCATCAAGTCCAGCTGTGCAGTGAATGGCCCATACAAGGGTAAAACCCACAACTTTGCTGTTATTAACGCTATGCCCTAACCAACTGAGCTAATCTTAGACATTTTATAACACCATAAGAGTCCTCGGCTGAGGTCATGCTTCATATCAGAGCTGATATTTCATTATAGTCTATTTGAGAAGTGTTTTTTTCATTTCTGTCATATAAATTTAAATTACTTAAAAAAATTACTTCAGTGATGGAGATAAAGATATAAGAATATAAGAATACCTATAGTAAAGCATAACAAAGGAAATATTCAGACGTATCTCTAGTTCCGACTTACCAAATCTTACTATAAGATATAGAAAATTAATGGATATTTGATCAAATCTTTGAAAACAGAAGCTCATCTTATGATATTATTGAATTTTAAATTATTATAAGCTTTTTTTTCAGTTTGGATCCATCTTCACTATATGCATAAAAGTAAATTTACATCAGTAATATCTCAGACAGAAAGTCAGAGGTATCAGCACAATTGTCACTATATAAATAACAGCAAATAGTCTCCTAGTGCAGTGACCAACACAAAAATATTTTATAATAAAATTACAGTATATTAACTTGCCAACATTATCTTTAGTTACTCCAGGAAGCAGGTTGTGATTATGAAAGCTATTCAAACCATTAATAAGAATCAATCAAACCCGACTCCCTTATAGAGTCCTTTTGCTCATATACTACCATATCACACATTTATTTTCAGTTTACAGATGTTGCTGAAAACTTAAGTTGTAGATTTTGTGAAGCCGCTGGTCTTTTTCTACATTCCATATAATCTACTTCCTAAAATGCAATTTTCATCTCTGTTTGGGGTTCACAGGTTCGTGGTTATGGAGATCATTTTATTTAGCAGTCACTTTAAATCTACTTCACTTCGGTAGCTATTCAGACTGCTATTACAGTGGTGTGATCCCCTCATCTTTTAGAACATGTATTTTCATGTTTTAGTTCCCGACCTAGCTACAGTTTTCCAAATTTTTCTCATAAACTTTCCTGATAATGTCATAATTTTGACTGCTCAGAATTTTCCTCTCATCTCTCAGGACTAAATTGTTCCTGATGCTTTTGAAATATACATTTATATGCTTGTGTGTGAGTTTGCAATAATAATTTCTATTTTGAACTCTGCAGAATTTGCAATTTTCTTTAGTAAAAATATCGCTTATGAAAACCATCTGAACCATGCTGGCTCATAAAGAAAGACAAGCATACAAGGCTAGAACACTCTATTCCTCTGTTCGTTTACACATTTAACATATACTCATAGGTCAGATATGGACATGACTGAATTTAGCTTACCATTTTGGGAGACATATAAACTATCCCCCTTAAACATTAGGGAGAGTTGAAGCTTTTAACTGGGTTTTGGGAGGAAAATTAAAGAGGGCAAGGGATTATTTGGTTTGGTTGTTTTATAATAAACCCTGTAAAGCAAAGGCAGGTGTAACTACTATTCTGTAAATCACATGCTTGGAGGAATTCTTTGAGTTTAATTGATTTTTTTGAGGCAATCTCAAAGAACTCTGGCCTCCTTTTCCAACAATCTACTGTTTACATCTTTATTTTTTTCCCTCCTGTGTGTCAACTAAGCTATGAGAATTGCACAATCATGAAATTAAATTCACGAAATTTTAAACCTGACATCTATGAGACTTTTATCACATATAATCTAAGACAGTCTTTCATATATTGCCAGCCATTATACTTTACAAAGTTGCCTAGATTCAGCTGTCATCATTTACTTAATGCTGTACCTGGAAGTTCTTTAAGGTAAAAAAGAAAAACAAAAAATCTTTTTATTCTGTTCTAAGGCTAGGATTCCTAGTCACCACTGAAACATAAATAATAAATAATTACTTCAAAATACAGAAACAAAATCTGTGTCCCTTTTACTTTTCTTCAGCTTCCTGACAATTGGTTCTGTGGTGACTTTCCACATTAAGTTAAAGAATGACCTTTTGTCCAGTATGCACACCCACCATAAAGGCCCTTACACACTCTTATTTCAGCTCTCTTCAAAAAAGCTAAATACAGGTTGGAGAGATGGGCAGAGAACTGTCTAAAGTTCAACAAAGACAAATGCAGGGTCCTGTACCTCAGGAGGAATAACCCAATGTACCGGTACAGTCTGGGGGCTGATCTGCTGAAAAGAAGCTCAGTGGACCAGGACCTGCGGGTTCTGGTGGACAACAAGATGTCCATGATCCAGCAGTGTGCCCTAATAGCTAAGAAGGACAATGGTATCCTGGGGTGCATTAGGAAGAGCATTGTTGGCATGTTAAGGAAGGTGATCCTGTCCCTCTACTCAGCCCTGCTGAGGCCACACCTGGAGTGCTCTGTGCAGTTCTGCACTCCTCAGTACAAGAGAGGCATCGAGCTCCAGGAGCGGGTCCAGCAGAGGGCTGTGAAAGATGATTAAGTGCCTGGAGCACCTCCTACGAGGAAAGGTGGAAAGGCCTGTCCAGCTTTTAGAAGAGATGTCTGAGAGGGGACCTCGTCAATGCCTATAAGTATCTGAAGGGAGAGTGTCAAGAGTACAGAGCCAGGCTCTTCTTGGTGCAGCCAAGCAACAGGACAAGAGCAGGCAGGCAAAACATGATGCACAGCAAGTTCCACCTAAACATGATGAAGAACTTCTTTACTGTGAGCATGACCATGCACTGGAACAGGTTGCCTAGAGATGTTGCAGACTCTCCCTCACTGGAGATATTCGAGAACAATCTGGACGTAGTTCTGTGCAATGTGCTCTAGACTGACCCTGCTTGAGCAGGTAGGTTGGACCAGATGACCAATTGTGGTCCCTTCCAAATTATCCATTCTGGTCTCTTCCAAACTTATCCATTCTGTGAATCTCTGATTGAGCTCTCCAAAAAGGATTTATTTTTTATATCAATTGAGCTATTTTTGCAGTTATGTCTTCCTTTGCCCCACTTTCCCAGTTTAAACAAAAGAACTACATTCAGTACTTCAATATCAGTGTCAACAGTGCTGTTCAAATGTGAACTCGACTTCACACCCTTAGTCTTTGATTTATACCTCCGAGAAATGCACAAACCTCTTTTGACATTTCATTTGTTCATTCAACTGCTAATGCTGAATTGGTTGCCCGAGACTTGACTTCTGTGGGCAGATCTGTATATGCAGCTGTAGTAACATTAAATGTAGATATTTGAAAACATTCTGAATGTAGATCTATCTTGCAAATAAACCCCATTGTTATTTCCTATGACTACTTATATTTTGTTGTTTTCTG
>JAWWES010000115.1:76096245-76127906 GCA_035583135.1 Lophotriccus pileatus | reverse complement strand
CATTCTGAATGTAGATCTATCTTGCAAATAAACCCCATTGTTATTTCCTATGACTACTTATATTTTGTTGTTTTCTGGATTTTTAAGCTGCAAGTACTGTATGTTCTAGACAGTCACACTAGTGTCTCAGGACTCCAGTGAGTCTATAATGCCCCTCTTGCATGGAAGCACTCCATTCTCTTGCACGGGCCCACTCCGTTCTCTTGCACAGGGGCACCCTGTTGTGTTTTTGGTGACAAAGCTCGGGCTGTAGTCCTAATCCAGTTCATAAATACTTTTTTTTTTTTTTTTTTGATACTGACAGGATCTTTTCTACCTCTGAACTTCACATTTAATAACCAAAATGTTTTTTAAAGGAAGGTGATGCTAGACTGTAGTATGAGTACAACAGCATACCATGCTAAGCAGTCTTTTAAGGTATGTGTTGAGAGTTTGGGTACCTGTAAATAGGTTGATCTTGGGTGTAGGTTATCAATACCCTCAAAAGGATCATTCTGGAAGAAAATGTATTGCCCTAAAAACCCTATGGTCTAAGTAATCCAAAGCTTGGACAAGACAGAAGTAGAGAAACTCATTCCTAACAGAGATGTGAGGGACTCTTCTGTTCAGTGGTGTTAAGTCACTGAAGTTCAATCTGCTTTTTCGGGTCCCAGCTGATAATGTTAGCCTTGGAAATTATTTTGTGAAGCTAATAATCCATTTCCATGGATGAAAGTATGAATTCTGCAAATCTGATTTCTCAATTAATTATTCCTGCAAGAAGGTAAGGAAATTAGTGCAGTTGTTTACATGTGCTAAAAATGGTATGCTAATGGACCAGTCATAAAAAAAACCTCTTTTGAAAAAAAAAAAATGTATAAATGGAACTACAAAAGTAATTTTTTACGTAAAGGAATAGAAAAATAGAAAGGTTTTTCACTTTTTGCATAGAGTACACAGACCAAAAAGTATATATTTTCTTAGTAGGAATACAAAAAGTAATTTTTTTCTTACTTTAATATAAAGCCTGAATTAAGTGTATCCTCTGTTGTTGGTGAAGTCAGTCATTTAGCAGTGTGTGGTGTCTGAAATTAGAACAGTGGTTTCAAGAAGAATTGAAAGAGATTTAGTGCTACCACTGCACTGTTAGTCAGAAATCTATTTTAAAGTGAACTTGTAATTTTCAGTCAGTTTATTAAATTCAAACAATCACTTCATTTGCAGCTTCAAGTTACACAATTCAACACTGCAAATTTCTGTAAGAGCACAGAAATTTGCTGTATACCTGACTGACGTGTTTATGCAATAAAAAGCTGTACATCTCTTGCTGAAAAGTTTCCTTTTTTTTCTTTTTGTGTATCCTGGCCTGTACCCTCCATCACACACTATGTAAACCTTCTAAAAAATTTTTTTTAAGGAGAAGAAGCAATGGCACTGCATTCCTGAATATGTGGCTAAATAGGTTGGATATATTCAGGTATCACTGATCTTTAAATACTTTGTAGTGAACAATTCACCTTATAAATGCTAGTTACAAATAATAGTCTGATTAAAACCATATATTTATATTTATTTTGTACTTTCATGTGTGTCAATTAACTACACTTATATCCACAAGTCAGAATATGACTGCTTTGTATAATCTGGTTTTGGGGCGGAAGGATTAATTGTCATATGTTTACATGCCATGCAAAGCTACATTTCTTTGGTTTTCTACACTGGGTAAGCTAAACTTTATATACAAAGGTGCCCTTAAATATAACTGTTTTCAGGAATAGGGCAGAGAACATATTTGGAGCAAGTATATTGTAGATCTATATTTAAATACAGAAATAGATTAATAAATAGATATTATTCTAAGAAATGTTGTTATAGAAACAAGATAGATAGATAGATAGATAGATAGATACATACATACATACATAGGGTTTAGTTCCATTGGTTTGTCTGCTACAGTTGGATCTCCTTTTTTAAGCCAATTCAAACTTATTATATTTTTAGATACTAAGCAGACATATCTGAGAAGGACAAGTTCATGTGCAGACTAACCAGACGTATTCTGTTCACAGAAAAAAAGAAAAATAGGAGGATAATGATGGATACTCCTAATAGAAGGATCTGACAGACATTCCATAAATCACTTTATTCCAAAACATGTCCATAAACTTGTTCTGTATATGCATTATATGTTTTCTGTGTCTCCCTTGCTGGCTGGATTGCCTCTAATTAGAGGTCTGGCCAGGATGAAAAGGAGACTGAAGTTCAGCACAAATGACAGCATCACCATTATATAAGAATTATGCTTTATGCATCTGTCCATATCATGATTGACAGTCATAGTTTTTGACTTGCAGCCTATGAATTTAAAGATATATTACATGAATATCTTTGCTTTTATTCTTATTCCATAAAATTACTTATTCGTATGAGTTTGAATAATATATTTAGAGAAGTACAGGATATTTCTCACACTATAAAGAATAATCATTGATTTCTCCCAGAATAATGCAGATTATGATGGTTAATGTTAAAAAATATTAATTTGCATTGGCAAATTAATATTTGAATGAATTAAAAAAAAAAGTTTCTAAGAAAAGAAGGAATAATGGTAGACACTCCTAAATGGAAATGAGATCCTGAGTAATTTAATGAGATGTATTTTCTGATATAAAAGTTTCACTACAACCACAATTATTCTGTTTGTGTCTTAGTGTTTCCTTGGATAATGAAGTCTCTCAGACCTTTGTCCTCTTAAAAATTTACATTTGTGTCCACTTGTTCATATAATTAAAATTTACGTTAAATAATCTCACAATATCTGTTAACTTAATTTCTTCAGATTCCCAGAAGACATCACCTTTTAATATTTTCTTTTCATCTGAAGAGAGACCTGGCTCAGGTTAACCTTTTCATATTTCTTTAGCTTCATGTACTTTGCCTACCCTCTCCTCTATATTTTATTCTCTTGTTCTACCTTTAGTATAATGAAATGAGTAGAACTGCCCCACACCACATTCCAGAGGTAGAAGACAGTCCTAGGGCCTCAAGAATTCTGCTCAGTTTTAAGAGTCAGTCAGGAGTTACAACCTAAATTTCATGTTAGATTGCAAATCATGTACTTTATGATCCCAAAATTTGGTCTTTTTTCTTTTTTTACTTTATTTACAAATACATATTTCAAATTCAATGGCACTAATAGTCCTTTATTCTCTTTGCTGTCTAGCCTGTAAATAGAATAAAGACAAGAAAATGTGTGCTTCTAATGCATGTGTAATTTATAGATATATGCATTAAATTTATATACAAATATAAAATTAGATTTTTGTCTTTATCACTAGGCTTTATAATAGGATTAATCAGAAGAGCCTAAGACGAAAACTAGGGGAGAGCAACAAGCCCAGGAAGAGAGTAACGTTGAAACATTTTATAAACAGAAGTAAAGGGGTTGATTTCATGAGGGAAGGCAAAGGACACAGAGAATTAAAGTGCAATTTGTGGTGAAACAATGGTGTGCAGACTTTTAGAAAAAGAAAATTATAAGAGAAGAGGAAAGGACATTCAGCAACAGGAAATGGCAGACAGGGAGGATGATTCAGCAGCTTACCAGAGCCAGAATGAAAGCAGATCATGGTAGTTAGTGGCTAAGGCTTCAACGTGCAATAAGAGGAGAAAGGATGATAATTGGAGATGATTGGAAAAAAGTTAAAAAATCTTGGAGGGCAAGCGATGTTGGAGCAAATATGGGTGAGTGCAGTGCACTGCATCCCTAAGAAGCTGGGGTTTTATGAATCACATCTTTAGCATCAGTCTTCCCAACAAAATGTACCATCTTGCTGAAATCAAGAGAACTCAATTACAGACCCATGTTAATTACCTTTTGCCATGTTCACAGAAAGTGTTTAAAGAGTGTCAGCAGGGTAATGAGCAATCAGGGATAAAAACTGAATATAAATACTTTATACTGCACTATTTCTTGGGTGTTGTATCATCACGTATTTCTAGACTAAAGCTCTGTGTACAGTACTGTGGCTACTAATTGTGTTAAAGAGCCATGAAGAATATTTTAATGGGGATAGAATAACAACAAAAGAAGCAAACAAGCTTCATTGTCCTCTCATGTTACTTATTTTGGACCACTAAGGGAAAATAGTGCTAAATCCTCATTTGACAGAAGGTCTTAAGGCCCCTTGAACTCAGTAGAATAGGTGTATAGTGACAATAATGAACTGTATTTTTTTCTGTAATTTCACCAGTCTTTCTTTACCCTCTCAAATCCAGTCCAACCTTTTTCTATCTTTATAACCTTTATTTAGTAGTGAAAGAATATCTCCTCCTTTTTCTGCCTGATGAATTGAAGGAATGTCATAAAAAGCATTCCTGAGCATCAAAATGACTGAGGTTATCTGATGGGTTAAGAAGGTTTGCTGTGCAGTCAACATGTATTTCTATCCCTCTCATGCAGAATGAATATAAATGAGAAACATAATCACGTATTACACGTACGTTTTCTTTTAATTTAACTTTGCACAAGAGTGATCCTGGATGTTTAAAAAACATTTTTATCTTCAAGTGAGATAGTTGTTTCAGTTAGACTTTGGAAATTCTGCTGGTTCTCCAGTACCCTGTAAATTTCCATATTCAAATAAATGCGTTAAAAATATGTGTGCATTGCTGTTGTGACCTTTTGTATATATATATTTGTTCTCTAGTGGCCAGTCAAAAAGTTCAGTTTAGGAGGAAAAATGAATCTTATGTCTTGCTTGCACTTTTCATGCTCAGTGACAACTTTAATATGAATCAGGAAGAGTTCTGATAAAAAAGGCATTGCATTAAATAGGTAAGGCTACTGACCTATGAGGTTTGGTTTGGCTTGGGTTTCTTGTATCTGGAAGCAGTTTTTACTGAATGAGGTGGGTGTAGATGTCCTGGTTTTTGCTAGTATAGAGTTAATTTTTGAAAGTTTGAAACTTAACCTAGAAGCAAACGTAAAGTAATATGGTACTTGAAGAGAAGAAATACACAAATAACCCCAGCTGGAGCCACTCACTATGGATATCAATAACACTGATTCAGGTGAAGAAGGGTGGATGCTAAGGAGCCATTTAGGAAACACCCCCCCAAACCCTAAACCCCATTCTGCTTGAGGAAAGCAAGCACTAATAACTACAGGCATGCTGGAAGGATGAGCGCAACATATTCACAGATGGATACTGCAGTGAGAAGAGGGAGTAGATAATGGATCATTAATAAGTAATAATCTAACCTTTCTCAAGAACTTTTTGTTAATAATGTCTTAATTTTACTCATAAGTACTAGTATTGTAATAGCAGTAACTTTATTGCATTTTGATTATTTTTCTAATTATTAGGCAAATAATAAAATCTTAGTTCTACAAATAATGGGTGTTTCCTGTTGTCACTAACAGAAAAAAGGTTTCTGTAGGTACTTTGGCAGCAGAAAGTAGGCTAATGAAACTACTGCTCAGTGAGGTGTGTGACCTGGTGCCAAAGGACATAGAAAAGTCTGAGATACTCAATGCTTTCTCTGTATTAGTTTCTGGTAAGATTTATCTTCACGTGCCTACATCTCTGAACCTAGTAGCACAGTCTTGGGTAGAGATAAAACATTACTTTAGAGTAATCAGAAAATAAGGAATGCTTCAGAAAATGGTTAATTCACAAGTGCAGGGCACCAGACAGAATGAATCTAACAGTGCAGAGGGTATCAATGTGAGTTCACCATCTGTCATCTTCAAAAGGGCATGGCAACTGGCAGACCAGCCTAACCTTAGTCCTGAGGAAGATTGCAGAGCAGATCTCCATTGAAGTCATGTGCAGGTACAAGTGTAACAATAAGATGACCAGAAGCAGCCAGTGTGAATTTAGAAAAAGCAAACTATGGCTGATCAACTTGATTGCTTTCTAGGATGAGGTAATTGCCTCCTTGGCCATGAAAAAAACAGTGAATATATTTTATTTTGACTTGTGCAGGATCTTCAACACTGGTCTTCCTTAATATTCTTAAAGCCCAGTTGGTGAGACAGGATTTCAAATTGCCTGAAATACTGGACTCAAAGTGTTGGGATCAGCAACACACATCCTACCTGGTCTTGAACACTTGCAACAGAAAGGACAGTCAAGCATTACAGCAGGAACCCAGAGAGTCTGTGGAAGCAGCTTCCTTGAAGCTATTCAGAACTTCACCGGCCAGAGCCATGAGCAACTGCAGGTAACATGGCCCTGCTTTGATCAAAGGGCTGGACCGTGTTGCCTCCAGAGAATTCTTTCAACCTGAATGATTTGGTAATTCTTTGATTTTAAAAATAAAAAGAGAGGATAAGTAGGATTTAAGTCAGCTTCGTATCTCAGATATTAGGAAATAAGGAATCTTACACTAGTAATATTAGGTACTCATCTACAGCCAACCAATGGAAGGACTTTTGTTGATTATGGAATAGTTTAGATGAACAATCTGGAGAAAAAAAAAAAAAAAAAAGCCTAATTTACAGCTAAAGTGAAAGCAGTTGAATCCTACTTCCCCTAAAAGCATTCTTGTCACAGTCTTTTCACCAGTTTGGGTGCACTACTGAACTTTTGCTACTAACAAAGAGCTTTCCCAACTGTGTCAACACAAAACTACTCTCTTTTTTGACTGATTCATGTTTATACCATTTTTATTTAAAAGTATATTCCTATCTCAAATTCAAAAACACAATTACCAGTTCTACTATCAGATGATCCTCCCACTGCTGCTGATGTATATTTGACCTTCTTTTCCATCCAGAGGGTTGATTTTATCACAGCCAAAGAAAGCAGCCTCATAATAGTGATCAATTTTCAGGCATTTGGTCTATTCAGATTATACTTCTGCCCAAAATATGACTGAATATTAGTGTCTGAAAATCAAAACAACAGAACCAAAATTTTATATATTATAAATTCTATATATCCTCCTCTTGTTGTGTTGTTTTTGTGTTTGTTTTTCTTCTAATTGAAAATATTTATACTTTTCTGTAAACACAAACATCTAGAGTGGTTTTTTTCACACCTTAAATATATTATAAAATTCCTGATAAATATTTTGGGTTTAGCTATAAGGATCTAAACTCTCATTTTTTAGTTTTTTATTTTTTAAAAGTGCTTACAAGAAAACGTATTGTCTAAAAAAAAATTTTGTGGACATCTTCACGAAGGAAATGAAAACCTTGATCTGGTCTAGGCAGATCAAAGGGTGGAAAGAGGATGGTTGAGGAAATTTCTGGACTGATCATCTTGAAACATGTTTTTTTTAATTAGTTTTGTTTTCTTTATATGTAGGAATACAGAACTGACAGAGATCAAGGGATACTATTACAGTATTATCCATTCAGCTACACTTTGTGCATTATCTGAAAAATTTAATTATTCCAGATTGCTTTGTTCCATTAGTAGTTCATTCATCTGTCCACTGGGATAGGCTTTCTGCATTCTTGCTGATAAACATGAAGTGGTTCCTGGAATAAATCTAAGGATTTTTTGGCTAGTACTATTTAACATTATCCAGGATGGATTCCAATATTCACTGTGTTTTTCTGCTTTTCCTGGCATTCAAGCATTTCAGTTTGTGCTTGTTTGACATGAACACCATGACTGTGATGCTATTATTCATAAGCATTGTTTGATCCCTGCAAAATGGAGCAATATGCCTTGCTATCTCTAAGCATGGTGCAAAGGATTGAATAAAGTGGTGATACTCATTTCCTGATTTCCAGATGACTGAGTTTTCCAGTGTCACTAATACTCATGCACTTACAATTTCACTCAAACAAATCCCAATCTTTTCTCAAAGGACTTCTCCATTTCACCCAGCATGCACTCCTGGCAGCAGTGAATTGGTGATCAGTTTGCAGTGAGTCTTTTGCCTCATTCCAAGGGAAAATGGAACATTTGTCAGAACATATACTTGTATTTCTGACTTGCAAATCCAGAAGAGATATAAATCCATATACTGAGGAGGATGACTTAATTTCTTGTATTTACCTCCCAACTTTCTGCCAAAATTGGTTTTCTTCACAGCAACTTTATGTCTATTGAAGCCATTACAGATAGGCAGCCTAGTGCCTCTTTGGGACAAGAGGTTAACTTTAACCCACTTTCTTCATATAAGTCTATATTTTTAAAACCTAATACCTAAGTGAAAATCGTATTGTTTCGTAACAATACCTTAACATATATTATTGATTTATCCCATATATTTATGGTGTATTTATATATATGAGTATGTGCATTTATACACATATGGATATTGTCTGAGACAGATTTTAATATCTAGACTCTGGCACCTTGGAGACACTATAGCTAAAGATTCCTAGTTTTCCACTATTACACTTCAATTTGAATGTTCTTACAGATTTCTAAAACAGAAATTAAAACTTCAGAAACAGAAATTGAAACAAACTATAAATATACTATCTTGAGATTTTTGTACATTTTTTGAGTTAAGTAATACCTACTTCTCACCTTTAAGGTATTAGAACAGAGATCCAGAGCTGAGAAGTTTAGCTATTGCAAGACTAGCACAACTAATTATACAAAATTTACCTGTCAGCCTGGAGTGCCAGACAACACAACTTTCTGCTAACCTTTCTGGATGGCTCAGACACTTCTCATTGTTGAAATAATAAAGCAGAACTGGGGCTTCCCTACATTCTCCCATGGCAATATATATAAAAACATAATACTTGGAATTTCCTGTTTGTCTCATTTAGGATATTGCTCAAAACTTCACAAAAATTTTCTTCAACTATTTTTGCTTTTTATTCTAGATAAACATTGCATTTTATGGAGAATTTTTTAAATTATAAATATTTAGCACAGAAGGTCGCAACAATTCTCAGCCTAAGAATACACCCACTCTTTGATTAACATGGCTATTTCTGGCAAAAAGAAAAAACACTAAGGAAAAACAGTATCTGAAGAGTTTACTATATTGAGCCTGTCACATAAGTCAATGGCCAAGAACTTAAAATGCCAATATTCTGAGGATACAAGTTAAGATAACAGAAGATTTTCAGCCTAACATTTACTGTGACAGAATGTTTACAAGATTCTTCCTAACAGGTCATTGAGGATGATACAAAAACCTCTGATGACAAAGCCAGTCAGTGCAGCCAGAGAGCTTATAAACACTAGTGTTTTTTCAGGGTGACAACAACCTGGAAAAGAGAAAGACTATGAGATGAAAAAATACAAAGTACAGAGACTGAAATGACAGTTACAAACATTGCGAATTATATTCTGAGGAAGGCCACAGTGTGTGCCAGCAAAGAGAATTGCTGGCTATCAAAGGCTTGAAGGGGGAGGAGAGAGAGAAAGAAAGAAAAAAGAGTTGTGTAGTTATAAACTGCCTGATGGGAACTTTTCTCATACTTTGCTGACCTTGGCAGAAATATCTGTGGTGCCTAATGGCAGCCCTTTTCACAGCTCAACAGGCACCAGGTTTCCCACCACATATGAGTTTTTCTAGTCTTTACTGTGCTGTCTGGAAATGACAAAATGAAAAAGTAGCCGGATTTGAAACATTTTCTCCCCCCAAAACCAGTCAATGAACATTTGTTGGATCATTTCTTGGTAGTCAGGAGCTATGGAAAAATAGATTTGTTCTGTATTTGCCACTGGCAATGGGTGGAATTAGAGATAAAACAGATCTAAGAAGGGAGGTATGAATAAATTCCACCATCTATCTTCTTTTGCTATGATATTGGGGAAAGAAGGAAAAGGGGCTGCAAGAGTAAAGACGAGAGAACTTTAGGGGACGATGAAGGAAAAAACCCATTAATAATTGCTCCACTACTAATGTCATATTGCTTTTGTGTTAGAAAAGTAGAAAAGCTTACATATAATAAAACTATCAGGATGAGTAAGTTTCTCATCAATTTATGAAACTGTCGGTGCTAGTACTTCCCTCAAATATGTACATGTGGTATTTTTTTCAAGTGACAAGTTTTAGATGTCAACTTTATTTTTACAACTTTGGTAAGATTTCCATGTAAAAATGAGTAACAGAATCAAAGAATGGGTCTGGAAGGAAGGGACCACCCAGTGAGTCGTTTGGTCTAACCTCCCTGCTCAAGCAGGGCCATCCTAGAGCACACTGCACAGGGTTGTATCCAGACAGTTCTTGAATATCTCCACCGAGGAAGACTCCACAATGTCTCTGGGCAACCTGTTCCAGTGTGCAGTCATATGCACAGTAAAGGTCTTCCTCACATTCAGGTGGAAATTCCTGTGCATCAATTTCTGCCTGTTGCCTCTTGTCCTATTTCTTGGCTGCACCAAGAAGAGCCTGGCTTCATCTTCTTAGCACCCTCTTTCAGAGACTTATAGGCACTGACAACATCTCCTCTTAGTTGTATATTCTTGAGGTTGAATGGGCACAGCTCAGTCTGTCCTCACAAGAGAGATGCTCCAGGCCCTTAATAAATTTTGTAGCCTACTGCTGGACCCACTCGTGGAGCTCCATGTCTCCCTTGCACTGAGGAGCCCAGAACTGGACACAGCATTCCAGGTGTGGCCTCACCAGGTTGAGTGGAGGGGCAGGATCACTTCCCTTGACCTGCTGGCAATGCTCAGATGAAGTCTTTTTTCTCTTTAAATTAACAGAAGTCTCAGTATCTCAGACAGAAAATACAGCTATTTTGCTGTTTAAAAATTATAATTTATTAAATTTAAGTTACAAAGTCAGTGTATGTTGTAGAATAACTCATTGTTTTCTTTTCATAGAAAAGGACAAGAACAGACAAAAAGTTTAATAGCTTCTGATTTATGAGATTTACAGGGATGAACATCATTACTTAGAAGTTTCTTCACTAAACCACAGAACTGCTGATTAATAAATTCTTGAACAAAATGTTCAGTATGAAATGGTCAAAAAAGCAATTACATTGTTGGACTATGTTAAAGAAGGTATAAGGAAAAAACCCAACAACCAACACCACCACCCCAAAAAAACAAACAAAAACCCCACAAACAAACAAAAAACCAACCAAACCAACAAAACAAACAAACAAACAAACAAAAAACACGACACCAAACCCAGTCTTAAAACAAGTATTATGTAAGAGTTATGGGAAACAGTTATTTTAGTTATGGCTGGAATAAATTTGTTTCTGATAGGGGATAGGAGGAATGAAGGTGCTAGTACAGGTGGGAAGAGAGAGGAACAGTATTAATCAGGGAAGGTTAAAATCTTATTTGTTCTCACAGCTGAATAAAATATAAATAAATAAGCTAATGTGAGGAACAGAAGAATTGCTTAACTAAAAATGGTGCAGACATAAAATATTTGATTCAACTTAAGACTTAAATCTGCTAATTAGATGTATAAAGCATGTCAGAGTTTAAAAATGGCAAAAGACTGACCAGAACAAATACAATAATACCCAGTCTCTAAAAAAAATTCAAAAATACTAAAGCAAAATCCTACCATGAATCTGAAAGCACTATACAGGGAGAAACACAGAACATCTGGTCTTCAGGGAGCATAAATCCAATTAACAGTAATGGAGCATGCAAATTCATGCCAGCTGACAAGCTGACCCCAGCTTTGGTCAATGAGTTACTATTTTTTTTCCTTACTGTTGTGACTGTATGTCTGTATTTTGAAGAGAAAATAACTGATATTATTTCCATTAAAAAGTATATTGTGCTTTAGCTGACTTCTCTGACAGTGACATATTGAGGACATTAATCTAGGATTGGTTTATGTGTTTGTTTTTTTTCTTCTAGAGGTCCCTATGATAACCAACAGCAGGTTTTCTGCTAGATGTCCTAATGGTGAGTAGTACAAGTCCACTTATAAAGGCTCAAAAAAAATTAATCCTATCACTCAATGCAGAAAGGAAATACAGTACGATCCTAAAAGTGGCATAGCTGACACATCTCTCTGCATTTCAATGAATTACTGAAACTACAAAAAATAATTGAAGAATATACATTGTTACAAAAAGAATTTCATCAAAATATCAAAACATCCACAGGCCCAGTTGAGGTAAACAATTCATGGAGCTACAGATCCTTCAAAGTGAAGAGCAATTCAAGAATGAAATAATTAACCATTACACTGTGAGCTATACAGTGTTAGAGAGCATACATGCCTATCTTAATTTTACAGTATAGTGTAAAACCTCTTTTTCCCATTAAAGTTAATGGTAGAACACCCATTGACATAAATACTGCCAGCATTTCACACACTGTGTTTATAAAGTATAGATCACATCTATCAACTGTGTATAAAACAACTGATGTGAAAACTTTATACCAAATTTCTATGACATTTTTAATAATTGTTCCCTGGCTGGCCAATAATTGGAACACTGCATCTCAAAATGTAATTATCAGGCATTCTCTGACCCTCTTAGAGTCTAATAAATTGTTGGACTAACACAAAAGTTCTTAAAACCAACCAGAAGCTTTCCAGTAATTTCTCTGAGTTTGCATTGGTTAACAAAAGGCCAAAAGATGTAATAATGTCAGGAATAGCAAATTCAATAGCAAATAAAATAAAATTACCCTGGAAAGAACAATAGGATAAAAGAAATGTATTTTTTTTACAAATATTAATTGAAATTACTTTTTGCTGAGTTCTTAGATGTAGCTACATTGCATAACTCTGTTTACAAATAACTCAAAAACCATGGTATTATCAGTGTTTGCATAACTCTTGGGGGCTTTTGCTTTTGTGAATGACATTTCATCTGTCCAAGGTCTTAGACTACAGTCTATTTGCACTTACTTACTGTCATTGGGATGCACTGATAAGAAAATTGTTCAGATTCTTCGTTCAGAAACTAGCTCAGATTTCTCTTACCTGTGTGAAGCAGAATGAGATCAAAACAAAGACAGAGTCATGTAATCTTCCACTTGCTCTTTGTGTGAAAAGTATTAATATTCAGAAAATGCTGGAAAACATATAGTGGCAAACTATTATTCACACAAGGCTATAAGGAGTGCATACTAGAGAAAGAAAAATAGTTGTGCCTCATGCTCCATAATGCCCAAAATATTTGCAATAGGTTGAAACTACAATTTGTTGCTCCTTTTTTTTTCATTCATTGATTTTGAACATCTCTTCATATCAAATGTTGATCAATCATATCAAATTTCTTCATATCAAATATTGATATGATCTACAGTATCTGTTGGTCATAACAAATAATAAAGTAATGTTTTATTATATTGTACACATTGTGAAGGGACTTACCATGTTATAAATAAGGAGGCCATCATGAGTTTTGCTATATGGTTTTTAGTTATTGTTATTAAGCTATTTTTTATATCATAAATACTGTCAGATTAATTAATTTCAGAAATTAGATTACGTAATTTACTTTTCCTTAAAATAACTTTTTAGAAGATTTCTATTGGATTTAAAAAAAAAATTATTATTTTCAATAGCCCTTGTGTGAGACACTCTCAGCTTGTAGTCTCCACATTCTTATTAGTGGTGGTCCAAAACTCTATGGAAAAAGATCTATAGTTTATCCTAGAAAAAAATACATTTTTCTAATTTTAAAGATCATGAGAAAAAGACATTATGATCTATGAAAAATGGTGTTAATACTGATCCTTTTATTCAAAAAGGTTCAAGGATTAACAGCAGGTGGTCCATGGAATACCATAATTTTCATATGCTATTTTATATGCCATCTTACATGCTTTTGTTTATATAGTTGGAGATTCACATGTAGAGAGAAATTAGGATTACAAAAGGTGACTAGATTAGATGATCTGAATGCTTAATCTTTGATTTTTATCAGGTTATGCTAATTATGAATTTAATTATATAGTCTAGTCGGAATGGGACACACTAGAGTCATTGTGTACACATAACTGTAGGACAGATGTTTCAATATGTAGACAATTCTTTGCTCCCATGGCAGTTTATATTACTGTGACTTTGAAACAGCAGCCAGGAGGAAAACATGATACAAGTGTCACAGGATGTGAACATTATTTGGTAAAGTGCAACAACAAGTTGAGTAACTATTTCATAGGGGTACTGTAAGGTTTCTGAGTATGTTATTTCTAGAGCTGTGAACAGCCAGTAATTTAGAGTGATGAAGGGTTCAATACATCTTTGTCCCAGCTGATATTTATCTATCATGCCGTGTGTGACTAGATCCCAGTGGAGTATATATAATAATTAGACCTACACTTTCCTAACTGTCTCCTTGATTCGCTTGTAGGTCAAAGGGCACACAGTCTGAAACTCTGTTCTGTTAAAAACATATTAAATATTATATTAGTGGTCTAAAGCTATATACTTCCCTGGAGACTCCCACTTTTAATAACCTCCACGATAATAGATAAAGCAGAGGGCAGTAATCATTACTGAAATGGATTTTCTGGCAGAATTAGACATCACCTCCAGGAATCAATAATCATTTTAGGCTAACGGGGTGATTAAATGACCTTCTTTTTATTTTCCTTCATGTTGAGTTGGTTTTTATCT
Source organism: Lophotriccus pileatus (assembly GCA_035583135.1). Taxonomy (NCBI): domain Eukaryota; kingdom Metazoa; phylum Chordata; class Aves; order Passeriformes; family Tyrannidae; genus Lophotriccus; species Lophotriccus pileatus. Next base: position 76,113,437 of record JAWWES010000115.1, on the reverse strand, counting down.
TGATTTAGAGCCACACAGCCAGAATAAAGATAAACAGAGGACTGGCATCATTACAGAATCACAGTGAGTCCTATCCCTTATACAAGTAAAAGCATTTTACTTTAATGAATGTCCAATCTGTGACTTCTGAAGAATTACAATAAAAATTCTAGATGTAGAATATATTAATGGATTATACCCCAGGATAGTTCTTGTTTTTAAAAGATTTGCACCATTAGCTTTGATGCAGCAGGTGCTGTGTTTTTATATTTAGTTATTTATTGCTCTGGAGCTTCCTTGAGGATATCTGTGTTGAATGATAACACTTGCATTAATCTTTTCTTCTACATCCTCTGTGAAGGAGTATTAGATGACTACATCTCTTTCTTTCCTCATGAAGGAGGGAGACTGAGAATTAGCTAATTTCATCATGTTATAGTTTTGATGAGCTAAAGCTAACCAGATAAGATTTTTTCAAACTTGACTTTAAATTCTTTTGAGGTTTAGTTTCACTTCTTGAAATCCAAAGATCTGTGGGGTTTTTTTCCTTATCTTATGAAATATACCCTGTGGTGGGGTTTTATTTATCTATTTATTTGGGGTTTTGTTTGTTTCTGATAGAAGTAGAGAAAGGGGTTTAACCCTAGCCAAAAGATTAGAATACTGCATGATGAATGTCCACAAAATATTCTACAGAACAGAAAAGTCAAGAACTACGGTCACAGAAAACCCCACGAAAATGACTGTGTTGTCTGTATCAGTTTGAACGATTGGAGAGGAGCATATGATTATACCATACAATACAGGGCATAATCCATAGGGACAGTAGTGCTTGCAGAGAACATAGCACTGCCCATTATACCACCTGTTTGAGGCTGATTATTGAGCACTTACTAAAACTTTGTTGTTGGGTTTGGATAGGATTTTTTGCAAAAACTTTTCTTTAGATCTAGAGAAGTACCTGTGAAATTGAGTTTAGGTTTCACTGAAAAAGCAGAAGTAACCACTTAAAATGTGAGTTTTATCTCTGTCCTTTTAGAATAAAATGTGTGTGTATTTCAGGCATTTATTCTGGGACCCTACAAGTCTCATCCAAAACCAGATAGAAGAGCATCATGTCCTTGGTAGAGAGGAGTCGATACTGATGAGGCAACTGCAGCAGAAAGAGAGCACAGCTGAGTGACATTGTTCTCCCTCATTCACTTGGCCTCCGAACTCCCGTTTACTCTTGCAATGCCTTTCAGTCCCTGACTTCTCTGCTTTTCTCCTCTGACTGTGTTAGATGTCATGATACCTCCTTAAACTCCAGAAGATGCCCTGAGGTAGAGAATTAAGACAAGATAGACATTTTTTGTCCCCTAAAGGTAGGAAATGGCAGATTATCTTTGGCAGTACAAGTTTCCCGTGGGGCAGGTTGATTAAACCTGGTGAGAAACTAACTGTTAAAAAGTTGGAGGGCTTTGGATCTGACATACAGTAGATGGCTGTGAAGGCAGCATAATGGTTGCTTCTTTTCTTTTTTTCTTTCACAGAAAAATAGTCCAAAGAACTAAATGCAACTAGCCCTATTACATGCCAAGCAAAATTCATGAACCAGAAATCCCAGGATTACATTTGCTGCAGATAATTTAAATTCCACTCCCTTCTTTATATAATTATAGATATTCTTTTAAATTTAGTCCATACCAATACTGTATTCTGATGAAATACTCATGGAAGTAATTATTTAATTGCTATTAATTAATTAAATAATAATTACATGGCTTTATATTGCCTTATTTCAGACATCATAGTTAAGCATTGAAGATACTCTCATAATCAATGAAAAAAAGCAAGTATCAAAAGGTGGGAAGAATTTACCCACTGACTATAGAGTCAGTCCAGATTTTAAGTGTAAACTAGATAACAATGTTTTAGAGAGTCAAAGTCAGGTGAGAAGAATCTTCACATATAGATCTCCACATACTCCATTCAGGATCTTTTGTTTACATTGCAAGAACATGAATCCTGACAGCTTCCTTTCAAATCCCATACCCAATTTATTAATAGACACAAAATTTTATTGTAGAGCAGGAAATCTTTATAAGGTCAGGATATTTAAATGGAAAGTTATGAGAGTCATACATCAAAAATATATATTATAAATATAACATCTTTGTCTAGAAGATTTCAATACCCAAGAATTCTTGTGGTTCCAAAGAAATAAGTCTGTCCAATAAATTATACAGACAGCGTAAATCATGAGCTACTGCTAATTATCTTGTAAGGAGATAAAGAAAGGAATGATGAAAGTATTTAATTTTATCCCCCTTATACACATCTTTTGTACAAAATTATAAAAATAAATCAGTAACCATTACTCCATTAAATGCACGGGTCACTACAATATCAAATTAATGTTATTTTCCATGTTTTAAATCTTCTGGTTTGAAGACCCTTCTGTCACTGCCTCATCCATGCAGGCCTTCATGAAGCATCTCATAACATATTAGGCAAAGGAAATTAGCTTTATTTAACAATACCCACTGTTTCCCCAGCAAAGTGGAAACAGGTCACTTCTGACCTCCATTATCACTCTCAGCTTCTCAACTCTGCCCACTGCTTTACAGCACAGCATAGGATTAGCATTGCTTGTCTAGCTGATGTGCACCACTTGACTGTGCAATGCTTTTTAAAGAAAGAAACAAAGTGATTAATTTTGGAATACAGATGTTCCAGCTGACACGTAGTATCTGGTGGAAACATGGTCCGATTAGTAAAATAATTAATAAAATGAGTGTTTTGACGCCAATAAGTCACAAATTATGTAACTTATTTCAAGTTTTATTTTTCCCACCATTTATTTCTTATTTATCTCATCATTTCTTCTTTCTGAATGTATTATTTTTTAAATGCTTCTTACAGTAATATGATAGAACAGAAACTTAAATGAATTCACAGGAAAGTTGAAAATTACAATTATTAAATATTTCCAATAATTAATCTATTTTTTCATTTTTTTAATGCTACAAGACTGAAATCTGGCTGACATCAACAAAATAATTTTAAATGTCTGCGGAACCTAAACAAAGCTGTATTTATAGACACAAGGTCTGATTTTTAGCTTTTTTTTCCTCACAAAGAAACAGAATCAGTACTGCCTTCAGTAACTGTGCAAATCAAGTTAACTTTATGAGACAAGTGCATGAATGAAGCAGGTGTTCTGCACTGTTTAAAATATTAACAATAAATGGTAAGGTGGTTCTGGAGCTTAAAATTGTAACATGCCACATGAAAGGATTAAGTAGTCTAAAGAGCCACCAAAGTTTGCATTCACAGTCAAAAAATTGATATAAACTGATATAAAAAGAAAAAATGTTTACATGAATTTGGTTGAAGCTCATATAAAACCCATAAACTGTCCATACAGCTGTCTTCAGAGTATTTTATTATAAATTCCAGGAACTTACATTGACTTAAACTTAGATTTATATATTAGTTTATAGCATTTTCTTAAATAAAAATGATGAATGGAATTAATAGTTATGTATTTCTTATTAGTAAATAAAATAATCCTTCTCTGACTGGAGGAAAGTCAACAACCTTATATCAGCTGTTAGTGGAATATTTATTATAAACGTAGTTTAATTCATGTGTGTATTACAATTTTCAGAATGCTTTTAATTTTTCTATAAAAGTAACTATAGAGGATTTTTCGGTCTTCTGTCCCTTTTTTAAAAAAACTTGTTTGTTTTCTATTTTCTTTCATTGCTCAGAGTACAAATCCTCAATATTCAACACGCATTACACAGTAGCTATTTAGAGGACTAATGTAGTCATTAAGTATCTTAAAGCAGTTTAATGTGTGGATTTTATGGGAATACATGTAAACACAGTGGTATAAATTGAGAGAGAAGGAGGATTCTATAAGTAGGTTACGTTTTATTGGATAACTGGTTTCATCTGAACTGCAGAGATCCTATCTTGAAGTATATGCCATAAACACAGTGCCAAAAGGTAGGAAGAAATGTGTCTGGCAAACAGACAGCAGTTCTATTAGGCATTTATCCAAAGCTTCTCAGACTCCAAGAGATAGACTTCAGTAACCGAAACATTATTCGTGGTCATTGCACTGTTCTAGATTTCTACGTTTGGGTGAGCAACTGGGGGCCTAATTCAAAAGCACAATTCAGTAAGAACCATAAGGCTCAGTTGTGAGCTTTGTTCCTTATTCAGCTGCCATATGATGAATATAGACTATAAACCCATCTTTTTGATGCCATTTCTCAATTCCTGATTCAATTTGATTGCAGTTCTAGGAGCAAAGACTATTCTGAAATGAAATTTAATGGTGGCAAAATATGGACTAAGTCTTCCATAAAGTTTGAAGCTAGCACTCAGGGAAAAAAAAAAAGGTTCTTTTGAAGTATACATAGAATACTTTCTTCCTTGCAAAACTGAATTAAACAAAAAAGACATAAGCCACTGAAGAGGCTTAACCTATAGTCTATGATCACATTTTGCTTCTGCAATGTGTAGACAAAAAAGCAGTCTGTAAAAACTCTCAAATTGTGTGAAAATTTGAAAGGGACAGTTTTTCTAATTCTAGTGTTTAAAGCTTTATTTTATTTGAATTTAGTCTAACCATAATATCAAAGGAGAAAATGTTGTCAACACAGTAGAAATTAAGTTTTATTACTTCTAAAACCAGAAGCAGCATTAATAATTTATACTAGCATTATTGATTTATGTCAGATTCAGTTGCAGCGTGTATGTCAACAGTATTTTCCCTCCTTGACTCTAAGAGAAATTAATGAAACATCAGGATACAATAACGATATTGTAAGAAGTATAAATACAGAGACATGAGAGGGAACCTTCTGAAGTTTCAATTATACTGTGACAGAAACTGTGTCTGAGACTCTATGTCACCCAACCTGATTCACCAACAAATACTTTATAGCCTCGTTCAATCTCCTCTTTGCAGTTAGCACCTCTATTTCTCTCAAGCTTGTACCCAAATCCTGACATAATTCAATTCCTCACAACCAAATTCATAATAGTGTTAGGAACTGCTGACATAGGCAGAGTGGCAGATGTGTAACTTTGATTCTATTACTTTCTTTCTAGAATGCTTTAGACCCTCCTTCTCCACTTCATACCTCTCCTACACTCAGCGCAAAAGCAACAAAAACAAAAACAGCCTCTGAGTAGCCTGCAAAGAATGGCAAATCTCCCTGATTCTCATCCATCCCCTTCACATGACACTCTCCCACCACCAACCTGCCCCATCAGCTGTTTGCTCTAATATGTTAGATAGAAATGTGAAGCAGAAGGTGGGCAGGACAAACATTTGCAGGAAAATAATGTTGTCAGCTGTTTCTGCAAGATTCAATAGAGGGTTTTTTTCTGAAAGCAATAGAGGCTTGAAAATGCATTCTGTTCTCTCCTGTCAGTTGGAAACTGTGCCGTCAAATCTTTTGTTATCGCAGTGACAATTTCTGTGTTGTCTGTGTTGACACAACCCCTCACACTGTCCTTGGCTAGGTGAGTCTGGCTTTCAGCTCTGATGAAAGGAAATGAAGTTCCAAATAATTTATTTCTCATTCTATGAATGACAAAAAGCTGCAGCCTGCTTAAAACCAGTAGTGGGTTTAGCAAAGTCAGAAATTATTGTACTGTCAATATATGAATGAGGTATAAAGTGTATCTGTGCTCAGTAATAAACTAGACAAGCTAGTGTTATGATAAACTCTCAGAAATGTTATCTAAATTTTGTCTCTTTCTCAGCAAGTGTTTTTTGTTGGGTTTGATTTGTTTTTTTTTTTTCTTACAGACTAATATTCATCATAACTAGACTTTTTTTTTAGATGAACATACCAGTTCTGCTGAAATTTTTGAAGAGAAAGGATTTTCCTAAGCCAGCTGGTTAGTAGGTGTGAGTCATGGATAGCATGCAGAGAGAAATACTAGGGTGTTATGATGATATTCTGTTGAAAAGTGAGTGAAAGAATTTCAGGTTTCTGCTTTGTTTTTGCTCTCAGTGACAGGTGACTATTTAACCCCCAAACCACCATGATGCGGGTATCGCTCATTTTGTGTAAGTCAACATTCAATAGCACAGACACATGGACAATTATCTCTATTATTAATTCTTTTACTGTCAGACTAGTCACTTTTGAGGCCCTAACTATAGGTATTAAAAATTCTACATACAGAATGTGTTTTATCTCAGGATGGAATTATGGAGAAAAAAAAAAAGTAAAATCCAAGAGGCTTGCAAACTATTCTCATCAGCCACATTTAAGAACATATGTTTCTGCAGTGTACTGATACTCAAAGCTTCCAATTACTTTAGTGTGAGTACTGCATATGTGCTTCTTTGTAGTGTTTGGCTGTTAAAGAGTATACAGCATTCTAATCCTACTTTAGGGGAAAAAAAAAAGGAGAAATAAACAGCCTTAATTAACACTTATTGCACAAAATCTGCCAACCTGCTATGCATAGGCAGTTGATAAGAAAAGGTGGGAAACTGAAGGAATAGTCCATGCTCATTTATCCATCTAAGCTGAGACAACTAAGAGTAGCTGGCATTGGGCTTTAACAGAATAGCATGATTGCTTATCAGGATAAAAAACGTGAGCGGCTAACAACTGCCAGTGAGAATTCACTCTGATCCCTCAGGAATCTGGCTGTTTTCCTTGGCTGCATTTTTTATTTTTAACATCATTGATATATTCTTATAAGGTTAGTAGGTTGCAGAGGAAACTGTTGAATTCAATTTATTTTGTTTTCATGAAAAAACTTTATCCTCTGAGAATTCATTTCACAGGATTTCTCCTCTTCTTTTCCAGTGACTGGCAGCAGGGACACTTGATTGAATGACCTTTTCTATTTAGCTGAGTTGAGAGTATACCAGCATGCTAGAAAGACATATTGTTTCATTTTTCCTGTTATGGGTCTACTGAAAAGTTAAAATTCACTAGTTGAATTAAACTTTGTTTTGAGATTTTAATTACGTTTGCTGTAGCAACTGCCTCCTCACCTTGGGAAGGCTGGATATTTGCAGAGTCCATAGATTCTAACTCAGCCAAAATGCTTTTTGAAATCAATCAGTTTTGCTTGAATGAGTAACACTGAGAAAAGACATTTAAGATTTAAATGCAGTCAGCACATTCCAAATATTGGAGTTACGACACTTTGTTATAAACTGGTATATATCCAATGCATTTAAGTAAATGTTTCATGTGTAACCAGAGCAGTTTTATTCCACCACGATCCCTGTTATTCCACATCACACCTTCATGTATTGGTGTCATCATGTGCAAGTTGGTAATTTTTCATGTAGGTATTAAAGCAGCTGGATCTTTAGGAGGTCAGTGAGACCTACCAGTATGGAATAACTCTTCAAAATAACACCACTCTGTAAGCTCATTTCTGATGGAATTACCCAGGGCATAGATACCCTTGAGAGAAGCTGCAGATGATCCAAACTTCTTGCTTTGTTTAAATGTTGATTCCTTCCCCCTTCTTAAGGATCAATGCCTGGAAGGGGGACTGTTTTTTTTTAAATTTATTAAAATTTAATTTATTTATTTTTCATATCTGACAGTTGTTCATTCCAGGGACAAACCTGTGCGTCAGGGTATGAGGGAGATTAGGGTGTCTAAACGCTAGCACCTAATTCAGCTTGGGATTTTCAGCTATCAGGGAGGTATAATACCTTTTTCTAAAATATCACAGAACAGCTATGTTCAGGCAGGTAAATCTTTTACACAGTGTCTTACACATGTGTTCTTTTGGTTTCTTAGACAGTAGAGTGTGTAGTTTAATAACCAGGCTGGTCACTAGGTGAAAGTTTCTTGTAGTGTTTCCTACTCTCATGCCTGTGTTCCCAGCATCTTCCACTTGTAGGGAGGTAGGGTTAGCCACATAGGTTATCAGTGAAGGCTTGTGTTTATCACCCCAGTATTTTGTGCTGAATCTGCCAGCACCATTCAGAAACAGAATCTTGCTATATGTATTGCATCTTCTGTATTCCTGTGCTGTTTCAAAACATGATGTGCTAGTAAATCTCTGTGAAGAGCCTGGCTTTGTGAGTCTGCAACAAATGAACAGTTTTAAATAGTCTGTTGTGGATCATTTAACAGAACACTCATCAGCTTCCTAACACTTTTACCCATCTAAGAGGGTTTTGCCTATCATCTCTAAAGCTGATCTTCAGCTGGTATAATATATGAAGCAAAATTCTGCATGTACAGATTGCCTGTCATCCTCTTTAATGCTGTCAGATTTTTTCTGGGCCTGGTTTTATAATGCAGGTGAAAAGGCCTAATTCTGACACATAATATAGCATCTACTTCAATGTCAAGAGTTGGCTGATGTACCCTTTCTTCATTTCTGATATGCTTTTTGTATCAGTGATACTATAGAGAAATACACTAAAATTTTTTGTGTTGTCTTTTATACTATTCCCATGAAATCCAAAATTTTTAGAAAAGGTCATTTGAAAATGTGTTTTTGAGGATCAGGTTGTGCTTTGTTTACTATTATGTCACAGCGTTACAAAAAGTTCAGGACAAACTTAGAGGGTTTATAAGGCATCTATTCAGGAAATTTGTTTTATAATACATGTCTTATAGCATTGTGAAAGCCTTGCTGACAGAAAGACATGTAAATTGGAAGGTATATAGAAGTTAAAAAAATAAACCCACGGCAATGCTTGTGAAATGTGAGTAATGTACTGAACTGCAGTTCGGTACCGTTCAGCTGTAGTCTGATCCATGTAGAAACTAAAATGAAAGGAAAAAATATGGAACACACTGAGGACATGTAATTCAGAAAAACATCAGAAACAGAGAAAGGACACAAATGCACTGCTTGCTAAACTAATTTTAGGTCCTATTCTGAATACTGGCATCCAGAAGATGGATGAATGTTCAGCTGAATTGTGTCTGTTTTTCACAGCCCATATATATCTCAAGCAGCTTAAATTGCAGGTATCTTTGATGCGAACAAGGTAATAAGGAACACATTTTACTGCTTTAATTTCCCAATTTGGTAACATTATTCCTGCCTTTCTAATCAAGAGTTTCAACGTTTGCATCTCAAGATCAAACTTGCCTGCTTTTGACTTTAAATCACTTTTTTTTTTTAAAGACTGAAATTGGGAAGACTGAGAAATATAAAACACTTGGTTTCTGCAGAAACAAAGGATGTACATGCAGTGAGACACACTAAAAAAGTCTCAGAAGCCTACAAGCTGAGATGACTCTAGGAAAAACAAGATTTATAAGTATGCTTCCTGTTTTGCTACAGGGGTCAGTTCAAGGACAAAGTGACAGCTTACAAGGCAACATTTCCCTAAAAGACATTGCCTAATCTGGTGAGAAGAGACATCTTGCAGCTCTTGTTGATCCCTGGTAAATATACACAGTCAGGTGCAAACTGGAACAGTTGTAACAGTCCTGATGGCTGCTGAATGAAATAATGTGCAGGGGTCTCTGAAAATTCCATCCCAGATACAATTTCTTGACCTAGACTAAACAATCTTTAAAACCTGAAGTGAATCAGAAGTAGAGATTTCATGTCTTTTGCTTTTCATTTGTCTACATTTTGATCCTATGTTAAATGTTAATCACAGTTCAAAATCTGACATTACAGAACTAGCCTTAGCAGTTTCTAAGGAAAGAAAAGGAAGGGAGACCTATGACTTGTTGTTGTTGAACAATAAGTTGTTGAAGTTGTTAGAAATCACTTGATTGCTTTTGTTTTTCAGTATTGGTGCTCTATTGGTGCTCTGTGTGTCATCCTTTCAATGATTTTTCTTCTTATGAAACACACAGAAACAGTGACTATAACAGAGCAAAGCAATTTATCCAAAACCACAGATGACATCTGGTCTTTCCTCTTTCCAGTTCTTTGTTTTTAAAGGTTGTCTCAGTAATTTTTATTATTTGTGTTTACATTTTCCTGTTACTGAATCTCCCGTTGAATTCATTTGAAGTGGTACAGTTCAGCTGGATTTCCTACATGTTTCTCCAGATCTTGATAATGTATTCTGGGTCTGTGAGCTGGGGTTTTTCATGACTGATCTTCCAGAGATTTCTTGAAATAATCTCTTTTGGCTAGCATTGCAAAGAGTGTTATTTAAATTCTTTTAGCCTGCCTTTTTATTTTTTTTCTGAGACAGTGATTTTTAGTTCTTCCATGAATGTTTTCTTGTCTGACTCCCATATTCATTTTGAGCATTTCCTTCTTGTTTCTGATGTTATCACCTTTGCAAATAGTTGGAGTTTGATTTGACCTCCACATGCTCCTCTTCCCCATCCCCCCAAGAGTTTTTTTCAAAGATATTTTTCTTTCTCTGTGTAGTATGCTTGTGTTTCTCAAGAAAAGAGTAAAGCTGATGAATTCACCACCCTTTCAGAGACTTCCTGAGAAGTTTCAGCAATACCAGACTCTTCCTGTCAGACAGTGACCTTGACTGATTTTGGGGATTTATGGGTTTTGCCTTTCTTGTGCAGGGGTAGTTTCAGGCTTCTCAGCAAGGTGGGTCAGACGGTGATTGTCCCAGGCACTGTCCTCAGCAAATAGCTGTATTGTCAACCTGCCTGGTGCTATTTGGGGGCTGTACCCACTCTCTAGTCCCATTGGAACAACTTGCCTGATCCCTCTTTAAAAGAAATGTTATATCCCATTCAAGCAAGATAAAATTGAGACAGACTATGGTCAGTTGCCAGTTTAATCTTTTTAAGCAAACCAAAGTGTATCACCTGCACACCCAGCAGCAGCAGCAGAGACAGAGAGAGGTTCAGAGAAGTGCCAGGAATAGATTCCTGTTGCTGGGATTATGGGAGCCTGCAGCACTCCAGGAAGGATGAACTCTGCAGGATCAACTCCATCCCTTGAAATGCTTGCGGAACCCCACCTGAGAGGGCTCACTCCTGTATATCTATCTCTCTCAAAGCTCTGATTTTGCTGTGTTCCAATCATCCTGCTGCCTCAGCCAGCTGCTCATCCACCTGTATTACACCTGTCTCTGCTTATTCTTATTATTTTTTAAAATACATTAACAAACAAGATCATGGTGAGGATCAAGGTACTCTTTTAGTATAGGTGCTAAACATAACTAAGCAGTAAAAATCCACCAGAGTTTATACTGATACAGAAAGCTTGGGACAAGAAGTAGATAAAGACATACAACAAAGTCTCAAGAGAGCAATAGTCTGGTAGATTTTTTTTCTGACTATCAAAAAACTAAACGTGGCTTAGTCTATATATTGAATCCATGTTTTGGCTTTCCCCTTGTTTATTATGTGGCAAGTATGAGCTTCCTATCAGAACTTGGCTCTCTCCATCCTGGCTGTGTCTCCTGCCCTGGTGGGGCATCACATGGTGCTGAGCTGCATTTGTCTCTGACAAGTAAGAGTTGGTGTTTTCTTGGGAAAAGGAGTTTCTCTTCACTGTAGCTATCCATATGAGACAAAACACTTAAACATGCATCTGCTTTTTAAGGGCAGTTCCATACGAACAGAAAAGTGAGCTAGAATTTATGCATTTCCCTAAAAATAGACCTCAACAGTTCAGTTTCCCCTACTGAAATTTTTCTATGGTGAGCTTCACACAAATTCAAAGGATAGAGGCTAATATCTGTAGTGAGCACTTCAAGAAGCAAGGCCTTTTACCTATTAACTTGGAATTAGTATGATTAAAGCCTCTTGCTTTCAGAAAAAGGTAGAAGAATAAATATTTTTGAAGTAGATCAAAGGTAAAATAACATTAAAAAGCACAATGGCTTAGTTCAGTTCTGCCATAGTCTTTTGTAACCAAGTTAAATGAAAAAAAAAGTGAATTAAATATGGAATTAAGTACTCAGGTACAATTTATGTGTCATTAACCTCAGATTAAATTCTATTACCAAGAAAATAAAGCTTCCAGGGAACTCAGTACATTTTTAAAGGGGAAATGGAGGGCAAATAATATTTCCATAATTAAAGTCTTAAATCAAGTTAGAAAGACTGATCCAAATAAAATTACCTACACATTGCAATATGAATCAAAAGTTGTAGAAAACACCATTCAATTTAGTTAATAATTGTAAGTGATTATTGCTTGAGTGATGGCATTAAATGCTGAAAGTTAGACTAGAGGTAGAATATTTTAGACTTCATGTTATGGCTGGCTGACAGATTTTCTTGCTGCATGTGGCAGCACCACTACTGTATTTAGTGCAGGGGTTTGAACTTGCGTCTGCTCATTTTAAAAAGTTAACAGCAGAAGCAAGGCATTTTCTGTGAGTGATCCTTCACACAGAAAGCCAGTCTCTACTCTCTCTCTCATGATTCACTGAAGGCAGACTCGTTAACCTTTCTTAGAGTTTATTAAGGAGTTGTTTTTATTCCTCTGGCTTATGATGAAAGGGGTAGGAAAGAATGTCTGTTGGTTACATACAAGACATTCTTATTTATCATCACTAATATTCCATTTATCTTGACTGATTGGATTTTATTCTTCATTCCTTCATTTTCTAGTGGAATAAGGAAGCAACTGGAACAGCACCATCGAAGAAACTTCGATAAACTAAAATCAACTTATTAAAAATAGGGATGTTTAAACTAGGAAGCTGAAGGTCTGTAAGAAAGTATTCAATTTTCAAATTAAGATATGAATATAAAACTACATTTTCAACCAGAAACCTAAGGACCTCCTTAACAGGGTCAATAGGTGGACTTCTTACAAACAGTTCCACTGCTCTCAGAGGCTTCTATTTCATGATGAAAAATATACACATACATACATATAAATATATATATATGTACACAGATATCTTTGTGCACACACACACAGAGTCTCAAATATAAAAATGAGTACAGAACCTGCCTTGTATTTGCAAATCGTGAAAATGTATCTTAAGTGTTTTGTGCCATTTGTCTCAAAAACATTAGTTCTGGGATAAGGTCAATGTAGCAGAAAATTGGTTTCTAGGCTTCAAATATAAAGTAGCTGCTCTTCATTAACACTTAAAACAAAACAACACCAAAAAAAAAACCAACAAAAAACAAAAAACAATCCCCCCACATTTCTTTTCTCCTCAAAAAATAATTTCAGCCCATCCAGGTCTCAAATTAAAGCTGATAGAATTTTTGGTACACCAGAAATTTGTAACCCCTCTTTCAAAAACAGAAAATAAAATCATTTGTGTGATAGGAGAAAAATATTTTCATAAACTTTGGTCAAACTGTGGTCTAACAGAACATAAAAATGGAAAAAATAAATATTGGAACACCAGGATATTTTATTAAGCAAAATATCTTTACTTTTAATTTAAATGACATTTTTATTAGTAAATTAATTTACTCTGCCTAACCCAAATTTTTGTCAGTATCACATTACATTATTAGGCATATTTTCTATCGGACATTGACCAACATACAGTGAAAAATTGTAGTTGTTACAGTGCTGGATAGTCCTGTTCCCAGAGATAAGCTATTTGACAACTCCAAAAGAGAAAGATCACCGTAAAATGTTATGTGTCTGAACAGTTTGATGTCAGTTTACTAATCATAAATTTAAGCTTATTTTCCATTTTGCAGAATGTTAATAAATGTTAAGTAGCTGGCCTGAAATTCCAAGTTTTTTGTTTTGTTTTTTTTTTTGAAGGCACGTTCATAGACCTCTTTAATTTTTATATTGGGGAAAGCACAAAAAGTAACAGTTTGAGATCTAATCTCACTTAAATATTTTCTCTCAAAATGGACCATAAGGCTATACTCTATTTTCTGCTTTTAAAGCCCTACCAAGATTAAAATTTTCCTCCATAATTTCTTACAGGTGAATGTTACTGAACTTTTATTCACTGAACTTTTATTCAACATCTTCTCTTAGGAAGGAAAGGGTTCATATTGATACAATTCTGAGTAGGAAACTTTAACATTTCTCTTGAAATTTTGACTTAAAACTTAAATAATAATTTGGTTTTGGCATAAAACATTCAAATTATTGTATTAATTGACTTGACCAAACTATCTAATTAGAATTTATACCCAAGTAGATAACAAACTCCTTAAAATTTATAAGAATTAATAATTTTTATAATAATCTGATGTTTTAATTTTAACTTTATATTGAGTCCGCCTTGATTAATCAGATTTTTATATGAGTTTGGTCTGAGAGTCCTAGAAAGGCTTAATTTTGTGGAGATATTTTTGAAAGAAAGAAAATGAATAGGAAAGAAAAGAAAATGAAAAAAAAATCCTACACATTTCTTACAATGAGCAGCATGAGTCCATAGTTGTGCAGGAACTGGGTGGATACCAGGTGGCCAACTTAAAAGGTTAATCTGTTTTCCCTAATTAGTCTTTGGTTCTCACACATTTACCCTGTAAAGCAACAGGGTGCAGCAGAATGGGCACAAGCACATGTTGGAGTGGAATTAGTTTCTGTCACTTGCTCTTAGACATGTTAACAATTCACTTGTTTATGGGTCTGTGTTCATCTACTGCAGCATCCTGACAGCTGCTGATCCACTCTAATCTGTATTTTAAGTCATTCTTGTTCCTGACTTCTTCATTTGCAAGCAACTCTCCTACAGTTGGTTTCTTTTTTTTGGTTGGAGTTGCTTTGTTTTTTGGATTGGTTTTTGGCTTTGTTTTGGTTTTTTTTTTGTTATCGGCAGTGTATTTTTACTCAGCTTGAAGAGTCTGATGAGAGACAGCTAGCAAAAGTGTGCACTAAAAAGCATGGTGAATGGTCTCAACACTATTGATAGGGCAGTCATTGTCTTCCATAGGTATAAATTCCTTATCCAACTAAATCCCAAAAATTCTTTGTAGTCCAAACAGATTGGTATGCTTAGCCTACTATTGTTCAGACCTGACTTTAGCACTAGATGCTCTTTAGAAACTGTCCCTCCTAAACCCTGAAGGCATCTGTCCTGAACTGTTTTGACCTCTGAGACATTTTAAGGTTTTAAATTTAATAGAGGTTACAAACCACCTGAGGAAGTCGAGACTGTGGGAAGCTTAATCAGCCCCTTGATAGTCCTGCAACAGGAACAACTTCCCAAGCACCTCTGTCTGGCACTTCCCCAACCTTAACATTTAGACCTTTCATGAGCTCTTGATTCACTTTTAACTCCTTGAGTGTTGAACTATTAAGTGGGGTTTTTTTATATAAGGTGCATTGATTTAACCTTTTGGCAGCCCACTCTTTAACTGCATGTGGAGGATTTCACTAACTCCGCGTTTTCATTCAAACTGACGTCTTCTTTGACATCTGACATGACTGCCAGGACTTCAGCTATTTAATTGCCCAAATGCCAAGGGATGAACAGGAGTAACCCTTTAAACTTCAGTGGAATGATATGAATTTAGACCAGCTGACAAAGCTGGAACTATATGGGCATTTTGAGATGTTAGATTTTATCTGCCTCATATGTTGCTTTTTTGGATGAGCCCAATCTAAATGCACTCTTACCAAACTCACATAATTTTTCGTTCAATACGGTCCTAATAAATAATAAAATGGAAACATTTTTCCCTTCTGTCAGCACCAGCCTTTACAGTTTTGGATGACCTCAAAAAGTAATTCTGCCCTTTTCTTTACACATCACACATTCACACCCCCATGGCCTCATCATCTGATGTAGGGCAGCCAAAGGATTTCAGTGAGATGATACTCTGGGATGTTGTCCAATTTTGACTGATTCTCAGTGGAATTTTTTCAAGGGCACAGTTACTTCTCACATCCTCATTTCCCAAAGGAAATCAAAGCAACTTTGCTATATAACTTCCAGTTTAGTCTTTGAAAGTCTTCTTTTAAAACAAGGTTTTAAAAAAGAAATTATATTTCTAAGCTTGTGCTCTGAACAATAATATTTGAGTAGTCTTCACTAAAGGAGAAGACCAAGCAGTTTTTATGACTTCGTCAAATAGCGAAGATGGGAAATAATGACACTTTTAGATAAGAAATCAAGACAGTTCTTTCAAGACACTTTTGAAAAATTTGGGTTCTTCAGGAAAGTCTATAATCATTATAGCATTGTAAGTATTGCTTGGCATGTCAGATGTAACAGAACAGTTTCTTACTTGTCTGTACAATATTCTCAATGCAATCCTCTGTTAAATATGGTGTTGATTTTCATTCAACATTCTTACTTTATGGAACCTCTTACACAGACTTTTGTTAATTCAATCAAATACGTAGTTTACTAATACTGAACTAAAGGTTTCTTTCCTCTTCCTTTCACTTAGCTGTCCTGTTAAATACATTTCCTAATGAAGGTGTAATCTGGGTGTAGAGGTGGAATTTTTGATGAGTGTTTGTAACCTGTAATAACAAAAATCTACCAGGAATTTTGAATTCATGGTAAAGTGACAAGAATTATGTTGGAAAGTCTAATTATGGTAATTCCCTAGACTGGGAAATATAATTAGAATGTACCAGTCATCTCATATCACTCACTGGCAGTGACATAAATTTAAATAAAACATTTTATATAAGCTGAAAAATCAGACATTTTAATTTTAGAAACCTTCTACTTCAGACATAGTGGGTTTCACAAAATGTAGAGTAATAAACCAAATGACCAAAATAAACTGTTAGAGGCCTTCTCTGGCAAACTTTTAAAGTTCAAATGCCAATTCTTGATGGATCTCAAGAAAACTGAATATATCTAGTAACTTTTACTGCTACAGTAGCCTGAAATGCCATGTGCATCCTGTGCTGCAGTAAGGCTGAGTGATCTTTCACACAGCAATTATAACACTGAGCATAAATATGGTCCAAGGATTTTTAAGTAATAGAATCTCTTCTATCTCAGAACAAACCTTTTACTCTAAGCAATAGTCACCTGCTGGCTTTACAGCCTCTGCTCATTTAACCCACACCTTGGCAAGATGAATTTTCATTCCATTTTGCCAGTGCCTTAGTGACAGATGGACTGGTGCAATTAAAGTGTTTGCAACACACAAAAACCATTCAGATTTTGCCCTAATGTATCTATCTACTGTATAGTTTTTTCTGATTTTTCTGTTTCCCTTCTTGAATTACAGAATTTCTAATTGTTGTGAAGTATGTGTGATAAAGTTGACCAGGATAGGCTCATTCTTACTGGCCTACCATTAATATTTAAAACTAAACATTTTTACTGAGAGTGTGTAGTTTAAGTCTCGTGCGGTCCCAAACGAAGTCTCATCACATCAGTATGATGAATGGAGAAGCTTCGATTTATT
>JAWWES010000115.1:76083669-76096145 GCA_035583135.1 Lophotriccus pileatus | reverse complement strand
ATCTCTGAGGTCTTCTTTTATTCCCACAGCCCGATCTACTCTGGCCTAAACCTAAAAGGTTTCTAATTCTTCCTTCAAGAGTGTTTCTTAAAGCTCTACACATAAAGAGCTATATCCTCAGGGCCAACGGAGGAGGAGACCTGTAAGGTTGGTGTGAGCTGTGACTAGAAATGCATATATGTAAACATCAGAAGAAAGAGCAAAACAAAAGTTAAGAGAGTGGCATGTAATGTTAACAAAAAACACTATTCACAGCAATAAAATTGAAAAATGTGTGGTTTCTATCAAAACTGAAAAGCCTTCAGTCTGTAAGACCAGAGCACAGACAACTTGTTAGCAGAAGGGACTGTGCTGTGACAATACGATGTTGAAAACAAAGTTACAGCACGCCACACATCATTATTTCTCCTGTTTGACCAAAAGGAATACAGACTGTAACCATCAAGATTTGTGTATTCCAAGCAGAGAAAAAGGGACAATGACTGGCAACCTTGCCTAATGTTTATGGAGGCTTAGATAAACTAAATTCTGATGCAAAAGAATTACTTAAGTAACTGTTGGCATCTAAAAAGCATAAAAAGACTAAAAAGAAAACTAGTTTCTCATCACTATTCAAAAGTGCTTCAAGAGATGTGATATGGACTCAGTAGATGGCATACAAGTGGTTCTGGCTAGATTGTCTGAATCCCCAGATTGCAAAGATGGGAGTGTGAGAATATGAGTGAGTGAAATCACGTAGAAACTTTTCGAAACAAATGTTACCTTCCTCTTCCATAAATGCCTATATTTAGTTTTGTTACACTCACTTCTTACACCACAGACACCCGGAAACTGGAAAACTTAAGGAGGGCAGGGAAAGTGAGGCCACTGAGCAGGCAGACTGATGATGAGATCCTGTTGGACTGTAATTAAAATCTGACAACACAATTAAAAGAATGCCAGTTGTCCCTAAATCTTCTTCTAGAATTAAAGATTAAAAACTGCTTAGCTTTTACTTACTTTCATATTATTGGAGGGAGAATTTTTCTTCTCATCTGAGTAACAAGCACAGAGCACTGAGGTCACTCATCCAGCCTGTTTGGGATGATCATGTCTGGTTGCTCTTTGTCCAAGGTCAACTCCAGTAAATAAGCCAGAAGGACTTCTGCTAGAGAAGACCTTTTCTTTCAAAATAGTCACATTCTCCACCAGTATGGTAAATATCTGGTTTAATTATATGGCATTACAAGGACTTGGAAAATGTCCATATACAACTAAAACAAAACAAAACAAAAAAAAGGTGCCTAAGGTTTTCAGGTATCTGAAATGTTAGACAGAAAATAGCACCATTTCTGAGGATATCAAGTGGCACACAGATTTTCATAAATTCCATTCTCCATTTTCAATAAAATCAGATTTTTTTCTTTCCTTTTTTTAGATAATATTTTTATTTTTATATTTGCTCAAGTTTTAAACCCATTTTCCAGTTTCATCAAAGATAGCAAAGAAGAAGTGGTCTTAATGGTAATTATATTTCTGCAAATCTTGAAAAATAAGGGCCTAATTGGAAGAGTCAGTCAACCTTTTTTTCTCTTTTACACTGTCAGTCTGAAATGACCCCACAGTATTCTCCTATTCTGATTTAAATGAAATTGAAAATTACTTAAAGGAAAAGCAGAATCTGCCCAAATTTTAAAATGTCAGTGACATTTTAAAAGTTTATTTTGTGCAGGATTCTGTAAAATATTGAATAAATTAGTGGTATTGTCTCTAACTTCTGTATTCAGTTTTGAGATTCATATATTTAATCCCTAAGTGACTTTCTGGGACTCTTTCATTTATTATAGTATTTTCTTATTTTTCTTAAAAGAAAAATATTAAATGCAAAATATAAAAGCAAAATCTTAGCAGGAAATTAGAAGCCCTATCAATTCCACTTTTTAAAAAAAAATTGGCAAAAACCAGTGTGCAATTTAAGATAATTACATGTAATCCCTAGTAATCCTCCACAGACAGCATGAACTGGCAGTCATTAGTATGCTTTGAGCCTATTATTTTGCATACACACCAGGATATGCAGAATATTAGTGTCCTTGCTGACTTTCCTCCTAATATATGGAAAATAAAGTAAGATCAAATCAAATCACTTCTCAACTTCAGTTGAGAACTGGGAGAAAAAAAATAGTGAGTAACATGAAGCAATAACTTTTTTTCCTCTCAAAGACTTAAGTAAAAATGCAGAAGTCTGGTTTGGGGGATCTTCTTTTCTATTTCAAATCTAATGGGTAAAGGAGTACTTGCTGTTCTGACAGTTCTAAAAGAAATAAATTCAGTGCAATATACTTAATTCAGTTTAGGGATTAATTTTTTTATACATTTCTTGAAAATTAAAGAAATGTTCAAATTTAAAACAAGAGTACTGTCTCAAGTCCACACATTTTAAAGGAAATTTTTAAAGGTATTACTATACCTTTCAGCATTCATTATTTCCTACCTCCTATCACAAACCTTGTAATTCAGACACTCAGCTGGGAAGAGGAGGTAGGTGGCTACTAGGTTCTGAATTAATAAGCATTCAATTAATTCAAATTGGAACAGCTTCACACTCCAGGCTGCTCTATAACTTGCAGAGTAAGGCATTTTGCTGAGAGAGGGAAAATTTCTGTTGAGGTTTGGGTTCTGAACTAGGAAAAGACAGAACTCTACAGTACCCTGTCTCTTCAAAGAAACTTCCCTCTGCCTGTCTTAGTAATTCTGGCCTGAATTTGTGGAATTACACCTGGATCCCAAGAAGTCCTCCTGCAGAGCAAAATCAGAATATGTCAGCTGGGAATGGCTACAATTATCTCCTCTGATTTTTTTAATGTTTCATTTGTTGTTTTTCAACTGAACTTGTATATTCAATCTAAATTTGTGAGTACAGCTACGAGAAAAAGTCAGGTGGATAAGTTCTTTCCAAAACACAACAACAACAAAACCCACCAAAAAAAAAAAGTCCTTTCAGGTCAATCTTTTTACTCAGTCACATCACTCTTAAAGGCATTGTGACTATTCTGTTCTAACGTATTAAACCTTGACAAATCTTTCCTTATCCTGTTAAGTAGTTCGAGTAGTGCTTTGGCATGATTTTGGCCTGATCAAAACCAGACATGGCTTGAAGTTTGTATGAAGAGAAAAAGAATTTCCAGTTACTAGTTTGAATGCAGATGCCGTACTCTAAAGGGTAAGAAAGTCTAGTGATGGCAAATTAACTATGGCTTATTTGTGTCAGTTGACCTCAAAGCCAGAGAACAAGTCTTTACAGTGTTTAATTTACTGCTTCTGATGTAGCTTTGTGTCCTGGTTTCTCAGAACATGCCTCTTTTTTTTACTTCCTAGGAGAAAAGGTATTTACCTTGGTGTGAAAGGAGGAATTTGGTCATATGTATTGGATTCCCAGAAGTACAGTGGCTCCATCAGAGCAAGAGCAATTAAAATAAATTAAAACAAAAAGCAATTAAAACTCTCTGCAATTGCATAGAGCTGAAATTATCAGGAACGTACTGATTGTTCACAGAGTGTATCAGTAAATGTTTAACACAGCTGACATATATAGAGAGTGCTGAACTGGCTGCACAGATTTGGTGTTCACATGGTGCATGCAGAATATGCTAAGTTCAACAATCAAGCGCTGCACAGTTCACAGTATGTTCATTCTGCTTGGGATTTTGGGAATAACAAAAAAAAAAAAAAAAAAAAAAAAAAAAAAAAAAAAAAAAGAAAAGACTTTATAGTAGAAAACTGACCTGAATATTTAGATTAAAATTTAAAAGCTTGATAGTGAAATCTAATTTGTGGTGAAAAAGCTGTCACTGACTTCAGTGAGATCCAGATTTCTCTCTTTCTAGTGTTGAAATCACTACTGTGTAATTATGTTGAAGTGTACAAAGTGCCTTAACTGCAGTAGGTTTTGGATTATGTTGACAGCAGAAAAGTGAAAAGAGATTGTGGAACACTTAGATTACAAAAGCATTCAATCTATGACACTGAACCGCTGGTGGAGATGTGTAATGCAGAAAAAAGTATGTGTGGAGGAAGAAGAGAGAAGTCTCATCAGAGTAGCTATAGAGAAGTTCACTGTGGCACAAAAAAGGTGAAAAACAATTATGGTCATAGGCATATATATTTTCTTAAGGGATTCTTGAACAGATTAAATAAAACACAGTGGGAAATGTAAGATAGTCTTCCAACCTGCATGTAATCAGTCAAGAAAAGTGAACATTATATGATAACCAAATAGATACTCTAAAGGGGGGTAAATATTCATCATGAATACAATATGAGTGTGTATTGCTACACTGCATGGAATTACTTCAGTATACAAAAACGTTTCCTAAATCATATTAAGTAACCTATCACTACAATATGTCTTAGAAAAGGTAGAACATTCAGGGTGGTTTGATAGTAATGCAAACATATTCAGCACTTGATACACTGACACATTTAAATTAGTCCTCATAACAGATTAAACTTTAAAACTCTTTAAAAACTCTTTAAACCTGTGTTGAACCAGTCTGAGTTTGAGGTATTATTTAATATTATTGAAGTCATAGTCTAACATACTTCAATATACTTTCATATATCATTTGCATCACTGAAAATGTCTGGGCAAGGCATATTTGAAGTTTATAATATTAATTTCTTGAGGTACTTGTAATGTGATGTAGTTCAATGTTACTACATATAGTATTAGAGAATTCAGACAGGTATATATTCTATGATATATTCTGAAGTATTATTTTTCTTATTTCAAAGCATATCCACTGGCTTTGTCAGCTCTTTCTTGTACCATTGAGTGCTATAGTGAAAGAAGCATTTTATCACTAGTAGGACTTGAAGCTGCTGCAAGTGGGTTTTCTACAACTGGTATCAAGCTAATTTCAAATTTGAGTTCTATATCTCTTTTCACAACTAGGAAAAAATGCCTCTATATGTAACATCCAATTATGGGAAAACAATAACATGCAGAAATAACTTTAACATTTATACAACATAATTTATTCGCACAAATGAGAACAAAAAACATCTGGAAGTAGACCATTACAATTTAAGCAAAAAAAAAGGTGGCAGAGAGTGAAACAAAAGATGGAGCACCTTTTTATTTTGTGGAAGGGAAGTGATAAAATTCATTAGATAATATTTTCTAAAATAAAAATGGGACAATCGTTACAGCAAATAATTTGAGCTATTAGAATGTTACAATCTGCTTTCATTTTTAATTTGATTTCTTTTTTGGTAATGATAACCTGAAAGTGCTGGAAAGTGAACTTTAATTGTCTGTTCTCAATTAACATATTGGCTCTGTCAAATTAAGCAAAATTGAATGTGTTCATAAAATCATGAATTTCTTGTCCCGACTCCTACTACGTGTCACAACGATTAAGAAATACATGCAGTAGTAAGAAAGAATGTTACTTAAAAAGAAAAGAAGAGTAGATTAAATTACTAACCTTTGATTCCATGTATCACACCTTTTAAATGCCAGATGATGACATAAAAAACATTAATCTGATAATATAATTCTATTATCCACTAACCTGCTTTATGAAAAACCTCTAGAATTTGCAACAACTGACATTTCCTGCCAACTAGGCTTTTCATAATATTTAAGTGTATTATTTTAATATATTTTTATTTGTTGACTTAGAGAAAAAGCAGTTATTCATTTATTCATTCATTCATTCATTGCAATATACATATATGGTCATATAGCTGGGATCCAGCTTATAAACTGAAGCCACTCTGACTTCACTCTAACTTTCCTTGCAATTTTCACTCAGAAATAGAAGCCATGTGGAATGTTTCTGGTGCTGCACATACAATATTTGTGTCCTATGAACTTTCTAATCAAATCATACTTTCGTTGACTTGTGGTGCCTCACTGTGTTCTGTCAAGGTAGAACATTTTCTGTTGTTTCTACAGCTTTAAAATTTCTGGATCTACTTGTTGTGAACTACTTATTGGAATCAACTGGATATGATGCTCAATAAGCAGTTGAAAATAATCAATCCACCTTAGTCTGCAAGCATATCATACCCATGTGTAATATTTCAGTAATGAACCTACTTACTTTATTTTCCAGTTAAATACTTGGTTTGTATTGCTATAGGAATGGCCTGACTTGTAATAGTGGACATTCAACACTGTGGTTTTCCATCAACTCAAATAAAACTTAATTGCCTGTGATCTCAGTTCATTATCACCTTTAATGTCCAGTAGTTCACAAACAGTAATTCTTGGTTTATCCCAGCAAAACAAACAAAACAAAACCAAACAAAAAAACAAAAAAAAAAACCGGTGGGGGGAAAAAAAAAAAAAAAAGAAAAAGAAAAAAACCCACGCAAATCCCCCATATAAAACCAAAACCACAAACCAAAACAATACCTCTCAAAGAATCTACATTTAGTGTGGATCTTATAACGTCTTCGACTAAATTTTCCTCTTCCAGGAATGCCGTAGTTTGAAGAAGGTTGTCTACCCCCACCTAGTGGGCAACGTGTTTAATGACCCGGTGAAAAAGCACACTGTTTAGCCAAACTGCGGCAGCAACTGTTTCTATTATATAATTAATACAACTTACAACATCCGCCTGAGTCAAATAACTGAGACTCATGAGTTCTCATGACAGCTGTGATCTAAAGTGGACTTTAAATGGTCCTAACGAGCAATACTGCACGTTGTAGCTGGTGTTTCAGCTTTGTGAAACTCACTCAATACCTAAAAACATGAACGGTATGGTATCCCACCTCTACAGTCAGTAAATACCTATACATATTTTTCACAAGCTGTGTGAAAATCCTTTCACAAAGGATTATGGGGGAGGAGGAGGGGGAATCTATAAATAATGCCCTTCAAGGGGTCTTTGCATCTTCCTTTTATCAAAATTCAGAACAGAATATCAGAGTCTACCTTATCTCAGTGATTACCTCTCATTTGGACCGGTGAATGGAATGCAAAGTCTGCAGTACAAATTAGCCAGGGTTTAGGAAGAGCCTTGTCTATTAAAGTAGGTGCAATCTGCATTGTAGAATCACATAATCAGGAAACTGGAGATATCTTTCATCTCTTCAAGCTGAATGAAGGTGAGTTAACCCACTTTTCATATACAGGGTAAAACATGCTTTCAAGAAACTGAGCAGTTCTTATTCTCTTTGAAATTATAAGAAAGAGAGAAATGGAGGTGATATTTGCTGGTTCTACATTGCCTTGAGAACACTTGTCAAGCAAGTAAGACTCACAGATTTAGTTTTCTCTTTGTTCACAGAGTACTTTAAACTCCACTGACAAGGTCACTTGTCTTCCACTTGTTCTCTTTCTGGGTTTCTCAATCAAGTATTCCTGACTGCACAGTGGCACAGCTTCAAAAAGAAGAATGACAGGTACACGGAGTACCCCAGAAAGTCATGATCATGGTATTAATGACTATGTCTAGTCTACTAATTTAGGCAGAGCCAGGACATGGGGTCTAATACTAGTAAATTCTCTTTCATAGTATTCTATCATCAGCATGTTTTCAGCATCATTTCTTGCCCATACCAGCACCTTCCTCGGCACAACCCCAGTTGTCACCAGACAAGGGTTTATTACAGTTAAGTAGTATGAATGGGACCACTAAGAGAGTGTCATCATGAGGACATAAGGTATATCACACTACTTACCCTTGGGGTCCTAGTGCATTCTATTTATTATTTAAGAACAGATGGGGGAGATGGAAGGTCAGACCTTTCCAGGTTAAGGAGGACTGAACCAAGTACTATGCTGCCTGCAGTGTACTCCTACCACTGAAGTCTTTTCCAGAAAGGCAGAATTTTTACCTGCTTGTACTCTAAGTGAAAAGCGTGACCTGTGCCTATGAACTGAAATGGAAGTTGAAAACCCCAAATCCCAGTTGCACAGAAGTCACTAAGCAAGATCTTGAAAAAAGGCACTGCAGATGCACCTCTGTCTTTGATGCTTTTTATTCTAAGATGCTAAGAAAAGTATCCCAGAATTCAACATTCTGATCAGTTTTCTCTGTATCAGCCTCTGTCTAATTGCATTCCATCTGAGAGGTGCAGGTGCAGGGATGTCTCTAACACCTCAGTGGGAAAACTGAATTATAGTCTCAGATTTACATGCCTGACTTATAGACTTTATAACTCAAAGTGTCACAAGATCTAAATCTACTTACTCAAGTGACTTATGGATATTTTGAGAATAATGTCAAGATATAAGTTTGAAGATTAAATGATGAAAATACAAATGTTTTCAAAGCATTTTTAAAAAAATATTTAGATGTTTAATGTTTACATGTAATATTAAGTGCCTAAAACTTTCAAACAGCAGGTGCATATTCCCAGTTCTAATGAACCAGTCTTAATTTCTAATATAAGAACTGTATCTAAGATATCAAAAAAGCATTCAAGGCTTTCACATTTTTTTCATTTTTATTTTTATTTTTCTTTAAGTATTTCTATAAAATACTAGGAAACTGAAAGACAGTGTTTAGCCATGTAGAAAAGGATAAGTTGTCTGGGTAATGGTTGTGCATGATGGTGAGCAACAATATTTGAAATGAAGACAATACTGAGAAAAGAGAAGAGACAAAAATGTTATACTCAGAGTATTAGTTGTATTTAATCTATTTTTCAAGATGCCTTTAATTGTAACAGATTCATAGAGTAGAATAAACCTTATTATACACATTTTGCTGTTGCAACAGCAGCTGGCAGCAGTCACATGGTGAGACACAGATTTTCTTTTATATTTCTCTTCCTTTCATGTTTTCATGGTTTTAAAAATTCACCCTTGCCAAGTGTGCCAGGATTTTGCTCTGGAATTCTGCCCATCCATTTAGATATACAAATAAAGTTTCAGTTTATACCAGAAATGTCCTTTTGATATAAACATGAATAGGAAAGATAACTGTAAAAATATTTTCTAAGGATTTTTCAGCTGTAAAAATGCTATATCTCTGCAGCTTACAGAATGTGTTCTCTCAGGAGACAACAGGAAATGTTCACCAGTGGAAGGATAGCACAAAAGACCCAGGTAAAATTTTCACTAAATAACTTTTCTTATGTTCAGTTTAAGAAACAGGCATTCCCAAATGCCTAATTATACTCTAGATGCAATCTCTGACCTTTTTAATTGCAAAAATTTAACACTTGAAGTTTAGCTTAATGATCATTAGTACATGTCATACATAATTCTAACACATATAAGATTTGTTGTTTGAAATTTGTTGAGACTTTGAATGCAAACTCAATTAAAATAATTTGAATGTATTAGAGAAAACAATTTTCAAAAACTACTTAGGAATTTATTTTAAAATTACAAAATCTCATATATAATTTGTCAGTGTAATCTGACACAGTGACAAAGCACCAACAGTCCTTTTTGATATGGTGTCTGCAAACATTAAATGTTGAGCTACAAAATATTGAGGCTTTTTCATGTTACCTCCCTTGTCCAATTGCAGACTACTAGTTAGAGGCCATGAAATGGTTCCACCAAGAAATGCTGAGTCCCCTTTCCTATCAAGGGGAAAAGAAACTTTGCCAAGCCAAAAAAAAAAAAAAAAAATCTACTTTAATCTAGAATAAAATATTTCTAGATTGATTCAAAGATCCTGTGGTAGGTAATGAATTAGAGCTTCTCCATTTCACTTTGTCCTTTTAGTCATAGATCAGTGTGCATTTCAAGAAATTGAATTCTTTTGCAATGCAGTCTTTAAGAGAAGGGAACTTTGGTTTAAAAAACAACAATACATTATATAAAAACTTTTGACCATGCTAATTACTTGTTGACCTAACAGTCACTCTTTGAGATAATGGCAACTACTTGTAAAGTAGTATTCAATACAAAATATAGGATCATGAGATCAAAGGCTATGAAACTTTTCTTGTGTAAGGGCTAATGCTGAATGACATTAAATATGGACTTGGGGATTTAGTGCATGGGCATGTAACTTAGAGATTATTAAATTTTACTTACTGAAGGTTTTATCTTATTGTAGGTTTGCTAAGAAAGAAACAGTGTAATTCTTAAAATCAGTCAAGAGCACTCAAGATTGAAAGTTCTTTAGCTGTCGTGTGAAAAAAAGCCAACAGTAAGAAACATGCATTTTAGAAATTAATGAATTGGAGCATAAAATACATGTAATCCTCCATACTCAATTGAAAAATCAGTAATACAGGAGTTCCATGTGGACAGGTCTTTTCCTATTCCTCCAGATTCCTACATCAGTACAACAATGTCACAACAATCTGCTGCAGGCTCTCTTCTTTTTTTGGGGGGGGAGAAAGACAAGTTTGATTTCCTACCTAATAAAGACCATTACTGGAAATCTTATCATAACAAAAGGGGTGCAAAAAAGCCAAATGCATCACCACAGTCCGTTAGACAGGATTATTTTTTCTTCTATAACTGTATTAGCTTGCTATTATGACTTTCTGCAGAAGTAAATGGCATGTTGAGATAAAAACGCATTCAATATAAAGAAAAAAGGCAGAGTGTCAAGTTATCAGGAATAACATTAACAACACTTCTTGCAAGTATGGCCAGTTAAGTTCCCTGTGCTGCATTTACTGACTAGCAGAACCGCAGTAACTGAGGGAAAGATGTCTCAAGCAGATTAAGTCATTTTAAAAACATACTACTGCAGCTAAAGATAGACCACCCACATCCTGCATTTTCCCTTGGCCGTGCCTGCCTCCCAGCCCTCGCCTGCTGGAAAACAAAAAATTAAGAAGTTGTCAGTGTAAGGAAAGCAATAGAAACATGCAGTCAGGGTACAAGTGAGCTGGGAAACAACTGGGGGGACAATTCCATGCCTGTTCCAGACCAGGATTATGGTAATTTAATGAGGTTGTTGCAGGTTTTTATGTAAAGCTACATGAAGATCAAGATAAGAAACTTTTAGAGAGTATTTAATTATTTGAAATTTACTACTTTTGCAAAGTGGACAAAGTGTTTCCCTTCTCACGATGTTTCCTTCAGTTTTCTGTTGACAGTCAGGGACAGGGTCTCCTGGAGGGCCACCAGGCAGTGCCAATCCCACTGCCTCAGCCAGGAGTAGGACAAACAGGGAGCACAAGGCACCTCACTGGGGATGGGGACAGGTCAAGGTCAAGCTGAACATGCGTTCATGAGTGGGCCTGGCTCAGGGGGCCTAAGGTCAGACAGGGCAGGGCTGTGGGCAGCTGGACACGGGTCCTGCTGTGGTATGGGAAGGGTTGGCAGGGACAGCAAGGGTTAGTGGTGTGCTCAGGTGCTCTCAAAATCAACAGCTTTATCTGCCGTAATTGTTCAGTGTGTGAAACTGCAGGCTGTGCATTTCAGAAGAGGGAGAAGCAGAGGAGCACGAGCAGGTCAGAACTGAAACAATTGTTAAACTATTGTAAGGAGCTCATCAATACCCTTTTTGTTTTTCTCCTTTGGCATTAAATACAAGGAAGTGAAAATTTAGACAAATCTTGCTGCTTGTGGAAAGCTTCTGAAAGGCTACTCATCCTTGGGCTAAATCCAACTGCTTATAGGCAGAAACATCAGCAAAAGTGTTACATGAGCACTTGTCAGCAGACCTCGTGCAGACTGCCTGCCTGTGGCACTTGAAGCCTTCGGGCTCTGACTGGTGAACTGAGATAATTAACCTGGTGTAGAACAACATGGGTGACTATGCACCCCCTCATCCATACTGGAATGCACAGCCCCTCTGTGTGATTCAGAATATTCATCTCCCTCTTCCTTCTTTCACAATGGGGGGTAATTTTTCTGTCTGGCGGCTTGGCCCCACTGTGATTGGGGATGCTGCCAGCTCAGGGCTGAACTGCCATCACCAGCCATACAAGGTTTACTGAAAAGATTGATTTTAAAGCAAATGTATGTATTTGTTAGGGCTGAGGGAATGTTAGAGAATTTTGTTTTAAATGTTAAAGTAGAGGGGAGAAATCTAAGGCTAGAGTTATACTATTGCTGGGCAAGTTTTATCATCTTTTTTATCACTATTTGGATGGAAATGGAAAAGGATTAAACAAGCAAGAAAAGATGGAGAATCCTTACATGCTCACCCAGAGGGAAGATAAAAAAGAGAAAGCAAAAAGCAAGTAAAGTATTAGGCTATGAGTTTCTTCTTCAGTTTTTCTCACAGAAAGGGAGCCAGATGAGGTAATATGAAAAGCAGCACCACCAACTAACCATAAAAAAAAAGGTCTGGCTGTAGCTTGACCTGAAAATAATGATAGGTGATGTATACAGAGTTTAAGGCACAGAAACAGCAACATCCTGGAGGTCTAATGTGAATTACCACTGTGGGAGGAATGACATAGGGGAACATATACAAATAAAGAGCATCAAAATTCTGCGGCTATGACAACTGTCTTGGAGCGTGTCCAGCAGCGTCCTTGGGGCTCAGTAAGTTCAAATAGTAAACCTTGCTGTGCCTGGACAGGCCAAGCAGACTCCCAGGGGTTCCTTG
>JAWWES010000115.1:76066691-76081279 GCA_035583135.1 Lophotriccus pileatus | reverse complement strand
CATAGTCCTCCCCTAGTTCTAGCCCTTTCCACACAGACCCCTATAAAACCTGGTTCCTTTGTATAATAAAGGAGTTCGCCATTTTCCAACAACCCTGTGTGATCTCTTTATTCTGCTAGCCTGGACTGTGGCCCCTGCTCCTCACATGGGGCAGGGCCTCCTCCCTGCCGAGCAACAGGGGTTATGTTTCCCTGAACCCCAAATCAGGTCAAAAAATAAGTTTTCTCCTCATGAAATCAGGAGTTAATCTAGTCCTTTTTTGCATCTTAAATTCTTCCAGGTACACTTTCCCTCTCCCAGATAAGATCTTTTTACTAAAGGGATAAGAGCTGGCTTCATCAAACTTTCAAAATAGGACCATTTTCCCATCTGTATGGGAAAAATCAGACTTGTCTAAAGTCATGAGGCTAAACATAAAAGGGGTTTGACTCATTCCCACACAATCAACGTGATTCAAACCTGCTACTCAAGCTTCACACCAATCAAGTTAAGTTTCAGTTAAAGGTGTGCAAAACACAACCCGAGCCTAAGTGTGAATATTGTTTTATATTAAATAGACATTAGAAATGAATTTATAAAAGGGAAGGAAATCTAAAGACTCTAAGGATGTGATAAAATTGTTATAGAATCTGTTACTAAATGAATTTAACTTGCTACCAAAACTATTTAAAAATGAATTTTTATATTACTTCTTTGTTACCATATTAACAATCTGTACTACACTGCTGCAACTGTGAGGCAGATGCTTTCTTTGTTTCACAATACTACATGACTGTTATAAATAACACAATTATCTGACTGTTCATATGTGAGTTGTGAAGATAATTTGCATTAGCTTCAACTCCATACAAGCGCAAAAAAGCTAAGCAAAGCAACAGGGCTTCAGTAAGACATCCATATGTCCAAATTGTTTCTTTATCTACGTGCTTAAAACTTCTTGGATATTAAAGGGAGGAAGATAGGTGATGGAGAAAATATTTAAAGCCCAATGACACATTTGAGCCCACAATTACATGAGTATCACATTAAGAGTTTGGAATATAGCTATATATTAAGAGCACCTGTCCTCTTAGAGTTGGGTGACAGTACTCCACTTTCCTGAAGGGTGATGCAGTATGTTTCTAAGCATTCTCCCCTGTCTCCTTTTCTATTTTCCTTAGTCCCTTAAGGAAATAATTACTATGAAGTCACAAGTGAAATACTGAATCCAGAAATTCTTGGTCAATGTGTTCAGCTGTATACAAATTCACAGAGCTGTTTCATTCAAATTTATTTGCTTATTTCTAAACTTACCATAATGATTCTGTCTTGGTCCCAAGAGAGCTCACAGAGTCATATAAACCACAAGTGTGACAGAAAGAGCATTTCTGTTTCCTTTGAAGTGGTGTTCAGGATTTAGAAATTGTCAGCAGTGAACTATAAGCCTCCTTCTTTAATGCTGAACAAAATTACTGAAATAAAAATAGCACTGGTTCTCATTAGAGAAAGAGAGTGCTCTCTTATTGCCCCTTTTTAAGTTAATAAGAAAACAAGATATTAATGGTATGTCCACTCAAAACTGCTTGAAAAAGATTATACCAAAAGTGATGTTCATCAATATCTTAATAGAAAATTAAATAGAGGATATTCATATTAGTGGCAAAAAGTTATGTTTTATATCAAAATTATAATTATACAGGAATTTTAGAAGAAAAGGTTGAAATTTTTTGGGGGCAGGGGTTTGCATAATTTCTAGAAAATATAGAGTATTGCCTAACAATTCTATGAAAATACTGTAGAAAAGATAATAGATATCTATTACTAATATCACAAAGCAATTACAAAAACAAGCTCTAATACAAAGCAATCTACTAATATACTATAGAGCAAGCAAAAGCTCTAGCCCTAAAAGCAATATTCAGTGCATGTAGAGTATGGTTCTTACCCAGTAGGTGCCCCTACAGGGGAGGAAGACAAGTTCAGCCTGTTGGCTAGTCCCAGCAGCTTCAGTGGAGTTTTCTTCCAATTTCCCTCTCTTCCCAACTTATTTTTATACTATCTCTTTAGGCTTAGGTGCAACTTGAGTGACTTTAGTTATAGGCATTTAATTGGGTAGTTGTCCTTAGCATGTCCTCAGCATGTCCTTAGCATCTATCTCTCTTGGTGGACAGATACTGTAGGGTCTTTGAACTATGCAGTATCACCACGTTCCCCTCCCTGCAGGGATGTCTATGGAGGGAGGCTGCAGCACCTCCACGCTACTCTCCACTGTGTTCCATCCCCTGTATAAGGTGTTTATTGGTATTTAGGGAACATTTGTGGGGCATGTTGACCACATTGCACCTGGGGAGCAGCAGCTACATTTTGCCCTGTAATTCTTTGTCTCCTCTACTTTTTAACCCTATCGATCATTCCACACATACCCCTCATTTTGACTTTTATTTTCTCTTCTTCCATTCACTAGAACAATCTTCTTGGCTCTCCAGCACAAATATTTTTAAATGGCCTTGATGGAAAGCCATATGAGGAATAGCTGAGGTCACTTACTCTGTCCAGCCTGGAGAAAAGGAGACTGAGGGGAGACCTCATAGCAGTCTACAAATTCTTTGTGTGGGGAAGAGGAAGGGTAAGCACTGATCTCTTCTCTGTTGTGACAGAATCTGAGAGAATAGGCGGAAGTTTTGTTGGGGAAAGTTAGGTTGGATATTAGAAAGAGGTTCTTCACCCAGAGGGTGATTGGGCACTGGAACAGGCTCTCCTGGGAAGTGGTCACAGCACCAAGCCTGGCAGAGTTCAAGAAGTTTTCAGACACTAACCTTAGGAACATATTGTGACTCTTGGAGATGGTCCTGTATAAGACTAAGAGTTGGACTTGATGATCCTTGTGGGTCCCTTCCAACTCAGCATATTCTGTGATTCAGTGAACATTTTCCTGATGCTAGTGTTTCCTCATCTAGAGAGATAACTCAATAGAGAGTCAAACTAGAACAGCTTGAAAATCATAAATTATTTTATATATATGCTAGACCAAAAAAAACCTGGAATACATTAACAAAAATATGGGGTTTTTTGTTGTTTCTGGCACAACAAAACCCCAACCCCCCTTATTTTTAAGAATCCATACTGTCACAAGAAAAGGGAGGGGGAATTTGCTCTACCCTTAGAGAGGGGAAGTTTTCTTGACCCTTAGTGATTTATTTGTCTGTCAGTGCCCCAGGGAAGCCGAAAACCTTATGACTGACTAGTCTGTCAGCATCTCCATATCAAACAGATTCATAAGACTGAAGGGCCATTTGATTGCTATTTTTGGGTCTGTCTAAGCCAACAGCATACAGGAGACCTCTTTATTAATACAAATTGTGACAGATTAATAAGATTTGTAGGTCATCGGTGATAGTGTCTGACTGGAAAAATGTGTTTAAAGCAATTACTAATATTACCCTCTGTGCTTGACCCATGAGCCAATTGCTCACCCACCACATGATGTGTTTATTCAGCAGCCCAGAAGGATCCTGTGAGAGACAGTATTGAATGCTTTACTGAACTCCAAAAAGATGACATCAACTGGCTTCCCTTGAACAACTAGGTGGGTTATCTGTCATAAAAGGAAATCAGGTTGGATAAACAGGACTTTCCTCTCATGAAGCCATACTGACTGTGACTACTGACAGCATTGTCTTTCAGGTGTTTTTCAATACCTCCCAGAATAGTCTTCTCCATAACTTTACCATGCAGTGAAGTGAGACTGACAGACCTGTAGTTTCTGGGCTCCTCCTTCTTGCCCTTCTTGAAAATTGGGACAATGTTCACCAGCTTCCAGTCAGCTGGGACCTCTCATTCCCAAGACTGCTTAAAAATCACTGAGAGAGGTTTTGCAATGACATCAGCCAGCTGTTTGATAATTCTTGGATGAATCCCATCAGGCTTCATAGATCTGTAGAGATTCAGCTGGAACAGCAGTTCCCACACAATTTCAGGGTCAACTGAGATTTGATGATTCTCTCCATCTTGGTTCCCCAGCTCAGGGCACTGAAACCCCCTTGGTCTGCAGATGACAGAGGCAAAGAAAGCATTAGACACCTCTGCCTTGTCTCTATCTCTGCTTATGAGGCAACCATCCTCATCCTGTAACAGTCCAATTATATTTCTATACTGCCTATGGCCATTAATATTTTTTAAAAACCCTTGTCATTGTCCCCTACATTTCTAGCAGCTTCAACTCCACTTGAGTTTTGACTGCAACTCTTCTCCCTACAGTGGCAAGCAGCATCTCTGTTTTCTTCCAGTGTTCCTTGACCTTGCTTCCACCTGCCATACACCTTCCTTTTTTGCATTATTTCCAAGAGAAGATCCCTGCTGAGCCAAATTGTCCTTCTGCCCTGCCTGCTCAATTTCCAGCATTTAGGAATTGTCTGTTCCTGTGCACTTAGAAAGTGATGTTTAAAAAGTGGCCAGCAATTGATGGACTCCAGCAAAATATTTTCCCAGGGGACTTTTCTTACTAATTCCCTGAGCAGCCTGAAGTCTGCTGTGATAACCTGGATAAATTTAGTTACTATCCTTTATGTGGTTGCCCAAGAAGTTTGCTCCTCTGTCCCTTGAAGTCAGATTCAGATGCAGAATCAGGTCGAACAGCAATTTCGTGCTAGTTTCAGAATTCAAATCCTAAAAGTATCTTGAAGTATAATGTTTGCCCACATTTCCACAAATTATACCCATAAATTGCATATGGTCCTTTATTTCTGTTACCAAGCTTGCACTGATATTACCCCAACTCTTGCAGATTCCATAATCACAGTGTCTGAACCCAACCCAACAGAGAATTAGAAAATGTTGGAGCACTAGTAATGAGCTGTCTAAACAAATACCTTCAGCTGCCATCCCAGAAGGATGTAGGATGTGTAAATTCCAAGCAGATGTCTTGAATACCCTGGAGTATGTAAAACAGCCTATGTTTAGGTAACTCAGTCTGTCCTCACTAGATTGAGAATGATACACCAACCATACCAGAAACCAAACACTAGGACACTATGTTTCCACTAACCTTATTTTATCCAGCAGCCTTTGGCTAGACAATTAAAGCTCTGAGAATGTCAGGTCCCAATATCTTTTGCTGTCTGGGGAAGTCACATACCAACATTTTCTACATATAATAGCCATTCAATCAAGAAATAAGCCTGGGCAAAAAAAAAGTCTCTTTCTATTCCTGCTATGGAAGCTCCACCATAATTGTGTGAATTAAGTAAATATTTACTGTGAGAAATAAAGTGAAAATTCAGAGATTTACAAGGTATCCATTCAACTTTTCTCTATGCCAGTGAATATTTCATTAACTTTGCAATACACAATGACTCCACAGAAGAGGCTGAAGTACATACAGTCACACACAGCTACAGTAGGTCAGCCCTGGAATGAGTTAAATCTGAGACCATATACTTTCCCTAATTTGAAAGCAGGTTCCCTCAGGGAGTATAAAACCAAAAGTGAAATGCTTTCTAAAATGTAATTGGTGGAAAATAGGGTCCCAGCATAATTCTTTTCTGGGACTGCCTTTTGCCCAAGAAGATCTCACTTGGTTTGGATGTTTATCTCCCACTGCAGAGTAATGGAGAGTATATTTTCCAATAGGAATTCTCATACAATTAACACTAACTATCCTTATTTATCAACTACTGTTCTTTGGATGAAGATTTGGGTGCTGAATATAACTGTATATAAACTAAGGTTTAGGCAATTCATCAAGAATATTTATGGGTTTTTGTCCACCAACCTTCTAAGATACAATTTGTGAAGCCTGAAGCTTTGAGTTAATCACAAGTGCACAAAGATGAAGGAAAAGGTCAATATGTTTTCTACCACCTGTCATCATTATCTTCTATTACTTCTGATAGACTCTAAAGTAAATGCAAACACATGATATCATTTACAGTTATGAAAGTAGATTATCTATACCAACCAGTTTTCTGTTATCTGTGTCTGGTATCATTCATCACAG
This sequence comes from Lophotriccus pileatus, assembly GCA_035583135.1. Lineage (NCBI taxonomy): Eukaryota > Metazoa > Chordata > Aves > Passeriformes > Tyrannidae > Lophotriccus > Lophotriccus pileatus. Next base: position 76,075,305 of record JAWWES010000115.1, on the reverse strand, counting down.
GCAAGCCATGTGTAAATGAGAGATTGTTTAACAGCTCATTTTTAGTAGGAAAGCATGCTGCTACCACAATAATTCTCCGTACTGCATCATGGTACTGAACTCACATGTGTGTACTCTTCATACAGTCTTACACTGTGCACAAAGCACATTAAGCAGTGCTTGAAGTTGTTTTCATCTTTAAAAAAAAAAAAAGTCATAGAGTACCATTAAGAGAAAAGGACAGTAAATAAAATTCAAATCTGATGTAATGCTATGATTTTAATGTGGGGTTTTTTTAAGATGTAAGAAAGGCCCTTTACCAACCATGAAAACAAACAGGGCACTCATTGAAAATATTCATCCTAAGATTGCCAGTCCTTCTCTAACAGACCCATCCAAGCCAAAGTCAAATCTCTTGCTGAGACAGCTTACAGCAGCATGGAACTTAGCTCATTTCATTCATTACGGTTTGAGCAAATGGTTGCTATACTGGGAACCTACTATCGAGGTCCAAATGAAACATTAACATGTTTTATAGGCCACTCCCCGGGCCTATAAACTATTTTTCTTATAACTAACATTCTTCAAGTTTTTGCAACAAAATGTAGGGACATGAACTCATAAAGATCCTGACAGTTTTGTGACAAGACCAGTTGTCATCTGTACACGAGTGGTAGTTATATCCTTTGCCATCCATTGGCAGATTTCCAGAGTCAGTGTGGGTCTTACTACTTCTTTGTCATGCTTAGCCCTGGGTGATGCATAAGTTTCATCTGCATTTACAAGCAGCTACCCAAAGGGAGCAGATCCATGTAGAGGAGCAGCTGGTGGTAAGGATCCAGTGTGCACAACACATTTCAGGAAATTTCACTTCTGACTTGCTGCTTTGTGGACTGAGCAGTCAACTGATCATGAATTGTATTAGGTGGCTTCCAAAGTGAATAATCTGTTTTAGTTTCAGGGGAAAAAAAGTCTAAATTATGTACCTCAGATCTTGTTGTGTCATAAGTGAAAGCAATTACATGTTCTTGATCCAAACTGAAATGCTAATACAGACTCACCCTAAAGCTATTCTGTCTCTCAGCAGAGGCAACTCTCCCATTTACATTCAGGGAAAGTTGCTACTCTACAGCTTCCCTGTTAGTGTTGTAAAGGAAGGGCATAAGGAAGAAAATTTTGTAGCAACTGACTTAATGAGTGCTTCTCATAGAAAAGGGACCTTTTTATGGGAAGGGATAGTTCTGGACTGTTAAATCAATTACATCACAGATTACCTGTTAATTAATCAAAATTTTTTTTTTGTTACTTTTTTTCCTCCATATTCCCACTGAAAATTTGAGGTTCAGGATAACTTAATTAATCTAGTACCACCACTGTCCACTAATGAAAGCACTTATGCTTCTGATTCCCTCAATATCCCTCATTCCTCACACCCATGCCCTTACGCACTGAAATGCTTATACACTTGACTTTTAGAGACTCCATATCACCATAGCAGTTGTTGTTAGCATTTTTTTTACTGAGGTCAAATTTACTTTCAACATGGGTGACTTGCATGACAGAACTGATCAAAGTATCTGCTAAATTGTAGGCACTCCATTTTATTAATATTTCCAAACCCGACTGGAAATATTTAGACTGGTAGTACCTAGAACCACATTTCAATTTTCACAGTCGTATGATATGCTGCTCATAGTCAATTTATAAACAGTTAATGTGAAAATTTCTTTCTCTTCCGCAGTAGATTCCCACTGCTGATATTTCCAGAGTAACACTTAGATTGTTATTATTAGTTTCTAAAAGTCTTCTGAAATTCTTCTTATTAAATTTCATTCATATTCATTAGACAAGTTCTCAAGATTATACAAAACCTTTTGATGCTCCATCAAGCTTTCATTGTAGTGATATTTTTGAACTTCACGATATCAGCAAATTGGAACAACACTTTGCTTCACTTATGTTAATATTTATTCTATTTTCATCTTGAGGGAATTCTGACAGTAATATAACGTTCCTAAAATCATTATCTATTTAAATTTTTCTTTTCAGCTAGTTCTTTCTCATGCATTTCTCCAGTTTCAATAATGATTTTTTTTGTGTCTCTCCTAAGGAATTGATATTTCACTAAAGGTCCAGAAGCATGGCACTTCCTCTGTTTATTTAGAAAATAAGTTTATTAAAGAAAGTTACCAGGTTAATTTGCCAGTCTCTATGTCTCCTAAAATTATGTTGTGCCTCATTTCATCTGATTGAGCTGGTTCTTCATCATAATACCCACAGTAGAAATAATAATCAATACTTACATAGTATGGTGAATTGCTTAAAAACAATAACAATAAATATTTTGACATAGAAAAAGGAGAACACTTTTTAGATATGATGTATCTAAAAACAAGAGAAAAATTACTGGGAATGAAACAGTTGTTTTGAAGACTCAGATTTATATTTAGTCTTTCTTTCCACAGAATATACTATTCACAAAATTTAATAATGTTTGGACTTCATGGACTTTATGGTAGCTTATGGTGTTGTGAGAGATTATTATAAATTGTGTAAATCACTAGGTATACTTTTGGTAGAAGATGTTGAACCCATATATTTTTATGCTATCTGGATGAAGAGGGAAATATAACAGAAATCACAAAATTTTGGGGGGCTTCATGAATCCTTGATAGTTGGTCTGAAAACATAGTATCTTTCAAAACAATTTTTTTTTCTTTTAATGTTTTACTAGTAGGGCTTCTAACAGAGCCAGAGCCACAAAATGTTAATGTCATCCTATTTTTTTGTCTCTGAAATTATCAGGATGAACTGGTATGAATAGTTAGATAACAGCAAAAACTGTGGGGTTTCTGTTTAACAGTGGACTTAAACAACTTTATTCCTCTTAAGAGAAGATTCTTTTTAAAAGCTCATTCAGATAAAACATTATCTGCAGTATAAAACAGTAATTTCACAATTTTCTGCTCAGCCATTCCAGCATGGTTTGTTTTTGTGTATGTTAACTGGGGATATGAACATGTAAGTTTTTAAAAATTCACATTTCAGTCCAGCAAAGTATTTTGTGATCTCATCTTACAACTAATCATTATTTCATTATTTTAAAGTATACAGCCACTACTTTGGGAAAGATCACTTCACGCGTGCACCTTTCCTCTTTAAATCTCTTTGGCATGCTTCATTAAATTGAATCCCCCTCTCCAGCAACTAGTATTCTGAGAGTTTGTCCAGAGGATTTACTAACTTCAGACACAAGCATCTTGGCTACCTATGCTCCACAATATTAATAATCTGCAGGAATTAAAGTGCACTAAATGAACACGATTCCAAACCTGTCCAGGAATCTTCTTTTTCTTGTTTCTACTACTTAACTTTTCAAAATTTCCATCCACCAAAATGCTGAAATATTAGCTTTCCCCCTGTACATTTCACAACACTTTTAAACAAAGATTAAAGAATTGTATTAACCCTTTCATAAATAACCTGCACAAACCTTTTTGTTACCGTGATTGTGAATGTACATACATGTACATGCATAATTTGCTCTTTATGCCTGAAAAATAAAATACTGGTTTACCATTCTTTTTAACACAGAAATAGTTATAAGAGACCAGATCCTATTATTCTCAAATCTCATTTCTCTTTGTCAGAAAAACCATTGAAATAAACCAAAATGCACTAACATAGAAGCATAGTCACCCATATTCCCATTTGTAGAGAAAAAAACTTAAGGTTACACTTGAGAAGGCAGGAGTCCACAAAGTCCTGTAAAAGAAGTTCTGTCTGTATCCAGGCACAAGAGTGCTTACATCCATTCAAGCTAGGTAGGAAGAAGCACCAATGGGCAGGAAATTGAAGATGTCCCAGTTGACTGATGGGCAAAAATAGTCATACCAATTATAGCATATATCCCTAAGGAAACTAGATTCATATGACTACACTGGCTGTGTGTGCCTATGGCTTTTGAACCACTGGCTAACTTCAAAAGGTTCTCAAAGAGGAATAAAGGTTTTTAGACCATAAAATTCCTGGAAGTTCTATGAAAACCTGCTGTCTCATTTAGGAATAGTCAGTTACCTTATTCAAGGGGACTATAAGGTCAGATTAGCTTTATTCTGCTCAAAAGAATTCAAACATAATGCAGAAAGCTAGAGGGAACATTCTTTTGCTGCTCACAGGAATGTGAGCATTGTTATATATCGGAAATTAGGGCTTGATTTACAATTCTATCAAAAATTTGTTCCATAGAATCAGTCAGCAACTTAGGTTGGAGAAGACCTCTGGAGGTCAGCTACTCCTGGTCAGACTGCACAAGGCCACAGACCCTCTGTTCAACCCCTTGTTCAGATCTTAACAGTTCCTTGTGAATTTTTTTTTCCTAACATTCAAATAGATTTTTCTTTGATTCTGTCTCTTTTCCCACTTTCTTTTGCTATACAGCTCCAAGAAGAGTCTGAATTCATTTTCACTATTCTCTGTGATTAGAAAGTTAAAGATGGAGAGTAGAGTCCCTATTAGCTGTCTCATCTTCAGATTTAGTAAAATCAGGTGTTTTATATATATATATATGTATCCACAAATCAGTGAAATGGCAAGGGTCCTTTTTCTAATGTTCATTTTTCTTATGTATTCTGATTCTCCCAAATCACTAAATAAATAAATAACAGTAAAACATCAAGTTGCTTAACTGGAATTACAGAATTTTGTAAGAAATGTAAGCAAAGTATGGGTTGTCTGGAAAAATTATAACCTAGTTAAATTTAAAGGTGCTAATAAATCTTCCGTTGTTGTTCTTTTGTGATAATATAAAGTAGTTTATTGGCTACAGCTGCAGTTTTTCTTTTTAATTGCAGTATGACATAGCATAGGATCCCTACTTAACAATGAGCAATAAACAATGAACTTTACACACCCCTAATAATCAGTATCATCGAATCAAGTGTGGCCAGGTGAGGTACTAACTTCATTCTCATCCCTCACCATGTGAAATTCAGATGGAAAAGCAAAGTGATGTCATTTTTTAAAATCCTGATTTGAAGTTTTCCAGAAAAAGACCCCAGCAAACCTTTCACACATCATCAGAGTAATAATGAAATGCATTAAAACTAATGCTCACTTCTCTTTTGCTCTTTGAAGCAGAAGAGGAGGCCAACAAAATGAAGATTTATATGACTTAGAGATTCTGTAAAAAATGCGAAATATATTTGACTTAAACTGTGTTGGATGGAACACATTATTTATGCTCTAGTAAGACCTTTTTATTTTAATGTAAAAGTCATAATTCTATACACACTAGCTGTGAAACATAAGAACTGGCAAGTGTCTTAAATATATTTATCATCATTTTTTAAAATGAAGACAAATATGACAAGTAGTCAGCAGCAGATAGTAGTGGACCCAAAGCTAAAAATATGTGTATAAACAACTGCAGTTGAACTCACTGTTCAAAAATGTGTGTAACAAATGTACTTCACACTCAGCTGGACTCAGCCAGATGACTTCATGGTGAATATAGCATCAGGAGTAGAAACAAACATCAAGATTTGTTCAAGCAAACATACCTTTCTACTGGTGGGGGATGGAGGGGTGGGAAAACAGAACAAAGTACAAAACCCTTACTGTGAAAAATATTTAATTTCCTTAAACAATAAATAAGGATGAATACTGATACTGATGACTGGCAAAAATGTTAAAATATTTCACTATCCTTATTTCATCTGTGTGCATATTTATCATCCAGTTTAACACCTTATAATTTTGTGCTCGTAAGATATTTTAAGCTATTATTTCACTCTGAGATCTACAAAGAAAATTAAATATACATTATATGTATTGGACAGTATATATCATTCAACAACTACATGTGATCCTGCTGCGGTAGCCCACCTAGGGAACAGGCTATGACTAACAGTGTAGACAAAAAGCCCATTTCTGTGCAAGTAAAACTGATTAGTTTGTCGTCTCCAAAAGTAGTTCATATTCAACCGCTTTGAGTTTCCAACGAAATGGACAGGGTATTCTTACATTGTTAGTGACCAGAAGTTATCACCAGTAGCTCATTTATTTTGAGAAAGTAGTCAGCTGCTTCTTAAACTGTCTCTATGATGCAAATGAAGCTGTAGGACAGATGTCTTCCTTTGATCCAGCTGGCTCAGTACCCGACATTTCTCTTCAACTCTGTCATAAAGCACATAATTTTTTTTCGAATCTACCATCACTGCACCACTATTGTGGTGCAGTGATGGTAGAATAGCTCCACTATTTTTGACCAAAAAAATTTTGTGTAAAATTGTTTTGGCAAATTAGGGAGCATTCATACAAATTATGCAACTGACAGATCAATGAAGGCCAGAACTTTTTAGTAAGGCATAAGCAGTTAAAGTATCCTTTTCTACTGCAATAGACTGATCCAGAAGAAGATACCCATTTTCAGACTGATTACATGACTTTTACTTGCCCTTTTCAGGATGAAGTTATTTATTTGCTAAAACCAACTTCATTAGTGGTTTCAAATAACCTATTAGATTTCTAACTGAAGAAACAAAGTAGGAGCAAGCACACTGAGATCATGCATCAGCTGGGAGACAGTAAACTCCGTAAGGTAATTCTAATAACTGGTCTTCCCAGATTAGGTTATACAGAGAGATCTAGAATGCAGTTTTGCTAAGGTTTGCTGTTAGCAGCTGTTCCCTGAACTTTATTTCTTCAGCCTTTCAGTCGTGCATGCAGAAACTCACAAGTAGTTACAGATCAAGAAACTAATCAGTCAGAATCTTGCCTTGGACCAATAATATCATGTAAAGATGCCACAACTTCTGATCAAGCCCACTAGGTGGTTTGTACTACTATTACAAAGGTTTCCGTTTGGACAGAAGTCAGTTCATCCTGCGAAAATAGACAGTTCTGTTTTCCTTCAGACTTCCTATTTCCTGAAATTTTCAGAAGAAGATAAAGAAATATGTAGAATATCTGTTTTAGGCAACTGTAAGTAATTTGGCCGAATTCTGATGATATTCTCTGGCCTATCATATACAAAACCCCAAATCAATGGGTCTAAGATCTCTTCTGTCTTTAAAAATCCATTTGCAGAAGTCCATTATGTTTATGAAGGAGAACTATTTAAATATGATAGAAGACTTTGCTTATGTTTACCATAAAATTTCTGTATTTTGCATTCTGTCAGCAAAATCTTTGCAGTCAGTTTTTAATAACTGTTTGGACAGATAGTTTTATGAGATTTCTAATAGATGTATTAAAGTGAAAAAAGGATGTCTTTCTTGAAAAATTCTATTCAAGAAGGCAGTTTTTCCCTCATCTTCTCTTATAATGGTGTATTGTAAACCCTTGAATGTTATAAAATTATTCTGGCAGCTAAGTATGACAGTCTCTAAAACAAAAAAATATTTTTAAAAAGGTCATATGGTTTTAAATTATAATTTCTAGAGGAAAGAACTGAATCTTTAGGACCTCATATGCTGTGTATTTGGGAATTGTTTTCCTACCTAATGATGTAGATGAAAAATACATTATTTCTAGTTAGATTCTAATTTCTTCTTAAGGTATATTTTTTACCTTGCCAAACACAGTTCAGGAAAAAAAAAAAAAGTTTTTAAAAAGAAGAACAAGAAAGGAAGAAATCAAGAAATAAGAATCATGGGAATTAGTGAGGACACAAGAAATCTGATGAAAGATCTATTTTTACTTACAAAAAACAAGCACTGTACATTTAACTTAGAAAGCAAGCACATAAATCACTTGCTTTTCACAGTGGTGGTACCAGATGCTCATATTAAAGAGCTGCAAAGATTCAAGGCTATTGGCTAAAATTCAGGACACAGAATGTATAAAAAATAAAAAACAAAAAACCAAACTGATGGTAATGAAAGTCACATGATGAGAATCCAAGGGAGGCGTAGTGAAAAAAACAAAGTATTTTATTACCTGAAAACATAGAAGCTTCTCAAATATTTTAACTTCAAATTATTTACATCAGAATTCAATCAATTTTGTAACCAACAAAAGTACTTTGTTCCTCAATATTGTGATATTTACCTTTAACTGTCCATAAATTTGGTATTCAATCTAAATTACTTCTCCCAATTCGTTCTAGGACAATGGAGAGAGACAGTCACTTCCTCTGCTTATTTATTTCCTCTGTTTTGAAAACCTGTTTTAGAATAGGATGAAATGGCCTCTAGAGATGCCTCTCTCTCTAATTACCTGGTTATACAGTGTCCTCAGCTTACACACATGAATTGAGCAGCAGAGAAAGCAAGATCACACACAAAATCTGGACCTGAGTAGGATTCAATGTAACATTCCTGAGCATCACCAATATACTCCATGTACTGGATCAGCAAAATGCAAAATTCAGTCCTCAATTCATTCCTTTCTTTCGCATGATTACCCTATTTTTTACAAAATACCTTTTTTCTTATGAAAAAAATGTCTTTAAATTGTTGCTTGCTTAGAATCTCTGTCTTATAATCTCCTTTTCACAAAAGAAGAGAATTCTTCAAAAAAAAAAAAAGTAAAAAGTAGAGTCTTAGCACCAGAGCAAATGAACTGTCTAATGACTTATGAACAAAAATAAGAAAATAAATTAATAATTAAACAACAATAAAAAAGCCAAATC
>JAWWES010000115.1:76046241-76057218 GCA_035583135.1 Lophotriccus pileatus | reverse complement strand
TTCAGGGCCAGTCAAACTATTACAGACTAATAGGTTTGATTTCAGAAGTAGGTTAGTGTTTAAATTTCTAATAAAGAACAGAATAAGTAAATATTCAATTAAATAAGTTAAGATAGAGAAAGAAGCAGTACAACTTTTGCCGAGGGAAACTGTTTCACAAATGCTCTTAGGCTTCTCTGAACTAGTCTTCAGGAGTGCAAGGTGATGATCCATTTTTTAAACACACTAGACTTCCAAAAGCTTTTGATGAGAAAGTATCAAAAGAAAAAAGCTGGTTTTGCATAATTATACAGCATGGTAAAAGTTAAATTTGAGTGCAGACAGATGCAGGGAGATCTTACAGTACAACAAAATGACAAATCGTTATAATGTACAAGCCCATGGGTAAATCCGTATTCGGTATTGAGACACAATCATGTGTTCAAAGTTAACTGTTATAGAATCATATAATCATTTAGCTTGGAAAAGACATTTAAGATCATTTGGTCCAACTGTTAGCCTAGTACTGTCATGTCCACCACTAAACCCTGTCCCCAAGAGTCACATCTACACATCTTTTAAATACCTGCAGGGATGGCGGTATTTATGAGATGAGCTCACTGCTCAGTGACTTATTGCACTGAAAATGTATTATATTTTGAAAACTATTGGAAAAGGAAAGAGGAACAAAATAGAATATCATCATGTGCCTGCATAAATCTCTAGAGAGGTTTGAAGTCTGTATGGAAATCTCAAAAGGGACAGTGCTTGAAAGGCCTAAAGAAGGGCAGACAAGATTGTCAAGAGAAAGGCAAGTTTAAAAGAAGGGTAGGTTTCATGTTTAAGTGTCCAAAGAATATTACATATAAAGCATTTTTTATTGAAAAATATATAAACCTGCCTTTACAGGCTCAGGATGTCTGATTTTTCTACAAAGAAAAAGACAAACCAGCCGAATCAAACAGAACTTCTTTTCTCCAGGACCAGATCTGCCCTTTGGTCAGAGAATAAAAAATTTCTAACATGTCTAGCCAGGAAATATATAACTTTCTTGGAGTAAGGTGTTGGATGCCTGTCACTAGAGTTATGCTTTATTAGTCTACAATTCAATTATTGTTATTAGTGTGTAAAGAATATGAAGTTAGAAAAATACTGTCTTTTAAAAAGTGACAAAAAGTTGAAATTGTTATTAACTGTTTTGGAGAATACTATAATATTGAGAGCTGTGTACAGAGAGAGACCAGAGACAATTTATGTCACATAAAGATGTTATATAAAGAAGAAAGAACAAACACTTTGAAAACTAATCAGTAAAATGTCTTCAGTATTATGATACATTGGACAGAGAAGGATAGATTCAGTGACTGTTTAAAGATCCCTGACTACTCTATGACCTGAAATTCAACTGAACATTTTCCATCTCCTGGAACATTTCTGATATTTGTCATCAAATATGAAAAGTATCCAGCAAGCACTATAAAATCATTAGATGATTTCAGTAGAAGGGCTGAAAAAGAATTGTTGACATTCAATCTTCTGTGAGTAAAGCACCTCTGTGAAGCTCTGCAATGTGTATAGCCAGGAAAGTGTTGACTCTTCTTGCTTCAAAGAATCTGTCCTCTAATGAACAATCTCTTATCTGAAATTAAGTTGATGGGGGAAAAAAGCCTTCTTTGGGACTAGCCATACAGAAAATAGGAAGCTTCCTAGATCACATATATTTGAGTTACCCATATTAAGAACACAATTCTTGAATGGGGTTCACCTGCCACTGTTTAGGCATTTAAAAGTTAGCCAGCTGAATTTCAGGTCATGTCACAACATTTTCTTTATAATTAATAGAGAGAAATGGGCACCTACAGAGAGCAATTCAGCTTCTCACTTTCTCTTACTTTAAAATCCTGGTTTGGAATATAATAAATAGATGTCTGGATGTGTCTGTTTCTCTTTGCTAAACATGACCCTTAAGTTATTAGACCTACATGGCTAACTTTTAGGTGTCTAAATGTGTGGAGAAGAATCCCATCTTTGTTACTTCTTCTCTTCCCTTATGAAATATTTTTTGCCATTCTGCATCATTCATATGAAGTAAATTATTTTCTATTAACTTTTAAAGATAAAATGCATTTCTCATAAATGTCAGCCAAGAAAGTTTAGTTTAAAGTCAGACTTCTCCAAAAAGTTATCTCCAGGTGGAAATACAAGTTTATTATTAAAAGAAATTTTGCAGCCTCAAGTTATAGAGTTTGAGTATAATACACATATGAGAACAAATTATGTTTTGTTGCCAAGACAATAAAAAGTAAAAAGCAAGGAAAGCAATGGAAGCAATTTGCAGCTCTGTGGGACAGCCAGAGATACAACAACATACTGTATTTCTTAGAGAGGAAAACAATACGATGTATCAAATGTCTTATTTTATTACAAGAATAGATGACATGACAATAAGGAAAATCATATTTCCAGTAACCCAAAGTAAGGCTTATTTAACAGTCCGTAAGGTGAGTACGAGGAAACATATATACTTCATCTAAGAATTCCACCTCACTCACTCCTACCTACCCTGTCCCAATACCAAGGCAACAAAAACGCTAAGTTTTGTTGTTCGTATTTTTTTATTGCAGTGGAATTCCTGTTTCTTTATTCTTTCTTCTTCCAACCAGTTTAATACTGTTTTCAGAAATATTTAAAAATTATATTGAGGATGGGGTGATTCAAAATTTTTATTAGACAGCTATTCCTGCGAAAATGATAAAGCTTACAGGCCTAGGACACAAAAAGCACATACCACCACCACCTCAAAAAAATCCAATCCTGCAACATCAAAAAAAGCCTTGCCTGTCTCTGAGAAAAGATTAAACACTTTTCTTAAAACCTGTGGTCAAATCATGGCCTCTGATTTTAGAACAGGTTTGCACTTACATATAAAAAGAATTACATGTCCAGTGACTGTCTTCCAATAGTTTTCACAGTCACAATCCCATTCAAAAAGCTGGAGAAGAGGGAAAAGCAGTTTGAAAAATTTCTTTTAAAATGCTTCAGCAGCATCTAAAATCTAGACCTTAAATAATCTTGCCTCAGTCAGAAGGCATTACCCAGAGTCCTCCAATAGAATCTAACATTGAAAATTATGTGGTTTTCTGCCATTAGCTTCCTAAAATACAACATCTCAAACAGAGCAGCAAGAAAAAAGTAGCTCTGAATCCATAAAGTTCTTCAGAACTGACAACATGTTTGCTGGATCATGTAAAAAATGATGAAAACAAATTTAAAGCTACTATATGACTTTAGTGGTAACAAACTGGGTCTCAGATGTTTGTGAATATTTAGAAGGATTGCAATTTGATTTTTATTTTACGCTTCCAGTGACTTAAGATCTCACTGACATTTTGTGACTGAAAACTAAGTCATGAGCAAGCCCATATGAAGATGATGTCTACAATTTACTTATAAAATCTCTGAACATCAGTTTGCCTGAACTAAATCTATTTAAACTTCAGAAGTAATAAGATAGAAAAACTCAAGTACTATTTGCATACCATGAAGTTCAGAATTATGTCACTCTCATAATATAATTAACTCTACTGTATTATATTCTAAATAGCAGGTTAAGAGAATAGAACCCATATATTAACACAAACAGAATTAGAGAAATGGGATGTACTATATTAATTAAAGCTTCAACAGAAATTGAGTTACAGAGGAAAATGAGGACGTAGGAAAAATGCATAGCTCTTATATCTAGGGAGTGATTTGAGCTATAATTAAAATCACAAACTAGAAATTAATATAGGAATCTGGAAGGTGATGGAGATTTTAAAATCACTGATTAATATAGGAAGCAGAAGGAAAAGCAGTGAATAAAAAACTGCTTATCTGTAGAGAAAAATATGTCACTGGGGCTATGCAAGGCCTGGGCCTCAAAAAGCAAGAGATCAAACAACAGAATGAGAATGTGAAATCCTAATGGTGGCATTCACCTCAGTTAAATTAGTCATATAAATTCTAGGTTATTCTACTAAGGTAATTATCAGGGTTCTTTCTACTGCTTTCTGAAAATGTAGGCTACAGAGAGGGCTGATCACCCTTTATTATTGTATTGGGGTGAGTTGCCCAGATGAAGTTTATCTTTCTTTCCAACTGCATATGGATGGAGCCTGAACAACCCTGGGAAACTATATTTTTGCCTTCTAAATAGCTAATATTTATAGACATAAATAAATAATCTAAAACCAAATCAAAAAACTTTTTTGCAAAGAATATTTTGTTTCCAAATATTTAATCTTAATCTTTGCACAAAATTGCATTCAGCAGATTTAGTATCTGAGACATTTCAAGTAAAACAAATGCTGTAAATCCATTCCAAAACTTTAAATGAGTTCCAAAATGAAACTAAAGGGGACAATATTTGCCAAAACAATTAAAAATCATAGAATAATAGAATGGCTTGAGTTGGAAGTGAACTTAAAGCCCCTTTCAGGGGACTGGGGCAGTTTTCACTAGACCAGGTTACTCAGAGCCCTATCCAACCTGGCACTGAATGCTTCCAGGGATGGAGCATCCACAGCTTCTATGGGAAACCAGAGCTTATTCATCTTTACCATACCTGATGTCAAATCATGCAGTGTTTGCTCAAACTAAAATCCCACTGAAAACTGTGAGTTTTTTTCTGCCACTCGAGTGTATGACAACAGGTCTATAGAAAAGTCAGCAAAATTCAGCTTCCTCTCTGGTAAGCTTTTTAGAAATGGAATGTCCTAATTAAGAATGATATAAGCTTCTCCGTGAAATCTACTGTCAGTAGTGAAATGGACAATGACAGTGTTTCTTCACAGGCTCAATCTGTGAAATACAGTAACAAAAATTATAGGTTCTTTTAAAGGTGTAGACAAGATATTCAGCTAAGGTACACTGATCTACGTTATTTCCTTCAGCAAACCTTTATAAACTTTTATCAGTTGAAATCTGATCCTTTTTTGCGATGTCTACAGTGCCTATAAGTTCCTACTTTGTCTAATAAGGCACACAGCTCCACTCAGTCAGTAAAACAGGAAATCCCTCTGCTCTTTTGCTGCTGTTTCTCTAAATAAACACAGTAACAGCAAGAAAAAATGTTCTGGTGCTGATTTTTTATTTTTACCTTTTTTTCTAGATCCGTGAACTATAAAAGAAACAAATAATACATACGAAAATATCATATGCTTTTTTTTCTAAGGAATGAACCTCACTGAAGATTAGAATTATATTAAGTGCTGACTGCATAAAAATGTGGAGTCATTAACTTCTGCAGAAATAAGGGTTTGTGTCTTTATAGTTTTTTCCTTTCACTTCTTTCTTCTGTTTTTTTTTCCTTGTTTTACCTTATCTTATCTAAAGAGACCAAGGCAATGCACTGACTAATGAGCATCTCACTGAACACAGCTATGTGAAAGAATAATTTTGAAACACTTCACTCTCTAAACATGTTCATTATATTCACTTTAGACCATGTGTTTCTGTGGCAAATTAAATCACACTACTGAGCTGAAGGCAATTTAGTAAAGACCATTATTGGATTTTTTTATTATTTTTGTTACAGAATTTGACTTAACTTGAAATCTACATTACTGCCTTGACAGTGAAGAGCATTGAAATGTTGTTCTTGGTACAATACTTACCATTTGATACTTCTATCTCTGTGCTTATGTATAATTTGTTTTATAACAATAATTTTATTTGTCCAGCTAAATACATTCAGATACTGACTGTTTGGCTGGCTATTTGTTTTTTGTTTTGTTTTGTTTTGTTTTTCCTGAAGGACATATTATATTTTATATTGAATGGTAATTTAACTGTTTTAACTAAGTTTCTTTTCTGTAAAACTCAAACAAATATAGGAAATTTTATGACAATAAAAGGAATATTTTAGCATTTCCATATACATTTTCCTATCTCTCACACTGAAATGATGATGTTTCCAAATTTAAAACTATATTTTCCCTTAAAAAAGAACTGTTCATGATTTTCCTATACACACTTTACCCAGTACAGCCGATTAATATGATTTTGAAGCTCCTTTGCACGGTATATCTATAACAGACAGGCACAATAGAATGTGCAGCACTATCTTTTTGTAAGATTTTATGAAAATAAAGCTTACAAACTTTGTAATATCAAATTAAGTAACGTGTCACATCCAGAATCCACTCTCTAGATGTGTTAAACCACTAGAGCTTTACAAAAGGGTGGATCTGTTCTGGTGTCCAAACATAAAACCCAACTGCCAGGCTAAAGAGACAGATCGTTGAGAAGAGGAAAATAGGAAAGAACACCCAGCCCCATTCTCCCTATATTACAAAGCAGGAAGAGAAAGCACAAGAGAGCTGTTCCACAACAGAACCACATCTACTAACAGGCTGAGAGTACTCCACCATTATCCTCCTGTCTGTGCAATGTACTACCCTCTGAAAGGTTGAGAATATTTTAGAATAAATATAGAATAAAACAACATCACTATTAGCTTTAGACCTACCAAACTGAATTTAAGAGATTTTCAGACTCTTACTTTGCTCTGAGATACTCGATTCAAGAGATTTGACAGCAAAATATACCAACTGTTGCCACTGTGATGAAAGAAAAAGGCAGTAATTACAGGTTTGGGAACAGTTGTGCATTACCCTGTTTGTATTTTACCAGACATCTCTGCTATGTAGTCTCTGAATGTTAGTGCCCTGTGAGGGACAGTGTCCTTGAACTTGTTTGATTGTTACCTGTGCCAATACAAGACATAGAAGCACCTATTTTACACATTGTTTAAAAGCTGTTTCTCAAGAAACAGTATTAGAGTTCTATCTTTTAAAAGACACTGCTTTCCAAAATCTGCTATAGCATACTCACTATAATAGAGCAGTTCGGCATTAAAACAAGTCAGTAGAATTAAAAATAAGGTTTTAAGCTATAATGTGGATTGAAGTATTTAAAAGTCCGAGGAAAACAGATTTTTCTCTCCTTTTTTATTTGAAAAAAAAGTCATTTATTTCTTGTGATAGTTTACTGAAACAGATTGAATATATGGCAGAATCTGTCACTGCACTTTAGTATAAACAGAAAATGGAGTTGGTTACTTATTGATAAGATGCTTTTAATTTCAATAATGTTCATATTTTTTTCAAAAATATGTTTGTGTTTTACTGCAAAAATATTTTAAGCAGTTTTCTAAATTAGTCATTTTAACACCATATTTAATAATATAATTAGGGCTTCCTCCTGTATATAAATGAGTGATAAAAAGTAGTATTCATCTCACCTCTACTGTCACTCAAAGTTATTTCAAGTAAGAGGCACTCTTTCTCACTGGTTAAAGGAGAAAAACAAACACATCCATGATATTTGTCAGACACCTATATTAAAAATCTATTGTAGGGTGGAATTTAATTGTAGAATAATATTAGAAAGCACTGACTATTTCCAACAAAAGAAGTCAAGTCCTGTCCCTAATAAAGTCAGTTGAAAGTATGGATTTGATTTATATGTCTTTGACTGCTTCAAATTCTCCAGAGGTTCAGTGTCAGGAGTTCTTACAACAGGAGCAACTTCCAAGATTATTTTACCAAAGTCAGTTCCATAACCATGGAAAATTTTATTACAGGAAAAGGACAGAAGAATAGTTAGGAAAATGTGGACAGAGGACCTATAATAAATCAGGTATTATTAATTTACAGTTGGCTGACATGTCATGGCATTCGGAAATATACATTATAACCTAAACTATTCTGCAAATAAAGATATCTTTTCAATTAGATTGATGTTTGCAAAACTGTGAAACATTTGGTCAAAGGAGGGCATTAAAAATTAATAACTTTGTTTAGTAGCAAACCCCTAAAAAACTCTGTAGTTTCTACACTGGACAACTCAGGAATTCAAATGACATTACAATAATGATAATTAGGCTTTGTAATTCTTTTACACATACTTCACACATTTACAAATTTACACTAACAGACAAACTTGTTCCCTGAATTTTGATATGCGCAGCTAAAGAGATTATTAATGTGTTGGCCGTTATGAAGTCAATCATTTTCATTTGAAATTCCACAGTGCTTATTACAGTTAATAACCGACAAGCAAAGTAACAGCCAGTTCTGAAGTTTACAAAATTATTTTACTTAATTCAAACCAGAGGATTAAGCAAAATGTTAGAGAGAACTAAACAAATCAAGCGAAGGGAGAGATGATATTCAGAATAAATAAGTGCAAAGTAATTTATGTATGAAGAAAAACTTAAATTACTTGCTTACCTCTACCTCAAGAAAGGAACCATTAGTCATTGCAGTAAGTTGGAGTTATTTGCTTAATTTACAACTTCAGTCAGAAATCAAACAAAACACTAAGCTGCATGAGAAGTAATATCATGAATAGCACAGAGTTTCAAAGTTCTTTTGTATAAATCAATATTTATATTTATTATATCTATCTGGAATGCTTTATGTCATTGCATTATGTCATGGTGCTAGGAGACAGATTGGCACGAGATCTCAGCTTTTATGTATTATTCCAGCTTCTACCAGACTTCAAAGCAACAGGGAAGACTCTGTGCACAGATGAAGGGAATAGGTTGCCGACATCAAAATAAGGCATCTCGGGATGAAGGTGAATCTTATGTAAATGCCTTGTTTCCTGTCCCAAGAAGGTCTATCTTTTACTGTTTACTTACCACAAAAAATTACGTGGAAGAGAGAAGCTCAGAGAGAATGTCTAAGATCAAGGAAGATAATAATTTGAAGAAAGATTGAACAGATTGACATTTTTTTTACAAAAAAATAATTCATAGAAAAAGTTATGGTGTAAGCATATTAAACTGGTCTTATACCACAATTAAAAAGACAGGATAATTATAATAAAATAATTGGGCATTTTAAAAATCAATAGGAGAAGATACTTCTTCACATAATGTGTAATTAAGCCATGGGATTCACATTCAGCCTTTTAAAAATACTAACAAGGAAACTAAGAATGAATTCCCAAGTCCTTTGCCCCAAGATGTACGTTGAATGCTTACTATGAGGGATCACTTTAGTGAAATGTTATGCAATTTGTGAGAATGTCTGGTTAGTGCATACTCAGCATAAGAGTCTGCATAAGATCATAAGAGTGAGAGACACTAAAAGGGAGAGAAAGAAAAACTTAAACACCCAGGTGTGCAACCCCTAAGGTACAGGAGATAACACACACCACACCAGAGATCAGTACTCAGGTTTCTGATTGATGGGCCATTAAAAGAATCACCCAAAGACCTGAGGGAAGTTCAAATTGAACTTCTCAACTGATAAAAAATTGGGAAACAAGATTATTGCCAGTCTCATGGGAAAAAGCCGGTTTTTGTGGAAAAGGTGTCATGAGGTGTAATGTGGGATTATATAAAACTTACTATGGAACATTTAAAAGAGGAAAAAACTTACAAAGGAAGGGAACCAGGGAACTGAAGATCAGCTGTGGGAAAATAGAAAGTGCCTGGCCAAGTGCCTGGGACTGTAGTGATAGGATCTGGAGGCCTGCCTTAGATGAACAATATTGCCAGGGACAACTACTAGGCACATCTCCAAATAAGTGTGTGCAAGAGACATTAGCAAAGCCGATCCTGAACTGCAGAACTACGGCCTATGTTCTTCGTGTTTATCTAAGTGCTCCTGTTTTTTTTTTTTTTGTGGGTGGCAATTAGGTGTTGTTCTTGTGGCTGCGTTGAGCTGCGTGGTTGGTGGTGATGTTGGTGTGTGCATTTGCATGTTTGGAGATCCCTGTTACTGCTCAGACCTGCAAATGTGAGCAGCAGCAACAACTCCTAACAGACAGGGACAGGAATAACATACAGGTCCAGGAGCACACTGGGTTTGGAAACCATTAAGATTTAGAGCAAAACATGTCAAGGACTTCACCTAGTTCTGCTTCTGTTGATAAACTTTCTTTTTTTGAAGGCTCTGGTGCTGGTAACTGTGCAAGTCAGGCACAGGACCACATGGCTCTCTCTGACAATATATACTAATTTCTTTTTGGAGACTTTCTGTGTGAAAAAAAACTCCTCTTAACTACCAAAACTTGTATGAACAACAACAACAACAACCAACCAACCAAACAAACAAAAAAGCATGGTATTGTGTAAGAAATATTCACAATAAAAAAGAAATTGTATTGGCTCAATTTTGCTTTTCAAAATAAATAAAAAGAATATAAGAACAGTTTGTGCTTAATATTTGTACCATCCTTACCTATAAACTTCCCAATTCCATTTCACTGTGACAATCAGCCTGTAACAAAGAGATTATATTTACTATGGTAAGTACCATGCATAAGCATCATATATCATGAAAGTTATTTTTCAAATTTAATGTTATGTAGGTAGTAGTGTTCATGATCATAAAATTGAGTTAACTTTAGAGAGACCTATAAAAATTAGATTGTGTATATCAAATACTGTGGTGAAATGTCACACTGAAATCCGTTCCAGTAGCCTATGTAACTGTATATTTAGAACATTGGTTCAATTCACTTTGGAATAAATACTTGAGTGTAAAGAGAACTGTGATTTTACAGGAATAAAAAATGAAAAAAAAATAGAGGTTTTAATGTTTCTCTCTTTTTTCTTTTTTTCTGGTGGGGGGTAATGTATTTCATGTCCCTGGAATACCATGTTCCAGTTCAGCTAAGCCCTTGGGAAAATCATCATTTATTTCGGTAGTTTTTAAGCACATTCTTAAGTTACATGTTGATTGACCATCAAAGAGCAGAGCACTGTCAGTATTATATAAACAGGTCCTTTTAAACAGCCAGAGATAAGTTTTTAGAGAAAGATTTCCATATGCAAGTAACAACAGGTGCAAAAGTAGTAGCTGCATCAGGGAAATATGGTAATATATTTACACCATTCTTTATCCTAATACCTACTACCTCCCATGAAGTTACAAATATGTTAAATATGTTTTAATATCCTGATTTACCTCATTATTGAAGAACAAAACTCTTTCA
>JAWWES010000115.1:75989131-76046141 GCA_035583135.1 Lophotriccus pileatus | reverse complement strand
GGGACGGTGAATCCACCACCTCTCTGGGCAGGCCATTCCAATGCCTGATCACTCTATTTGTAAAGAACTTCTTTCTAATATCTAACATCTGTATTCATCATCTTGTACAAAGAGTAAAGTACTCCTTATTGGAAAAAAGAAGAAGATAATAAGGAGACAGGACAAACTGAGGTGATAGGCACAAGTCAGAGCATGGGCAGACAAGTGTATTGGCCAACAAACTACCTACATGACAATCACTCTATTTCTCATGCTTGTTCCTGCACACATCCACTAAATAACACCCTTTTTCTGCCTTTGGTTCCTCCTCTAAGCTTTGTATAATCCCAAACATGCTCTTTCCCTGTATTAAATACGGTATCCACACATCCCTAGAAAGTCACACACACTCTCTCTTTAGTCTGAAAGGTGATTCAGAGAGCTGCTCCCCTTTATTAGGATGGGTCTCACACCTGGACAGCAGATCTGGTGGCTCTGCTGGGACAGTCCCAGGAGAGGCTTGGGCAAGAAGAAAATTCCTCCAGAGCCCTTGATTTGGGTTCTTGAGTGTCACTGTGCTCCTTTGCTCCTTTGGGCCTCTTGAAATGGAGTCTCTTTTGTGGCAGGTGACCTTGGAGCAGCTGAGGAAGGTTATTGAGTTACTCCTCCTGCCATTATTTCTGTTCTTCCTTGATGTGTGCAGATGACCTTCTTATTGCTTAACTAGTACAACATGATATTAAGTTATTCATCTACCTGAAATTATGTAAGGATCATAATAAATCTGTTAGAGAAGGAAGGACTTCTCAATATATTTTAAAGTAGTGTAAGGTAACAATATGAATATTTTCTTAACTACTTTAATAGATTCCGTCTAAGTGAATGGCTTAGCCCATTAATACAGCAGTACGTGTGGACCTAAGATGTCATGTATCCATACAATAAAATTGATTTTTTTTGTTTGTTTTTGAGATAAGAAAACTTAGGGGAAATTATGATAGAATTAAAAAAGCATTTCAAAACAATTTTTACTGTCCTAATCTCCAATCCATTTTAAAGAGTTTTCAGAAGTTTCAAAAATAAACTGCAACTCGTTAAAATTACACAACAGTCTCCTTTCCCTCTATGCTAACAGCAATATCCTTAAGGAAGAATGAATTATTATTAATCTAATATCTTTCACTTATGCTGGATTCCATAGTAGAAAATTCACCTTGGTTTAATTGAGGAAAGTATAACTTGTTTAGCATCTGCTCCTTATCAACTACACTTCTAAATCGAGATTTTCTCTCTGATATCAAAGAGAATCACAAATGTTTTAAACCAACAGAAGGAGATCTCTTTATCTTTCCTTCCTCGCCTTCTGCATTTCCCTCATAAAAGTTGTTTTGTTTTGTTTTTTTTTTTTAATGAAAGATTCTGCTTTGGTTTATTACTTGGTACATTAACTCAAGAGATTTTGCTGTTGTTGCTTGGAGACAGTTGGAAGGAATGGGAGATCTCACATTGTGCAAGCAGGTTTAAATATGTTATCTCTCATTCGGCCTAGCTTTCCATGTCACCTGAGCTTTCCATTCCAAAACAAAATCCTCAGGCATACAAGAAACTTGTCACGTTTGCTACGCTCCCTTTTCCGTGCACTAAGGTACACCTCATATTTTTTTCTTTTTTCCTTTCACTGAAGAGAGAGGAAATACCAGTAACAAATTCACTGTGAAAAAAATAATTGCAACTGTTGTCGTTACAGTGTATGGATAAATGGAATTGTTTATAGACACATTCATAAACAATACGAACACTGTGTACAGTGACATAAAATAAACAAGATGTTATTCAGAATTTCAATATTTTTTTCAGTACCTGTAATTGACGTTCTTCTTGATATTCATTCAGTATACAATTATTAAAATTTTTCATATGAATGACAAATACTCCAAAAACAAAAATAAGATAATGGCTGGTGTAACATTTATTGCATGGAGAAATTCCTTTTAATGCATATAAGTGTCTCTGTTCTATGCTTACTGGAAAAAATTACATGGTTTAGCAAAGCCGGTTTTGATCTCAATGTGAAAAGAATTCCAGCAGCTCCATTCCCTTAATTGGATTTGCTATGCATTGTAAACCAAGCAGTACCTTTCACTCAGCTGCAAAAATAAGCCAAGCTTTTAAAATGGTGCAGCTGCAGATATTTACAAAATACATCAAAAGTCACTAACAGACCCGTGCATCTTTTTTCTTCCTCACATAAAAGTTAAACTCTGCATTCATGTCTGCTACTTCTAGAACATAAGGGTTGGGTGCTACAAGGCACTAAATGTCCAGAGTTGCACTTGGGGGATTCTAAATATGTTTGTACTCCTAGCTGGTTGTGCTTTACTATTTAAACTGATGTATGTGTTCAAGTGCTTCATGGGATGAATGTAAAGGTTTTGACTCTTCATGAGATTAAGCCCTAGGAAAGAAAGAGTAACTTCTTCCAATTCCCTTTCAACCAAGGAAAAGTGTAACATACAAACTTCAACATCATGTGGAATTCAGTGACGTTCCTAAGAGAGATGTCTTACATGACGAATTTTTGTGTATAAATAAAAATGTATATCTACATCTGCTGTTGAAATATGTGTCTTTTTAAGCAACTATTCCAGCACACTGTGTTATAGTAGCTAATCTTTGAGAGTGCCGGGATACTTTAAAAAATACGCAATTATACTGGCACATCTGACTCCACTGTGACCAAAACATTTACTTTAGGAAATGGTACTCTATTAAATTTCAAACTGAATTCTTTGAATTTGATATTGTAAAGGAACCTTTGTGCTTGCTGGAGAATTAGGCAACACAGAGGACATATTTGTTACGTTACTTATTCAACTGGCAGTTATTCCTTTCACCTTTTACTGAATCTATTTCAGCTGAACTAAAAAGATGTATCTCCTTTCCCTACAAGACCTGAGAGTTTTTACACATTTACATGCAAATGTTGTCACCCTCTCATAGCAACATATGTTTTCTCAAATTGATCTTAATTTACAAAATGGATCTTCATGTTACTTTTTCTAGAGATTTTTCCAGTCTTAGATTTTTTGCAATAACAAGAGTAAGGTAAATTCCTATTCATAGCTTAGATATTTATTTTAATGAGTATTTACTTCAGCAAATGAGTGCCAGCATAACTGAGTAATGCAGATGCCAGATATAATCAAGTGTAACAATAAGTTATGTCATCTGTTTACAAATAAAAGCTATTATTTTTATGTTTAATTTCTTGAAATATCTTCTCAACATCAAATAATTACAAACAAAATATTGTGTATGACCCAAAGATAAATATCTTCTTTAACCCAAAATGAAATATTTTTGTCATTAGAATTAAATGTTTTATCTTATCTTAAAAGTAAACCAACTAAACTTTGAAACAAAATATCTCATAAAACAAAGCAGAAACAGATTTGAACAATGTTAAACACACCATCTTGAGTATTTAAATGCTCAAAAAAAGTATTGAAGAGAGCAGGTGTTGACAAATACTCCACGTGAATTTGTAAATAGTTCTATATGCCATAATACTTTATGTTTTACCAAAAAACCCCTACATGATACTCATCAAAATCCATTCAGTGGAATAAGGCAGGTTGAGCTGGTCAGCAAGTGGAGCTCATAATTACATGGCTTAGTTCTTAACTGTGGTTGAACCATAAAACTCAGCAAAGAAGACAAATAAGCTTCCTGCCACAAAGATAATTGTGTTTCAGGAAGTCAGTAAAATGAATATATATCAGCCAAAACCACCTAATCCTTAACCCAGTATTCCCAAGTCCTCTGTTAAACCACGTCCCCAGAAGCCACATCTACATGTCTTTTAAATTCCCGAAGAGATGTTGACTCCACCACCTCCCTAGGCAGCCTGTTCCAACATTTGACTACTCTTTAGGTAAATAAATTTTTCCTAACATCCAGTCTAAACCTTCTTCGGTGAAACTTGAGGCCGTGTCCTCTCGTCCAATCAGTTGTTACTTGGAAGAAGAGACTGGCACTCACCTGGCAACAAGCACCTTTCAGGTAATTGTAGAGAGTGATTAGGTCTGCCCTGAGCCTTCATTTCTCCAGGCTAAACACCCCTAAATCCCTCAGCCACTTCTCTTAGCAGCCACTTCTGATCTAGGCCTTTGACCAGGTTCATTACCCTATTTTTGTACTTGCCTCGGTGCCTCAAAATCCTTCTTGCTCTGAGGAGCCCTAAACTAATTCAGTATTCAAGGTGCAGCTTCACCAGGGCCCGAGTACAGAGGGATGGTTGCTTCCCTGGTCCTGCTGGTCACATTATTTTTGACCAAGCCAGGATATCATAGACCTTCTTGCCCACCTGGGCACACTGCTGGTTCATGTTCAGTCTGGCGCTGACAAGGACCTCCAGGTCCTTTTCCACCAGGCAGCTTGTCAGCTACTCTTCTCCCAGCCTGTAGTATTGCATAGGGTTGCTGTGAGCCAAGTGTACCACTCAGCACTCTGCCTTGCTTCCATAGCCTGCTCCAGCTCATAAACCATCCCTGCCCCTCCTCCCCCTCCCCCCCAAAAAAACAAAACACAAACAAATAAAACACCTAAATGGTACATAAATATTCACTATTCAGTATAGAGTAATGCCTATTTGTATTTTCTTCTCTTTCCAGTCTCTGGTGATAAGGATTATTCTTCATGGCTCAGGACTCTACCAGGAACACCAGGGGGCAGATGGCTGCAATATTGTTTAAAGTATTTGCCTGGAGAATGAAAGCTGGACATTTGAAACCTCCGCTATTAGTGACAAACTTTAATTCAAGCATCATATTCTATTGCATATTCTACCTGCATATTGCATTAACAATGGCCACTGTCCCTTCCATGGTCTTGATTAAAAACAACAACTGATATCTTTCTATACTAATATTTTTGACTGATTCAGGGGAACCAAGGGGTTTCTGAAAAACAATCCTTATTTCAGGTGGTCATTTATGTCAGCACTGGATGCCTGTTTTGTGCACACTTGAAGATCCCCCAAATCTTCATGCAATTAATTTTCTCCTGAGTGGTCAGCATATATCCCAATGACTTCAAGTTAATTCTTAGTGGTTGAAGGAAAAACAGTTTTTCAGATTAAATCATTAAGGAAATTTTCATAAAACAAAATAAAATTTGTTAACTTTTCCCTAACTGTCAAAATACATAACAATATCTAGCATCATTCTCATATTTAAATTAAAGTTACTTTTAATGTCTAAAATCTTCTAATGATTACTATAATCATCATAAAACTGAGCAAAGCTGCAAATTTAGGTCTATTTCAAAGTCTATTGAAATCCCTGATTGAATTTCATAGTATTCATTGACATTTGGGTCAGACCTCCTGATATGAGGAATAATCATAAATAATCAGTATGGGAACAAAAATAAACCTGTATCTCATGAATACAGTGTGAAAGCTACCATACATAATGGGAAATTGCAGGTAGGGGAAAAAAATGAAACCACAAATGGGAAATACTGAACAGCATGCTCAATCAGATCATTTCAAAGATATGCTTGCTGGTGACCTTCCACTAGGTGATAAGCATAATTGGAAAATGTAATGCATTATGCATTCTAGTGTGTAGACCAAAAAGTCTCAGGTTTCCCCTTTGTCCATCAATCATTAGTTCATATGGATAAAGGAGCAATATTTCATAGCTAATGTACTAGTATGTGATTCCATATGTACTTAAAATCTATGAAATTTACCTTAAAATATGCTCTAAATAATAACTTCTGGTGGTTTTAAATCTATTCCTTCCACTCTGCATTCTAAACGTGTGCAAATGCTCACTGGAGATTTCAATTGTTCTTCTGTCCTGATAAAGACAAAACCTTTTGCATTGCCTCAAACTCTTTCCTTAGGACTCAGAAGCTGTCAGATTCATGGTTTTGTCTTTTACTTCATTGTCATCTAGAGACAACTTTATCTATGCCAGTAAGGTAATTTTTCCCATTACCAGTGTTATCCCTATTGCTACATTTTTATGTAAGATATGACAATATTGTAGTATACATTTCTCATTCAATTATTATTTCTTTTTTCCTTTTAGATTTCTGTACCTTTTATTGACTACAGATTTATGAGACCCTGTTAAATTAACCTGCTTTTAGTCATCCAGCTTTATGATTTACTACTTGCCAGAAAAGAATAGTTTTTATCCTGATTTTGGACATTCTACACTGTTCTTTAGATAGATATTCCCATTTAGATAACCTTTAGATAAAAAGGAAAGAAAAAGTCAGTCCAAAACAAAGGATTAGAAAAGAGAGGTATGTCATAAAAGGCTAATTGTATCATGTTTGATTAATTTCCTCAAATTAGTACTTTGCTACGTAAGTTCTTGCTAATTTGTAGCCAAACTGAGAGACTAATGAATCATAGGCAATGTCAAAATCCAGAAGGATCTCTTCCCATCCTAAAGGCTGTCTATAGCTTCAGACAGATACAGATCCTTTACAGAGAATTATCTGTCTACACTGCTGTTCTGGTTTTGTTGTTGCTATTGTTGTTTTACCCTGAATGATCTTTGTGTTCAAAATTGCTCAACAAGCCCAATGATTATGTTATCACCTCTAAATATTGGGAAGTATCAGACGTGCTATCAGAAGGAAGAAGATTATATATGTCTCTACATGTTTTTTTTAGACCACATTCTGAGAGGGTCCCAAAGATCTGTTCCCCTGTAAGATGAGAATC
Source organism: Lophotriccus pileatus (assembly GCA_035583135.1). NCBI lineage: Eukaryota > Metazoa > Chordata > Aves > Passeriformes > Tyrannidae > Lophotriccus > Lophotriccus pileatus. Next base: position 76,039,414 of record JAWWES010000115.1, on the reverse strand, counting down.
ACTTGCACTGCATTTAAAAATAAAACCCTGTTAATTTATGAGGCTTAGTGGCTTAAGTAGTCATTCATCACAGAGCTTATGATAGTAGATACTGGTCCTGAAATCTATGCATTTCTTTGTGTTTATTGATAACTATGTTCAAAATAACTACGTAACTACAGAGACAGACCAATAAAACTTTTACCTGGGCTACATTTCAACAGAAATCACACATGAAAAAAAAACAACCAACCAACAAAACAAAACCATTAGTAGTATATTTTAACAGTCTGCTTAACACAGAGTATTTTAGTCCAAAAAGTTGTTGTTTGCGATACTCAGGATGTAATAACTTGGGCACAACGTGGAGGTGTCTGAAGATACTTATTTTTGGCCCGATTACATAAGAAGAATCTGTTGTCAAGATAAGCAATGTATTTTAACATTATCTATAGAAATCAAGGGCTGCAGTTCAGCAAAGAATTAGCCATGATTCTATCTTATGTAAGTAATCCCATCAGTTTCAGTGGAACTGTACATATACACATACAAATATAACTTGTCCAAGGGCCTGACTCTGCTACATACCAAATATATTCTGCTACTCGGAAAGATTGTCATCATCTGGCTTTATAGTGAACATTGCAGAAGAAAAAAAAAGATCTAAAATAAGACAATGTCAGTCAGCAGAGAGTTCAGAAAATGAGTCTTGCAATTTATCGTATAACATTTATGTTGGTAACAGTACTGGGAAGAAGGGAAGAACTTGGGAAATGTTGCAGGGCTGCAAATCTCATATCTTGGCATTTTGCTAGTTTGTTAGGTTTGGGGGGTTTGTTTTGGGTTTTTTTTTTAATGTATCACATTTCTAATTTTTAATTAAAAATACAATCTCTGGCATTATTTTACAGTGACCTAATTAACATAAAGGTAAAAAACATAAGTAGATAGGTCAGATGAATTTAGTCTATGTAAAATTACAAGAATTTGAAATGCTCTGATATTCTTCATACTTGTACAGTACAGAGGAAAGAATCACTCTTCAATAAGTTGCCAGTACCTTAGTTCTACAATAAAATGTAAGTTAATTTTAATGTCAGAGACTGACCCTGCATGAAAATATCCAAAATCAGCATCACACACAAGGTTGAAGTCAGTTATTATTTTAAAACTATTTATTTGAATGTATAAATATGTGTACATATGAACACGCATATGAATATATGTCTTATTTATCTGCAAAACAATTAAACAGAACTGGAGATAGAGAAGTTGACTTCTTAGAAGAACTACACTTGATGAGATATTGTGTCCCTACTATTGCTTTCTGCAAGATCACATCAACACATTATTTTCAGTTTTAAAAAGAAACAGCACCACCTTGTATCCTGAAATCAAGCTACAGCTACTCAATATCTTAGTGGCAACATATTACACATATATACATAGAAACCACTATTCACAAAAAAATAGAGTAAATATTTTGGTGTTAGAAATGTCAAAATAAAACATTAAGCCTTGATATCTTGGTTCAAGACATGTTTGATTTTAAAAGAATATTATTACAGGGAATTCTATGAGTATTTGAGCTAAAGTATGTTTCTTTTCTTTACTGAAGGCTCTTGAATTTTGGGGTTTTTTTGTTTGTTTGTTTGTTTTGTTTTTGGTTTTTTTTGTTGTTGTTGTGGGGGTTTTTTGTTTTTTTTTTTTTTTATAAAAGAAAATATTAGGTTTAATTTGCATTATACACAGGATCACACTACTTATTTTTGTTAGATAAATAGTGATAGATGTAGGTGAAAATGCTTCCAAAAAGGTCTGTATAAATTATTCATCAACTATATTCATTAGTCAATACTTGCTCTACTGCACCATAAATGTTTATCACTGAAAGCAGAGATAATACAATATAGTGAAGATAACTAGCTGTCCACTACTGAGCAAAAAAAAAAAAAATCAAACTGTTATGGGGTCCACAGCTGAAAAATTATTTGTGCAAATTATATAGAGAAAATGTAATGATATATTAAGATTTGTAAACCACACTTAATAAGAAAAGAATTATATTTGTAATCAAATTGTTTGCAAATAATCTTTGAAAGCCCTTGCCAGAAAGAGAACTATTTCCTTGCTTATTGCAAGTGTGTCATGGCTGCTAAAACAAAGATGGAAAACTGCCCTTCAATTAATTATATATATATTTCTTTAAAACACTGTGTTAGTAGGAAAAAACCTAAGAGATCCCTTAGTGGAACTCATTAAAATTGCAGTCAAGTACTGTGTTATGTCTTGGTTTGTTTCCTCTCCATTGCTTACAATGCAGAAGGCAGGAGACATTTTCTTTCACTACAGATTTTGACTTTTCTATTTCTAAATGCTGATTTTTCCCATATCACTCATTATCAGAGTTCTAAAAACAAAATTTGACTGTCATTGGAGCTGACTGAACTATGGAAACAAAAATGTAATCATTTCTAATATTCAGAGAAAAGTGTGGATCTGACCTCAACTGTTGCTAATATCAACATTTTAAAATCTCAGTGCATCAAAACATAGTTAAACTGACAGCTATAAATACTCTTGGACAAACTCTGAGAGATAGGATTTTCTAAAGGGTCCTTTTCATGGGAACCTGTAGAATATGTAAGTTTGAACTTGAAGGAATGTTAAAACGGCTGGAATCGTGGTATCGATGTAACTGCAAGTGCTGACCCTCTTTTTCAGAAGGCAAGAAGTGGTCAGAATTAATTGAGTAGGCACATTACTGAATTATGGACCTGCGTCATATACTAGGAAAAAAAACTGTGATTTTATTTCCTCTCTTGAAGAAATTAAAAAGAAAACTTATGTGGGATATATGCAACCAGTTCAACTGAACACAGAAGGACTCCTGAAGAACTTGGCATTATTTCTAAGTCATTCATTTTGAAAGAATAATAGGAAAATAGGAGACAACACAGAAAGAAAGATTAAAGGAAAAGGAAAGAAGGAGGCTAAATACAGTAAGAGGGGGGATACAGGAGAAGAAAAAAGATATATAAAATCAACATTTTTATTAAAAATCACAACATTATCTGAAACAGAATGATTTCAGATCCTTCCAGCATTCATAGGAACTAAAGCTACATAGGCCATTCCTAATGCTTTCTGTATTTTCCACTAGCAATTTTATATATATTTCATGTGATTTTATCATTTTGGAACAGACTTTTGTTGCTGTTTTTTAAACTTGCAAACATTTTAAGAAGGCTTAAACTGGCTTTGAGGCCACCATTGCACTTAAAGTGCTTGAATTCATGCTGCCCCTCACTGCTCAGCCTCAGGACTCAGTCATGATCTGTCTCGTGTAGAACAACTTTGGAGTAGTTCCACTTTTGTTTCCAATGGAAGTTGAAGTGATATCCCAAAACAGTACATAACTCTCTTCAACATCCATGAATCTATAGCTGTTGTCAGAGCAATCCTAAAACATGCTAGGCGAAAAAACATTCAACAAACAGTGACAATGGCAAACATAACAAAGAAATAGAAACCTGACACACATGTTTTTTCTGTCCCTTTCTGTAGGAAAAGGCCAGGGAACTAAAATATTCATCTACGAGAAGACAGTTTTGTTCCCAATTCCACGACTTTTCATGCAGTTGATTCAATAGCTTTTGAACAATATTTAAGAGAGTTAAAGAGCAGATGAGAAATTTATTTCCTTTGGAAATATGAGAAAGTTGTTATTTAATAGGGCAGATAGTTTTTGTCGAAAGGGAAATATGTTTTTTCTATTATACTTTTTCACAGTACTTTCATCTGCTCTTTTTTTTTTCTTTCCGTCTCCCCCAGCAGCATGGTACTAATAATGTTTTTCTGTTTCTTGAAAGCCCTAGTGTGTGGGACAAAAAAAAATATATAAAATATGGATATAAATGCATTTCCAGGAGCAGCTGTTGAAGATACTAATTGGTAACTGAATGCATCCATTTTATAACATTTTTATAATGAATACAAGGCTGTTAGACACATGTAGCCACATTTGGACTTAAACATAATGTGGTATTTCTACAATTCATACTCAGCAGCAGCAGAATTCTCACCTTCATAAAGATCCCCACCCTGCCTCTTTCAGTCAAAAATACAAAGTATAGGGGATATATTAAATCCCTTTGCTGGGTATTCTTTCAGTATTTTGGAGAAATGGAACAATTTCTAGAACATTGTGTGATATCATACAATTTTTGTGGGTTTTTTCCAGCTCCTGACATATTTTTAGGATTTGGGGTTTTTTTGGATCACTGGAATTAGCTTTTATTATTGCCTCTTTTCCAATTATTAATAAGTATTTCTCTATACTGATAGCATTCTTTAGCTAATCAAGAACCAAAACACAAAGGAACTTCATGCAAGTGAAAGGAAACATGTTGTGTCCCTTCTCAATACCTTCTCCTTGGGCAGCAGAAGGAGAAGGGTTACAACTCTTAGTGTATGCAAATTCATTTTCCTCTCCATGTGCAGTTCATTCCAACATGAGCACTTGACACAAGCAATAATCGATTTTCTGTTTTGTTTTTTTACCTCTACAGCACTAGACACAAAAATATAAAAGGTGAATAGGAGGAATAACTAGAAATTGATGAAACAATAATTGCCCTTGGTAGAGATTTTCCTCTTTCTCTCTTATAAAGTCATTACAGTATTACTGCAATTATTGCATGAAATCCAATCACAGTGTGTGAGAAGAAAAAATACATCCAAATATGGTACAAGCACCTTAACAAGTTTTGGAGCTTTCTTGCTCTGCAAGAAGCCCAAAACCTGAATGGCTTTGCACATTTTATTTATTAAAATACTCTGACAATAGATTAACTTCCTTTGTACATTATTTATTATTGTTTCACCTGCCATCAAGAGGAATAGCATGCAAACTGATGAATATACTTCAGGTGGCCTACTTTCAGTGTAGTGAAACCACAGATGCCTGTCATTCAACTTTTGCAATACTACTTCACAAAATACACATTTTGAACCCCTACAGAAAAAATTCAGTAAGGAAATGATTGCATGAGGAATGAAGGAGCTCATCTTTTTCTCACGGATTGATAGTTGGCACTGCTCTTGGACTCAAATTGTATGAGTGAGGTCTACAGTATGAATATGAAACTACAAAGATGATCAGTTTAAGCTATAAACCAGTGGAGATATGAAACGCTGGTGGCATTTCTATTGGAAAGGTTTTCTATGCATTTTCCTTTTTAGCTTTGTTCATTGAGGTGCTGGAGAGGGTCCAGAGAAGAGCAACAATGCTGGTGAAGGGACTCGAGAACAAGTCCTATGAGGAGAGGCTGAGGGAGCTGGGGTTGTTTAGCCTGGAGAAGAGAAGGCTCGGGGTGACTTCATCACTCTCTACAACCACCTGAGAGGAGGTTGTAGACAGGAGGGGATCGGTCTCTTCTCCCAGGCAATCAGCAGTAGGACAAGAGGGCACAGGCTTAAGCTCTGCCAGGGGAGGTTTAGGTTGGATATTAGAAAGTTCTTTACAGAGAGAGTGATCAGGCAGTGGAATGGCCTGCCGAGAGAGGTGGTGGATTATTCACCATCCCTGGAGGTGTTTAAGATGAGGCTGGATGTGGCACTGAGTGCCACGATGTAGTAATCACAGTGGGGTTGGATAAAGGGTTGGACTTGATGATCTTGGAGGTCTCTTCCAACCCAGTTAATTCTTTGATTCTATGATTCCATGATTCTATGATTAAGGATACAGGCCCTGCTTCTCAGACATTAATTTATGCTACCTGGTTCTCTGGCTTTAGGCACAAAGCAGATGAGAAAAATTTACGAAAAGTAATTATGCGTCGGAAGAAAGTGTCCACTGACCACAAGGATTCTGCCTTCATTCAGAGATTAGCAATACTTCTTAGAATGAAAATTCTGAAAGAGAAAGGGTACACCCTTCTATTTGTAGTTATTCCAAAAGTCAAGTCACCACCCAGAATTTGTCCTGAGAGTAGGCTTGGCTTTTCTCTTTTTATTTTTTTATATCACAGATAGATGTATCACACTTTGTTTAAGTAAAAGCAAAACAAATAACCCAAGGTAAATCAAACTTTCCTCTTTACAAGCAAAACAAAGCAATGAACATGAAATGTGACCCCTAAAAGTGATGACACTGCATCCCAGTAGTGACAAATTTTCTCTTGAATGATGTAGAGTGTATTTGTCAAGGTTTCAGATACCTCTTCACAATATATATGCTGCTTCATTATCACACTTGCAAATTAATAACCTTATTCATACAAAATTGCTAGCATGCTATTTACTTCAGGTATCTGCCTCAATCTCTGTCTTTCTATTCCTGGATTTTTTCACGTAAATACTTGCAACTGTGGCCCTTTTTTTTTTTTTTTTTTTTAATTTCTTTGACAATTATTTCTCTTTCCTGGCATTTATACCCTTTAAATATCATGTTGAGTGATACAACTATTGAGGCTGTCTTATGCATGCTGTGTATTTAGATTTTATACTGCTTTTTCTTTCCTTCTCAGAAATCAGTCTGCCTGCTTTGCAATCACTTCGGTACTTCTTTCTCTGAACTATCTACCTAGAAAACTTTCCAGATCTGTCCATGTATTTCTGGTGTTGAGATTCCTGGAATTTAGCACAGAATTCCTGATACGACTTGGTAAGGGTAATGAGAGATTAAAGCTTCATTTCTGCATGACTTCATCCTTTAGTGCAAGCAGACAAAAAATCCCACTTGCCATTGCCCCTTGATATCCACTGAATGAGGTCATCTACAATTTACTGTCCACAACCACCACGAGGTCTCTCTCTTTAATTTTACCTTTTATATAGAATATTGTGATTCAGATTAATTGTTTAATATATTAAGGGAATGAACCTTTCAGAAAGCCATATTTTTCATCTTTGTTATGGTTTTGATAATATGTATTTATCTTTTTAGAAATACGGTTACACCATGCTGTTCCTTGAACTCCGAAAATATCACATGCACATCATAAGTATTATCCCAAAACTGGGCCCATTATGGAAAATGTGGTAAAAATACAAAGTTATCAATAATTTCCACCACCATTACCTGCAGTCTACACATGGGATGGGCTAAAAGCCTTAAGAATCAAGTTAAGTGTGGTGTATTGACCTTGGAGGGCTGCCATACACACATCCACTCACACTTCTCTTTATCAGCAGGATGGGAGGAAAAAGTAAAATGGAAAAAATCATGGTTCAAGATAAAGACAGAGAGATTGCTTATCAATTACCATCACAGTAAGAACAGACTCAGCTTGGGGAAAACTATTTTATTTAATTACCAAATGAAGTAGACTTGGACCATGAGAAACAAAGGCAAAAAATAAAACAACTACTTCCATCAATCCCTTTTTTCTTTAGGTTAAACTTCACTCCTTACTCTTTGATCTCCTCCCACCTCAAGAGTAAGGGGGTGGGGAAGGGGGTAGAGGTCACCCCGTAACATCACCTCTCTTCTTTTCCTTACATGTTCCCCTTGATTTTGCATGGGTCCTCTCCGTGGGCTGCAATTCCTCCAGGGCACTGATCTCTTCTCTGTTGGGACCAGTGACAGGACCTGAGGGAATAGCATGAAGTTGTGTCAGGGTAGGTTTAGGTTGGATATTAGGAAAAGATTCTTCACCCGGAGGGTGGTTGGACACTGGAACAGGCTCCCCAGGGAAGTTATCACAGCTCCAAGCCTGACAGAGTTCAAGAAGTTTTCAGACAGTAATCTCAGGCACACGGTGTGATTCTTGGGGATGGTTCTGAGCAGGGACAGGGGTTGGACTCAGTGAGCTTTGTGGGTTCCTTCCAACTCTGCATTTTCTGTGATTATGTGATTCTGTGACATATGTACCTGCTTGGCGTGGGGTCCCCCATTGGCTGCAGGAGCATCTCTGCTCCAGAACCTGGAGCATCTCCTCACCCTCTTTCTGCCCTCACCTTGGTGCTCACAGGGTTGTTTCTTGCATATTTTTCCCCCTCATTTTTCACTGCCTGTTCCCTTCTTAAATATGTTTTCCCAGAAGTGCCGCTGCCTTGACTGCAGTGCTTAGCCATGGTGGGTGCATTGGAGCCGACTGGAATCAGCCATGTCTGGCACAGGACAGCAGTGGCTATTCCTCACAGATGCTGCCCTGCTACCCCACTGCCAACACAAACAGCCAATATCCTAAGAACCAGAGGTAGTCTGAAAGTATGAACAGCATAATGACAATGAGTAAAATATTAGAACCTAGAGGTTTTGGTGGTGGGTTTTTTTTAATCAGAACATTAAACACAGACTGGAAACAGGAAGTGGAGTCAAAGAAAGAGGGCAAGGGAGAAAAGAAAATAAAAAAAAATGAAAAGAAAGATAATTTAATGGAGATATTGTGATGGTGTGAGCAGAAAGGATTTAGACAAAAATGTTAATTGGTAAAAGAAAGGGAAATATACATCCACCTTCTTTGAGAAAAGAATGCAAAACTTCAACCCCAGGTGTGACTATTAGAAAAAGCAGGAGGTGGCAAAGAAAATTGGTTTGCTTTCTTAAATAGATCACCTATGAGCAAGTGTTTGTAGTAAGTAGAATAAATAACCTCCATTATAGAAATTTATGTTTTCCCTGCTGCTCTCCATCACAGTTGATAGATGTTCCCCTTAGATTTCCAAGTCTTTTTAGCCTACACATAAACCCAGGCACTTTATTAAATTTCATCTGTTTGTTCTCTTTTAAAGATAAAAGTAAATGTACTTTGCTAGTATCATTCACGTTAGTATGCCCATATGCTCATGAACCACCTAGATATTCCTTACAAATAAGACAAATGCATCTCTAGGGGGTGTTCTCTGGGTAACTAATGTGTAAGCTATACAGAAAACTATATTGCAATGTCTTCCAGGTATGATACTCCCAGTTTCCATAAGCATTTTTCGCAGTTCTTTTGCTGTTTATTCATTTTATTTATTCTTCTTTCCTTGTCCTGGATTTCTTTTATTTGAAATTCCTTCATTTGAACAAGACTTTCTTTCTGACAGCCATCCATTCCCTGGTTCTTTGTGTGGGTAACCTGAAACAGGACTAACAGATGTTCAGACTCAGAACATGTTTTCAGGACTAGTTGATATTCCCAGCTCCTTAGAGGTAAGTGTTTCTTGGACAGAAAATCATATAGGAATACTAAGGTAGTGAGAACAATATTATAAAGCTGTTTCATGTCAGCAGTCAGGAGTATACATGTAAACTCACATTTTGAAAGATGAAATGTCTTACAGATGGAATTTGACTGGCAAGTCTGGAGCAACACTCTTATTTCTGATCCCAGTTTTGTAAAAGTTATTTTGGACTATTTAATGATAAAGGCACTAGTATCATATTTAGATTTAAGTTGTTCTAATGGCTACAGAGAGAATAGTGACTTAATTGAACTCCTTTTTTCCTCTATCAGTTCTTTATGGAGCAGACATCACTTATGACTTTAATTATCATCCCCATTTCTTTTGCCCCACGAGCTAATGTAATATACACAGTGATTGTTCTATACTGGGCAATCTTAAAGTCATGACAAAATATTTTTTTTTTAATCTCATTCTATCAATGAAAGAACTCAAGCACACTCCATGGGAGTCATGCATCCAAAGATATGCTGTAGGATAATAAGATATTGAGTCATAAGTGTTCTTAGGTATAATTATGAAAATAATAATAAGGGTCCATTGATTGCTCATTTTCACCAGTTAGAACTAAACAAACAAACAAACAAAGCACACAAAAACAAACAAACCAAACCAAACAAACAAAACCACTACAGTTATTTCATAATGTTTTATCAGGTTTATTACATTTCTATATTTTCAAGAACTGAGATCACAGCAACAAATACATTTTTCTTGGGTAGTAAAAAGCTCAAGTTCAGGAACTGGTAATGCATACCACAGTGCTGGAGGCTATTTATGTAGTTCTTTATGACATGGAGGATTAATGGTATTATTATTTATATTCGCTGTTATAGTAACTGTACATCAATATAACGGTGGATAAGTAGCCATTGGCTTCTTCATCTTAAGCATTAAGGATGTTGTTTACCATCTCTCATTTTCACAGAGTGTTGCTATGTAAAACAAATAGTGTGGGCAAAAAAGACATCTTGAAATATATACGTGTATTTTCAAGGCACGGCAGGGAGAAGGAAGGTCACTGAATAACATAATTGATTGCAGTAGCAAAATGTTTCCTAACCTGCAACATTGCTAGGCTATGTTGTTCACAAATGCCAAATCAGATCCAAGTGTAGAAATGCAAGGTAACACCCTCTATTCTTTACATTGATTTCATCAAAGGAAATAGAATGTAAATTAAGAAAGCTTTGATGAATGGATAGGCAGCCAAGAGAAGCACAATAATGTGTTGGATTTCTCCTTCCCAGCAGAAGCATACACTGCATTACCCAGCTAATCAAAATGTGCAGTGCATATTTCAGCAGATTGAAATCAATTGTAACATGAGACAGCCTTTTATTTTATTCATCTTGAATCTACTGAATGATTACTTTACCTTCTGCTATTCAGCACCTTTCAGAATAATGCACAACTCAGTGGTCTTTCTTAATGCTTGTATGTTGAATCTTTACTTTATGTAATGTATATACCAGAGACTGGTGGTGCAGAACACTGTAGCCTCATAGGCTACCTTGAAGGATATGCGGGTCATAGCTTCACCAGACAAAACTTTGATTTCTGTGCCATTTTTGCTTTTCTGCCATGGAACACCATTGATCATGTCCTTTCACAAAAGGCCAACAGGCTTCCCACATTGTAAAACAAGAATAAATTCTGTAAAAATTAAGGCCAAATTACTGGCAGGTGAGGTGCTGAGTGAAATGTAATTAATTAATGTTATCACTGTAAATCATGGTTACAACTTGTTGTGTAAATAACAGTTTATAACGAACATAAATAACAATAGAAGTGATTTTATTTAGCAGTGTCCTAAGCTGATAGTCCACATACTAAAGTGTGGAAATTTTACAAGGTAAACATAAATCGGAAAAGAATTGTTTAAGTACTAAGGCAATGTTTTAAGTGTCATGCAAATGAAAGTCTAGGTTCAATGTGGCAACTTGACAGAACATAACCAACCATAGTAACTCAATGACAGAGAAAAAAGTCAAAGGATATACAGAAATTAATGAACTGTGATATGCTTCCAAACAAACATCTTAACAAACGTCTGTCATGAGTCTCTTGACTTGTACTCACGGGTCTCATACCCTCTTAAAATTTACTCTTCCGCTGCACACTATCCAATTAAGTCAGCTATCAAAATTCAGGGCTTCAAATTAAAATTCTAATTTGGTCTAATGAATTGAATAAAATCTCCCTAGAAAATAATGTTTCCCTATTTTTTTAGAGAATAGCATGCACAAGACCCAAACCTCTCTATGAAATCCATGTATTTTCTTGGGCAAGTATGGATTTCTGTCTGTCATTGAGGGAAATGTAATTATGCTTTTTTATATTTAAAAAAAAACAACACACACTGCTGTATTCAGTTTAATAAAAATTGAAAATTAACAAAATATTCATGGTAAACATTTTATGCAAGTTCTCTATGTTTCTTGATCTCAAATGTGTTTGTTTGTTTTTAACTCAGTACAGAAGGGGTTTTAACTCTGTTATAGTTAACCAGAAAAGTTTTGAAGGCATGGGTTTCTATTTCAGAATGCAAAATTTCAGGGTTGTTCAAAGCCAGTTCCCTGAAAAAACTTGTCCTGAAGAAAGCTAGAGGAGGGCCAAATGCAGGGTCCCCAGAACGAAGTTCTGCTGAAAAGCCTAGGAAAGGGATCCCCTACCCTTTACTTGTCCTAGAGGAGGCTTTGCTATTCAGCTTCCACTTCAGCTCTTTTGCAGCTATGCTTCTGCTGTGTTCAAGAAGATACCCCACTGCTCCAGATTGTGACCCTGATTCTCACAGCCCTCTCTGATCTTCCTATGACTGTGTCTGACCCTGAGTTCACTCACCAGACCTGACCCTGAGTTCACTCACCAGACCTGATCCTGACCTGTACTTGTGGGCCAGTGGCCCAGGCTGGCCTCTGACTGTCCCTGTCTCCAGGGTGCCTGATGCCTGAGACTGGAACTGCCCCTGGTGCCCCTTGGATGTCCTGCCAGGTGGGCCAAGTACTGGCTGTCAGGTGTTGCCCTGATGGACCCCAGAGAGACCCTGCTGCCCCAACCACAGGGAAATCCTGACCCATGAGGCACCCTGGAAATTAGATACAAGAAAAAATTCTTCAACAAGAAGGTACTTAAGCATCATGGAAGGTTTACTCTGCTGAGGCTTTAGAAATTCCATCTTCAGAGATGTTTCAGAGCTTAAATGGACAAAACTCTGAGCTAAAGACCAGCTCACATTGCCTAGAAGCTAACCTTGAAATGACTGGGATGTTAGAAGAGATGATCTCTAATTAAACTGAGAAGTGGAAAACAAATTATGTATGTAAATTAAAAAGTCAAGATAATCACAATTTCTAGCATCTGGTTTTAAAAGGACAGTCAAATCAGCTGATAATGCCCTAAGAGGTACACCTAGGAATCAGCCACAGTTCCAACTTCAACAGAACTGTAATGCTTTAAGCACTGCAGTGTAGGAGTTGACTTAGTATTTGAGTACAATTACTCATATAACTACATCAGGTTACAAACCCAGAGCAGGATATTTTAAAATTATCCTTTGCTATACCTAAGTACTTTTGCAGATCTGAACCGTAATGACTACTGTCATTCTAAAATAACGTATAATTGCTAACACTAAAACTTAAAAAAAGCCTTCAGAAGGAAAATTTGCTCTATTTGAAATTGTAGTTGATTCTTCGTGTGTTGAATATAAGATGTCTGAATTAAATTGCTAAGTACTGAGGAAAAGAGAACATAAAAAACCTTAGCTGATAGCAGGCATCAAGCCCTGCTATCAGAGATACCACATTTCATGATCTCCAGTTTAAAAATAAAACTAAATTTTTTCATCCTCAGAGAACAGATCCACAATCTGAGTGCTCCACTGGTCAGCAACACTAATCTAATTTTCTGTTCTTGTGCTAAAATGATTCTTTAGTTTAAAGAGCATTTCTTCATTCTTTGGATATTTGTAAACAAATCCATATTTCTTCTCAACTTTGCTTGGATACTCAAGCCAATCTCTTCTATTAAAAGGTAGGCTCTCCCAAACACTTCAGCCCTTCTTCTTCCCAGTTTCAGTCTCAATTTCCATCACAGGAGGGGTCTTACCAGGGTTTTATACAGCAGTAGCTGTATAAGAAAAAAACTTCCCATTTTTTCTATTTTTTCGATTTAATTCATTATCAAATTTTGCATTTTTAGAAGTCAGTCCCCTCTGAAGCTCTAATGCAGCCCATAGATCAGGTAGAACACCTGAATACAGCCCATTTGCCCTATGTGGGTGATGCTCACCAAGGTTAGAGCAAAACTTCCTGCTGCACATCATCATGGGACAAAACCAACATTTTATGCTTTTTAATTAGGTCCCTTTTTTATTACTTTATTTATAATATTTTTTTTAAGTGGGAAATTGTTTGGTTAGGGTGTTTTATTTATTTTATGAAGTCTACAATCTTCTGCTTCCAATTTTTGTGTTTGTATTTCATCAGGATAATATTGTGACACAAAAACAAATACTCAGTATGAAACAGCTGAAAGGCACTCTCCTTGGAGACACCTCCAGCTGTTCTGTGTTTCAAAGATTTACTGATCCCAGAAAGACTAGTTCAACACTCCAAGTTCTATTAGTTATCTGAACAGACAATCAGTTTTACCAAATCATCTATGGGTTACTTCTACCTGATGATTTAACATTGATAGTCCATGCATAAGTTGCTTCAGTGGAGGTTTAGATCATATACAAGGAAAAAATCCTTCACCAGAAGGGTTGTCAAGCACTGAAACAGGCTGATCAGGGAAGTGGTTGAATCACCGATCATGGAGGTATTTAAAAGACGTGTAGTTGTGGCACTTGAGGATGTGGTTTAGTTGTGGACTTGGCAGTAGTGCATTTAAAGGTTAGACTGTGATCTAAAATATCTTTTTCAACCTAAATGATTCTATGATCTCTAGTTTAAAGGTTGAATAAGAAATGATTCTATTATACCTTTCTACTTTTACCACCAGTATTCTAACTATATTTTTATTTTCGTTTTCTTTTATGCTACTCATTTTCATACCCTCAAGAAAATGCAATTCAGTTTAGAGTTCAGCTTTTATCCCCTTTCTTTCTGCTCCTAAGACAGGTTCTTGATCTGATCTTTCCAAAAATATTTTCCAAACTTACATTCCAAAGATTTTTCCCCTCTTTAAATATGTAGCATTGGTTGACTGACTTAGGTGAACTCAGAAGCTGTAATTGTAATTGAAAATTGTGATTGAAATTCTTACAATATCGTTATGCCAATTAAGAATAAAGCATTGCTGTGCTCTTTTATTTTTCTGAAGGATGAATTCTCTTATGACCTCAAATATATCTGTTTATTTTCACACTAAATTCTACCAAATTCAACAAACATTATTGTATTTTAATTGAGAAAAATAGTAGACTATTTTGAATAAGAGTGCTATCCATTTATGGGTCACGACTACAGGCACAAAACTACTATTTGTTTTTATTAGTGTTAAATAAAAGGAGAAAAAAAATCATGCTTTCTCAAGAAAATATAAAAATGTGCCCTGTGTTAACAACATGTGTAGCATTACATACTTTGCCTAATGTCAGAAGAAATCTAAACAAATCTATCATTATTACATGTAGAAGTTTAGGTCATCTGTCATAGTATGTGATTATTATACACCAAAGGTCAGATCTATATCGAGAAAATGGAAAGTTTATCTTCCTTGCATCATATTTTTTCGCACTTGACTTGTTGCAATCCAAAGTGTTTAATGTGGACTTTTACAATTTAATTACTCCTGATAAAGAATATACTTTTAAAAGTTTGCTGACGGTAATATACAAAAGATAATGAACATCAAACTCTAGAGAGTAGTGGACAAAAAAATTACTCTCTCTGTGCTTATGTGCAGTGAGGGTATTGCCCTGTAATGTTTAAAGGGAAAAAAAGGTATGTCAAAAGGCTAGAAATAAATGATCGACTGTAAAAATATGCAAGAACTGAGTAGTGGCTTCCAAGTAATTGCAAGTTAAGAAGAATTCACTTCAGCTATATGACAAAGGACAATTAACAATTAAGTATAGAAATACCGGCAGACAACTGATTGCGTTGCAAATGGAGGTATCTGCGAACTTGGGCAGATTAGACAGCTGTTTGTGCAGTTGCTTATTGCCTATGGGACTCCAGAGGATTAATTACACTGTGGCAGGAGGCATTTTCGTTACTTAGTTTTGTCTGTACAAGTAATTGAGTGTGCAGCAATGAACAGTGCTTGCTGCTGTGACCGTAATAAAGACAGACAGCAAGAGACAGGCATGCCCTGTCAACACAGCCTACAGACCACAGTGCCATCCCAGAAAGGGGAACCTGGGAGCAAATCACACATTTTCCCTGAGTTTAAGGTTCAATTCTGTTGCCCCAAAACAAGTTGCTCTGGTTAATTGAAGGCAACTTATGTAAAGAGAATAATAAAAAATTCTAGGTGGTGCCAGAATCGTTATTGTTTTCATCCAAAGTAGAGTACCTGAGGCCAGATCATTAGCTGACATAAATTAGCACAGCTACATCAACAGCTTCCACCAAATGAAAATCTAAGGAGCTGAGTTTAGGAGCTATGACTCTTTGAATCAAGCCCAGAGTAGTTTAAGTTTTACTTAATGCTTTAATGAATAGTTTTCTTGAAGATGTTAGTAAGCTTTTCTGCACAGATCCAGGACAAATAATTCTTTTATTAAAAAGGATAAGCTTTTTTTCTTTTTTTTTTTTTTTAAATATAACAATAGCTCTTAGTATTTCTAATTATAATTATAAATATTTATTTAAATATTATGCAAATACTTTAGTCCTCACAGTCCAATCCATTACAGTGTTACATGCTAGGTCCCGAGGATAGACTGAACTTCCTGGCGAATTTAATCATACTCATAGTATAGGATTACACATGTCTTCTAAGGCTGCTTTGATGCCTAAAATAAAAAAACTTTCTGGACAATATTAGTACAGATAAGGTAGATTTGGTGCAGCAAATACATAAAAGTGCACGTGAGTGTACAGGGGTTCTACAGTTTTGCAGCACTAGTCCATCTGTTGTTGTTTCCATCTGTTGTAGTTCGGGGTATCTGCCGAGGTTTAGCAGGGGTTTCTCCGGAGGGGGCACCTGGAGGCAGCTCTGTGCAGGTTTGCAGGGTTGATTACCCACCCCCCCCGCCGCCATCCCCTCGTTGGCAGGGGACAGACGGCGGGGAGGCCTCTATGCCGAGAGAGAGAGACCACCCAGTACTCAGGGGTACAGCAGCGACGAAAGAGAGCTTTATTCAAATCTCCCGCAGTTTATATAGGCTGCGCGGGGAAGGATGCGATTGGCTATTCAGCTGGCCAATGCAATGAGACAATATAATAACCATGGCAATACAGAAACCAATGATAGACGAGTTTACAAACTTCCAAACCCCGACATTCATCCAATCCGAGAATTATCTACCCCCAGGACCCTCCCCAGATCTGCCCCCTGGGACAGCTCCCCAGAATTGAGTTGGAGGTCTCAAGACCCCTTTCTTCCTCATCTTCCTCCTGTTCACAGCATGTGCTGTCTTTGGAGCTCCTCCAAAGTTCCTGGGCCTTCAAGGTTGCTTTGACTACGATGATATCTTATGCTCTTCTAGGCATATGTCCCAAAGAAGATGTGCTTCCTAGAGTCTTTTCCCCTGAAAAGAACATTAAACAAAACCTGAAGAATTTAGCAAATTCAATATGAAATGTGAGAACAGGGTTTGGTAACTGTGAACTGCTATTCTAAACTGTTAGAAACTATACAGCCATACTAAAAATCCATTGCTACAAATCTTAAGAATTTTAAGGTATTGTCGTGGGTTTGTCTAGGTGACAATTTTTTACCACACCCCCCAACCAAATTGTTCTAAATTGAGAGAAAGTTTATGCAGACAAAAACAAATCTGATTGGGGAGAAACAATATTAGAATTTATTACTACACAATAAAAACTAAACAACTATATCTACTACAATACTACTTAAGTAAAAGCACTATGCATCTACAGTTTGAGTCCACAAAAGTACTCCTCCCCCCTTCGCATCAGTCCAGGAGGAGAAGCAAGCAAATTCTTCTAAGGCACTCTGCAGCACTTGTAAGTTTCTTCTCTGTTATTTCTGAGACAATAACTCCGACTCGTTGCAGCTGGAACAGTTTCTCTCTGTCCCTTTTCTCCTCTGTGTCGACCAACAGGACTGGGCCTAACTCCCTGCTGGGCTAAGGCCGAAGGCTGGTGTTACCCAGAGTCCTGTAAGGTCTCCATGGACTACCCAAGGCAACACTTGTTTTTTCCATGGTCTTCACCACATAGTCGCAGGGGATAATGGCTTTTGAGTCCACCCCTGTTTTCTGTGGGGTCCCTTCCCACGGGAATAGTCCTTGATAGACTTCTCCAACATGGGTCTACCCCTCGGACAACAGTTCTTCCATTCTCTGCTGTCCTTCGGGGTCAGCAGCTGCACCAGCATCGATCCCTCACTGGGACCACACATGGCTCCCTACCCGAGCCAACTTGCTCCGGCGTAGGTCCACCTCAGCTGCACCTTCACAGATCCCCCCGTGGGATCCCAAGATCTTACCCAGGCCTCCTCGTACTGGCTTAAGACTCCTCTGTGTGGGCTACAGTCCAGCAAAACTCCTTCCACAGAGTCACATCTGCATCTGTTCCATCATGGGCTCCTTCGTGAGCTGCAGACGGGGGTTATCTCTGCTCACCAACAATCTTCCACAGGTGGCAGGGATGATTTAAATTTCAGACTTTTCCCTGCTGAAGGGAGAGAGAGGGAGGGGAGAAGGAGCCGTCTCTCCCCCCCTTCGGACTTTCTCTCTCCGCTTGTTGAGGCTGTGACCTTGAAGGCTCTGTTATCTCTCCAGCTGCAGTTTCTAAGTTTCTTTTGCAAAGTCCTTTTAAGTCTTTTTTTTTCTCCACTTCGTTCCATGTCTGGATCAGGGGAGCTTCAGTGGTTGCTCCTGTCCCCGGCCCAAAGCCGGGGGAGGAGGGAGGCCCGGCCCCTCTTGGGGGGCCTGGTATGTCTCCCTCACATGGCTCCTCAATTTCCAACTGCGCAACTAACCTTCTCTTCCGTTTTTATTAAAGATGTAATTGGCAAAAGGCGTTACCAAAACTTCTGATTGGTTTTGTCCCGGAAATTCACCTGGACAAACCACTACAGTTCCCCAGGGAGGAGGAACTCTTGCTAACCCATGACAGGTATCAACTTTATTATTGGCAAATAGTTTGAATATACTGAGTGTTGTAACCCCTGAGAGCAGGAAAATATCAATAGCCAGAGAAGAACAATTTGCATGCTACAATACAAAAGAAGGATATATTGATTTGCAGGGAGTTCACTCAAATTAGTTGTGCCAGCCAATGGGATGACACCATCAATTTTTTGTTGAACTTGAAAAATGTTGGTGTTACGGAAAGCAGAATTCTTCAAACAGAGTAAAATAAAATACATACTTGTGGAAGAAAATTGCAGTCATGCATAAATAACTGTGAAGTACAGCAGCTATATAATTGTTTAAAACACTTTTGTTCTAGTAAAACAGGATAAAAGAGCAGGAAGAAAGGAAATTAGCTAATCAACGGGGAATCTAATTGTAAGTAAAAAAAATGTGTGTAATAGAATTTTATGTATAATACACAGCAAGATGGAAAAAACTGAATCAAAATATCTAATTAATTATTATACTATCTCTTGAAATGAAAAGAAGGTTTGATGATGTCTGAAAGCAATGAAGAGCAAAAGCTGAAAGAAACAAGAGTGATTTCCTGTGAAGAAAGAAGACAGCTTTTTTTACCAGAATCTATCATAAATACAGCCAAAAGAGGCAAAAAAGCCAATTTCTGTCTTGAAGCAAATGGTGAAAGATGGTAATCAGTCAAAAGAAAACGATCCAGAGGTTAAAAACTGAGTTCCAGTCTTCCATGAAACAAGAAATGGAGGAAAACTGTGACATAATAAGTGGGTTCTGGAAACCCTATGCAGATGTTAATGAAATAAAGAGTAATGTCATACATGATCATGATACTCACTGCCAACTTTGGTTAATATTAGTATGTATTGATTTACCGATCCCAGCTTTATTGGAAGGGCTATCTCTGCCCGCCCTCCCAAAACCATGCAAATTCTGTAAAAACAAATTGAGCAGTAAAATGTTTTCAGCCGTAAGTTCAAAAGCTGTTGTAAAAGAAAGATTATTTAACCCAAGAGTAATTTATACATGTTCTATTGTTCTAGAAAACAAAGCCGAAGTCACACAGTTAAGATACATAGGCAGCTAAACAAACAGCTAGGTACAGTTAATTTGTCCTGGTTACTAATTTAACTGAACTACACATATCAAGTTTTAGATTCAGTGTCCATAGCAGTACAGTTCCAGTACATCAATTGCTTTAATAATACCACACCTCAGCATAACCCTTGGATTTGGTGTGCCCTCCAAGGAAAAAATCAAGGTATTTTATTTTCAAGCAGCCTAATAGCAGGTCATCAACAGAAAATTAAATTTCCCAAAAGTTATGTATTTTAAAAGGTTTTTCCTAAAAATAGGGATTGTTATGTTAAACTGTAAACAATGCCAAAGGAAGGAAAAGATAAAGTATAAATGATAATTTTTAAAATAATTCATATAACTTTCATACAACAAGCAGAAAAACTACTTTAACTAAGCATTCTCTTTCTTAGAATTTGATCTGAATTTCCTTGATGAGAAATTCAATCCTATTTTGAGACATCTGTTTCAGAAAAATCAGAAATATATGCAGTTCTTGAAATACATTTGGAAAACAAAAATGCATACCAACTTTCCATCAGCAAATGAAATGCCTTGGAAGACAGTATGGGATACTGACTGAAACATATGGAAATCAAACTATAAGATAGTTCTGTAATTTGCAAAAAGATACATTTGTTTTTCAGTCACTCAGATCAGGTATACATGTAACTAAATCTGTGAAGTAAAAATGTAACACTAACAGCTACAGGTAACTACAACAGATTCCAAAGTACTCCATTGTTTGTCTTAATAAAAAAAAAACAACATTAATAATGACAGTAAAAACATGTGTCATACTCCAGCACATAACAATGGATCACATGATCCTATAGTTTATGATACATGTGCCTTGATGGATCTATTCTTCAATACAGCATGGCTAATGCAATATCATTCCTTTCCACCTAGATATATCTTCCTATATGTGTCCACAGGCATCATTTTTGTGGAAGATATAGATGAGGAGTATCTAATAAACTTGTGAAGAAGTTCAGAAAAATCATTCTTTGTTAGTTAAAATAAGGTGCAATGGAAGTGAAAGCAGATGTCAAATTTATAAGCATCCAAATGGACAAAAGCATGAGGACAAAAGAGAGAATCTGAATATACAGGATGATTGACCAAGGGGGTACAATCATAGAGTAGTGGAACAATTCAGGTTGGAAAAGACTTTTAAGATCACTGAGATAAACAGTTAACACAATAATGCCAAGTCCACCACTAAACCACATCCCTATGTGCCACATCTACACATCCTTTAAATACCTCCAGGGATAATGACTCAACCACTTCCCTGGACAGCTTATCCAGATGTCTCTGCAGAGCTTTGCTAACCTCTAGCAGACGAACACCCCCTGTCAGTTTGGTGTCATCTGTGCACTGACTGAGGGTGCGCTCAATAACCTCATCCAGATCATTGATAATGACAATAAAGAGGACTGTCCCCAATACTGAGCCCTGGGGAACACCTCTCATGACAGGTCACCATCTCGATGTAATTTCATTCACCACCACCCCCTGGGCCCAGCCATCCAATCAGTTTTTACCCAGCAAACTGTGCACCTGTCCAAGCCATGAGCAGCCAGTTTCTTGAGGAGAATGTTATGAGAAAAGGTCTCAAAGGCTTTACTAAAGTCCAGGTAAACAACATCCACAGGCTTTCCCTCAGCACTAAGCAGGTCACTTTGTCATAGATTGGCCAAGTAGGACCTGCCTTTCACAAACCCGTGCTGGCTGGGTCTGATCCTTTAGCTGTCCTGCCCGTGCAATGCCCATGCACTCAAGGTGATCTGCTCCATGACCTTCCCTGACACTGAGGTCAGGCTGACAGGCCTGTAGTTCCCCAGATCCTCCTTCTGACCATTCTTGTAGACAGGTGTCACATAAGTCAACCTCCAGTCAGTTGGGGCCTCCCTGGTTAGCCAGGACTGCTGTCAAAGGACTGAAAAGGGCTCAATGAGCACTTTCACCAGCTCTCTCAGTACCCTTGGGTGGATCCCATCTGGCCCCATAGACTTCTGTGTATCTAACTGGTATAGCAGGTCACTGATCATTTCCCCTTGGATTATGGGGGCTACATTCTGTTCCACGCTCCCGTGTCCCAGCCCAGGGGGGTGAGTACCTGGATAACAATTGGTCTTACTATTAAAGACTGAGGCAAAGGAAACAGCAAGCACCTCAGACTTTTCCTCATCCTTTGTAACTATATTTTCGCCCACATTTAAAAAAGAATGGAGATTCTCCTTAGCCCTTCTTTTGTTCTTAAAATATTTATAGAAGCATTTTTTATTGTCTTTTACAGTAGTAGATATATTAAGTTTTAGTTGGGCTTTGGCCCTTATAATTTTCTCTGTGCATAACAGC
Source organism: Lophotriccus pileatus (assembly GCA_035583135.1). Taxonomy (NCBI): domain Eukaryota; kingdom Metazoa; phylum Chordata; class Aves; order Passeriformes; family Tyrannidae; genus Lophotriccus; species Lophotriccus pileatus. Next base: position 76,017,561 of record JAWWES010000115.1, on the reverse strand, counting down.
ACCACATCCTGAGTTGCTGCCTCTTCTTCCAGAGGTCATGGACTCCCCTTTTTTCCCCCGAGTTTTGGTCAAAGCTATGTGTTCAGCCAGGCTCATCTTCCCTGACAGCTTGTCTGTCAACATGTAGGGACAGCCTGCTCCTGCAACATTAAGATTTTATTCTTAATGAATGCCCACCCTTCCTAGACTCCTTTGCCCTTCAGGATTACCTCCAAAGCCACTCTGTCAATCAGACTCCTAAGTAGACCAAAGTCTGCTCTCTTGGTAGCAGTGCTGCTGACCTCACTCCTTACTTCTCCAAGAGTCGAAACCTATCATTTCGTGACTGCTGTGCCCAAGACGACTCCAACATCACCCTCAAGTCCTTCTCTCTTCACCAGCAACAGGTCCAGAAGGGCACTGGGCCCATCATTTTATTCTTTATGGAAGCAGTTTTGATGCAGGGCATAGGCCAACTCAACTTCAGTGATTCCTCCATGTTAGATGAACCAACATCCTCATTATCATTTGGTTTCACTTGCAAAACCTCATACCCATTATGTAAGGGCACCTGGGAAGGTGCAGCAGTCACAGGGAAGTCACACTTGCTGCACTGGGCAGAAACAGTCAGCAGTGTCCCCTATTTCTAGTTACTATGTTCAGCCAGGCAGAGAGAAAATAGGGAATTCCCCATACCATGCACCCTATCTGCCTATTGGGTCTATCTCAGGGAAGATAAGGTAATAAGAAGCTGGAACATAAGGACTAAGTAAATATATCCAAGCAGGAAAACAAAGGAAAGAAAAAAATTATAAGAACTTAATAGGGACAAACATTAATAGGGACAAAATCAGAAATTCTTGTAACTACTTTTTATATTTTAATAATTCAAGATATTTCCAGCTAAGCAGTAAATATTATTGTGAAACTATTGTAAATAGCCTGTCTACTTGCTGTTGCAGTAGTGCTATTCCTAAACTGAGCTTTCCCAAACTCTCATCTGTCATGAAGTGCAAGTCACACTGTATACGTAGCATATCATCACTGAAAATAAGAACCTATTTTAGAAATCAGTCCAACAATTATACCTTTCAAGGTCAGGAAAACCTAATTCTGTTTGATTTGGTTTTCAATTCAAATGGTTAACTACTTTTGAAACTAAACCATAGCCAATCCAAAATTATCAAAGTAGTGATGGGAATGCAGTGATTAGTTCCCAGTCTGGAAGACAGAAACCTTAATGGTCTACATTAGGAAAAAAAAAAAAAAGTATTTCTCTAAGCATCATTCTAACAACTTGCAGTCATGCATGGCCACATATACAACTACAATGGTTCTGAACAGAGCACATTAACAGGGTATTGTGGTAAATATATAATAATCTTTCATTAAAGGACAATAAGCACAATTTAATGTAAAAAATCACATTCAAGGGAGACATTAGTGTGTTAGTAATTACTTTTTCTTCAGAAACTTACATTTTATGTCACTTAATATGATGGACAATAGATATGAGTTATGCAACAAAATACAAAAATATGTTCTGAGTCCCTATTTAAAAGTGAGTAGAAGGTTTATGCTTGGCAAAATGAAGTCTACTGTTTGTTAAAGCACTGAGAACCAACATGCCTTTCTTCCTCATTCAACAATGTATCTGATAAGCCCATGTTTCCAAATTCAAACTTAACTTTCCTTCTTTACATAAAATTTACATACTATTTATTTAAATGTATTTGAGCCTCCTAATCATTTTTGTATACTGGTTGACACAATAAATAATTCATAAGGACTTGCTTTAACTTTTATGCTTAGATACTCAATTTCTGGGCCTCCACGTCAAGAAAAGCATTGAGGTGCTGGAGTGTGCCCAGAGAAGGGCAATGAAACTGCTGAAGGGTCTGGAGAGTAAATCATACGGGGAGTGGCCGAGGGAGCCTGGAGAAGAGGAGGCTCAGAGGGGACGTTATCACTCTTTACAACTACCTAAGAGGAGGCTGTAGCAAGGTGTGGGTTGGTCCTTCTCCCAAGCAGCTATCAACAGAAAAAGAACAAACGGCCTCAGGCTGTGCCAGGGTATGGAAGAATTTCTTCATTGGAAGGGTTGTTAAGCATTGGAGTGGGCTGCCTAGGGAAGTGTCAGAGTCACCACCCCTGAAAATGTTTAAGTAATGACTGGACGTGGCAACTAGTGCTATGATTTAGTTGACATGATGGTGTTTAGTCAAAAGGTTGGACTTGATGATCCCAAAAGTCTACTCCAACTTTAATGATTCTATGATTTTATACATGTAAATCTTATACTTATAAAGTAAGGAAAACTACATAGTTTACACTCTCTCCATTACTGAAAATTTTGTTTCTTTTAATTCTGTTAAGAAGGACAATCCTGTACCTTTACTTTGGTAGTATTTTCATAGAAACAGAATAGTTGAAAGGGACCTCTGGAGACCGTCTAGTTCAACTACCCTGCTCAAAGCTGGATCAGCTAGAACAGATTGCTCAGGGCTCTTCTGACAGTTTAATTGGATAGGGAGGGAGAACTCCAGGACCAGGGGTTTCAGCCCTGCACCCTGGAGGGGATAGGTGCTCCCCCATTCCCCCACCCACGTGTTTCCATGGCTGCCGCAGAGACAGCACGCGCTGGGCCATGAGGAGGGGAGGCAAGAGAGGGTTTATTATTGGGGTGTTGACATACATAGGTTCCAGGAGGATTCACAGAGTAACCAATTACAAGTCAGGGGTTACAGGAACACCAATCGCAGGAAGGGGTTAACAATCAATAGAAAACTTCCTGATATCTTCTCAGGACATTCCTGAGACAGAGATAACACTTGCTGAGGGGGGCCCTGGGCAGAAGAAGGCACTCTAGCAAAGAGACTACAAAAAGCCATCTTGAAACATGTTTAAACAATAGTTTCTCATATACTGCAGATCCAACTGCCACAGGCTCTCTGTCCAATTGGGCTTTAACTGATGAAGACTCCACAGCCTCCTTGGGAAACATGTTCCCATGTTCAACACCCTCACAGTAAAAAAATAAAAGAAAAAGGGCTTCATACTCAGATAGAGCTTCTTGTGCTTCAATTTGTGCCCTTTACATATTGTTCTAGTCTCTAATTGAGTAGACAACACTGGCAAGAGTCTATTAGAGAGAATAACACGTAACAATTTTCTCAGTGGGAACAAGGTGATACAAAGCACATTTCTTTGACAGAATTAGAATGACAAAGGTAACCTTTATAGCCAGTGAGAATAAAACAACCCTGATAGGTGAAATTAGCCCAAGAACACAGCTGAGCTTAACTAGTCTACTTCACAGTCTATAAAATAGGTTGTCCTTTGTCAAGTCCTTGTAAGGTCACAGTTACAGCCTTGTCTCTAATTCTAGGCATCATACTTCAAGAAAGACCCTATCAGCTACAACAAAGCATGAGGAAAAAAAGAACGATGAGAGGTTTATTGGCAAGCCCTCTCAGGACAACTGAATGGTCTCGGTTACTTAGCCGGAGGTACAGAAGACTACAGGCAAAAGAGGAAACAACGAGATGATATTCATGATATACACAATGCATAAATACATATTGTTTCCTTAAGGGGATTTGTTCTTCGTGCCTGTGGCAGGCAGAACTAGGGATAATACTTTTGCATTCAGCAAGGAAGATTCAGATTAGATATTGGAAAAAAAGTGTCTTCTGCAAAGGTACTGGTGCACTGAATTAGATTGCTCTGGAAAGCATCAATCTCCAAAAGTGTAAACACATGGAAATATATATTTGAAATGACATAAATATGGGTTCCTGTTGATCACAGTCTAAATGACCTCTCAAAATTCATGTAGTCTTATAAGCCCTTAATATTAGAATTAAATAAACATACACTTATTAATAATACACGCATTTAGATAAAGCTAATCTGTACTGATTTAAAAATAAATCAAGAAACATCAGCTTATCTCTTGACAAAAATAAAATTAAATACTGTCTAGCCAGAGGAAGGACTAAAATTAATATGCATTCTTGAGAGTAAAAATCAAAACTGGATAAAATTCTAGAATTATAAACTATGTGATGTTTTTCTTAAGAGCTAAAGTAGAATGAAATTACTCCCTGAGGAACAGAATAATAACTGGAGTCAGTTTTTTGTTGCAGAATTAAAGCAACACCGCTGTGCTGCTGATGCTGACCCAGTATTTTAGGCTTCCTTAATCTATTTTTTCCTAGATCTATGATTTATGACATCTGAGGACTGACCTTTAAATTTCCACCCTAACAAGCAGGTTTATTTTCACTCCTTGGTAATAAAAAATAAAGGCCTCCAGGCCAGCATGTATTAACTTCTTTAAGCATACCACACTGTCTCACATATAATCTCCTAGAATTTGTTACAAGCAACACTATTTGACGTCTAGCTAGTTTCTAGTCTTCTGAAACAAATCTAATTTATACAATCTAATGTACCTTATTTTGCTACTTAACAGTTATTTCTAAAGGCAGCTGAAAACTACCCTGCTGAATCAAACTGGCTTCTGAAATGCAATGCAACAAAGAAAAACATAGATTTTTTTTCCAACATGACTAAAAAATAAGTATATCTATTAATCTTAGTCTGTCAAACACCACACATATCAGCCTTACTACTAAAAAACTATAAATGTCAAAATATCTCATTGACATTGAAGTTAATGAAACGTTGAAGTTAATGAAAGCTGTTATTTAGATGAATTCTTTTATAGAGGCCAGACTTCAAGGTAGATATTATATACATTGAGTCTGGGATATGGTGGCTTGAAATCCACATGGCTGCAGATACATATGTCCACATACTTATAGCATAAGAAAAGATGACTATTTTGTCTTTAGATATCAAATTGTGTTAATGTAACATCAGAATTTAAAGACAGTTGTTTGATTAGATGCATTTCTCTAAATTATTCTGAAAGTGTATATTGTTCTATGTCAGTTTCTGAGGTAGAGGCACCTCTGAGAGCAATCTCAGTTTAGTCATTATGTTACTCCCAAATCTTCACTTTCTCTTTTAACTTAAAGAGGAAAGAACGCGGGCCACTGAGGTATAGCCCAAAGCAATGGACAATGCAAAGTCATATGGAGAGATGAAATCTCCAAGAGCATCATAGCATTTAGGGAGAACTTGCCATTATGATGATTCACAGCCTTTAAAAATGCAGATTCACTTGGAATACCAAAATGAAAGACACCATTTCAGCTAACAGGTGCTTCAGACTTCCATTATGTCAATAAAACACAAAAACGACCCCGAAACCCCTACAGTAACTGAGTTATATGATTTTACAGGTAGTGGCCTACTTCCCTTTCTTTAGCAACACTGATGAGTAGGCAGCCAGTGGGCAATGAAGAACCGACAGTGGTGACAAGACCCCTCATTTCTCCCTATGTATTCTTACATTATAAGAAGGTTCAATTACACTTCTAAGTCTAGACTCATCACTTCAGTCCAGAAAAAGCAAAAGCTGCATCACTGGCTAGGTTCATAGTAAATTTGACTGAGAGTTACTTATAGTAAGTTACCGTTACGATATCAACTTCCTTTCTGAAATTTATCCATGTTATTTAAAAAAAAAAAGTATATCTAATAAATACAAATTATAAAGATGCAAGAAGGTGTTAAATTCACTGAGGCATATTAAATAAAAATGTATGAGTGCTAGTATTACAGACAATAAGCCAATACCACTTGACACAACTGTTCAAATGCTTGAAATTTTGACAATGGATATTCCTAATAGAGTTTAACACAGATGAAAAATACACTTTTCGTTAGCTTCATAAAGGGCTAAAGCATTTTGCTGAAGTGGAAGAAAAATTATGATAGGAAAAAAACAAAGCAAAGAAACAAGGGATAATTTTCCTAAGGTGCTTATTTACTTATAGAACCTTGTGCGAACAGCAACAATTTGAGCAGACATTCACCATTCCAGTCTCAATATAGCAGTGAATTTTTAGAAAACTCATTAAGTGAGGTTATCAAATCCGTCAGAAGATGAATGTGCACATACCCTCATGCATTTAATGTGCTAGATTAAGACAATTTGCAAGAATGTGTGCCGAAAAATGAGTTAGCATTCTTTCTAATTGAAATGGGTTATGGAAATGAAGGAAAAGATAACCAGCACTTTCCACTACATTTGACCAAAGAAGGACTGCAGTAGGATAAAATCTTTTCAGCTATTTAGGTCTGTAAAACTCGGGATGCCAGAACTAGATAACTTAGACTTGTAAACATGTGTACCCTAGACGTGACAGTGACATCCAAACACTGATCCAAAAGGAATTGGCAAGATAAAATGACTTTACTTCCTGACAAACATGTAATACACGTTTATTCCAGCAGGACATTTGAAAAAGTGGTTGTTGGTCTCATCATTCAAAAAGTGATGAAAAGTTCTAAGTTACTTCAAAAAACGATTAGTTTAAGGGAAAAATAGAGGTTCATCCAATGACTAATTAAAATGACGGAGGCATTCATCTGACTCATTGGTTAGTCACAGTACCATAAGCAGTAAAAATAGTGTCTCATCAGTCTTTTAAACATTTATTCCTTATTTTACTTGAAATTGATACTTAATCACTTTTCTAGTATACAGAAGGCACTTATTACACAGGGAAAACTCAAAGAATAGAAAGTTTATAAAATCTCTGTCAATCTCTCCTACATATTAGGAATGATTCATTATAATGGGCCATGAGCAGCAGGGTGACTCTGAGTGGAAACCTGTAATTAACTTTGTTTCATGTTTTATTGATAGTATTTTTTGTTTTCTGAGATCTGATCATGCATCTTGAGCAATGTGCAAACCTATGGATCATACTGTGCTTAGATGCCCTGGAACTGGGGGATATGTGCAAAACTAAATAGATCAGATGGAAAATGTACCACATCCCTTGAGATCTGTATATACATTTAAATTCTCCCTTTTCTGACACCTGTTTGATGTTCTGTCTCAAAGCACACTTTACATTTAATGTGAAACATGGAAGTCAAAGTTCTTTTTCATTGTCTTGAGCCAATATTTACATATATCCATCATGGGCATGCTAAGATAGAATAAGAAAAATACATATTTTCACTTAAAAACAAAAATTTGTACTTTGAAATGTTATAGATCTTATACTTCAAAGCAAATTTAGAGTTGCAGACAATCTGCAGATACAAACTTGAGGAGAGATGCCTGGGTGTGAATGAGCTTTCTGTTACCCTGGAAACAAGTCATACACAAATTGGGGAAAAATATGATACTTTTTTTTTTTTTTTTAATATGGGTAATTTGGCAAAGCTAAAGACAAATTTACAAAATCCTAAAAGACCTTGGATTATTATAAACAGATGGTGTGAAAGGCATTTGAAATCCCTCCTGTAAGCTGTGTTCTACTTCATATAAACAATATCAGCAGAAGCTTACAAACTAGGATCTTCTTCCAAAATGTTTTGATCCTAGTCTTCACATCTGGTATCATATTCCTGATCCTATAGTATACTCCTATGATACATCCAATTCATGTTTCTAAACTTCAATAGCTTCCTTAACTATAAAGCCTCAGTTAAAGGGGCCCCCTGTAGTGTGATGAATGAAGCAAATGTTATTGGGAAAAAAACAAACCAACCCACAGTACAGTTGCATAACTAAGGACTGCATTAGAGACATAAAAGAAAGAAATTAAAAATGCAGAACCACAAATATTTTTGAATTTTGTAACTATTATAGAGAGTGATGAGGTGGCCCCTGAAGAGAAAGCTCAGGGGAGACCTCATCACACTGCAATAAAAGAGGGTTGTAGCTGGGTGGGGGTTGATCTCTTGTCCCAGGCAGCTATCAGTAACACAAGAGGGTGCGGTGTTAAGTTCTGCCAGGGGAGGTTTAGGTTGGATATTAGGAGGAAATTCTTTACAGAGAGGATAATCAGGCATTGGAATGGGCAGCTCAGGGAAGTGGTGGATTCACCGTCCCTGGAGGTTTTTAGGATGAGGCTGGATGTGGCACTGAGTGCCATGGTCTAGTAACTGTGGTGGTAGTGGATCAAGGGTTGGACTTTATGATCTCAGAGATCCTTTCCAAGCCAGCTGATTCTATGATTCTATTGAGTGGTCAATTTGACAGACTTCATGCTATCCCTTCAAAACTCTTTTCATGCATCTATACTTATTCAAATTCAGACTTGGCTAACGGTGGAAGAAGAGGAAGCAAACTGACAGTGTCGCAGACAAATCTAAAACTGACTATATAGAAGAACCTCTTAATTAAAACCAAATCAGGAAAATAAGTGATGGATAATAGTGATGGAAGCAGAAGCATTCTGTCTGAAACACACTGACAAAACTGGAATATGTGTGAACTGAACCACAATTCTGTATATTGGCAGCCACAGGCAGTCATAGAAGCGTGAGCTATGTTTTAAAAACTCATAGACTTGTTTAACAATCATGAAGTTTATGGAAGATTTTACATGTTTTCCCATTGTCTTTTAGTTCTTCAGTTTTAATAGCACATTTAATTTACATTTCCAAGCATTCTTCTGGCAATATGAGAGGCAGATTCTTGATTGACAGAAAACCTCTTGATTCTGTGAGTTAAGGGTTTGTGACAATGTGCTAAAAAATATGAGCATTGCAATGAAATCCCAAGATGGAAAGCATTGCTGCAGTATTATACTGTTTTGAAATAGTTTTTCTTATTTAGTACAATCATTAGGGAATTTTTTCTCTACTCTTTCAAATAAACAGTTCCCTAATTTGACAATCTAAGCTGTTTACAGTGACTTTTAATAGCTGTCTATCAATAGCTCATCTTTTCAAGCAATTTAAAAGTCACACAGGCATATATGTCATTCAACTTTTATTATGATCATCTACTGTGAGTTATAAAGCACTGAAAATTTCCTATGAGACAAAACATATAACACAGTGAAGGTCTAATCTACTTTGAATAAATTACCAACTTCATGCTATGAGTCATTAAGTCATAGTAAGAGTTAGTAAAAGCCTGCAGGAGTAAGCCCAAGTTTGCAAACCAGGAAAATCTGAATCAAAAAATTCTACATGTATCAGAACTTTGACCCATATCTTTAAAATTACTTAAAAAAACCTCCAACCCACCAAAAACCAAATCAAACCAACAAACAAAAAATGAAAACAAAAACAAACAAACAAACAAAACCCCTTGGTAAGTACATATTTTTATAAATAATGATAATGAGTAAACACCTTCCTCACATGAGCAATGCTAAACCAGATGCTACCATGTAGCTAACTCTCATTGGCTTAAGCAGACCCTATTCCAAAACCCCTGCAGATATTTGGCATAAAGATGACAAAATAGGACTTATTCCTGTAAGTTTCTATTCTTGGGATCTTTCTCACATTAAGGAAAAATGCTGATTTTTTTAGCCAAATATCAGGAGAATGGAGATGTGGATCACTTGGGTCTGTAGATGGAACTCAGAATAATGATAGTAGGTTACTTTTCACTAAAAATTTTGAAATATGCTTTTATACAATTTTCTTAGCTGCAAACAAGAAAAGCAACAAAAGAAAAAGGGTTATCCAAATTGGTTTCCTTTAATAAAAATCATAGAACAAAATGCAGTTCTAGCCAATGAGTATTTTTAGTTAAACAAATTATTCAAATCAGTCCAACTTCTGAAATGTTCAAAACAAAGCTCTTATTTTATATATATATATATATACATATACACACACACAGAGAGATCTTTTGAGTTGTGTTTCATTGTAAAAACTAAGTGAATAATGGAAAACGATTTCTTGTATTAATCTCTCATGTGCATCCATTAAAATGCAAATAACCTTTCAAAATATACTTCTTTACATCACTTTTTTCAAATTTCTGATAACCTTTCAGGAATGTTTTGAAAGCAGTCAGTGTTGCAGCTGTTTTATCCCTTCTCCAAATCACAGTCTTTTTCTCTTCTATACAGAAGAAATGAGGGAGATGCTATAATCTATTCCAGTGCTACTCAGTTGATGCATTTGCCAATTAGTGTACAAACCATCCTCTGAGAGCAATATTTAATTACTGCAGATATTTAGATGATATCATGGTATCCCAACCAAGCCTCAAAAACTTTTAAAATTACCTAAGTAACATTTTATTTTTCTTAATTATTAGTCCACTCTTTCTAAAAACCAAGGTCTCTAAATTAAAGAAATGTGGTGGATGATTTTTTTTTTTTGCTACCATCAGCAAAAAGTTTTTCTGCTATGAGCTTCTGTCAAATAAAAAAGCTTAGTAGGCCACTAATGGCCATGACCTGTGGCAGGCTTGTTGTACCAAGTAACTGAATTATTTCCTTTTCTAAATCTCCAAACATGCCACTAAGAATGCTAGGTCAGCATATATAGTAAACAAATCACCAATCACCCAACAACTGCTGCACCATCTGCCTCCAGAATGAAAGATCTCTTCCCTAGCTTGAACTTGTGGGCCTTGAATTTGACCCTGTCTGAACTTTTGTTATGTTAACAAATGATTTTGATGGTAAAACTGTGAATCTACATACAAGCCTGGTGAGGGAAACACATTAATAAGTAATTACTTACTAAGTCGGGTTGCTTGACCCAAGCATGCAAGCTCTCTAAATTTATTTCCTCACTCTTCCATATTGTCACTGCAGCTTTAATTTTTCCCTTCGCTTCCATGAATCCATTTATACTGATCGCATCACTGCTCTTGGCAATTTATTCAATATTTCTAGTATTCTTTGCATGAAATAGCTCTGCTGGAATTCCTGTTTATTTCTAATTTCATTTTGTTTCCACTGTTTTTTCAAACAGCATGTTACAGTTAATTAAAAACAGATACATTTGCTATAGGAAATGTTTGCAAATTGATACTTTTTTTTTCTTTAGCAATGTTTTGAAACTGTATGTTATTAATGAAGTTACACAAATAATTACCCTAAATCTCATATTCAGGTAATTGCAAAAATAAAATGAACATCTGTTATTACAAATGCATAATGCCAAGTCATAACGTGCAGGTTAAGGGTTAACACAAGTAAATTGGACATGGTCCATAAACACAAGATAAATTATTGTATGGTAGTGTAATTATATTCTAAGCCTTATGTTAATTATAATTTATATCAATTCAATAATTAAAGAAAACAAGCTCTTCCCTTGGTTTTCTATTCAGATTCTTCTGTGTACTAAATTATTCTGTGTCAGCTAGGCTGGCACTGGACCATAAATCTGACAGCAATGCACAGTGATAATATTTTTAATATCTGAGAGAAAGCTTAGTCTATATGTTAGATTGGAAACAAGTGTTTTGCTAATTAAATGGGGTCAAAAACAAACAAGATAGAGTTAAACAGGGCATAGAAAATCCACTTTTTGGCTGTCCAAAGAATTCAATGACATATTTATTCCTTTACAGATACTGACCCAAAGTCTTACTTTGCAAAACTAAATTAGAATGGGATAGATTCTCTAAGAACAATTCTAGAAAAATCGTAAAATCTCATCATATAAATGTGTGGCTGAAAACAACTTTCAGAAATATATTATACCTTTCCTTTCATAAAAATACAATATTTTTTATATCTCCTTTATACAAAGATATTTTTAAAAACAATTTAGATTCTGACACACCTACAGACATACACTGAATGTGCTGATAGTGAGTATGAAGAAGTTTTACCAGAACATCACCTGAGTAATCTTCTCTACCCTCACAGTTAGAAGATTAATCCTAATATGTAACCTATCTCCATTCTGCAGATTAAGGCAATTACCCTTTGCTTTCTTTAAAAATAATGGAAGCATTGTCTATGTCCTCCTCATAATCCTCTTTTCATTAGGATGGTAAAGAGATAAGTGAGGCAAAATTCTATGGAGAGGTAATCTCTTTTAAATGGATATAGTGGTAAAAAGCTAAACTTGGGGGCACTGTGCTTCTTTATCAGATCTGAGGAGAAGCAGGTCGATCTAGACCGAATTGAGAATGGACAGGTGTTCTGCTGTTGTTTCCTTTAAATGTGGAAGGAAAACTTTATGAAATAATTTGATCCAGGCATAATGATACTGAACTGAATAAACAGGAATTATCTTTCATATCTTTGCATTTGTCTCCATTATTAGCATGTTCTGACTCACCTTTTGCCACCTTTAGGTTCCCTCAGGTTCCTGATTTGATAAGTGGATAGGGATGTAACCTATGGCTACAATGAAAAATGTTGGCGAAAATGAAATCAACAACATGGCCTGATATATCTTGTCCAATCACTTACAATATATAGAGCAGTTGCTTTCAATCATATATTTTATGGTGATTTCACCTTTATCTGCAATTCCTAAGAAAAAGATCTTGTCCGTTCAGCTTCTAGAGTGGTTCCTTTGCTTCCCCACTGTTTTCAATTAAATCATGAGAATGGTGTTTAGGAATCTCTGAAATGTTTTCTTAGTTGTTAAAGGTCCATAGAGCAAGAGATTTGTCAGTCACTGATCTAAGACACGAGTGTCCAGAGGTGGATTCATTTGCAAGATACATTCTGATGTAGCTCTTTTCAGAGTCCTTTCCCACAAATCCCTGCATTAAAGGACACAGACAAATGAGTCTAGCCTGAGATTAAGTGAAGTGAATAGATCAGGAGAAACCAGTGGACAGGACATAAGTAATTGCTGAATATAAAAAATAACAAAGTGAGAAGTTGGTAACATTTGCTGATGGAGGAATCTAACAGATGGTTAAGGGGGTTGGTGGGTGGAATTTGACAGGTAACTGGGAATGCTTCAGGATGTGGAGTCTTGCAAGGCCAAAATTACTTGAGTAACCTCCCCATGTACGTGTCTGCAAATAAACTTAGACTGGAATTTCTATTGACAAAGTAAAAAGGACTAAGTGATATCATTAATTTCAGTCTTCTGCATATCACAGTAATCAGTGAAGGTGCAGAGGGCTGAATGACTGTACACTTCTTGCTGTAGATAAATGGTCATTTAAAAGTAGCTCTGGTGTTGTACGGGTCAAGCTGCAAGAAAGCAGAATACAGCATCAAAATTGAATTGAAGTACTTAAGGGTTATTCTTGCTCTAACTCTGATAATGTTTATTTCCAATGGCTCTCATTACTTTCTTTGTGTGGTCTGAACACCCTGTGCAGATTAAGCAAGACACATTCTACCGTGGAAGTTCTAGCTTGATGGTAATGACCGAAGAGCAGTGTGGGAAAGTGGCATTTTGGTTCCAGTGCTCCTCAGACTGAGCTAATGAAACTGGAGTACACAGAGGACAAACACCTGAGCTCGTTTCCTATGCATGATGTTCACCTTCACTGAATTCCAGAGTTGCACATTAAGGGGTTTTTCAATTTTACAGCAAGACTCTACAGCAGTATGGAATGTTATGCTACTTACCTGCCTGCTACAGCAGGCTATACAGATGAGCAATAGAATTTTCTTGAATTCAATCTTATTTTAATTATTCATAAGCTATTTTACATAATTATTAGGACTGCAACAAGCATAAAAATGTTACATTCAAAAGTAATCTACTTTTTTTATATATAGATAACTAACTTATAGACTGCAGTTGTTTTGGAGCTTTTTGTTTGTGTTTTGGTTTGCTTTGCCTTTTTTACTGTGGAAAAATGTGAAGTAAGGTGGAAAACCTTTCCCCTGGTGGAAAAGGATCTCCTCAGTGAATATTTAATGCAAACTGGATAAGTTTATGGCTTGTGATGGGATGTACACATCAGCACTGAGTCATCTGGCAGATACCACTGCAAGGCCACTCTTGATAATCTTGGAACAATTACGGTGACTGGGAAACGTGCCTGAACACTGGAGGAAAGCAAATTCTACCCCTATTCTCAAAATGGAAGACACAGGGAACTACATGCCAGTCAGCCTCATCTTGATCCCTGAAAAGGTAATGGAATAGCTAATCCTGGAAAGACTTTTCAGGCGCATGAAAGACAAGCCATCAGGAATAGTCAACAGAGCCTCATCAAGGGGAAGTCATGCTTGATCAGCATGATAAACTTCTATGATGAAATGACTTGCATAGTAGATGAAGGGAGACCAGTGGATGTTGTCTACCTGGACTTCAGTAACACCTTTTACACTGTCTCCAGTGATATCCTCTCAGACAAACTGTTGATGTATACACTGGATGAGGAGACAGTGAGGTAGACAAAAACTGGCTACATGGCTGTGTCCAGGTGGTGGTGGTCAGTGAAACAAAGACTAGTTTGGCCAGTAACTAGTCATGTACCCCAAGGGTCAGTGCTATGTCTGATCCTGCTTACAAATATTGATTACTAAAAAAAAAAATCTAAATCATTCATTAGTAACTCAGATCCATGCCCTGCAGCAATTACTACAATATTTTTCTTTTCTGAATTGACCATTCTGTACTTAATTTCAGCTCTTTGATATATAGTCATTTATATTTTATATTATTTATGGCATCATTATTTTCTTAAAAGAAACCAGTTATAAGCCTCCAGATAAACATAGAAATCCAGGGGTAATCAGAGTAAGGTTTTTTTCACATCATCTCTAGTGTTAGTGGCAATAAGGGTCTAGTCTTATGTTCTTTAACAGCATTTATATTTTAGATGCCAGCTGAAAAATGTCTTCTTAAGTTGTCTTTGTTCCCTGTTTAATCACTTTCCATCCAGTTGGCCAGACGGCCTTTGCTGGCCTTTGAAGTCTGAACTGGCTATGTAGGAAATTGAAGTACCTATTTTAAAGTCCCTCCCTTAGTTAGACTTTGTCCTAGGCCAGTTTTTTTCCTTAGAAAAAATGTGACAAAAATTCAAAATGTGACAGGAAAACCTGCTCCTGATCTGTTGATTACACTGGAAAATAGGTGGTTTTTTTCAATTCACTCATGCAGCATTTCTGAGTTCTTTTCTACTGTAAAGTCTCTGACAGGAAAAGACCACAAATTAGACAGCAGATGTCCTCTACCCTCTTCTCTCCACTCCTTCCATCATAATAGCATAGATGTGCCAATTACTGCTAAGTAGTCTTATAGTTACTAAGCACAGAAGATACCCAAAGCACATTCTTCGAAGTTGTGCCAAGGTCTGGCTACTGAGCTGGCACAGAAATAGAAGTGGAACTCTAAGTATTGAGGCTGGAAAACTGTATTCCTCCTTAATCAGAGGATTGGAGAGAGATGATGCTTTGCTGTAAGAACACACTAACACAGAGCTAGCACTGAGCAGATGTGATTGTCCTTTCTGCTTTTTAATTCTCATCTATATTAGCAGAACAAATAAAGTTCTTTGATGATTGTCCCCAGGTAAAGATATTATAAAAGACAGAAGTCAGAAAGAAGTTACCAAAGCAATGTTACATCCAATTTGTTGTCTGCACTGCTTTTTGCAACTCACTTCAGCTATTTACTGGAATTGAGAGTTCTTTCAAAACACAGTGGTACAGGAAAGCGCTGTCCAGCACATAAAGAAGATATTAATGAAGATGGCAATTGCTCCTACTTGATTTTCAAAGAACTTTATGCAGCTTCATATCTAAAAAGGGTGGTAAGCACATATAATATTTTAGTCATGATGAAGTACTTTCGAGGAAAAATTATTACATGATAAATCTGAAGTTAAAAAACAAATTTACTTTGGTAGACTTTTTTTTAGTTTTAACATGGATCGTATCAGCATGGTCCCATAATGAGTTGCATTAGTGCCACTAAAGTGCTGGAAAAATGAACGGTCTATCTTGAACAGGAACGTCCCAAGTGGGTGTCAGTGGTGTAACCTATGACTAACATAGTTATGGTGTGAATCAACAGATATTCTTATATGAATATTTCCCACTGTTCGTTAATCCATCTGTGTAGCAAGAATATTCTATATACTCTGCTCTATTTTAGCACACAAATAGAAATATCTTTTCAAGTGTTTTTCCTTCAGAAATAGCTTTATAAATTGTGTATCTAATCTATCATATATTAAATGTATTACATGGATCCCCCCACTGCATGGGGATATTATTTATTATTGGTATCCCTATTTCTTGTCCCAAAATGAATTTATTTGCCACCAAAATCCATATTAGTTACTGTAGTTGCTAACACCAGTTTTTGGATTTAATAGTTGGTTAGCCATTGGTTGCTATTTAAAAGGGGTATGTGCAGTGCAAAACCGGTATGTAGCTGTCACAACAAACATTGCTCCTTTACCATTCAGTCCACTGCATAATCTACAACAACGACTTTAAATATAGTTTCAGAGAAAGCACATTCAATAATAATTGTACACTGTCTCAGGCAAAAAAAATTGCATTGTTTATACCACCATGAAGTTGTGTAAAGATAGAAAAAAAATCCAGATTTTCTTACTATCTGGGCCAACACACCTGCTGTAACAGGAGGTACACTGACTACGTTCTTCTGTAACAATATACTTATATTTTTAGTACATGAAATTTCAGCATTGCAATGATTCCACTTTGGTCCATAGCCAATATGCTATGAGAAACACAAATCTTAGTGCTGAATGCCTGGGCAATTTCGTGTTTCATCAGCCAAATATTTTAGAACTGTAGGAATCAAGGCTTATAGGACTTGAAATTGCTTTGATGAGACTTTATACTCTGTATTACTTGTACAGGAAGACTGAAAAATAACATTTCTTAAAATTAAACAAACTTGTGAAGAAGAATGACAGTAACATACATTAAAACTTACTATCCATGCATTTCCTTTGATTTCGTTCGCCGGGCTAAAGTGACCATGTGTGAATATCGATCCCTATCATACTCTTACTGTATTTGACTGGAGTTTCAGTATAAAGGTAATATTTTAATGTTGAATGGTTTATACTGTCTTACATTTGATATAGTGGAGATTTGTTGTCAGGGGAACAACAATAACGAAATGCTTTCTAAAAAGAATAGAGTGCCAGAAAGGAGTTTGTTGGTTTATCACTTTCTGCATGTTCAATGCATAAGCTTTCGAGATCCTGTCTATGGCTTGAGGACATATCCACCTAAGTTTGTTAGGTCTTCATGATGCAAACACATCTGACAGCACACTGTGCATTCTCTCTGCATGAGAATGCGCTGTCTTTACACGGCATAACGTACACTTGTTTTTTTCTTACCCAGTGTACTATTTTACCTGGTGTTCTGTAATAGTAACCTGCTAATATTTACTTTTCCTTAGGATCCCCATCACAGATGCAACCATCCACTGTTGGGAAGAAGGAGACAGCAGGGGAGAGGAAGGAGTATACTGAGTTTTTTTTGTTAACTTGCATCCTTCAATCATTACCACTGTTATGCTTTTGTAAGTTATTAGTGTTATGAGAGATGTCACTATAAAACATAACAATGTGTGATGGTAACTGTGCCATTAAGGTCTCTAGTGGAACATTAATTATTGATCTTTGCCTCAAGAGCATCATAATGTTGCATTAGACCCACAATGAACTGTTCACCTTACAAGCATTAAACTGAACTATGTCACTCAAAGGTGACAAGGTTTAACTCTGCTACCATATTCAGAGCACTCCAAAGACTGCAACAGAATTGGTAACACTGCCAAACCTGCCTAGCAAAAACAGGATGTCTGACATAAACTACCTTACTGTTGGACTGGATATTTTTCTAACTCATTCTCAGTTTCTTATTCCTTGTTCATCTGAGTTCCCTTGCTTCCTGCAAACAATGCTTTTAGCAATAAAGGTCCAGGGGACGGTTTATCACTCTTAAGTGAGTGGTGCTGTGGTCAGTTCTCTTGGTATCATTCAGGAATGAGAGAGATTTGCAAGCCAGTAGACCTCTCTGGCAGGTATTCTACCACAAGTAAATAGTGGTACTGCTGCAGTGACATGTTCTAAGCACATATGTGGCAGAAAACCATTCAGAACCACTCACTGGGAGAAAGTAAGGTCTCCTCCTGCTGCAGTGCCACCAAAAAAAGCCTCTCTCCTTGGCTTTTCAGTAATTTTGAAGTTTTCTTCATTAACTTGAGCTACTGCTCTTGGGCTCTATCAGCCCTGCTGATAGAGAAACTGCCTGGCGTGTTGTTTTATCATGTGGTGTCACATACCACAGCCATCATCCTCTAGTCGCTGCTATTTATAAACATATTCCTTACTTTAAGCATTAGCAACTGGCTCATGGTAGGACTAGAAAAATACTTTAGGTATCTAACTTTTACTCACCTGTGACTATATCTAATTTTGTTTAACCCTTTTTCCTCTGTCACCCCCATTTCTGTCTCACAGAATATTCATTTCTGCCTCCTATGAAGTTTGTGCTGACTTTGAGGAAGCATGTTTCTACTTCTGGCCATTCTTAAACCTAAAGACTACAGACCATACTTTTTATGTTCAAAGAAAGATCAGGTAGAAAAGTAATTTTTCAAACAACATTTTTCTAACTGTAATTGCCTTTTCTCTGTAATTTTTCCCCTTGCTGACAGCCATTAAAAGAGTGTTCACTGACTGATGTGGTGATGTTGGTCAAACCTGGCCCTAGGGATGACATTTCAGCCTGAGCAGGTAAGGAATCAGTCCATGGGGCTGGCAGATTTATTCTCTTCCTGTTAGTATCCTCAAATTACAATTGCTCTGTTTTGAGACAGTGCTGTTGCTACACTGTGGCAGGTTTTCAGACAAATCACAAAAATTCATAGTAGTAGAGAATTTAGTTCTGATACATAACAGGATGAAAACATCTAGATTAGACTGAGACTTCCTAAGGGAAATTAAATCACAGATACATTATTCTATAAAAAACAGTCCTTGTCGCTTAAGCAAATTTCCAGCTCTTTGTCACCTGCATAAAGTTTAAAGGTTTAGATTCTGCTGCACTTTTGGGTTTGTTTTTTTTCTTTGTTTGTTTGGGTGGGGGTTTTTTGTTTGTTTTTTTTGTTGTTGTTTTTGTTTTGTTTTGTTTTTAATTATTTGTTTTGGGGTTTTGTGGGGTTTTTTGTGGGTTTTTCTGTTTGTTTTTTTTTTTGTTGTTTATTTGTTTGGGGTTTTTGTTTGTTTGTTTTGTTTTGTTTTGTTTCCCTTTCATTATCTTAATGATTGTTGAATAAGTATTAAGTAAATTTTTGTTCTAGAGTCTCTCCAAGAGACTTGAAAGAAATAAACAAAGGGAAAAAATGCAAGATTCTCAGCTTCTGAACTAGGAGGCAGGAGCTACAGAGCGCAAGCTGTCTGAATCAGCTGCAACACACAGAATAGATGTACTCCATTGGTGACACTGTAATGTTCTGTCAATGAGGTTATGTCAGGAAAAAACTCTATGGATATAAAATCCCACTGCTTGACTGGTACAAGCTGGCAAAATCTGTATAATGGATACAGCCATGCCAGCAAACAAGAGGTTTTTCTCAGCTTAGCCTGTGACCTGACAAAGCTTTTGTGAGCAAAGCTCTCCTTTTACCACATACACAGTATCTCCACTAGGGAGTTCTTTCAGCATGTGTGAAGACAGCATATAGTGAGAAAAATCTGTGCTGTAGTTATGGGTATGTTAAACAACTTACTAATAATCATGTAGAGGACATACACAGGGAGAATGAAAAAAATACAGAATTCACTAGGCACTGGAAAGAAAACATAAAACACTAAGAGAAGCCTTCCAGCTCCTCTAAGACTCGCCCAATACTTAATTTCATGATCTCTGGTATCATCCACAGCACTTATAACTGTACAACAAAAGAAAGCATGATAAGCTTGCTATTATTTTCTTTCTAGATTACGCCATTTTACCTCTGTGAAATAGCAAGATGACTTGAATGCAGAGAATTTCACTGGAGTTCTTTCAAAATTAAAGGTATTCACTTGCTACCACACAGAAATTATATCAGAATTCATTTGCAGAGATTTAAATCTCTCCTTTTTAAATTGACATTTAAAACCAGCTCAAGCTGAAAGCAGCCAACAGCCATCTGATTACTGTTCAGTGCATGTGTAAAATTACTTTAATTCAGTATTGGACAATACCCAAATAAAAATATTCCTCTTCCCCAACTCAGTGAGTGACACTTCTACTGATGGTATCACCATTAAATCTTATGTCCCCTTAGACAGCTCCTCCAGCAATTGGCCTTTTGCCTAGTGAAATTGAGAAGCATCAAAGTTATAACAATTCAACTATGTCCCCATTACTCTCTGTGGTTGTGTCCAGACCAAGCATCACTGCTTTTATTGGAGCTCTGTGAAAATTTAAGCCTTGTCCCCATGGAGCCTGTTAAGTGGACAAGCATTGGTTTGTATTTTAGGTCTAGTCTAAAACACTCAGCTCCCAGCCAAATACCAAGGGAGACAATACCAAGTGAGGATTATGCATTTAAAAAGATGTATATTTAATTACTGGGCAGTCTGTCATACACTGAACAAATTTCCACTCCTGTACTTGTTCCCCATGGCTGTGCTCAGAAACTGGTGGTTGTAACATCGAGACTTGCTTAATTTTACCAGTGTTTAGTTATTTGAATAAGTCACAACTAACATTTCAGATTTTCCATGCAGAAAAAAAGTCTAAAAAACATTTTAATGTAAACATAAACATGTATCTATCTATGCATTTAGTAGCCTAATTTGTAATAATGACTCCTTGCTACTTTGCAAGGACTATTAATAATGTTAGAATGTAAAATAAAAAAAATAAAATAAAATAACCACTTCAGTGCCTCATATTCACTAGTGGGCTCTAAACCAGTATTAACTAGAATAAATACATTTTTCAACACTGTATACAGGTAAAAACAATGATTCTAGTTTCTCTGCCTTTGTAGTGAGTACCAAGTACCTCCCAAATTAAAAGATTTATTCTTATACTAATATTTTAATCCTTCAATATAATATTTCCTAAACTTCTAATCTAGTTGAAACAAACTCTTATTCCCACTGAATTTGATCTAATTTCAATAGAATAGTATTAACAATCATCAAGACATATTTATTTAATGTTTTACTAGAATTTAAAAGGTAAACATTACCTGAAAACCACTATTGTTGTTTTTGTTCTCTGGGAAACTGTAATTTATAGGCTTCTTTGGATTTTGAATTCTGGAACCATAGTGGCCTCTATTGTTGTCATATTAGAATAGCATGTGCTGCAAGTGTAAACAAACCACCTTTAGGCATTTTTCGTTCATTGAAAATATATGACAATAGTTCTTGTAAATCAACCCATCATCCTGGCTCCAATATACAGAAAAACTTTTCAAGACATTCCTGTGATAATAGCATTCTCCTGCATCCATCTAACATCGGATCAGTCACAGACATGCTAAGCTTTGTTGTCAAGTAAAATTGGGGTCTGCTTTGAAAATTACAGAAGATGTAAGGCCCATAAAATCGTCTCATTTTGATGAGAATATCTGGAAAGTGACATAAACTAAAAGTAGTTTTTTTCTTCTTGCTGATCAAATGATTTTTTGTGTGAAGACAAGAGATGGAATTGCATGTAACTTTAGCCATCAATAAACTTTGATTAGATCATAGCTTTAATTTAGGATTTTCCACTGCTATAAACACCTTCATTAATAGAAAAATGAATTTTTTTTTTCAAATTACATTTTAACCAAACTTAAAGTATAGATATAAATAGATATAGATATAGATGATATAGATATAAGTTAGATTTAGATATAAATTAGAGAGAGAGAGAAAGAGAGAAAGAGAGAAAGAAATCTGCTTTTGAGACTACATGTGTCTCTGTCCATGGGCTGGTCAAGAATCCCAGACAGTTTCTTTAGATAATGTTTTTAGGTGAATAAAATTAGTCAAGAAGAATGTTACTCTAAAAGATTAAATCTGATGTCAGTTTACTAAGAAAAAACAGAATTACTCCTCAAAAAATGCTCAAATGCAACTTATGTCAACATCTTTTATACCAGAATGAGTTTTCATTGTGAGAAAGTTAAGTACTAATTAATCAGGTTTTGCCCAACACTGTCAGGAGAGAATTAAAATGATACACTGAATTGCAGTTCTATGCAGTCTGATAGTAAATATTCCATTGAGAATAGACTAAAACTCAACTCCCATTTCCTTTCCCCTCAGGAAGCATGACTAATCTTCCTTATTCTCTCTACTACAAAGTGATTTATTTGCCTTGTTCTTAACACCATTGACAAAATTCTTTCCCAATTTTTAAACCAAAAATAATCCCCACTATCACATTGTTAAACCTATTAAAAAAAAAAAAAAAAAAGAAGTCTTTTGCAGAAAAGAATGGAACTGAGTGTTTAAGATTTCATATTATACATCATCAAATATTCTTAATATTTGGGGGAGAATTAATATGAAGTTATATAACAAATAAAGGCCTTATTTGAAGTTACCATATTTGCAGTAAAGTGTGCACATTTTTGTTGATTGACATTTGGAAAAATAATTGAAAAAATTATTTGTTGATATTGTGAGTTTTAAAAATTAGTACAATGGGCTTTTTTCATCAATAGCCAAGGACATGACGAATGAAGTTTGGGAAATATGAACATACAACTTAGAAAGGAGACAACCTAGCACAGAGTAATCGAGGATGCTGAGAGATTGCTGTTCACATATTTCACTGACTTTGCAACAAATGGATCTGATGTATGCACTGTAAATGGGAAACTTGATTCATGATCTCAGTAGATCACTCTGCCAATCTCATATTTAATGTGGCTTAAAGAAGGCTAATTTTATGTCAAATTCAGTCAGCAAACTTTCCCAGTTTCTACTTTCTTGACTTCTTTAAATCAGAAAAAAATAGCAACGATCAGACAGGAAGTAGAAAGACAATAAAACACACATGTATTATGTACTTAGCATTGACAGATGTTGGTTCCTTTTCAGGTATCAGTAAAGAAAAAACTAAAGTAGCTTCTGACTGTGAGACTAACTGGAAAACCAAGTCAGTAGTAATGCTTTGTATATGTGAAGGTATATGGCCTTGATACTTACTTATCCTGAAGAAAGGTGATATTAGGTAGGTAGTTAGATAATTCAGTAGAAACAGTTGTTAAGCAATTAGCATTACAAAAATAAACACTAGGGCTGTCTCCTAAAAAACTGCTTTTTCCTTGCCCTTCCAAGAGCAGATCTGATAGGTGTGACAGAACTATAGAACACCCCAAGCAGAAAGGGACCTCAAAAGATCATCTAGTCTAATTTTTTGTGGGGAAGGGAAGCTGGATGAGATTATCTAGCACTCTGTCCAATTGCATCTTGAAAACATCCAGTGATAGAGTCTCTACCACATTTCTGGGGAGATTGTTCAATTGAATGATTGGTTTTGCGGTAAAAAATTCCTTCTTATATCATGATAAAACCTCTCCTAGTACAACTTGTATTTATTTGCCTGTGTCTTCTCCACGTTGCTCCTGGTGAAGAAAGAGCCTCTTTGCAGCTGCCCTTTAAGGCCTGGAATACCTTAATGAAGTCCTCCTCTAGGCCTTCTCTTCTCCAGGGCAAAAAAAGGCCTAACTCATTCAGTCTCTTCTAACCCTCTCCAATCTTCATTTCTCTTGAATTGGTGTGACCATAACCAGGCACAGTGCTCCAGCTGAGGCCTGACAAATGCTGAGTACAGTGAGTTGTTCAAGTCTATCTGTGCTAGTGATGCCCCTGCCGATGCAGCCCAGGATCCGATATGCCATCGCTGATGCAACTGCTCACAGCTGACACATTTGGCTCTCCAGACACACTGATCCTAGCCTGTATTGTTTATGTCATCCCAAGTGCACGACTGTACCTGTATTTGTACCATTATTGCTAACCCACTCTTCCAGCCAGTCCAGGTCTCTCTTTAGGATGGCTCTCCCTTCTGGTTTGTTCGCCTCACCACTCGGTATAGTGTTGTCAGCAAACTTTCTGAGTCTGTTTCAAACCCAACATCTAGATCATTGATGAAGATGCTGAGCAGTCTGGGACTCAGTACCATTCCCAGGGGGCACCCCTCACTTGT
Source organism: Lophotriccus pileatus (assembly GCA_035583135.1). Classification (NCBI taxonomy): domain Eukaryota; kingdom Metazoa; phylum Chordata; class Aves; order Passeriformes; family Tyrannidae; genus Lophotriccus; species Lophotriccus pileatus. Next base: position 75,993,646 of record JAWWES010000115.1, on the reverse strand, counting down.
GACAGATTGCCAGCCTGAGTAAAATCCACACTGATCAGTAAAAACTAATCACCATGAAATCACCAAGAAATATGACCCTATTACAAACTGAAAATAGGTAGTAAGCGATAGGGAAAATGTAAATCTGTACGTTACATAGAACATTACAAGAGAGATTAATTTACAAGAAACTCCATCTTTAAAATGTCTGTAGGGTATGCCGAACATTTTTTAAGATGTAGCGCTTTTTCCTTATTTTAACACTAAGTGCTACAGTAGAGATGGTGTGGTGACCTGATTTTAAATGTTTATAGGAATTTTTTACCTTTTTTTTTTTTTCTTAAATTTAGTTGAAACAGAACTTTCAAAGACAGGATTTAGTAGGAGGACTTTTTTTTCTTAAATTAGTCAGATTCAGATGTCTGATGGTGTTAATTTCACATAAAAGAGTCAAATAAAAATTTTTTTTCTATTTAATCCACCTTCAGACTTCTTATAAATCTGTATTTTTCACACAAAGCATCTGCACAGTTCTCATTTCCCCCAGGTGTTCATTTGGAGTAGGAAGGTAGAGTTAAATTCAAATGCAACTTTGTGATTCCGATGTTCAGATGCTGCTAGAGGTTGCCCATCTTTCTCAGAAACTCACAGCACCCTTGGGGTTCTGTTTGCCATTCTAATAGCAGAATTAGGAGAAGACAGATGGTAAGAGAAAGAGTTAGATTTGGAAGCAGCTGTTATGAAATCTGCTTCAAGAATACAATTGCTTATGTAGACTTACTCAGACAAAGCCAAAACAGGAAAACATATTTTTCACTTTGGCACACCAGCTGGTGTCGCTGCTATAGTCAATGTAGCTGCACTGTTTAGAAAAACACATATTAGGAATTACATTAACAATGTCAACATGAAAAAGGACACAAATGCAAATTAATATGTGTCTCACTCATTCTACCATAAATCTTGAAGCAATTGGATTTATGTAAGTGAAAAACAATATAACTACAAAAATAAGTTTTAAGTTAACTCAAGATGTTTAACCCTTGAGCATTCTCATTGGTATGCTTGTCTTCCAGTGGAATAGTGGAAGAGGAATTGATTAAATCAATGTGAGGGTGTGTGAGACACTAGGATAATTATTGGGTCAGAACCAACTCAAGAGTGTGTGTTTGAGTGTATGGGAAGGGATGAGTTGAATTTCATGGAGGTGAGGTAATGCCATATCCCACATGGGAACCCCTGCAACGTCAGAGCAGCTGTCAGGTAAAGGCAGCCCAGGAGCACAGCCCACACCACACCTCCCTAAGGAGCCCGTTAGATTGCCTGGCATAATAGGAAAACCACCCCTCACTCTGCTCCGGAGCCCCAGAGTGGCTAGTGGGCCAGAAGTCCTGTCTGGGAGGGATGGCCACAGGGGGCCAAAGTGTCGTTGTGGGAGCTTCCAAAGTCATTGATTTTCTTCACAGAAGTATCACAATGCTTCGCTTTAGTCATGAAAACACATGGCTTACATACAACTTTTTCAGGGCACATACATCATTTCTTGGCAAAGTCATTGGCTAAAAGGGCACCTGTTGCTTCTTTTCTATTGGTACTTAAAATTCAAAGAGAACACAAGAAGATAGACAAAACATTCTTAGCAGAAAAATACCAGGTGTTTTTTTTAACTCTCTTGTTTATACACACAGCCTTTTCCTCATGGGCTGTTCAAGGTTTCGTGGTCTGTGCTCTGTATGGAAACTGGATTGTGCATTAAAAGGCCTGTAACAGCATCCCATGGCCTGTATTATTCAAAAATTCTCCCAACACCAAAGTACAAAAAAAAAGTAATGCATGGCTCCATTTTGCTTGAGACCTGCTACCTGGCCATGTAGAAGCTGGACTTGCACAGGACTTTCTGGTGGTAACTATTTTTCTCTTATTCTCTCTTCACTCCTACCTCTTCTTCTTATCTTAATCTCTTTTCTTAATATTTTGGATAACTTAGAACCAAACGGGATGGATTTTCCTAAGTTCTGTGGGTTAACATATGCAAAGTTACATTTTTGTGGAATGCTCTATTTTGGTTGTATATTACCCCTTTAAACTTTTGCCAAGATCTCTTGTTTTCCCCCTTATTTTCTGAAGTTATCAGTAAAAGTATCTACCAAGAAAATGTGCGCTGTGTCTTCTGTTTATGCTACCTCAAGAATATTTGGAACTTTTCTTATATTTTTAAAGTAAAACTGTTTGTGCTTATGGCTCCAGAGTTGGGTTCTTACAGGGTGGTGAACTAGAAAATAAGGATTGTCTCTATCAGGTAAAACCACATTTCCCAACCCCTGTCCTAGTGTGATCCAATCACTTTTCCATGTCGTATATCAGCATGAAAAACAGAGCTACCACAATCTGTAGTAATGCTGTTAATGACATCTCATACAGAAAAGTACCTCAGCTTCCACAGATGCTATAGACATTATATATACAGTCTTATAACCCTGCCCATATGCAAGATCTGGCTTGTGGACCACTGGCTGGACCACTTTGATTTGCCTGGACATTAGCAAAATGTCCATTCTCTGACCTCACCAGCAATATAAAACTTCACACAGTCAGTTGCCTCATAGGTTTGACTGGGAAAGAGGTGATAGGGGTGAGATTGAATTGTCTAAACAGAACTGCATCGTGTGAGATGTCCCAGCGTATCTTAGCTAGGTTCTCACTGCTACTCCAGATGACTGCAGATCTTCCACCAGTTCTGTGTCATATCCACCAGCAGCATGCAGTTGGGTCAGACAGCTAAGAGCAACTAAAATAACCGCAAATTACTGTTTTCAAGGAATTGAGAGCTAAGTGACTCTCCTTTAACTAATCTTGAATTTCAAGTACCACTATAAAATCTCTAAGGCTCACTCTAGTAAATGAAATTTGACCAGGAAGAGTCCTGGGTATGAATGTTAAAAGGCATGGAATGCATCCATACTGGTGTCTAACAATTCTGGCACTCAAAACTAGTGCTGTCACAATTAAAGCACTTTTTGGCTTTGTCTCAGTATGATTTGGAAAGATACTGAGACAGGCTAAAAGCATGCAAGAAGAACTCAAGAGCATTTAATAGTGTAGGTGATCATATTTCATTGCCCATTAATGATGCTTATTGTGAGCTACTGATCTTCTCTACTTCTAAAGCAGGTGGGTGGGAGAGTTAAATATCTATAATGACACTTTCCATAGTTACCCATGGAAATTTTAGTATTTTACTCTTAAGTGACCAGAAAAAGCCTCTCAAATCCATGACACATAAAGAAGGATTATCATCAGAGATTCTGATTATCAAAACATCCATCTGAAATAAACCCGAGCACAATACAAGGGTAAGCAGAAGTTAAGTGTCTGCTTCATTATGGTTACTTGAACAAGGACCTTTTCAAGAAAATGGGATAATAAATAAGGGAGTAAGCAATAATAAGACCTCAGAGAAATACAAACCCTGTAGGCAAGGGATAACAGAAAACATCAAAGACAAAAATCTCCAGTCACTAAACAATGGGCTGTTAAGAAACAATCAAGTTTCTTAACAAGTTTCCCAAGGGCAGCTTGGGATAGGGCTGGCCTGGACTTTGTAACTGACAAGAGGTGGGAAACAAGGATTAAAAATGTGGATTTGGGATATATTAAGGGGTTCTGTGGGACTATACAAAACCAGCAAAAGAAAGTGCTGGGTAAGGGGATCACGAAGGAACAAGGCTGTGTGTGTATGCACAAGCTAACACCAAGCTGGACCAGCTAATGAGTAGAAGGCCATAGGAGGTTCCTGACAGAGGTATCAGCTGGGTGGAAGTTCTATGTGCTGATATTTGGGGGATCCTGCAAATGTGGAATACCTATGCAACAAGTGTCTAGTGGCAGTAAACACCAAACTGGACTGTCAGGCAAATAGGGGATCTATGGGACTGGCAAGAGGTATCCAGGAAAAGGTATTGGGTGAATAGAGTGGCCATGCTGGTGCTTGGGGGATCCCGAAACACGTGTGCTTATGCATCTAGTGAGTGCAATGTACATACTGCCACCAGGGAGCTGCAGCAGTAATATGTCCTACACAGAGACGCTACTTAAGAAACACCTTGTCTGTGCCAGTCAGGGTCCATGTCCTGTATATGTCTGTGTGCCTGTATCTCTGGAATATGCACTTACAGCTTGAGGTCAAACAGTTCAGCCTGTGACTGAACTGAGACAGACCTCTGAGCTCTTGGGTTGGGCAGGAGGAAAATCTGAGCTTGATGTTGCTGGAGTTGATAATTACTTATAGCATTTCTTAATATATGGAGTCCCAGAAACCTTTTTTGTGATCTGAAGGAGCTTGAAATACTTAACTTGAAATGTTAACTGCCATACCATAAGATGGGTAAGAACAAGCTGCTGTTAGTGAGCTGCAAAACATTATGGAAACACACAGTAGGGGGAGTGAGGTGGTCAATCCAGTAGATCACTTTCTCAGTAAGTCTCATTAGAAAATGAGAATTCCTAACAATTTAAAAGCTTCCGACTTCCCCCCCC
>JAWWES010000115.1:75957787-75989031 GCA_035583135.1 Lophotriccus pileatus | reverse complement strand
CCCCCCCCCCCCCCCCCCCCCGTGGATGACTAGTGAAATAGAGATTGAAACCAGATTTTGACAGGTATCCGAAATGCAATCTTTTCCATGACCTGAGCTAGCAACAAATGTCCTGCTCTCAAGGAACCACAGGCTTAAGCTTAATTCAAATAAAATATGCACGTGGTTTTTTTTCACAAAAATATTGTCTTTAATTCAACAAATCCTCTAACACTTTGTCATACTATTCCAAGGTATTTGGAGGCAACAAATATATCCTGCCTCTGCCTGCATTGTGCTGATTAAAAAAAAAATAAATTAATTTGTACTTCCCTCTTGTAGTTCGTCTAATCTAATGGGAAATTTGTCAGTCCTGTCTTGAACCCAGATGCTCAATTTATCTTTCTTGAACGTAGCTGACTAGACAATATCATATCTTTATAGTGACTTTTTCCTTCTTTAACCTAAATACATCATCTGAGACAATTTCGGTTTTAATTCGCTATTTTCTTGTTTGCAGACACAATTAGTTACTAATCTATGAGCTTAATCTACTCCATACTCTTCCTTTGAAGGACTTCCTGCACAAATGTTGTTATTAATGCTAAAGTGCATCACCTCACACTCTGTTGTACATCTTTTCATCTCGAATCATTCAAACATAGTTTAAAGTTAATACTTAAAATGATATGCAGCAAGGTCTGAATCCTTTGTGGCTGAGAAATACATTCAGCAGGATTTTCAGCTCCCTGGGAAAATCCTTTCATTATCCTCTAATCATTAATGAGGGAAACACAATAGTCCACTATTTCCTGAGGCCCCATCTTTGGAACTGTGGCTTGGGTAGGTGAAGATGTGTGCTTGCAGGGTTGGCTTAGGTATATAACCTCCAGAGTGAAGAAAGGAATCAGAAATACTCAGCTTGGTGTTTCTTTTCTTCACAAGCACACCTCACAGTTAGGAGCTAGGACTCAAGTTCTCTTTGGAGGTTGCTAAGCTTGGCTGAGTATCATTTGCAGGTAATCTTTATTGAATCTAAAGTCCCTGAGACTGCTTAAAGCAAGAACTATGGTCCCCTGACATCTTAAGCGGTCACTGAACCTTGAGGGAGGGGGATGATGATGGTCGCAGCAACGCAAAAGTACAAAAGCTTTTCACAGTTCTGAAAGGACTAAAGACTTACAAAACCGGAAAGAAACTTTTATTTTATTTAGCTAGTTTAATGAATTAAAACTTTGGAAGACAATATTTTTACATTCAGCTTTACATAGAGGTTAGAAGGATGTCAGAACGGCAACTACAGAGCACCACGTAATAGCTGCAGGTGCAATGAAAAGAAAACATTTTCTTCAGAATTAACTGCACTTTCATTCTAAAAGCACTTCAGATTGGCTGAAATTCCTATAATGATGTAAGATTGTCTTTAGGCAATTCCATTTTTCCTAAGAACACTGACACTATAACAAAAATGCTAGCATAGCAAACTGGAAGAAAAATCTCCCTAAACATGAGGGATTGCTGTTTTCAGGCAATTTTTCAAAAGCTGTTTATCCTCTTTCTAGATATTCATATGACATGGATATAAAAGTTTGAAATATCATTTTAGTCTCTATGAACCTACAGTAATTGTTCCCTAGGGCATATTTTAGTGCTCTAGCATAATAGAGGAAGAAAAACTAAATAAAATTGAGTTTGATGTGTTCTTCTGTTTACTAGACTTGCTTTGATTGAGATAATTTAATTATTTTTAGTTGCAGTTTAAATGATCATAATGATATAATTTTCAATATTCAGTATGTGATTTAGACTATTTGCAATAGGTTTTTTGGACAGTAACACCATCTGATTAATCTACCTAACAATCACCAGCTGATGAGTATATTACGCTATATAACAACAATTCATAAGATTTATGGTGCTCTTCATGAAGAACAAAACTGACACAAAATTTTCACTTTTGATTTAGTGCTTCTTTTTGTACTACATATAAAGGAAGAAAAATGGGGATATTTTATGCAGTTAAAATATTCACAAAGAAAGAAACAAATTATAACGTTAATAATTACAACTAGGAATTAGGGATAAGGGAACAAATTTGATGAAAAAAAATAAATAAAAATCCTCACTATAGTTTATCTCATGTGATGTTCAGAAAAATTGCTTTTATTGACACCAGAATTATGGAATTTTTAATCTGCAAGCCAGCCTGTTCAAAATAAACTTCTTTTTTAACCTTGACTTGAATGCAGCATTCACAGGGATCTTGCATGTGTTCTGATCCCTGAGACATTGCAGTTTCTCTGGGTCTGGTTTTGGAGACTTGGACTCTTGACTCCAGGGAGACCAAGCAGTGGTACTGAACTGATAAACACCTCAAAATGTCCCCTGCTCTTGGGCAGCACATCCAAAGTTGTGACAATATTATTCATCTCACAGCTACCATGACTTAACAGCCTCTTCTATTAGCATCTATTTTCAGTGGTAATTCTTCAGAAGAAATTCAAAAATCAGTGACCTGAGGCTCAGTGAACTGTCTCATTCATTCCTGCTACAGGGGCAGAAGCCTTTTTGGACTAAAAATTTGCTTTGAAAAATAAGCTGTAGAGACATTTTCTCTGATCTTACTACATTTCTCTGAACTTCCTAAGCAGACTACCCTTGAACCGTACAAATTCTTAACCCAACTTTCTCCTGAGTCATGCCATAGCTCCTCATGACACTTTGGCAGACCCACAGCCCTTATTCTTCAGGGGTGAAGTAGCTAAAAAACTCAAGAAAAAATCTCCCTACTTGGTGGGAGTTCTGCACTATCTTTGTATAGCAGTACTCAAAATTACATTGTTTATGGAAAGATCTCTCTGCTACTATTCTGTAAAAAATTCATTATTCTTGTAAAATTTGGATTTTCTATGAAAAATACTATTATTTCATAAAGTAAGAGTGTTTTGGGTGATACACTCACAAATTTTAGACTGGTCGAAAAGGGTTTAATAAATAAATATTTATAAACAAACATTTTGCAAGTAAAAATAGAGCACTGGAAGGCAGAGTCTGACATTTTCATTTAGTGCAAAGTCTTAAGAGTACAAATGAAATAAATTTTTTCTTCAGGATACTCTCATCTATGGAAATTTGATTATGATACAAAGAAGAGTGTAGTTGTACTTTTGTTACAGTTTTTGGTTTATAACATCACCTAACTCAGGTTTATTCTAATCCAATCATTCTGAAACTACTGAATATCATCAACATCAATCCATAGGTGTTATTTTCAGGTATTAGTTAAACTGAATGTTTTGGGAACCATGTGGCAGAGAACTGGAAGAGCATTAATCTATTAATCTTTCATATTGCAATCAGGAAACACTTGCATTCATAGATACAATGAAACTTTGTATTGAAGTTGACTTTTTCCAGTATTTCCTAAATGTTTATTTTTAGGTTATCTTGAACAGAACAACCCTGAGTACCGTGCATATTTAATCTCAGTTGGTGCTGCACCAAGCATGTTAATTAGGATTCTTCCTTATCTTTCATAAGAATATTAAGTATTTTATGCAGTATTCTTCCTCCTCTGCAGAGTTTCAAATAAATTGAGGGTGACAACATGCCATTCACTTCAGCAAAACTTCACATAATAAAAATACATGAAAATATTGCAAAAGAAAACCAGTATGTTGGAGTCACAAGAATCAAAATATAAATGGTACCACTTCATTCTCATACTCCCGGAGCACCAAAGCAATGACCAAGGCTCTCAAATAAATTTTGAAAGAAATCCATTCTGTCTACCCACAAGTCATGCCCCAAATAAACGTAATTGGATCATTCTTACAGAATTAAAGAAAATTTTTGCAGCAGATATATGCTGCTCTGGCAAGTGTATTACAGCCTCAGTTATTATGTAGCTTTTGTTACTTTGTTTTGTTAAATAAAGCAGCAAATTATGTTATCCGTAATGTCAACAGTGCCACTGTTTTGAAGTAAAAGCAAAAGATTTGTCAATTAATTTCCTTGCTACTACTTTCAAATTAAAGTCCAGCACTTTTAGCTTCCCCTTAACAATCTAAGTGAATAAAGTATAACTCAAAAACATTGTATTGAAAGATGGAGTCTTAAAAGTGCATCACTACACACAGACAAAAGAAAAAAAATACCATCATTTTAAAAAAAACCTTAAAATTCTTTGCTTTGCAGTTCCACACCAGAATCTAAGTGGATAAATTTGAGTGCATAACTTAAAAATCAAAATTAAAACCGAACATTCCTAGGTGAGGAAATGGGTTTTCCTCGAACGCTTTGTACCCTAAAGAAACCACTAGAGGGCAGAATGTCCATTTCTAAAAGCATAAATGACCCAGGCACCTTTACATGAACGAGAAAAGTAATAAAAGGGAAAAATTCCCCAAAATAGCCTTTTTTATCTTCCTTCCCGCGCCCCCCCCCAAATTAAACAGAAGCTTGTAATCCAATATCAATCAATAATATAATAATTGTCCCTTAATCTCTGAAAGGAGATGATTTGGTGACATTTCTCATGAGGTCAAATATGTGTTCTTACTTCTTCTTTCTTGCTTCTACAAATAGCTACTTTTTCAAACATTTTGGTGTTGTCAGCACTAAACCTTTATTTTTAGGATATCTGGAAATAACAGAAACTTGAACTTGCAAATTTACCAAAAGTAAAAGGGGGTGTGTGTGTTGGGGGGAAATAACTAGGAAGTCACAGGAGAGATATCTTAATTTAGCACTAATTTTGATTTGTCCAGCTGTAAGAGTAAATACACAGTTTTTTAAAGATCCAGCTGCACAGTTAAGTTGCTTTTATGACCAAGTGACACATTCAAATCTGAGACTGAAATCTTATTGGGACAGAGCTATTAAAGCTATTGCCAAATTCAAATTTTAGGCAACTTTCTCTCCAGCTGAGTCAGAGCCATGAGCTGAGGGGCCAGGTGCTACATGGAATACGTGGGGAAAGTCTAATGGTGAAAGGCAGAACCACACACCAGCACATGGTGGGGCCTGCCTGGCAGCAAAACAACTTTCCAGAAAAGTACCTGAGGTCCTGCTGGAGTCAGCAACGAGCCTCTGTTGCAAAGAAGGCAAATGGCATCCTGGGCTGCAGTGGCCAAAGCATTGTCAGCAGATCAAGGGAGATGATTCTTCCCTGCTACTCAGCACTGGTGAGGCCATGCCTGGAGAACTGTGCATCCAGTTCTGGGCTCCCCAGTGCAAGAGAGAGTCTTATCGGACTGAGTCAACTCTAGGGCCAGTAAGATGATTAAGGGAAAGGAGAATATCTCCTTGAGGAAAGACTGAGAGCTGGGACTGTTCAGCCTAGACAAAGGAAAACTCAAGGGGATCTCATCAGTGTCTATAAATGTCAGAAGGGAGGGTGCAAAGAGGACAGAGCCAGGGTCTTTTCAGTGGTGCCCAGTGACAGGACCAGAGGCATCAGGCACATGCTGATACACAGAAGATTCCCTCTGAACAATTTTTCATGGTGAGGGTAACCAAGCACGCTGCCCAGGGAGGCTGTAGAATCCCAATTCCTGGAGATGCTCAAAAGCCATCTGGACATGGTTCTGAGCAACTGAATGGAATCTCCACTTGAACAGAGGGTTTGGACCAGATGTTCTCCATACATCCCTTCCAATCTCAACCGGACTTTGATTTTGTGAGCAACACTGAGAGGCTCATGACTGACTCATTCTCAGCTAGCAATCTATAAATGGCCTTGGGTAGTAAAGACACATAACTTTGTTTTTATGAGATCCAGAAGAAGACACTATAAAGAGGGAAAGGCTAAGTATAATTAATGGCTTAATAACTAAACAAATAGCTTTCTGTAGTTTTTAACAGAGTATATTGACCTTGCAGAAAACAGTAAGGGAAATAAAAGTGTATATTAAAAAAACCTAAAAACACTGTAACAGAAGTGAAAAAAGATCTCAAGGAACTAAATGTTTATGAATTACTCACAATCATAAGATGTACTCCATCCCAGAATTGTGGAAGAACTGAAAAATGAAGTTGAAGGCCAGAGAGCATGTATTTTCAGATAGCTTCCATAAGGGGAGAAGAAATCTGAAGAACTGCAAAATATAAATGACCGCTAATGAGATCCCTCAGTCTTCTTCATGAGGTGTTGGCTACAATGTACCACAACTGAAATGTTTCTACACCAATGCACTGAGCACGCAGAACAAACAAACGAGGAGCTCAACCCTTTGGCACAGTCCCAGAGACTTGACATCATTGGCATAAACGAAACCTGATGGGAAGAATCCTGTGGCTGGAATGCCATATTACAGGGGACATTTACAGGCTCTTCAGGAGCAATAGGTAAACTAGAAGAGGTGGAAGGGCACTGTAGGTAATACAAGGGTTAGAATCTTTGGAGCTCACAGCTGGCAATGGCACAGTCAAGAGTCTCTGGGTAAGAATCAAGGGGAAAACAAAGAATATGGATGTCATTGTGGGGGTCTCCTACAGACTTCCCAGCCAGAACGATGGCACAAACAAATCATTTTTTGAGGAGCTAAGAGACACTTCCAGGTCAACTGCCCTTGTGCTTATGAGGGACTTCAACTTGCCAGAAATTAATTGGGAGCATCACACAGCTGGAACAACTTGGGACAGAAGATTCCTAAAAAAACATGAATTACAAATTTATGGAGCAGGTCTTAAGGGAGCCAACTTGGAAAGATGCCGTCCTTGATCTGTTTCTTGTCAACAGAGCAGATCTCATGAGTGAAGGGGACATTCATGGCCATCTTGGCCACAGTAATCATGATGTAATCAAGTTTAAAATCTCTGTTAATTGAAGGAAAGGTGCGAGCAAAACCTCAGCTCTGGACATGAGAAGAACAGACTTCATGCTGCTCAGGGACCATCATTGCTGGTCACTTTTTAAACATCACCTCCTAAGGGTGCAGGAGCAGTCAATTCTGAAATGTCAGAAACCAAGCAGGCAATGCAGAAGGCTGGCTTGGTTAAACAGGGATCTTCTCGTGGAAATACTGTAAAAAAGGAAGGTGTATGCCCAGTGGAAGCAAGGTCCAGTGACAGGAAGAATTCAGAAATGCTGCTTGCCACTGTAGGGAGAAAACGCATGTGGTCAAAGCTCAGTTGGAGTTGAAGCTGCCAGAAATGTGGGGGACAATTTAAAAAGAGTTTTTTTAAATGCATTACTGACAATAGGCAGTATAGAAATATCATTGACCCATTACAGGATGAGGATGGTCGCCTCACAAACAGGGAGAGAGCCAAGGCAGAAGTGTTTAATGCTTTCTTTGCCTCTGTCTTTAACACAGAGGAGGGACCAAAGGGGCCTCAGTGTCCTGAGCTGGAGGACCACAACAGCAAGAATGATAACTCCCAGTCGATCCTGAAATTCTGTGGGATTGGCTGTATCCCTATTGGCTGTATTGTAACTGTATCCCTACAAATATATGGGGCGTGATGACGTTCATAGGCCCCATAGATTTGAATCCTCATATAACTAGGTGATATCATCTCAAAGGCTCCTTCAAGAGTTTTTGAGTGGTCTTGGGAACCCAGGGAGCTCCCAGCTTACTAGAATCTGGCCAATGTTGTTCACATTTTCAAGAAGGGCAAGAAGGAGGATTCTGGAAACTACAGGCCTGTCAGTCTCACTTCAGTGCCTGGTAAAATTTTGGAGAAGATAATTCTGGGAGATATTGAAAAACACCTGAAAGACAACACTCTCATTGGTCACAGACAGCACAGCTTCATGAGAGGAAAGTCCTGCTTATCCAACCTGAGTTGCTTTTATGACAAGGTGACCCACCTAGTTGATCAGGGGAAGACAGTTGATGTCATCTTTTTGGATTTCAGTAAAGCTTTTGATACTGTCTCTTATAGTATTTTTCTGGACACAGAAACAGTAAACAGCTGGATAAACACATCATATGGTGGGTGAGCAATTGGTTCACAGGGTTGAGCACAGAGGGTAATAGTGAATGGCGTAACATTCCCACCATATGAAAGCAGAAGGACCTGATCATATTTGTTGATTATAGGTTAAGTAATAGGATATTAATGTGATACAACTGTCTAAAAGGCAAATGCAATACTGGCACATCATCATTAAGAATATGGTGACTGACAAGCTTAAGACACATTAAATAAAAAGGAAGAGAATTAAGTAAGAGCTACTAAAATGGCAAGGACAATGAACAGGCTATCATAGCAGAGGACTGAAAGACCTCTAGATTTTTTTCATTGACCAAAATGAAGGCCAAGGTACAATTTAACTCTCTTTGTATAATACTTAAGCAGATACACACTGAGGAGGAAGAATAGTGACTTCAAGAGAGGAACTTCTTGGCACAAATATAGCTATGAATAAACTGTTAAGGGGAACTTATCAGAAGCCCTCAAGCAGCTTTTCAGTGGGAGCTGGGGCAGAAAAGAATGGCAAGGGAAGTGTAAAAAGTATTATTGAGATGGCTTTGATATACTTATGAAAATATTGTGGGCACCATTCACGGAGATCTGTAAAGTCCCTTCTAGTCCTGATTTTCTTTTGTGGGCCTGGTCTGAGATTTCACAAACAGAAGAGTAAAGAAATTGTATTCAGAGAAGTCAGCAAGTACATTGGCATATGGATATGCTTTCAACAGTTTGACAGACTGGGTGAGCATTTGAACAGTTAGTCAATACCTGTACCAGTACTCTGAGGAAATTTAGATGTTTTGTTACGTTAGGTAGCAAGTGAGAGATGTGAGGATCTTGAGTGATGCATAAATTTCACTTGTTGGCCTGTCAGGGACTCTAGCCCACAGTGAACTACGATTATGCACAGTAAACTACATGGCACCATACAGCTCCATTACGATAAATCATTTAAATTGCTTTCTGTTCTACTAGCCAAGCTAGCTAGGGCTTCCTGTATTGAAGTTTGCACTGTACACACACCAAAAATAACTTGCATGCAATGGGAAAGAAATCTGTAGCAGTAGACAGCTATAATAACTTTTGAATGTTATTATAAAATAGTACTCATAGAAAGTCACATCTCTTCCCTCTCAGAATGAACTTTCTAGAAAACTACAAAAAAAGTAAGAAAAATCAGGCAGGTACACTGTAGTGGGTTTCTGTGGCTAGGTTTTGGTAGCAGAGAAGACTACAGGGATGGCTTCTATTAGAAGCTGCTAGAGGTTTCCCCTCTATGGTGGAGCCAATACCTGCCATCTCCAGGACAGCAAGTTACCATGAAAGTGGACTAGGATAAAATTTAAAGGAAAAATATTTACATACTCAGTAATTTACAAAAATGAGAATTTTCATTTAGTCCATGTAATTTATCCAGGTACTCATGCTAGAGATTTTAGGAATATATACTGAAAATTGTTCTGTTGGGGGTTTGGTTTTTCTTTTTTTTTTTTTTTTTTTTTTTTAATCCTTAAGAATGCCCTCAGTGAGTAACTGCTCCTTTTCTTCGGGGGATATTTTGCACAATAGAGCTGTCCCCAGGTGCACCGAAAACAAATTTGTAATTATCCTTGACATGATTTCCATTGTTTCCAGGATCCTTGATACAGAAAAATCCTTGATATCATTCAAACTATGAATGACCTTCACAAGATCTGTATGGCAGACTGGAAGTCTTGAATTTGAAATCAATTATCCTAGTAAAATCAAATATTTTTGTAATGCCCTGGTAACAATATTAAACTTCCTCACTGGCACTATTTCAGCAAAGTACTATGTCTCACTGAGAAAAAATATATATTCAGAAATCATTTGAATCTCTTGCTCTCCCTGCTTCTTAATTTCCATTGTTTCTTTACTAGCTTCAGTCTGCTTCCTTTTGACCACAGCTCCTCTGTTTTTCCCACTTCCTCAGCACCATTACTAATAAATCATGCCTTTATAGAATTATTTTCCACCACTCTCATTGATCTTATTTGCTCTGCCTGAATTTTCCAGGGGTTCTTTGTTTGCTGAGGTTCCATTAGCAACCGGAATCATCTAGCTTGATATAATAGGCTCGACCAGGCAGGCTGCTTTTGCATTATAGCATCATAAAACTCTGCAAGAAATGAAAAAAAAATTAATTTATTGTGGTATTATATTTCAAAAGTTATAGCAGAAATTTGAAAACTTTTTTTGTTTGGCTTTCTTTAAAGAAAATTAAGTAGCTGTTAAATCAGCTAGAATTATTTTGATTTCATATAGGCAACCATATAAGGTTGCTAAAGCATGTATAATACTTTAAATCAAGGTGTTTTGAAAAGCCTGAAGTGACAGATTTAACAACTGAAGTTATTACTATTTTTTTAGAAACTAATTGGATAGTTTACTCTTTTTATTTTGTACAACTTTTCTCTTTTTGTATCTCTTTCTGTCACCCAATTGCTGGTGGAGATGTCTGCATCCCAAAAAGCTGTGCTTGTGCCATGCTGCTGTGCACATAAAATCAGTGCTTTGCTACAGGAAGCAGCCAAAGAGCCAAAGGTGTCCGGGAAGCAGCCTTTAAACCCTGAGCAGCTTTAATACTTCATTTCATAGAGTTATAGTTGTAATTTCTATAGCAGGCTTGGGAGTTACTGAGCATCCTAGCTCTTGAATTTGGATGTTAGAATGATGCACCAAGAATGTCTATGAGCTAAGCAGCTGAAATGGACCATTAAACCATAAAATAAAAGCTAGAAAGACGGGTCAATTCTATCAAGAGAATCCCTAAGGTCAGAGGAATTACTGTGAAGGACAGTGGTAGTACATTTTATAAATATAAGCTTTCACTGAATGATCAAGTACATCATATGCCTTTCTTATCTGATGATCTAACTAACTAGGTGGATTACCTGATGCACTTTTTCAGATGCTTCTGGATTCCACTGTGGTCCATGACCACCTGTAAAGTGGAAACAAGAGTCTAATAGACTTCCACTTACCAGAAACTTTTATGAGTTTGTGTTCTGTGCACTATCAGAGAAATACAGGGAAAAAAAAGAGACATGAATTCTGCAGGGATAGTAGGTAAGAAATAAAAATTTTATTTTCTCACATTAACAACATTTTAGACAAGCATCACCCATTTCAGTGTCCAAATCTAGATGTCTGTGTTTGCATCAGAGCTGTATCTGATCTATAAATCTTCAGACCCACCCCAGATACATGAGGGGGGAAAAAAGATGTCACCTGCCCTTCAGTTGTGTTGAGCTCATTTTCTTTAAATAATTTCAACTAAAAACAAAGACCTATGTTTTCAGCAGCGCTTGCACCAAATGACCTTCAGAATACTTTTCCAACCAGAATTACTCCATGATTTTGTAATAGCCTTTTTTCACACTTTTTTTGTTGTTGTGTGTGTGTATGAAAATAGTAGAGAACTACTAAACTTGAACTAAAATTCATATCATGAGAAGAAATATTTCAGCATAATCTATAGTTACTTGAAAACACATAAGTCTGAAATCTCTTTACTATAGTGACATGCTTTCAGGCCCTCTCAGGACATTAAAAATGGGTGGCAAGAGCAGACAGAGAGGTTGCTGAAGTTGGCTTTAAAAATAACTTTCAATTATAGATGAGCTCTTAGTCTGAGGGCATTTAATTTGACAATAAACAAGTTGCAATTTTTTTGACATCTAAATGCCAAGCATCATATTTCCAGCAGTTTGAGGCACATACATGAAGAGTTTTCATCCCCCCTGCTTCCAGCTAGCAGTCCCACCTGTATTTCTAGTGGAAAATTAACTATGTCTGGCACAAAGCATATTCCTGCAGGCAAGGAGATTGGAAGAGGCATGAAAATTTTGCTTTGGCTGAAGCTTTTATTAGTTAGTATCCTCAGTTACCTTTAAAGATGGTCTTTTGCAGAATGTATTTGTTTATACTGGAAAGCAGACCCTCAAGTTTTAAATAAATTAGTGTACCATTTTTTAATTATTCTCCTGCCTCTTTTTACAGGAGATTCTGGGTATTTTCCCAACACTAAATTCATACTTCATAGAATCACATATATTTTACAGTAGCTTTTCTTGTTTGTATCATTATAAACTAAATCAACTGCTTCATTTTACATACAGAGCAGAAAGTTTATGGTCTAATTAAAACTCCAGTAACAGTGTATTCAATTTATTCTTGTGCAAAACAAAAGACATATCTTAAAATGGGCAAGGTTTTATTGTTTGGGGCTTTTTCCCCATGAGTTTCAGCCCAATACTCTCCATCATCATGCCTACCATAATGGGAATAGTAAATATTAAAGGATACGAGGATAGGTAATAATCGAATGTTACCATAATTCCTCACTTGCTGAATTCCCATGTGGTAGTAGGTATATTCAAGGATATTACATTCTCTGTATGTAGACACATACAGCTATCTGCTTTCTCTGCTATATCAGACCTCCTTTAAAACAACTTCACAATCTGTATCTCCTTACTTTCAATTTCCTTCTTCTTGAATCAATGTCCTCAGAAAAACACTTGCTCTATTGCAAGAGTATGTTTCCCACACCTGGAATTGGCACAGGCCCTTGCACCACTCTGGGATTATGGTAAAACAAATTTCTGTGTCAGAAAAAAGGAAGCTGTATTAATAATTCTGTTCCTCTGTGCTGGCTCTATTCTTCACTGCTTCTGCCCTTCTGTCACAGACAGAAAGAGCCATTGAGCATTGGCACTCCTTATTGACTGAAACAGTCCATGAAGCAAAAATATCCGTTCACACAAGAAGAAGAATTAGAAACACAGAGACCTAAAGATGATGAAACTTGTCATAGACCTTTTGGCATGAAGTAAATGTGAAAGGTGGTCCCTCCACTCGAAACCTGAGTATTGCTGTGGCACTCCAAGACAGATGCTCTCCCTACAACTGTCCTTTGAAACAGCAATGCCTGTGAGCTGAGCAACGTGTGCCATGCTCCCTGACCTGACTGCCTACCCGGGCTCAGATTGTCCACACTGTCATAGGGAGAAAGCCACAACTTTTTGCCTTTTGGTGAACCCACTGCAGTATCAGCCTGACCTTCCAACACATAGTGCCAAGAACTGCATAGGAGGGACTCAGCTGACTGATCTGTTGTGACACATATGATGGCAGATGTAGCCAATGCAAGCAAATTGTCTTAAACCTGCATGTTAACCTGTCTGTCTGCATCTGAGTATGGGCCTTATTGAAGTACCAACAGAAAAGAGTCACTTGGGCTTAAGGGTGATTTCAGCTAGGTAGCTGGATCTTAAAATGAAAATTCAACTAATGACAATGACGTGTGCACTTCTTACAGATTTGTGTTGCCTCTGCATTTGGTATGATGAATATACCAACTGTAAAATAACATCCTTGTGGTGACCCTGTTTTAAGTAACATGTTAGTGAGATGAAACTGACTAAAGTAACCACTGCAAGGTGTAACTGGCTGAGAAGGACACTCTATACCGAGTTGTAAAGCTCCCTATCTAGTTTATGATGGATCATGCCTAGGAATATTTGAATTTGTTTCTACCGAGGATGTTACTTTTTGATTATCATCTTAAAAAAACTCTATTTCCTGTATTTTGGCTATCTTTTTGTGTAGTCTTTGGCATATCAGTACCTTGCAACAAATATAAAAAAGTTATTAGGTTTTTCATAGCATGTACGCTTTTATTACTTGTAAAAATATTAAAAGCTATCATGCATAATATAATTCCTAAATAATTGTGTCACATAAACTAAATGCAGAAAAGGATATAGACAAGTAACCTAAAGTGGTAATAGGTAGCATGATTGTGTATATCAAACACAAGATATAAATGTGTTTCTCCTTATTTACTACCAGTTCCTGCAAACAAGCCGAAATGAACCCTCAAAACACCATTGCCTCCCTTAGTATATTAAACTAAAAATACATTCTTACAAAAGACATCTTGACAGCTTCAATATTAAGCAGTATCTTCATGTCCAGACTAACAATCAATGTAGATATACTTGAAATGGTTTCCTTCAACTAAGTGGAGAGATTCCTACATTGAAAACAATAAACTGATAAATCATATATCATCCAAATTATTGTCTTTATATACTACTAAAATTTTGCTTTCTGATATGCTCTACCCTTTTTAATGTTAAAAAAAATAATCATGACTATTCTTTAAGTTCTTTGGAGTGTATTACCGAGCTCATAGGGGCATGCCAACATTTTCCCCTATGCACTTTTCACTTCACAGAGAATGAGCATATTTTCTGAAGTGTAAACACCTGTGACAACCCTGCTTGCCTTTGCTCAACCCCAAAACATAGAACCTTTCATTACAAGATCTGAACCTGACAGACAATCCAAGAAATTACAAAAATTTGGTACATTCGTAAAAACCAGATAAGTCTGTTTATATAGGGTTTATATAGTCTCAGGTAAGGGCCAATATTTCACACCATCAAGGACAAAACTTGACATCCACTTGACCCATAACTCCCACTCACTCCTCCTCCTGCTCATGCTTCCAGACTAAAGCCATCCAAGCTGCATGAATTGTTTTCACAGCTTCTAAATGGTCATATCTTTCTAAGATGTTTTCTAAGTTTCCAAAGTGTCAGATCATTAGCCTGCAAACATTTGTTCTCCTCTGTCCCCTCCAGTGGATAAGTTATAACTTCAAAAAATCAATGCTTAAACTAAAACTGCTGACAGTTCCTTACCTACAACATTTGGCATGACTGTGCAGTGGCACAGTATAAGAGATTAACGTTTGAAGTTTAGCACTGTTGATGAGTGCCACGTATTTCTGAATTAAGCCTGAAATTTCTGGCCTACATTTTAAATAGAGTTGCTTCTGAATGCCCTCCTTAGAGGAGGAACATGCACACAAATTGCTATGCGAGACAAATCTGTACTATTAGTGTAATTATATTCTGAAAGCACCAGAGACACCAGGAAAATCGTAGTCCCTAAACCAAAGATATCTAAAAAAACATTATCATAAATAATTTTACTTGAAGCATAAATCAATTTTTTGTACTTAAATCAAGACATTTTATTTTGGCACAACAGAAAACACTGGAAAAAGTAACTGAAGTAATTTGTTGTGGCAGAGGTTTTTTTCACCCCCATCAGTCTTGTTCTGGAGAAGCCACTGAGTGTCATGAATTCCATCATTCAAGCTCCAATGTTGTATTTCACTTTTTTTTCCTACGAAGATCAAAATGAGCACAGGATGTCAGGCACTTAGCACTGCACATTGCAAAGATATGAGGTCTTTAGACAGACTATTACAAGTTCTTATCAGTACCGCCATATGCTATAAAGCAGAATCCACATAAATCTGTCAACACACATAATTCTCATTTTCCAGCTAAAGAATATCTTACAGAGAAACCACACATACTTTTTTCCTCCAGCACTATGACCCTGTTTAAGGGTATGCAAACACAATTAATCTACCAGAGAAAATACCAAACCAAATAGTAATGTCTCCGAAGTAGGGAAGAGTTGATTTGCCCATGACCTATTTCAAGTCAATTTTCTGTACGTAATGTCATTTTCAGACTTCTATCTGAACATACTTTATATTCAGTAGTAGGATATGAAAAAAATCTCTTTTTTTTTTTTTTTTTTCAAATTCCCAAGGATTTATTTTTTTATGTGATTGTGGAAGTAAAATCTTTCTGGGTTTTCAGCAATAATTTTATTACTAGTCCAATAAGGAATCTCCCAACAAAAAAAAATTTGTTTACAATGTGTGACAAAAAATCATATTTCCCAAATAGCATATAAACTCCACTGGTACTTACAATGGTACTTTTGCATAAGACAAAATTGTTATTGCCTTTGCAGCTTGATGATCTGAGAATATTAAGAAAAAATATCTTCTGTTATGTGTAAAAAGATGATCTGAAAAACAATGACAAAGAGTGGAGACCCCAAGACTCTAAGCAGCTCATGGGTCATCCATCAATGTAATTTAGATTTCAGAAGTGGGAAAAAACTGCTATAGGATAACAAGCAAAATCCCAAAACAAAGAATAAGTATCTCACCTACCTAAAACATATGGTGTGTTGTAAATTGGGGTATAACATGGAGTTGCACATTAGTGGAAAAAAAGCAAGATGTAAATCATGTTAGAAAATACTAAAATATCCCAAGTAGATATTAGAATGACAAGGAAAAACATATATACTCCTTCAAAGAGGAGAACAAAATTCATCACCAGCTTCAACCTCCTTCCTGTCAGGAATTCACTATCCTGACAACACACTGCAACCCCACTCTGACTCCTTTAGGATCAGAGATGCAACAAAAGAAAGGCCATAACACTTGAAAAAAAAAAAAAAGGGAGCTTTTCTGGAAGGTTTGATATAACAATTTTTAACCATATTACCAGTGTGATCTATTTGATGTTAATTTGCACTGTAACTGTTAGTACAATTTCAACTGGATTAATTATAAGTTTGTTTTGCTTTATTAAAATCTTATTATTAAGGAAATTAACAATAAATTTCTTGTTTCATATGTGAGGTAAGTCCTCCTTCTTCTCCATAGCAAGATTTTGAGTGTAACAACATGGGCAAGTACGTTATACACGGGAATCTAATTTAAAGGCTACAGTGTTGCAACATGAGAAAAAATATAAAACTCAGAAAACAGAAAAAATACAAGTGTCCAGGCATACATACAGCACTGTGGTTTTCCAGTCATTATTTAGTCTCCAGTTATGCAACAATACTTTGCAGAATGACTTCCTAAATTAACTTGGATAATTATAGTGACAAGACAATAAATTCCATCTATATTAATAAATATATATATGTATATTTTCCATATTTTGCCTGGGAAAACCTTTACACTTTCAAGATGAAACATTTCCTGACCTGGTAGGTACAAATTCCAGTAACAAACAAAATCAGGAACAAGATTAATTAGGTGTTAGTGAAGCAATTAAAAAAAGAAAGAAAGGAATATATTATTTGAACAAGATTGCATACAGACAGCATTATAAAGACTCTTCAAAGTGACAAGACACCTTTCAAAGAGATATTGTGTTTGACAACACAACCTTAAATTACTATGTAAATCATGTTTGCATGCATGATGCTTGCCAGAAGTTCATTTGACCTGTATTTCCTTTCCTCAGTCCTGGAATAAAACCTAATTATAGCACCTAAGGGCAAATTAATGTATTTGAACTTTCTGCTACTGTTGTCCTTAAATTCATATCTGGCACTCCCTGTATTGACATCTTTTCTGCCTTTAATAACTTCACGTTATCCTTAAGGACCTGATGTGTCTTTTCTCAGCTACTGCTAATAAAGATTGGAGTCACAGTAGCTGGTTATAGGGAACGTTTCAAGATTTGCAGGCAGATGTTGCTTCTTGTTCCAGGAATTTAAGTTCAACCTAAAGCTATTTGCGCTTCAGTCCAGGCTAAAAGAGCAACAAATGGTGTCGCCTGCAGCATGCTATCAGTGCTGTAAGTGCTTTAATGGCAATGTGCCTGGGCCATTCCAATACCAGATTTACCACAATAAGGTACTTTCAAGGTCTTCTTCTCTTAATTGCTCATTGATTACACACCATTCTTTACAATGAGAACCCCTGAGTTTAATTGGAATCAATGGTGACAAATGGTACGCAGTACCAAACCCTTACTACTGACTTAATTGGAGAGATATACACTTCCAGTTTTAATTGTAAGCATGAAATGTTGCCTCATATGCTTTGCTGCTGTGCTTTATAGCAACAGTCAGTCCCTTATTGTTTTCTCTGATAGTTGGTATTTCAGAATTCTCTGAACTGCATCACTTCAAAATGTTTTGTCTATTTGCTCTTTAACACAGAAGGGTTCTCTTATCATTCAAAACCCATCTGCACCCTTCTACCTGAGAAGGTCCTTATCCTGTGTTCCGCGTGCACTTTTCAATTTTAATATCGAGGCAAAGTAGCAGTTATTTTCAGTGTTCAGCAAAAGCAATGGACTTCATCTAAAGCAGTAGAAATAGGCTTTCATCATGCATGTCCATATTACCTTCTACCTTAGGAAAGGTTAATAGGAAATGTACTGTAGTTTAGGCTGCGGGAGATCCAATTATGAGGAAAAAGCAGATTATTAGACGAGGTATATCCACACACATAACTAAAAGCAAATACTAAAGGCAAAGTTTTAGACAGGCATGCACTGAAGTAATTATATTCTAATTATATATCCTGCAACATTTCTTTCACACCTAATTTAACACATGACGTAACCTACTATAAAGGAAGACAATTTTTAAAATTTTACTGCTATGTTACTCTTAGGAAATAAGAAGCCCTTCTGTAGTGCATCTATACATTACTTTAAGCTTATTTCACACTCAACTAGAAAAAGCCTTGAAAGAGTCAATGGGGTGAAGCAAAATAATACCAGTTAAAATCACCAAGTTTCCAAATGATGTCATAACTTTGAAATCTATCTTTTTAAATTATAATAAATGATGCATTTATGAGTTTAAGCTAAATCTGATATCTGGTCTTTGGAAAATAATGCCAAGTTAAATAAATTTAATTGATACAAAACAGAGAGCTAACATTCAGCAGTACTTTAGATTAATAAACAGAGTGACTTTGAAACACCCTTCTCGACTTAATAGTTTGCTTATATTGATTACACCAAGATTTTCTTTTTAGCCACTTCAATTCAGAGAGTTGATATAACCTTTTGACTGTTACACTTTGCCGCTTTAATTATTCAGGAAAGGGAGTACAAGGGGAGACAGATCAGGTCTTTTTGGTCTTGCTGTAAGTAATCTAGTATATTGTCTTCCTCTCTGTCCTACTTTCTTTCTTCCCCTCCAGTTTTCATTTTGATGCTTTTTAATTGATCATAATCTGATTTCAACACTTAGTCTTTTTTCTTTTCTGAAGTCCTATAAACCAAATAATTAGAGAAAGAGGAGTTATACAAGAGACATAGCAATGCAGAGCACATTAAGAGATTTTGGAATTTGAGATCTAGCTCTGGTCACCTGCATTAGTCAAAATGATCCTTACAATGTAGTATCTCAAAACTAAGGAAGTTTCAGGCATGTAAGGTTGTTACATGGGGCAATATATATATAAAAAATAGAACAGGTACTTCTAAAATGTCATTATCACTTTATAATACCATAAGTTTACAATAGTAGGAAATTTAGTATGCTTACTTCAGATGTGGTGTAAATGCATACATTTGTCTTCTCTGCTGACTATTATGCATTGCACAAAATGTCCAAATTATTAATTAATGTGATTAAGCCCCTGAATTACCCTTTTAGGACACTTCTTTGAGTGTGTCTATATCATGGTACCTACAAGTCGTAGACAGCATCTATCTATACCAGTCTAACAAAAAGCAAAGGCTTGCTTGTTACTTGCTCTGATAATGAAGATCAAAAGGTCTATACACACCTTTACACACCTTAGAACAGAGTTTCGAAGTCGAGCCCAGCTTAGCTCCAGGCTGAAGAGCTGTGGTAGAAATAAGGAATTTTACTTCCATGTTTAGACTACCATTTGATTGAATAAAGCTTATTCCCATTTCACCCTGGGAAAATGTCATCCTCTATTCAGTGTACCTTCTCTTGAAATACATAAGATACTTAGAATCTTTAAAACTACTTAAGAAGAATGTTAGGGGATGGAAAGCCAGAATAAAATGTTCCCCCTGTTGCACTTCAGCCACTTAATAGAAAAAATATGATGGCTCTTACCATATGTCATTTTATGTCCCCAGGTTGTGCCTCTGTTCTATGTGGAGACAAGCCATTCAATTTAGTGATTGTCTTTTATTAATAAACAGTCACAGCACCTGCATGGGGATGTTCAGAATACCCAAACTCTTTATGTCATCGAGCACTAAAAAAAAAAAGCTACTAAAGTATCAGTTGCTCAATAGAAGCAGTGAAAATTATCAGCTAACATTTGTTAAATAAAACTTGTGATATAATGAAGTAAACTCTTTTCTGTAAGCGTTTTCAGACACAGATTATTACCCTAATTATTCATGTCATTTCTAATAAGGAAATTTTATCATTCTGAGTAATTCTCCATTTCAAATGGCTTTTAAATTTTGAATCTTGTAGGTTAGTATTTTGAATCCTGTTGCATACATCAAGACATGCTAACATAGCAAGGCAACTGAGCATGGGGCTGAGTCTGGAAACTTATCTCCTCATAATTGAAATGCCTATACAGTGTAACAGGAATTTAGGGAGTTACATTTAAAATGGTAAGTCACATACTTGCACTACTCTTTGAATGTTAAGCTCTGTAGGGGTGTCTGTCATCTTGAAATACATGGAGAAGCTTATGTAAATCCAGGTTCCACAGAGGAAGATGAGAGTTGTGAGAGATGGTCTTGTAGCACTTTTTTTTTTGTTTTGCTAAGATTCTTGCTATAGCAAGAACACACAAAACCGAGGTAGACAGCTCTGATCAAATTCACATAGCCTAAATTCCACAAAAGCTTTTACACTTACTGTTTCTTACAAGGTAGGCTTAAGTCAAAATACTTGCACACAGAAAACACTAAACATGGGGAACAGATTGATTTGAGTCCATTCAGATTTGGAATTTTTATTTATTTTCAAGTTTATTTTTCTGACCCTTCAGTGGTCATCCATAGAAGATTGCATGCTCAGGAACATCCAGGCTGAGACAAAAAGGGCCCACTTTGTTTTACTGGAGAGAACTGGAAGTGCTTTCTCGAAACTCCTTTTCATTTCATTATTCGGTTAGCACAGTGAGTTCCTAGTTGAGAATGGGAAGCACTAACTCAACACTGTTAATGCTCAAAGCTTCACATATTCATGCAAGAAGTGATATCAATATCCTTATAATTTGTTAATAATTTCACTAACATGGAGATGACATGGATATATTTTTTTCACAGTAAAAGCCTTAAAGCTGGCTGTTGTGATATAGCAGATACATTTTTCCCATATAGTGTAGGCAGAACTCTAATTTTCAAACCCAAAGTACTATTCAGCAGTTTAGTGGTGTTTATATTTAAACATATCCAATGCTTAAGCATTCCCTTCATCTATGGATTTGGCCAAGCATTTACAGAACTACAAACTCCCTGATAATGGAGTGATTGTGACAGGCTGGAATTTGAGCAAATCAGTCAGGTTTGATACTACCTCCACCTCTGATAAAAATGAATTGAATCTGTAAAAAATTGAATTATAAACCTGACATTTCTATGATTCACATTCATTTTATTAATGGCATTCATGCAAGAGATTAAAAAGATATCAACGAGAATATTGTTTTGCACCTATTTTGAACTGGATAACTCCAGACATGAACAAAACACTCAAATTAAGAGAGAGCTTCAAGTTAGAATTAAGGCACATACATTTTTTCAGATAGCAACTGTACAGAGATGGATTGGACTGTGATTTTGGGGCATAATTTTAGAAATTAATTTAAAATTTATTTTAGGTATTCAAGTGATTCTATAGTCACCAATAAACAAAGAAGACACCACCTCTATGAATACAAAGCAAATGCAGTTTTTCACCTTCCCAAATCCTGCAATTTTTCATAACTGTTTCCATGTTCTTGGTTTGTGTTGCTGGCAAAGCTTAACACAACTTCCATCCATTGACACCTCTCTGGAAATGTCTCCTCACAGGTTTTCCTTGAGGTCTTTATGTAGTACCTTCTACTTTCATATCACAGGCCTAAATTACTTTTCCACTTTGCCTTAATGGTGGGCTGAAGCTTATCAATTTGCTAACCCCAGCATCCGTAACAGCCACAGGAGCAAGACAAACACATTTCCAGCCAGTGATATTATCCAATAACAAATGCTGAACATCTATCAGAATTCATTATGTCTTATTTCATTGAAAAAATTTGATTTCTTTAGTATGAATTATTTAAATATTCCAGCCTTGAATCTTTTCTTCTGGAAAGCATTTTGTTTTCTGAAGTTGTCAACAAAAATTGATTTAGTTAGCAACACTCCTATTCTGAGATATAAATACTGAAATTAACTATACAAAAAGGTATTACATGGAGTTCAAATAGAACACTTGGGACCCAGAAATAAATTTTGATACTTAGAGGAATAATAGTGGTATTACTGAAGCTTGATCATGACTTTAGTAGCAAGACCATGCATGATAGACCTTTACATAATATAAATCTTAATAAGGCAGCAGAACATGACAGGAGGCACTGATGTGTTCAGGCAACCTGGGGTCTAGCTTACCCAAGCTGTGAATTGCACATAATAGGTTTTTTTTGGTTTTTTTTTTTTTTTACAGATGGCAAAGAAACCTAGAATTTTCTAGCTAACCAAATGTTTAAAGTGCATCCCATGATGGTAGGATAGGTAGGATAACCCATCCATGTGTATGCTTCCTTGTTGGCAATGATAGCTCAGCAACTATGACAATTTAATATTTTTTTTATTACTTTAAACGCAATGCTTTTTAAAGGTCCATTATCTTTAGACCTTTTGAAAATAATCTAGTTAAGACGCGCAAAAAGGCAGATGCAGATAGCAGAAGCATACTGCTAAAAGAATGAAAAGGGTAACCAAGTGTAAATTGAAGATGTTTAATAACTTTGTAAGATGGCTTTTACTTCAAGGAGTGTTTGGACTGTGAAAGATAGCATAGAAAGATAAATTACAGAATTTTAGGCATCACATATTTTTCACAAAAGAGGAATTTCTTAAATGATAAGTTATGTAGATTAATGACAATTAACAAAGCTAAATCCTTATATTTTTTTTTAATTCAAATTGATGTTGTTCCCTATTTATGAAGGTGGAAATATGTATGCAAACTTGAACTCTCAAGTCGTTAAAGGTGAAGATAACAAAACACAGGATGGAGAAAGAGGAGGATCAGGAAGATTACCGTTATTCCTTGACAGTAGAAATTGGGGACTGTTTTATTGGGGCAACCATAGACCTGTAGAGGACAACAGGATGACTGGAGTCAAATTATGGAGTAAATAAAGGGAACACGCTAAAAGCATATATCAAGGAAGAAGAGAGACAGGAGAGAAGACAACAATGGCAAAGCAAGTACGCTGGGATAACAACGTGAAGTGCTGCAACGGCTGATTGGGAAGGGGGCTCCAGGACCTGGGGTTTTAGCCCATTACCTGGAGGGGAAAATGCTCCCCCCCTCTTCCCCACCACGTGGTCCCAGGAGCCCGAAAACACTCACACAGTGACCACAAGGAGAGTGAAGGAGCGAGACTTTATTGTTCATGAGTCAGGTATATAGAGATTCTGGGAGGATTACAAAATTACCACTTAGAAGTTCAGGGGGCTTTGCAGAATCACCAATAGAAAGCAAGGGTTAACAACCAATAGACAAGGAGCTAATAAAGCCCATAAGAAAACTTCTCGATATCTCCTTAGGACATTCCAGAGTAGAGATAACAGCTGTCAAGGGGGGTTTTGGGAAGAAGAAACAGTGAGTTAGCAAAAAAACTATAAGAAAACCATTTTGTAGCATGCATTTAAACAACATTAAAAACTTCTGTTTTTAAGACATTTGGGCTAGCTTCTTATATACCGCAGATCCATTGCAACAAAGTGCTTGCTTAATCTATGGATTATTCTCTTAGATTATACACTCTTATTGTAACAAAAAGATAGCTCTTCCTGTAAAAAGAGCAGAGTAGAAGATTTTGAGTTGTTTAGACTCAAGATATTTAATAATTTCCCTACAGCATTCAAATATAGAAAGATGCTAACAGCAGAAAAGGACCTGGGGGTGTTGGTCGGTAATCAACTGAACATGAGCCAGCAGT
This sequence comes from Lophotriccus pileatus, assembly GCA_035583135.1. Taxonomy (NCBI): domain Eukaryota; kingdom Metazoa; phylum Chordata; class Aves; order Passeriformes; family Tyrannidae; genus Lophotriccus; species Lophotriccus pileatus. The sequence continues at coordinate 75,965,297 of JAWWES010000115.1, read as the reverse complement.
GTGCGCAGCTGGCCAAGAGGGGCAATGACATCCTGGCCTGTATCAAAAATAGTGTGGTCAACAGGACAAGGGCAGTTATTGTCCTCCTGTACTTGGCACTGGTGAGGTCACACCTTGGGTGCTGTGTCTGGGCCACTCACTGCAAGAAATACATTAAGCTGCTGGAGAGAGAAGAGAGAAAGACAACAAAAATAATGAAGGGTCTAGAGAGTCTGTCCTACAAGCAGCTGCTGAGGGAGCTGGGGTGATTTACCCTGGAGAAAAGGAGGTCCAGCAAAAACCTTATTGCTCTCTATAACTACCAGAAAGAAGGTTGTAACCAGGCAGGTGTCAGCCTTTTCTCCCACACAACTAGCAACAAGATAAGAAATGGCCTCAAACTGCACCATGTAGGTTCAGGTTGGACATGGTTGTCAGGAATTGTAATGGACTGCCCAGGGAAGCGGTGGAGTCACCATCCCTGGAACTGTTCAGGAAACAACTGGATGTGGCACTTAGTGCTGTAGTCTATCTGACATGGTGGTGTGAAGAGGTTAACACCAGGCCTGTTAGCTCCTTGGAAGAAGAGATTGACTTGGGAAACTTTCCTGTGTATGCTTAAAGATAAGTAAGTTTTGTACACAGCCTAATTAAAGAAAAGACAGCTGTGAGTCCATGAATTGGGGGGAGTGTGTGAACACAGCCTAACCTTGAACATCTCCAGGTGTCTCCTGTCTACTGCCAAATGTATTAGTAATAATAGTTAACCAATTAAAACGTTGTTGCTTCCTTGCTGCTTGTTGCTTGCTACTGCTGCTTCGCTGCTTGCTTAGAAAAGACATAAGAAAGAACTGAGAACAATAAAGCAGAAGCTGTTATGTTACCCTGAATAAGCCTTCTGATTTTTTCTTTCTCAACCGTCACGACAAAATAACGGTAACAGTGGTGATGAAAGGCTGGACTTAACAATCTTGGAGGTCTTTTGCAACCTTAATGATTCTATGAACACTATCACTAATCTTAGGTATCGCAATTTAAGTCAATCAATACAACATTTCCAGCAACACTGAATATCTATTATTCCCACAAGAGAAGTTAAGTATAAAACTAAATTCAATACATCAACTTGCAAGGCACAGAAAACACCCTGGTTATTTCCAAAACAAAGAAAATGTCTGCAATACAGAAGTAGTAACTCACATTTATGGCAGCTGTCACATATGCATAGCAGTTTATAAAGTGCTGTTCTTCCCATTTCTGGTTACTAATCTTCATACATTTGAAGAATGACACCCTAGACATTTAAACCTGGGACGAAGCTTCTAACTTGAAATGAAGAATTTTTACGCTATTCTCTATGATTTAATCAACAAAGGATAAAAACTGGTTATGAACATGAGACAATTATGACAAAAAGCTCAACCTCCTGCTGTGTTACATGTAACTTTCAAGAGGTAGAATAAATAAAGAAAAAATAATATTCAAAGAGACAAGAAAGCACATAGCAGTAACACTAATTAAATAACATTTCACCTGTACTTTAAAAAAAACTTAAAATACAGCTTTTCAAATAAGGAAGAACAATCTCCTATCTTCCTCTCATTTACCAAGCCCTTCAGCCAACTCCTGCGAAAAGAAATATAGTCCATATGCATGTTCTGATACCTCATTTATAGAATATCAGGTACCTTCAAAGTTATTATATCTGTAAATTACTTTCTGCTAACACAAAATTGAACAATTTATAAAGGCAATATGATTATACATATATATAATTAGAAATAAAATCAGGTCATGGTCAGAAAGCCCACATAGCTTCAGGCTAATGATGTTTTCCACCATTAGAAACCAAAAAAAAAAAAGAAGCAAGTCAGGCCAATTGTCTTTCCTGATAATCTGGCTATTACCCAATAGCTTTAGTGACTCTAATGGAATTTGGTTAAAGTCAGAAAACATGAGGCTTAACTTTCCCTGCTGAAAAGGAATGAAACTGTAAAACTTAATGTTTTATGATACTGTCATTCTTATCTTTCACTGTTTCCTTCATCAATTACATTTAGGAAAAAAAGGATCTAAAATACTCTAACAAGGATACTGCTTCACATCTCTTTAAGACTCTTGATGCTAACTGCATAAACAAGACAGCACTGTGAACTCAGGCTACTTTCTGTGTAATTTTGGACCCAGCCAGGCCTGTGAGGCAAATCATACACCTGGCTGAGTAATTTAGATATTCAGCCCCCCAGGACACAGTCTGAGACTTTAGATTTGCTCTATCTCATCTGAAAAGTACTTTGCCTCCAAAACATATGGACATCACGAAGGCTCCCAGATGTTGAAGACATCTTTGAGATGTCTTGAGGTACCTGAAAGACCTTGTTCTTCCCCCAAATGCCCTATGGCTCTCCCCTCCCATGTAATTCTGCAAACAGTGAGATAAAGCAATCCACAGCACAAAAAAGTTCAAAGAAAAAAATTTTACAGCTCAATTATCTTATTTATAGAAACTTATGTTACTCAAAGTGAAATGGATAATAAATAAGAAAACTGCAATTTTTCATTCCTGAATTTGGCCTTGACTTTCACCCTTTGGTGTATACTGTATCTGTGCCTTTGCAGGATAGGATAGGTTGTAATCAGACTACATTTTCCTATAAAAATCAGATTATTTTTAAAATCAGATTATTTTAAAAAAGATTTGTTATTATGGAGATGCTTCTTTACAAATTCACCCTAATTGGTTATATTTTTAATTAAAAAAAATTACAAGAATTAGAAACAAGTTTTTAAGTGCAGTTGTTTAAAATTTGGTATTTAGAAATTAACATTACCAGACAACCCAATCACCAGTACTATTTTGTGCATAATTCCATAGTTTTTCTAGTTCAGGAGCTAAAATGAAAAGTATTGAATGAAAACGTAATTTTCAGTTTCCCTTTTGGGATCTCTGTATTAAATTACTGGTAATCGAAATAGTGATTCAACTACTTTCAAAACTAATTATTCTTATACTATCCACTGGCTGTTCCAACTTTGTAATTAAAGTAAACAGTAAGCAGCTGTTCTTCCACTGTCACTACCCGCTTCTTTTAATTGAAGCCCTTTTATTTTCTGTCTTGGTGGATATTAAAATACGCTTTTGCTAATTCTATCCAATTATTTTTATGATCTAATATAAAGAATGTCATTAAATTTCAAACATCTTTGAAGGCAAATGAGGGTGTACACAGAACAAGGGTGCATACATTCAAAAAAATAAAATAAAATAGAAATTTATAAAATATAAAATTTTACAGAATCAGAGTATCAAGGAGAGATCATAAAATATATTTAAAATTTCAATTTCTTTATTTAGTTAAAGAGGAAAAAAAAAAGGCCTCTAAAATAGAACTTTTCTGCTGCCCAGATTTATAAACAAGTTTTCATTTTTATTTACTTGGGGAATTCACTGTGATTATAGAATGATGGGAGAAAAAGAAAAGTCTTATGACCCTCAGAGGCTTTCAGAAGATCCCATGGAGAAAGGTATGATGTATTTTTAATAAACTGTGAATTTTAATGAGAGGATTTAAAGCACTGAAGTAATATTTCATTGAGATAAAAAGAAGTGGTATTAAATTCTATCAGAAGATGAGATTTTTTTTTCTTGTCTTAAAATCACCTCCTGAGATTTATTTTCAAACAATATGCATGTACTTTTTAAAAAAACTTTATGTCAGAAATTACTCTTGTTCTTTAAGACTTTTTTGGCTTTTTTTTCTTAGCATTGTAAACACTGTGCTATCCAGAGCCCTTGCTGAATTTTTTTGTTTGCTTTGGTTTGGTTTTGGGCATTTGTTTTGCTTTGTTTTGGGGTTTATTTAAGGTGTGTGCACAGAAGGGAGACTGCAAAGGTAGAAGATACAGAGACAGGCAGAATAAGTAGAAAGAGTCCAAAAGAATTCCACTGAGAGTTTGGTTGTGTCTATCTCTTCCTCAGTTCTCAGGAAAATATATGCTGACAGACGTCATGCTGTGTTCATTCGAAATATTGCAGACAAGATTTCTACTATAGTGACAATTATTTCTTGAAAATTCAGAGAATGTACAAAAATGGCTCTGATGCCTAAAAGTAGCATTTTCCGGTGACAGAAGAATGAAGCTTTATTCATAGAGAGAAAATCTTCACATCAGAAATTACTTCAGGAAAAAATATGTTATACAGTTAGCACATATACAGTATTGAACTTGTTTTTCCCTCTATCTTATCACCAAGAATTTCCCAGTCTACTTCATCAGCAGGATACACATTTTTACTCTGTAAAGCACTGAGTGTTGGGGCAGTGAGGTGTTCTCCACCCGGAATTGGGAATGCAGGGTCATTTATGCATCTAAGGAAATCTGAATTATTTTCTCTCCAAACCTCCTGCTCTTCCCACCAAGTTCCAATCCCCAGACTGCCCTGCCCTCTCCCCTTTCTGCATCTATGCTGTCTTCAGTTTTAAGGGATACAGGCTGGATTTTATCCATCCTGCTGAAGCCCCTGTGCTCTTATATTGAGATTCAATCACATCTAAATGATAAGCAAATGGCTGGCATATTAGGTTACATCTATACCACACATTTAAAGTTGGTTTGACTCTAGGTTTGTACTTGCTTAGTCTCGACACTATTAAATAGGTGTCAGTATTCTGTGGGATCCAGCATCTCCCCCCACCATGTCAAACTCATGAGCATTTTTGAAAAACAAGTTTAGAAAGCTACTTTGAAGCTGTTAACTACTGTTTCCTAAAACCAGGACAACGGAGAATAACTTCTGTTAGCAGGGGTCAGACCAAGGTGAGATGCAACAGCATTCCTTACCAGCTGATATTGCCACCCTTGTTGCAGAGCTGACACTCATTTCTGCTTCTCCCAAGAGCAGGTAAGCACAAGATTTGGTGAAAAAGTGCTGTTATTTCCCACTTCTCCACTGAGGTCAAAGCACAGATGCAGTGGTACCTATGACTTTCTCCTGCTCCTGGGAGGAGAACCCTTCCAGGACAATGCCTTCAAAAAGTCTGAGTATACATCAACAATCAAGCATCCTAGTTACAGTTTAAGCATTTAATCCATTAACGCAAGTGAGGTCTCCTAAATTCTGATTTTGCTGGCAGGTAAAAAAGGTGAAGGGGTTGTGATATTGGCTAGGGCTTCTGTCAGTGCTCCACTGAAATTATACAGAATACTTTTTTCTCTTTTGTTGGAAATAAATCAAAGCTTCTCTGCTTTGATTGCTATCACACTACACAAAGTATACGGACAGAGCAATGTGCCAACAAATTCCACCTGTCACAAAGGCTCAAAGAGTAACATGAAGAGCATAATACAAGAAATACACATAATACACTTAAATATTCTCCCACATGGCAAGTGCAAGGACAAAAGGCTGTGGTCCAGTGAACAGGACACAGATCAGGAGATGGAATATTTTGGTTCCCTTTCTAGCTTCACTGCTAATTCAGTCTGCAGTCATACTCAGTGACCTTAATACCTCCAGACTAAGAATTCCCATACAGCCAATAAATGCAATACCCTTTCATAGACAACTTCTGTTGTGTCAGACCTAAAACCCAAAATTTTTACATCTATTTGTTTAAAGCTACAATATCTCTTTAGAGTAAAAGTGAGAAAAATTTAGTAGGAAAGAAACCACTTTCAATTTTTAATGTGTCGGTCTCCACCAAGAATCATGTGTCCCTCCATCACCAAAATGCAAATTTAGAAAGCAAGGTTTACCTACCCAAACATGAAGATTTTGTTTCAGCCCCTATCATCTTAAGTTGATTATCTGTGGGGTTTTTTTTCCCATTTTTCTTTAAAATATTAAATCATATTATTTCAAATTTGGATAAAGTGAAAACAATTATTCCTTTAACTTGTATCAATGATATTCAATAGCACATCATAATATGGTGAAATTTTTCACTAAACTTACATCTCTCCTAAATTGTAGAAACTGTAGTGAAACATGTTTTTATATATTGTTGAATGGAATGATTCAGTTTCATGTGTATAGGAACCATGAGTTCAGTTATACAGAAATATCATATGAACAACAGAGTTTAACTGCCCAGTGAAAAGTTTGGACTTTTTTTTTTCCAAATAAAATCCCTTGTAATACATCCATGTGCACTTCATTGTTCTCATTTGGAATAGTAGTATGTATTAAGACTGCTGTTTTGTCCTCTCTAAACATTTAAATTATAGCAAGTGCATTAGCAACCGACATATCACCCTTTAAAAGCATTAAGGAATGTCATTGCTTTTAACATGTAATCTTCCACATTTATTAATTAGTATAATTTGAAGTAAGTGCATGTCTACTGAAAAGCATGACAGCAATCATTTTCCAAGGATGTGTGGATCATTTAATTTATAATTTATGCTAAAACTCCATGTGCTGATTTCTAGTGCTTGAAAAACTTATATAAGGGACACTAAACACCTGCATTTTGCTACAAAAAGCATAGGGGAGGCATTAGTTCTTCTGATGATGTCTGCCATCTCGCAGGGACAAATTTCCAAATACTAATCACAGCAGTAATAAAATATTTTATGCAATAATAAAATATTTTATGCATAGACAGAAAAATACTAATACGTCTGAGAAAAAAAAAATCAACAAACCATAAACATGAGTGGTCCTAAATTGATTGTACATAGAGATTTCAAATGAACATTTCCAATATTTTAGAATTTTTATAAAATACTGCAGAGGCAAACATATAACAAAAATTAATTTGCTGATGTTGATGTCTGTACTGATAACGCAAGTCTGGCCATTAAATGGTGAAAGAATATAATTTATGCTAAATCTGTAAGAACAGAGTGAAAGAACAGAGTGAAACTTAGAAATAGACTAATGGCTTTGTCCAGGAAAGCTTTGACTTAATGGACAAGAAAAACAGGTTTCCATCTTACTGTTTTGTCAACTCAAACTTCATGCTGTCAAAGTATCATTATTTAAATAATTTCATCTGGATGATGAAACTATTGATTTTATTCTAGGCTAAGTTACTTTAGAGACTTCTCTGCTTAGTGGCAGTGTGCAGCACCTAAGAGTATTAAGGTAATCAAGAAACTCCATTACCTGAGCCGGGGACAGAAATGATGTCTCACACAGTCACGCCTAATGTTTCAATGTGCTGTTCCTGCAAGGGAAGATTATTAAACACCATTGCATAGAGAAACTGTAGCTTCCACCCTAAAGGATGTTTGTTTATTTATAGATCAAATGCATAGGCTGAGTCGCCAGCAACTTTTTCTGAAAGCAAGCACAGCAAAATTCCTATGAAACTTTAATGCCCACATGTTATTAGAATGCAAATTAGAATAAGTTATCTTTTAAAGGGACAAAGCCTGACTCTCCTAGTTGAGACAGTTCTACAAGAGATTTAAAAACAATTTTTCCCAGGCCTGTCTGAAAGTTTGCATGTATGGGTTAACAGAGGCCTGTTAGGCCCTCAGAAAAAGAAGAGGTGGACCTGATGGGTTTTTGTGTGTTTCCCTG
>JAWWES010000115.1:75914439-75948878 GCA_035583135.1 Lophotriccus pileatus | reverse complement strand
TATTGCAAGATAGCTTTTAAATCATTGTCTTTGATTCAGTTATTTTTGTGCTAGTTAAATGAGTCTTTGTTTGTATGTTTTTTTGAAGCATATACTAAAACATCCCTAGAACATAAAAGAAAAAAAATCATATAAGTAGCATGATGTCCATTCGTGGTTCTATTTAACAAGCATTCTACTCCCTAATACACCTTCAAGGTTGGAGGATTAATCACCTGTGCAGATCTCATACTACAAGCTCGTGTAAACCAATGCCCTTGAACCAAGAATAGAGGCTGAAATGTGCCTACAGCTGAGGAGCTTACTTGAACACTCTTACAGTTGTGTTAGCTTTTTATAGCATACCTGACCCATTGCTGACTCCTGTGGATAAAATACTTTTTATAGTATTTTCTACCTTAGCAAAACAGAAAACATAATTTCTCTTGATCTGCTACTTATTTGTATGAAAATTCCAAAAATTATGAAATGTACCGAATTATTTTTAATCAAAAGATATGTTTATTCCCTAAGACATGATTGTTTTATCTACAGTGACCTCCTGGAAGTAATTCAGTCCTGCAGCAGAGTTGCCAATCAACATCTACATTGCCTGCAGCATAGTAGTGTATCATTAAGCAGGACTAACTATCTTTACAAAAGAAAATCAGTAACTATAAAATTATTTTCAAGTCATCATCTATGTTGTGAACTGTATTTTGATTAACTTCCTCACTCACATAAGCTGACTTTAAAGAATTGGGCAGAAAGTGAGTCATAAATAACTCTTAAAAGTGAACAGCCTGGATATTCCATTTCAGATAGTAGAGAAAATTTTTCTTTCCCAATGAAGAACTCTAAAGAAAAATCAAGTAATCGAAACATTTCCAAGTGAGCACCAACTGGAATGTCATCTCTTGACAGTACTGTTCCCTGAGAATAAGCCAGAAACAGCTGTATACCTGACTACCGTATTTGTTTTAGTAGAACAACAACAAAAAGGCAAAATCTGTGCTCCCATTTGGCATTTTTGCTACCAGCTTCTAAGCCCCTAGAACAGGCAGTATAATTTTTCATCTATTTTGAGAAGCATTTTCATCCAATTAGGTGCTACTGGAAATAAATTCTTATTTTCATTTTTAAGAGGCACTGACCAATGGAGATTCATGCTCTGTCAGTAATCTAACATCAAAAGTGTTAGTGATTGTAATACTGAAAGCTGCAGTGCTTGATAATTTGTTAGCTCAGGGAGGGTTACTCTTCTCTTTGTGAAAAATCAAATGACAAGTTTGTCTACAGTCTTGAGGCAACTACTAACCAACTGCATGGAGTTCATCCCTCTCTCATCCCATAAAACAATATGATCTTCAAATTAATCAGATGCTTTCATGATGCAGACAGTTTTAACTGCATAATTATGGAAATTACTGCACTCACTTCGCAATTTTCAGGCACTAATGCTTGGCTATACAGTACAAACAGATTTTTTTTTTTTGCGAACTGATTCACCTTATTAGTAATGCCTGGTCTCTGTGATCTTGCTTTGCTATTCCAAATTCTAACAGTATTCCAAAATGAGACTCCCAGTATAGGAAAATGTTTTTGTAGGTAGAATAGATCTCCAGCTGCAGTTCGTGTAAAGAATGGCTGAAAGAACACAACAGACTCTATGCCTGTAGTATGCAGCTAATGTTTTATGCATCTCAATTATATCCATGCAGACAATACAGATGGAAAAAAGTTGTTTTATAGAACAACACTGTAATAAAAATGGTAAAACACTTCCCATTCTAGTTTATGAGCTCAAACTAACTGGAATGAATGGCACAAATATTTTAACCCAAAACTTTCTTTCTTCTCTTTGTGAGGAAAATCTGTACTTCATAGTGCTTCCACTATTAGAAGTCCTCATTCCATAGTCTAATTCCACGTGTTTCCTCCCATTCCTTTGTGACTCCTTCAATCCCAGCACCTTTAACAGTGCAGCCTGATTAGGCAGAATATACATTGTTCTGTAGTCTTTTGTCATCACAGCTGCACAACTATTATCAGGTCATTCAATACTTTTTGGTGGTTTAAGATATTGCATAGTATATTACATAGATACTGCATAGATATTGGCTTACCTTGAGCTAGTATTTATGCTTAATATATGAAAACATTTTAAATTGGAAATAAGACAAATATTTTACGTCAACCAGCAATCCCTTAACAAAATTAAAAGTTGTATATTTATTACCATCCATTCACCTATAAAGTAATCATGTACCTAGTGGTCAGACTTTAAATCTAGTCACCCCAGTATGATAGTTACATGTTGCAGTGTGAAATTTATCAGTGATTCACGTGTCCCTAAAAAAAGAGCTAGCAAAAAGCTTGAAGTGCAAACATAGCACACTGTTCGATACTTTTACATTTTCCTCCTGACATTCTACCAAATAAAAGAAGTCACATTATTAATGTAAAGTTTGTATGCTTTAATGCATAACTAGCAACTGAAATGCTTGATTACATTTCTAAGTGTGATGAAATACTATTCGGCTAATTTATTTCCTTAATACCAACCCAACTAAGGATGCTTAAATGGTATTGAAACACTCTGAACACAAATGGTTATGTTTTTAAAGAGTACCCACAGGCTCTGTGTCATATTTTTTTAAACTCTCCACTGCTTTGGCTTCTTTTCTTACCAGTATTGCCTAATTCAGGTATTCTTAAAGCATATATCACCCTGTGGTCTGAGTGTTCTTCTTCCTTTGAAGAACTATTTCTTCAACACAATTGCTCGGAAAAAAAAAGAAAATCAGTGCACAAGACTACCTGAGTTGAATTCTGCTTTCTGCCAGAAGAAGAAAACATCACTGTCTCATCACAGTTCATTTAATCTGAGAGGAAGCATAAAAGAGCCTTCTAATTTCTGAAGGAGATGAGAATCCAAATAAAATACATCTGTAGATAGATAAGTACTCTAGGGAAAATATTGAAAACAATACATAAATTTGTTCTCTATCATTTTCTCTATGGGCAGAGAGAAAAAAGTTGTTTCCCCTCATCCCCCTAGCATGTTATCTAACTTTATTTCTAACAAAAGAGTATTAGAAAGAGTTATGTTTTATCGGGCTATACCTTTCCAGGAACTAAGTCTTAAAACTTAGTATGAAATGAAAGAAAAAGTACATCCCAATATATGCTAACATAAGTGATGTGCAATGTATTTTCCATACTCATTGCCCTATGAATAACCTTCATACAAATCCAATATATACAATGGTACACAGATCAATAAGCTTGGTAGGCACTCCTGTGTTAACAAAGTATACATTCTGGCTTTGTGAAATTATTAGCCACATTAAATTATTTTTCTTTGTAAGCAAAGGAAATTTCTATTTGCATACATGGTCTTCACATACAAAAAGTAAACGGGACTTTCTGTCATGAGTATAGTACACTATCAGCAGCTATAATTACAACCCTTTTTTCTAGTTTACCCTGTTGAATTGGTTTTGGCTTTTTTAATCTCACAACATAATTTAAAATTATGCAAACCCCATTGTTTTCCAAAGTGAAGCACTGGTTTTCTAAATTTCAAAGCTTCAATAGATTGACATAACTTCTATATGTACAGAAGAGTTCCATTTCTGAAGTTCCATTTCTTGAAGTCTTCATAATAAAAACTTTCATCACTCTAAATAATCTGCACAGCCAATTTTTACTGTTTCAAAGTTATCTTTTAAAATCTGTAAGAAGTATGAGTATAGCTATCCAAATCCAACCAAAATGTTACAGTATCTCCACTGCTACTGAAAACTCTCAGTGAAAAATGGAACATCACTTTGCCGCTGTTTTTTGTGGTACAAAAGAAATTTTGTCTTTAGCTTCTGCCCAGGAAAAATGTGGGATGGAAGAATAAGAGACTCTGGGAAGAAGTATTCAAAGGGATGGCTATAAAGTGTCAGAGATTCATGAAACTTTGAGTGTGGACCTCTGGATTAAGAGTCATTACTGGAATGAAAATAGAGAGATTCACAATTTGGAGACACGCAGGATTACTGAGAATAGAAGGGAAGGCTACAAGCACAGACTATTCCCTCTTTTGTGTTCGTTCTAAAGTCAGAAGAGTGTATCACAGCTATTATATCCATAAAAAAAAATAAAAGTGAGAAGACATAGGATTTGGAGGAGAAAATTATGAAAGCTATACTACAGGAAGGATAAGAATATCCAAAAGCAGTCTAGAGAAAAGTACATCTTGACCTAACACAGAAAAAATAAGCAATCATAAGACCAAGGAGGAAAAAGAAATGTAACACAAGATATTAAAAAAGAAAGTTAATCAATAATATTACAGTCATATTAACATCCCTTGTTCCACCCAAACTTAAACTGAGCATAATTATTTCCTTAATATGCAGAAAGGCTTGGAAGAAATTGTGTGATATAGGTTTCCTCTTATTGCTTTCTGAAATCTTATTCAGTACACTCTGATCAGCAAAAATGCTCCAGTAGAGTAGGATTATGCCAGAACAACAAATATTAGGAATTTCCCCCTTTAATTATTTTTTCTGCTTATTTCCTAACACTAGTATACTTTTGAACTGTAAACACAAACTCTTAATGAAACATGGCTAAATGAAGCTTTAGATTTACATTTTACACTCTTAAAATTTCTGATTACCTTATTTTCAAACAATCTTTCTTAGTTCCAGTAGGAGTTCTCCCATATGGTAAAGAGAAAGTGAAAATTAAAGTTATGTCCTCCATAAAATAGAACTGAAGAGCACCCTTATACTACCTTTTCTTTTGAAAGAGAGAAGCAAAGAAGGAAAGAATTAAAAAAAAAAAAAAGGAGAAAGAAAAAAGAAGCAAGAAAGAAGACAACAAAAGAAAGAAAACAGTAAAGAAAAAATTGGTAAGACTATGAGGAAATTATATGAATATCAAGGTTTGTTATTTTGATCTCCAGTCTATTCACATACCAACTCATTTATTATTAAAGCATGACATTTCTGAATCACAACATACTCCCTGTTAATAAAATTATTCAGATACATAAAAGAAATAATATTAGAAACTAGAATTGCTGCAAATATTTTTCTCATCGGAGCACTCAGACAACACAAAGAAGACACCATGCAATAGTTCCTTCAAATTTCTAAAAACTCAAAGAGCACGGCAGGAGCTATTGAATTTCCTTGTTTATATCTACAGTATGACACAGTATGAGACACTCATTCCAAGTCTTTTCATTCACATAAGAGGTGAAATACTGTCTCAGTTGAAATAAATGAGAGTCTTGCTACTGATTTCAATGAAACCACAATTCTTGTCACTGTACTTTCTCTCACGGCTTAGAGAGATTCTTAACAAAAAATCAGGCAAACTACACCACAGGGATCCAACTCATTATAGTTATTTTCCACACCACAGAGGGAAGAAATGTTTTCATTCAATCAGAAGACTGTGCTGTTTACCTAGTGCAACAATTTGTATTGAGTCAATCCACAGTGTTAATACATAAGGGTTCTCCTTTCTTTCTGATGTTACAGTAGACAATGAGAATGTATTTTTTTTCATTGATTTGGTTATTAATCTTGTTATGAAAACTATTCATAGCCCATTTTCACTGTTTAAAAAAAAAGGGTAAAGCATACATGAAATGTTAATTTATGAAACATCAGTGAAACCATTTTTACATTATTGCAATTATATGTAACTACAAATGACATAATAGGAGTATGCCTTCTATCCATGCATTTTTTCCTGAGTTGTTCCCATATGGTTGACAGGGTATAAGGGCGGGCAATTTCCCCACTGTACTGACTTTGTCAATGCATCACCGTGTTGAACATCCTACTCTAATGTAAAATACCACCCTTAGGGTGCAGAGGTGCCACTTTTTTATGCAGCACCGCCCACAGATTCATGCCACAGGCTTTCTCCAGCCATTACTTGCCTATCTCTGTGCAGAGAAGGACAACAAAGGGCCTGGAGCACATGCCCTATGAAGAGTGGCTGAGGGAGCTTCAGTTGTTTAGCCTGGAGGATGCTCAGGGGAGACCTTATCACTCTCTAGAACTACCTGAAAGGAGGTTGTAGCCAGGTGGGGGTCACTCTCCTCTCCCAGGCAGCTAGTGACAGGACAAGGGGACACTGCCTTAAGCTGCCTCATGGGACGTTTACGTTGGACATAATGAGGAATTTCTTCACAGAAAGGGGTGATTAGACATTGGAATGGGCTGCCCAGGGAGGTGGTGGAGTCACCATCCGTTGAGGTGCTTAAGGAAAGACTGGACGCGGCACTTAGTGCCTTGGTCTGGTTGCCATGGTGGTGTTGGGCCATGGGTTGGACTCGATGAACTCAGAGGTCTTTTCCAACCTAATTGATTCTGTGACTTCTGTGATTTTGTGGTTACCAGCGAACAAGCTCTTCCCCAGCCGAAAAGCAACCCGCAAAGGCTTCTAAAGAACTGAAAGATTTTTAGGCCTTCTGGGTAAAACGAAGAAACAAACGAAGTAAACCAAACAAACAAAAACTTAAAAAGCAAAGGAAAAAAAAAAAAAAAAAAGAAGAAGCTATTTGAAAGCCCAGTGGCGGGTTTGAGCACGTCAACAGCGGCGCTCGTGCGCTCCTCCCAGAGGGAAGAGGCATGGAGCGCGGCGCGAGTCCCCGGCGGGATAACGGGGAACCGCTGGCTCAGCCCAGCGCGAGCCTCGCCCGCCGCCCCGGCCCCGCGCATGCGCCCCGGCTGGCGCACGCGCGGCTGCCGCCCGGCGCCGGTGAAGCGGCGGGACCCGCCCGGCCCGGCCCGCCCGGGATCCCCCGCGGGCACCGCCACCGGCCTCGGGCAGCGCCCCTGCCTCCCGCGGGTGAGTAGCGGCGGCGGTCCGCCCCGGGAGCCCGCGCCCGGCCACGGGGGAAGGGGCTCCATGGGGCTGGGAGAGGCCGGGGGAAGGAAGGGACGATACCCGCCCCACGCCCGCAGCCGCTGTCGGAGGGGCCCAGCGCTCCCCCGGGCGGTGCCTTCCCTCTGCCCCCTCCCTCTGCCCTCCGCCCTCTGCGGGAACGCCGCGTCTCCTCCCGCCCGCGGCTGATGCCCCTGTAGCGGCAGAGAAGTGCGAAGGCTCGGTAATGCGGTGGCTGGCTCAGGGGAGGGGAGCGGGCGCTGCGAGCTGGGTCCGCTCCCCTCTCTCGCTTTCACCCCGTGTCAAAAAGCCTGGTCGTGCAGCTGCCCGTGCTATGGACTGCCCCGGCCGTGGGTTCGCAGGTAGCTCCCTATGATGGAGCTGCCTGAAGGTCGCTTTCTTTTCTTGGCCTGTAGCTGCTCAAAGTTAGGTGTGTGTTTCCATGTCCTTTCGAAGTAAGAGAACGTTGGCATGTCGAGGTCAAATACTCATATATGATATAACGCTGTCTTACCACCTTTGTTTAGAACGAAGGATTCAGCAGGATTGTGTTTTGTTACTGATGCTGCCTGTCTTAAATTCAAGTCACATTTCTGGTTTTTGAGTGATCCATGTTAGGATTGTCATATTTCAAATATCTCTTTCTGAATTGGGTGGACAAAAAGAAATCTGTTATTGGGATTGGTTAAAAAGATATCTTTTTAGTATGTAAGCATAGCTATAAAGACCATATTTAATGTTTTCTTCCACCTTTAATGATTTTCAAGATATTTAAGAAAAAAAAAACACAAAAAACTTTAGAAAAAGATTTTTCATGTGCAGAGACTTTTTGAGAAATTCCCCAGTTTTTTTTTCTAACGCTAGAGACATTTACAAGAAACGTCTGGTCAGCTTCTGTTGCTTTTATTTATATGTGTTCCTGAGACCAGAATGTGCTATGTAAGTGTAGTGGTTTAGACACTGTTATCAACCCTCAGGGAAATTTACAAAATCTCACCTGGTCAATCACTTGGGAACCAAAGTAATGTTTCTAGGTGCACATCTGCACTGTAGCTCCAGAATAAAGAGCTTTTAAGGCCTAGGAGCTCCAGCTCTGTCTAGAGCTGATCTGTCACTTCAGAGTTTTCAGGTTCTTTGAGCTGGGAAAGCTTAGTAGAACATAAGCTTAGATATTGTAACTGAGAAGTTTTGATTCCATCCATGGTCTGCCAGCCTCAGTGACTTCTGGATGACCTTACCCTTGATCAAGAAAATCAAATTTTTCAGACCTCTATTTTGTATTGAATTTCCATTTGTTGTGTTTAAGGAATATCAGAGTAAGTAAATTACAGTATTTGCTCGTTCTTACTAAAATAGATAAATCTGTTTTATCTAAGCATACTTTCTTTGCATTGAGTATTTCTCGTTTGGAATCATTCAAGCTGGAAAACAAAACGCATTGGACAGGGCATGGAGACTTGAGTTTGGTCAGAATCATCTGACCAAAGAGTTATTAAACCCCCTACCTTTTTTTTCCGTGTTTTTATTGTTTGTTTGGGGTTTGTTTTGTTTGTTTGAGGTTTTGTTTTAGTTTTATTTGCCTTCTTTGATTAAAGAAACATCCTTATTTTGGGAAACAACTTGGGGAAAAAACCTCTCATCATCTGTCCATCTGTATGCTTTTTTCCTTCAGATAGTGGAAAGGATAAACAGAAGGTTTGCTTGCAGTGTAACTCAGGGGTATAAAAAGCTACAGCAAGGGAGAAAAAAAAAGGTACTGTCAAGTGAGAGCTCAAATGAGAGAAGCTATCCTTGAGACAGACTTTCTGTTAAGTTTGGGGAAGACTTAAGAAAATACTTCCCTTTTGTCATAGTTGTTTTTTTTTTTTTTTAAATTTCTTCCTGGAGCTATTAATTGTTTTAAGAAGAATATCTGGAGATTTTGCCTGCTGTGATGAGTTTCATACTATTTATTACCAAGGAAAAACAAAGTAATTTGGAACAGAGATGATCATAGTGGAATAGATAACACTTATGCTCATCTTGTGCTTTTAATTCTGTATAGCAGCTTACAAACTAAAAAGTAAAATAACTGTGTCAGTTTGTGGGGTTTTTTTTTTGAGAAGGGGACTGAATGTTATGGATTTATAGGTTCTATCCTTTCATGGTAAAGCTTCGTATTTTTCTGATGCGTAATGAAGGAAACTGTAGTATCTGTACTTACTAAAAGAGAAACCAAAAGGCGTGTAAACTAACTTATTCTTCCTTCTAACCTGTTACAGATGGCTTTTTTTCTTTTAAAATTAATTGAGTAGGCAAGAGAAGGAGCTCAAACTACTTACATTTTTGGTACCCTACATAGGTCAACAGACCTATGGAGTTAGAATCCAAAAGCTTCTGAGTCAGAGTAACTGTATGTGTGATATTGATCTTCATAAAGATGAAGTTATTCAGGCTTTTTCCTAATGAGAAAGGCAATTGCTATTAGATCCAAATGCACCTCAAAGTCCAAGGCAAGGTACTTCATAAGTGTAAGGGAATGACATGTACCTCAGTAAATTGCAGTCATGCTCCAAAATTTGAATGTCCGTGACAAATGCAAGATCACAGCTATGCTTTCTTTAATGACTGTTGAATCAGAAATGTATTCTAGGTTTTTTCCAGCTCCAAGGATAGATGTAACTTCAGGTAGCTGTTTCACAGGGCATGTTTGCTCAGTCTGTTTCCCTGGTATTACCATTCTGCTGTGGCACCAGCATTGATGAAAGTAATTTATCTGTCACTGAATCTGAAAAGTAGATCTGAACAAGAGTAAAAGACAAATGATGCACTGCCTACCTGTAGCTCTTCAATGCAGCTTTTACAGGATATGTGTCTATGCCAAGGCTAAATTATGTCATCATCACTGAGACCGATGTCTTCCCAAAACAGAAGCCTTTACCATAAATATCAATTACTTGTTCTAGAAATTTCGTGCTTTGGTGCTGGGCCTCTGTATAAGCATACTAGGGGTTCATTAGCCAGGTGAATAATATTGTTTCCTTAAAAAAAAAATCCTGATTCTTTAGAAAATTACAGTTTGTCTGATCTGAAAATTGACTTAAACTACCAGGGAGGGGTAGCATAATATTCTCAAAAGAAGACTGAAAGAGTCATGAAAAGTAGTAGGAGTAGTTTGACTGTATTTAATTTCTTATTAGAATAAAGATGTTCTGCGTTCTAGATAATTTCTTTGACAAAATTCTAAGATTTTGGGATGGGTTGTTAGCTATAGAAAGAGAACCCTGTAATTTGATGTAAAATTATGTGAAATTTTAATTCAAGGTCTTAAGTATATAAGCATATATGCTGTAAAATCATTTTCCCTGACAGTAGCCAAAGGTGTGGATCCAGTTGGGTAAAACAAACAGCATCATTTTTCTACTCCTGCCTTCCTCCCTCTGTTCTTTTTTGTTGACTTTAGTGCTGTGATACTCATTCAGCTGAGTCAGGTCTCTAACGAGGTCAGAGTGTACAGGGGTTTTCTTGTTGTTTATTTTTGAAATGTTAACAGGGGTTTGCTGTTTAAGTGAATGAGTGACCTTACTGTGAAAACAAAATGAATCCCAGAAGCAACTAGGAATAGACAGTAGTATGAAGGGATTAATATTGGAAATGGAAGCAGAACTTCTCCTTTTGTCAGTGTATTACTGCTAATCCAATTCAGGCTATAGTGTTGAAAAGCATATTCTAAAATTCCTCATCTAAAATTATCACAGGAGTAGAAAACACTGTGTTGTGACAACTGAGGTATATGTTAATGTGCTATAACTAGTAAAGAGCACTGATAGGAAAGTAAGGTGAGATAGTTTACAAATATCTTAAAATGACCTGTGTACATGTCAGTAAATTAAAATAAGATTCTAAAATTTGAAGGTCATTGACAGAAATACAAAATCACAGCTATGTTATGTGTATTGGCTCTTGAATCAGAAATTTGTTCTTAGCTTTTCCAGTTTGGTGTTGTCAGTTTTATGCATAATCTTGTTCCACATAATTCGGTGGTAACCTAAATTTTGTTAATCCTTTTCTCTGGTTCTCTTGTGATAATGTTGAACAGGACTTAAAGTTATAAATAAAGCAATCAGGCATTCCATTATGTTGATTTTCTTCCCCCTAGTTTCAGGGCTCAAATCTTGCTGTGTGTGATTGGTCTTGTTTTGAATTTAGCCCTGGAATTCTACATGAAAGGCCAGGCAGCTGTGACATTGTACTAACTGGGTGTCAGCAGCTAACTTGCAGGCTTTCTGCTTGAGGTACATCATTAATGCTATGTTGGTTTTTGCTTACATAATTCAGAAAACAAATTAGAATCTTAGATCTATGAAGTTGCAAAGCATCATTTTTTTTTTTAGTTTAATTTGCTAAGTATTTAGTTAATGTATTGGGTAACTAAACACAAGGTGGTTGGTCTGAAGCCAGTAAATAGGTTAGTAAATGAAACCTGCATTCTGAACATAAGCTGCAGTTTCATCATATCCCATTTTATCCTCTTCTCTTGTTCTGCTATGTTAGTCTCCTTTCTTGACTTTTGCTTTTTAATTCTGTTTTCTGTGCTATTTCTGCCAGAATAGCAGAAGTCAAAGCATGATAGTTCTGAAATAATGTAACCAGAATTTCCATTTCATGGGATTTACCTGGGTTAGGATAACAATGAAGTTCAAAAGTACAAAATTTTATGAAATATTTGAGTCCTTGTTGGTAGAACCTCAGAATCTCATGTTCTCAAATAAAAAAAAGGGGGTTTTGTTTGTATCTCCCTCCACAAAGGTCTGTTAGTTACACAGTCAGTGTGTGCATCATAGTTTTCTCCATGTTATTTCTATTATGTAGAGACTTTATGAAGCATTTCATACTGTTGAATTATGTAATAAGAAATCTGACTTTAAAATATTTGTCTTTTGATCAGTTGCAGCCAAAATCCTTCTCTTGGGATTCTGAACTATGACATCATGGCAAGATTTCGCAGAAGAACATGCATCATTCTGTTGCTTTTTATTTTGTTTATTTGCTCCATAATGATGGCTTTGAAGACGCTGAGACCCGACAGAGCTGGCTTTGGAGATCCATTTGGACTTGGTTTGTTGCCTGAGCTTCAGCAACGGACAGTTCTCTTAGAGAGTAAACAGAATTCACTTAGTAGGATTCAAGGAGATACTGTAACACGTGTCACTAATTTGCACAGTATTGCTGTCAATACTATGAAAGCATCTATGCCTCCTGGAAATAAGATGGAAGAGGAGCTGTCTTCTCCTAATTATAACTTTCACATATTTTACTATACTTGGTATGGGAATCCACAGTTTGATGGTAAATATATTCACTGGAACCATCCACTGTTGCCACATTGGGATCCTAAAATTGCAAACAATTATCCAAAGGGAAGACATAATCCCCCTGAGGACATTGGGGCCAACTTTTATCCTGAACTTGGATCTTACAGTTCCAAAGACCCTACTGTCATAGAAGCCCACATGAAACAAATGCGTTCAGCTTCAACTGGTAATGAGTGTTAACATTTCAGCATGTTGTTCATTTATCCAGCCTTATGTATGTCAGTGAACACAACTGACCCATTCCTCCATTTTTTCCTGTGTAATTCAGGAAATGGTGTGAAACTAGTAAATGTCTTTGTATCTCTGAGTTTTAACCCCCAGCTGAAACCTACATCTTCAAAGCTTTGTCTGATGAGTGTCACAGCACAGATATACAAGAACAGTATTTGTAATCCTGTTAGGTACATGTTTTTTGTGACTTACTGTTAAGCACTGATAACATGTTTGAAAAATACAGAAACCGTTTCCAGAATATATTTCCTGTGTATTCAGTTTTTGGAGATGATTACTTCAGTTTTAAGACCAGGTTTCAGAAAATCACATTAACAGTCTTATGGAGCAGTCTGTTCAATTACTGAGTGGGTTTTTTTCTCTGAATTCTTTGTATGCAATAACAAATAGATATTAATTAATTAATTGTCCAAAAGTATCTTCTTTCAGTAGAAATTGATGTTCCCTTTTTCTAAATAAGATGAATATACATAAGAATATTCAGTATATTTTTTGTGTCATTCTTTGTTGTTGAGCTTTCTGGTCCTTTTTATGTTAATCGTCTTTAAATTGGCAGTCATACAGGCTAATATTAAACTCTGAACAGCTTCTGTAAGTGTAGTTGGAGCAGCATGACCAGAGCTCGTAGCATTATTGAGACTGCTAATCACCTGGTATTGAGTCACTTTCATTCACCTAATCATTGAGGTTTTAAACATTTTTAATATTGTTTTTAGTGTCAAGTCCATTCTCTTTTTAGACTCCTGAAGTGGTACGTAACTTTATTTTTTAAGCACAGGAAAGAAAATATTAAGTAATCTTTCTCAGGGAAAGATAATGCAAATGTAATTTTAAGTTCCTTGATCAGCAGTTCTGCTGCCTGAACTTTTATGTGTTTCCTAAAGGTATAGAAGAGTCTTGTCAGATGAATTCAAGATTCCCAAGTTTGTTGCTGCTGTTCTGATTGTTCTTTCCATCTTACTCATTTGAATTTGGTCCTTTTCTTTTGCGTAAAATAAAAGAAAATGTGATAAAATGCAGTAAAATATTACATTTTTCTTGTCCTTGAGCAGACTGTCTCCTGTGATAATCTGTTATTTGTGAATCTCTTTTTGATAAAGTGTGGAGGGAATGGAGATAGTTGAACTACCTTCTGTGTATAGTGAGCTCAGACATCTGGTTTGGATGTTCAAATGCGATTGTGTATTGACTTTAATTTATACTTTCTTTTTCCTAATTTTGTAATTATTTGTTTGGAAATTTTTAGTCAGAAATGTTATAATTTTAGTAAAGTAGATGGAATTTAGAGTATATACTTCCTACATCAGTGACCTTATTTGTGTACTTAAATCTTTACCTAGTTAAAAAGAATCATATTGACTTATTCTTCCATATATTTCAAATAACATTGTTAGGAAAATATTTCTACATCAGTTATTTCATGTATTTCTTTCAGATTTACCTTCTTGACATTATTTCCAGCTGCACATCTAAAAGATCTAATTTGTTTATCTGACAGCATTTTATTTTAGAAGGAAAGGGTTTAGCCTTTCTGAAGAGGTATGTGTTCTTTTGCTTTCATGGAGAGCTTTAGAAAAATTTACAGTATCAGGTCATTCTATTTGTTGTCTTTTTTCACAGGACTAGTAACATACTTAAGTTATTGAGAGTTGCTCAAGCATTTTTGAAGATAATAAATATAAAACTAATTTCATGTGCTTGGAAGTGTGGATTACACCAGAGAAACTGCTTTTAGCAAGAAAGAAGGTTGTGGGATTACAGTCACTGCTTCTAATATTGAATGTTTTTTTTGTAGTAGAGCCAGAGATACAATGAAGAAATATGTTGGAGAATAATAAATTTTCATAAAATAAGAATCTTTCATCACATGCATAGCTCTTGCGTGTTCTATAACCCTATGTTATACATATATCCTATGTATCTTCATATTCTCTAGCTCTATTTTGGCATAGCTGTAATGCCTTATTAGGGAACACTCTTTTCCTCTTGGTACAACCTGAAGGTTAGAATGCTGTGCCGAAAAGTGGGAGGGAATGGCTTTGAGTGTTGGGCTTGGGAGGCTGAGCACAGGTCTGTTCCCTTGGCAGATGATCTAACCACTGTTTTGTAGACCTGTAAACAAAGAGACAAGTTAAAATCCACTCTGAGAATACTGAGATTTTGTAACTGGTTAAACAGTAATTTGAGATTCTGATTTATATTATGTAGATTTCACATCAAACGATAATTTTAACACGTAACGTTACATGTTACAGTGTACATGTAATATGTTAAACAACATAAATTAAAACTGAAGTTTTGTATTTTCAGGTGTAATAGTGCTTTCATGGTACCCACCAGGTATGGCTGATGAAAATGGAGAACCAACTGATGATTTAGTGCCTGTTATTTTGGACTATGCACACAAATATAATCTAAAGGTAAAGTATTTTTAGATGATAAAATAGGACTAATTAGGAAAGTAAACCTTGCTTAGAGTTTACTACTTTGACTCAAGGTGTAGAGCAGGGAAACCTGTCATATGATGTTGGCTTCTGTTTCTGTCTCCTGTTATACTGCACTTTGTTTGGGTCATAGAAGCCTTTGAATTGCACTGAATTTTGGTAGGACATGAGAAATTACCTTAGTAGAATAATATTGTAATGTGCTTTAGCATGCAGAATCTAAGGTATAATGTTGTGGGTATTTATTTTCTATTTCTTTTCAGGAAACAGTTTTTAAAATAAGGCGAAATGTTGTTTTCACAGTGATGCTTAGAATTGAGGGAAGTATTACATTTCACAAAATACTGTGGCATACAGTGATCTATAAGGAATTTTGAGAAAGAAAAAAGACTGTCTTCATGTTTTGCATTTTATAACTTGCTGGCATCTCATCACAGAGATCAGGAGCAAGTATCTTGAGTAATAAAGGCAGATTTAAAAGATCCAGTTTGAAAGAATGTCTCTATCCCAGAAATTACCAGGAACTTTTGCCTTGGACTGTAAGGCCAGAGAGATGCTGCTCTGGCTTTATGGTTATTCCAAAGCATGACAGGATAGAAAGGCTAAGGTTCTGCCTTCTTGAAATAGATGAAATATCATGTCAACTCAAGATTACGTGAATTGATCAGTAGAATCTAAAATTGTCATTTGATTATTTAATTTTTTTATTTTCAGAATAAAACTTGTGTTTTCCTTTTGTGATAATGAAAATGTGTATTGCATCTTAATCTTGCCAAGTCATAAATTTAAGTTTTTAAGTAGCTGTATGTGTTTCATCTCTGGAGGGTGTTGCTGTACTCTGTACTGAAAACGCAGCCTGTTCGTAAGCTCTGGTTTTAGTTGGTCACGCAAGTTGCAGATTCTCAGAGAAATTTCCTGTCACTGGGAGCAACTGTAGGTTCCTTGGCAAGCAGGAGGAAAGTAAAGTATGAAGATTAAATCAAATACAGAATCAATTTTGAAACTGTTAAAACCACTGTGTGAATTGTGTTATGGGACATAGGTTGCACTGTGTAATAGCAAACTATTAAAACGAAAGAAAAAAGTATTTTGAGATAGTCACCTTGCTCTCACCTAAAGAATTTGTTAACATCCAAGTATCAAAGGAACCAAGGAAAAATGAAATAAGCCACCAAGGAAAGTGCATGTAATAGTGTGGTAATGATTGGAATATGAATGAAGGTGCTGTTACTGCTTGGAATAATTACTGGAATACAGATATTCAATGTAGATACTACTAGGAAATGCTACCTTTACTGCAATGTTTTTAAACATTCTTGCATTAGAAAGTTATTACAGTAAGTGTTAGGAGTGTCAGTAGACCAATATCTAAAATACATTTCTATTATGTCTGCTGAATAATTGTGAAAAGATATGCCCCTTTGATTTGCCTAGTTTTGATAGTTAGAAATGAAAGATGAAATCATAACGCTCTTCAACCTGTACTGTCCATCCTAGTGATTTAGTCTGATACTATTTTTCTATTGTTTCTACTTAATAGAAATAGATATTGGCTCTGCAGTGGAAATTTTCTACTGTTATAGAGTTGTCAAAGACTTTATTAAATGCATTTTGTTCTAAAATTGCTTCTGAAAAACTAGTTGTTTTGATTAATATAATGTACTCTTCTGTAATTGTATATTTGAAAACAAATGCATTTTTACATTGGAATTACTTCACATATATAGGTTAATTAATTCCATAAGCTCCAAGCTTGACATTCAGAGCAGTAGTAGTACATTGTATTAGATTTAGTTGCAAGAGTTTATTGCTCTAGATAAATCTGTAAAATTCTAAATTAAAGTTTCCATATCCCATATCTTAAAATCTATTATGACACTGAAAACTGTCTGTGGAGCATTATCTGTAGCAAATTTAATACATTGGTTAGAAATTAGATATAAAAATGTTTCATTAGTTAATCAGTTCTTTGACATTCAAATAATTAATATTTTATTTCCATTTTTAGTTTCTGTAGTTTTTCAAGTTTTCTGAAGCATGATTACCACTTGCTGTAGCCTAGGGAGTACAAAAGCAATTTTTTGTTTTAATGTAAGAACCCTAAATATTTACTCTAATACCAATCTTTCTGGGATCTGAAGCTTCTAATCTTAGCAGTACAGGAGTTGTATTGATGAAAGTGTTTGGTCTGTAAGGAAGAAATATATTTTTTTGTGATTGGTACTTGCTTCATTTAATACACAGTGCCCGTGTATTCAATAGTGTTTTAAATTTGTGTTACTCTTACGTATTCACCTTTCAGGTCACTTTTCATATTGAACCTTACAAAGATAGAGATGATCGGAGTATGTACCACAATGTCAAGTACATCATTGACAAGTGAGTCATTTTGGGATAGTTTCCTTTGGGGTTTGTTGCATGCTGGTTTAGGGGACTTATGTATATGGTGTGAACATTGTAAGAATCTATAAAGATCTACTGAGGCTGAAGAGAACTGTAAGGAGCTTTGTTCATATTTCAGTGGTGCAAAACTCAAGTCTGTTTTTAAATATTAGAATGTGAATTTTACATAGATACTCAAATGTAAGTTGCTTTCAACATCCGTTAATACCACAAGTCATGATACTTCAGATTAAAGCAGTTAACATATTAGCCACGTGATATATAAATTAAAACCACATTTTTATAGTGACAAACTAGCACCTAGGGTTTTAATGTGCTGGCCTCTAATGATTTTAATTCATCTTGACAAATTCTATGTAGCTACTAGTTGTTTTGTTTATCAGTGCTGTTTAGACTGTCTTATTTCACACTGAATGGTAGAATTGCCCTTCAGAGGAAACCAGTAACTAGCACAATTTGACACTAAGTTATTGTCATGGTTTAACCCCAGCCAGCAGCAAGGTACCATGCAGGTACTTGCGTACTTCCCCCCCCGCCCCACAGCACTGTGGGGTGAATGAGAAGGAAAATATAAATTTCATGGGTTGAGATAAGAACAATTTAATGATTGAAACAAAATAGTATTATAATAATTATACTAATAGTATTATTAGTAACATTAACAATAAAGAGAAGGAAAGAGAGTAACAGAACCCAAGATGAGTTGCTCACCACCTACAGACCCCCAGGCCAGCCCTGAGTAGTGCTCAGCCTCCTTCCAGGTAACTCCCCCAGTTTATATACTAGGCATGATATTCTGCAGTATGGAATGTACCTTTGACTACCTCAGGTCAGTTGTCCTGGCCATGCTCCCTCCCAGCTTTTTGTGCAGCTCCTCACTGGCAGAGCATGAGACACTGAGAAGTCCTTGCCTTAGGATAAGCACTACTTAGCAACAGCCAAAGCATCACTGTGTTATCAATGTTATTCTCATGCTAAATCAAAAAAAACCACAGCTACTAAGAAAAAAACTAACCCTGTTCCAGCCAAAACCAGGACAGTTACTAATTTGTAGTAATTGAAAGGTTCTTTGAAGGTTCATTATCTGATACTTCAGCAAACAGTGGACTGAAAGTGGATATGAATTGCTATGTTTTGAAGTCCATGACCTGTCTATATAAATTAGTTTTTAGGAAAAGTCTTCAGCTCAGATTGTTCAACAGTATTTTCCAAATGGCAAATTTTAACTTAACTGTATTTATTTGCTTTATAGATACGGAGGCCATCCAGCCTTTTACAGGCATAAGACCACCACAGGCAGATTTCTTCCCTTGTTTTATGTTTATGATTCTTACGTAACAATTCCTGAAATATGGGCAAATCTACTAACTGTCTCTGGATCCCAGAGTATTCGAAATACTCCGTATGATGCGTTATTCATTGCACTTCTTGTAGAAGAAAGACATAAGCATGACATTCACAGAAGTGGTTTTGATGGAATGTACACGTACTTTGCCACCAATGGGTTCTCCTATGGCTCATCTCATCATAATTGGGCAAGTTTAAAAGCCTTTTGTGATAGTAACAACTTGATGTTTATTCCAAGTGTGGGCCCAGGCTATATTGATACCAGTATCCGACCATGGAACAACCACAACACCCGTAATCGTGTCAATGGGAAGTACTATGAGACCGCCTTCAGCGCAGCCCTTCTGGTGCGACCGGAAATTATCTCTATTACATCTTTTAACGAGTGGCACGAGGGAACTCAGATTGAAAAAGCTGTCCCTAAACGGACCGGACAGGTGGTTTACCTTGATTATAAACCACATAAGCCAAATATTTACCTAGAGCTTACTCAGAAGTGGTCTGAGAAGTACAGAAAAGAACAAGAACAGTGGCTTATGTGAGCTGTCCCCGCTGCAGTTGTTTCCTAATGCATTGACTATATTGAGAAAGAAACTGAGAGCTGAAGAATCTGTTATTAAATGTCTTTATTATATCTGTTGAATGTATATGCACTACTACTGAATTTTAATTTTGAACAGTAAAAAGACTACGAGAATATTGGCAATTCTGTCTTATTGATATTTTATTTCAAGAATATTCAGGGATATCTGAAAAATTATTTGTTTCTTTTTTCTTTTTAAACTTCATAACTTGCATGCTGAGCTTTCAGAACATCTGCATGGGATAACTCGACATGACCAAAGTATAAATAAAAATTGGCATAGTTGTAGTTACTTCCTTTATTCTTGTAGTTATGTTTCTAATAAAAGTGATGCTGTAATCTAAATTTTTATGCTCATAGCTTCTTGCAGGATGCATGTCTATACTCTATGGTATAATCTACATCTACTGTTTTTAATGCTTTGCACACAGGGACTTGACATATGACTAGCTTGTGGTAAAAGCACTGAAGAAGTATGTGTGATGCAAGATCACTGTGTTTTTTTTGAAAAAAGAAAGGTATTTGAAAGAAAGTTCCAAAGAACTGCTGAAAGACTTCTAGTTTACTTACATTTTTTTCTGTTTGGTACATGGTGTAGACTTTTGCAGATTACTGGGTATTGATCAAGAACTTTTTTTTTCTATATTACTTGGAATTTAAAAAAAATAATGTTTAGAACAGAGTAGAAAATAATTTTTTTTGAGTGGGAAAAACTCCTAAACATGCAAAAAATATACTGAACCTTCCACTGTTATTTATTCTCTGCTAATTGACTGAAGATACAGATCTAGTGTGTTTTTTAAAATGTTTAAGCTTTCTAAACCTAATACCTTACTAGTCCTACAAGAAATATATTTGTAGGAAATACTTTTTTTGTTTCTAATTTAGGAGCAGCCTAGTTTGGTAGCAACTAGGTAGCAACATGACAGCAACTACCCATTAGTTTAATTTGAAATCTGAGATTTCTAATTTTCATATAGTTTATTTAGTTGTTCCAGGATTCAGAATAGTAGGTATTAAAATCTTGCTGTCATTCAGATAAGCACCCTACCAGTGCTACCTGTAACACTGTGGTGTGGCTGGAAATGAGTACTTTAAGTCCTAAGAATCTCACCTTTTAAATGTTGTGATTATTAACTGGGGTTTTTTATGAGGTTTGAAAGGTTCAAGTCACACCAACATATCTCATCAGCAGTCCTTTTTTTTGGATTTTCATAGAATTTCATAACAAAATCCTGAACTTTGGATTAGTAGAAATTGTCGTGTTTTGTTTATTTGCAGAAAGGGTCTAATCCATAGCAAAAAGGATTTTTTACAAATTGTTTATTTTATTTTTTAATCTATATAAGGTGCTGATCCTGTGTTTTAGTTCATATGCTGAAACTGCTGTGACCACTAGTAACCACTAGAATTCCACTGATTTCAGCAGGACCCATATAAATCACATGCTTTACTCAGTTCTCACTGTAAGCTGTCCATGAAGTTGTAAGGTGAATGTGAGGACTTCTGGTTAAAAGAGAAACCAAACCAAACCAGTATGTTTTTTCCAGAAAACTTTCTCATTCCAAATAAACATAAGCCAGTTACTACTACTATTTTTACAGCCTTTCTGGTATGAAAAAGATTTGCTTATGTATCTCTCACTTATTTACAGTTTAGTTCTTTTGTCATTTCTCTGCAGTTGTTCAAGAGATGAGGTGTCATATAATGCCCTCAGCTGCGTGAAAAAAGTGCAGAAATTGGGTGACAGATATATAACCTGGCGTGTTGAGGTGTGCCTCTAGAGTTACTGGAATCTTATTAATCTCTCTTCATATCTTTTTTCCTACTGCATTTTCTTACTGCATGTCTGGGAGGTCTGAAATGCTCCTGAAAGAAATGTTTACTAATGCTTATTTTATTTTATTTATACTCAGGTGGATAAACTGACATAGACATAGGTATGACCACAGTCACAAAATAGTATCTGAGACATAAGAAGCACTTGTTCTAACCACTGCCAGCTTAACTACTCCCTTTATTAAGGAAAATGATATTACTTAATTTACTATAAATCTCTTACATAGCTATACATAATTTGATTTTATAATTTGTTGTATGTTTGTGCCTTTACAGCCCAAAGAGTCCATTTATTTATTTTAAATATGAGGGAAATTTTTTGCATACGTAATTAAAAAAATCTTCTGAAATCAAATCTTTTGAAAGAACAAATCTCTTTGTTTTCCCTTGGCTTAAACTTTTGTCATCCAGTGGTCTTTTCTCACTGTAGTTGTCTGAGCACTGCACTGGTCCTGATGACTTTGCACTCACCTTTTGGCCCTTACTTTCTGCCAGGGGCAGTTTATTTTCTCTGTGACAATAAAAGTCACTCCTTTGTTGCTGTATACAGAAACATTTGAAATTTGTTGCAGAGTATTTACAACTGAGGTGATCTATCTTGTTTAAAATACAAATCATGGTAACAGTGTAATAGATCTTCATTACTCTGAAAGACTTTTGTAATTGCTGTAAAAGTATCATTTAGCCCTTGTCATGAAGTGGTTCAGGCCATGGCACAGTGATATGTAATGAGAGTTTTAAAAGAATTTACAGAATTTCTGTAGGAAAAAATGGAAATGAAGTGCCTAGAAATTCATCACCCCTGAACACTTACTGTATTTTTATGTGGTTGAAATTTTTTAAAACATAAATATGCAACCAGATATAGTATTTCAGAGTTGAGGACTGAGTTTGATGATACTAAGGAAAGATGATGGAATAGGAGCTACTAGAACTATCCCACCTGCTTGTCCAATATTTCCTGTGTACATAGAGCTGCATAATTACAGTGCTACTTCTTGTTATATAGAATGGAGAGTTGCTTACAGACTGTTGCTGCAGTCATGGTAATTTTTAAAATTCAAGTAAAAATAGGTCTGTGATACAAATGCAAATGAATAAGTTTGTTATAAGGGCACAGTTACTGGGGTGAGGGAGGAGAAATAAATATATTTAAGAGGGTGGTTGCTCCAAGCTTTAAGGTTATAGTAGGGGGGGGGAAAAATGTGTTACCAAAACTGAGAGGGAGAGAAGAACATTTGTAACCATTCTGAGATCTGAAATAGAATTTAAGGAATATCCGGATCCTATTTCACTTTGGCTTCCAACTCCTCTTATTTCTTGACTAATGGAAAAAAATACTGCAATGATTGTTTTTAATATTTTTACACTATTTACAATATTTTGCATTTGACCCATCTTGTTATGATATTTTATAGTACTTGGAGTCATATACTGAATTTATAGAGAATAGGCAAGAAACACTGGAAAATTTTGTAAGAGATCATGCCATGTTATGCCTTTTCAAATAGAGAAATACCTACAGTAATCAATCACATACTACTGATTAAGTATTCTCAGAGGGGAAATGGTTTCTGAGAAAAGTAGCAAGTCTTTGTGGTAAAAGTTTTAAAAGTAAATCTAGAGCTTCATTTCTGCTTCTGTCAGTTGTGATCAAGTAAATTATTTGAATTCTGTGAGCTGTCTCAGAACTGAAGCTTAATACATCAACTCTGGAATAAGAATATGCATTAAATTTTGTATAGTAGTGCATGTTTCTCAGATCTATAATCTTGTACTGAATTTTGTGGGAAAACCTGCATATGCTGTTACTATTTTAGTGGCAAGCTGTAGATTATTGTGAATATACTTTCTGTACTGATGTTCATCATATTTGTCTAGTGCATTTCTTTTGAGGTGCAAATGATTTATCTCTTAAGAGGTTGTTGAAGCAGGAGGTTCTTTAGTGGAAGCATTTTTATTATAAAACTTGATATGTATATGCTCTGCATACTTTGCATTAATACATTTCACACATAGCTCTTGGATTCTCTTGAAAACATTTTACAGGAGTGTTTTCAGCACTATGTTGCTAGTAAAATGAACAGACTGTAATTTAGAGCACTTTTTTTGTGAATCTTGTGAACCTAAAAAGAGGAAATAAAGTATTTACAGACAAATTGTCAGTTAATATAAGCTGACAATCTCTCTCCCAGTCTTAAAGTATTTTACGAGTCCTGGTTCTCATCTTTCTACTTGGTTAAGATTGTGTCACTGTTTCGTTCCTTTTTTATCTTTTACTTTTGACTGGCATGTTAAATGTTGCGTAAATTTCTGAAATGACTCTATTTCTAAGACTTCATGGCTGTAATATTCAGTAAAGAGAATCTACAAGGTTATTGGCACAGCGGAAAAGACTGATGTGAATTTGATATTGTATAGATATCAATTTGTTGTGAATGGATAGTGTATCTTTGACATGTATTGAACACAAATAAAAAATTCATTTTTTAATACCCTCCATGGCTGTGACAGAGATGCATTTGCTTACATAAATATGTAAAAACCTTTGTGTAACTATATATAAATGTGCGTACAACTGAAGTAATTATTTTTAAAGTACTATATCATCATTATAAAATTACAAGCTTGATTCTGCTACTTTTAAGTAAGCAGTGGTTTTAATTCCCTATGATGTTTACAGAAGACTTTTTTGCTTATGAATGCTTTCATGAACAATAAATATATGCCAAAAAATTGTGATTTTAAAGGAGTGTGCTATAGTGTTGTGTTTTTTTTAATAATAATACGAGTTTAGAAAGTTAATTTTTATTTTGCTATTACTATATGTGGGTAAAATTTAATTAGACTGAAAACAACAGAAAATACTCCTGAAGTTTTTAGGCATATTTTTATTACATCTCCTTAGGCTACCGAGTTCACTGCTGCATAACATTGCAAGCATCTGTTGAATTCTGAGGTACAGTGGTATGTTGACCAAGTAAAACTGAAGTTTACAGCTCATACAGAAGTTTAGGAGGGATGGGCACACAAATAATTAGGCTTGCAGGAGAATGGTTTGCAACTGATTACTACAACAGGGTCAAAGAAGTATTTGTTTTATTCTGATAGTATATTGTGCTTTCAGGTATAAAAAGTCTTGAAGGTAAGTGTTGCCATTTTATTTGTCAAAGCAATGTGACATTACCCCTTGATGTTTGAAATGTGTGTCTTGTTAGTCCAGCAAACTAACTACACTGATGTGAATGAAATCTAATTCACAAACATAGTATTGTGTATTTCTGTGCATAAGTCAAAAGTATTTTAAAATATAGAATATTTTAATAATTTCATATGTTTTTGGTGTATCACACTGTGACTCTCTCCAGTTAAGGTATTTTGCTGCATGATGCAAAAGATTTCCTGAAAATTTCTTGTGTTGGGAAATGAAAAAGGTAATCAACACTAGATCTATTTGAAATTTGAACTTACACACATATCTGTAATTGACACTTTAGTGGGAGACTTTGAAAAACTTTTCCATTTTAGTTTATTTATTATTTATTTTAATTATAAAAGCTTTTTCTTCTGCCAGTATTCATCCTTTAGTTAGGATACTTATGACATGAAAGTGAACAAGCAGAGAGTACGAAATAGGGGGGGGTTTGTTCTTTTTTTCCTGTTGGTGCTAGAAACCTACCAAATAAGACTGTCATACTATACAGATTTTGTGTGCTCAACCCTACATACTAAATCCTTTCTTTAGCTGAGATTTCATGAAATGTTAACCTTTAGCATGTACAGGGCATTAGAATACTAGGGCCTATTTGTGATTTTTGAGCTTTGGTTTAGTCCCTAAACAGATTTCCCAAAATCTTTTAAAATAATAGAGAAAGAAGCCAACATATGGCCCCTAACAATACTTAAAATGCTGTGTACATAAAAGCACAACAGCAACAGCTAAAAAGCATTCTAATGAGAAAAAAGGTAATTGAACTTTTTTTTTAAATTTTGCTTCCTTAAACCATATTTTTAATGTTATTTCTAAAAAGCTACCTGTGTGGGTGTCAGCTAGTGGCAATATTCATGTGTTTTCAAACCACAGTAAAATCTGAAATCCTAAAATGTTGGGGTTTAAGCCCCTCTTCCACATATTGACAGCATGCTCAGCTTTTGTACATTTACTGTTATATAGATGTTTCCCATAAGCCGTTCCTCCTCTTTCTCTGTCTTTACAGTTACATATTTTATTGTACCACAGATGCAGAAGATATCATACAAAATATATTTTGGTGAGATTCTTAGAGAAAGGGTAATTTTTTTTTTTTTATTTGAATGGGACTCAAGGTACAAGATTAAGTTCCCAGCTGTGTTACAGTAACTTGCTGGCCTCAGGCAATTGCCTTAGTCCCCTGTGTCTAAAACAGCAGTAATATTCTGTATCTGTTATGATCTGGCTGTCTGATTTATTCAGTTGTCAGAAGGTTTTTTTTCAAGCCAAGACAGTTGTGTACGACAATTTGTGTGCAGAGCACAAAGGGTACCCTGTCACTGTCACATGCTTATCTAGGTGCTGCTAGAACAAGCTGTTTTCATAAGTTAAAAATCTCAGAGATTTTGTCTGGAGGTGCCTGATTTTTCTGTGTTGTATGTAGAGCGGTTAAAGTTCAGTTTTAGATGCAGCTGCACAAGAATAAAGGTCGTCTAACCCATACTTTTTTTCCCTAATCTAAGGAAAAAGATACTATCAGAAGAATTCTTTTATCATCAGATACCATAATTATACCATCTGGGCTGCTGAAGATTACTTCAGTGAGAAGCACAAAAGGGATTTGCTGGAGTGAAAGAGTTGATCTTTTAGAAACTCAAAAAAAACCCCTGCTTTCCTTTTCTTTGATGGAAAAGGAGCATTCAGCAATGCATAAACTGAGGAGTGGTGTGCAGGCATGGAGGGTAACCTCAGCACTGGACTGCAACATGGCACGCAGGTGATTAGCCACAAAACTAAATCCAGTTCATTCAGTATGTAAAGTAAGGGGTTGTACTCTAACACTTTGCTGACAGACAAGTCCAATCTCAAGTGCAGGATGAAAAATGACCCTGAACTGCCAGTATCCTAAGTATATTTCAAAGTAAAAGTTTGCTGTTTTGAAGTTTCCGGTTAGTTATTAATCTGCCAGTAAGAGCAAAGTTCTGAGTGTTAAGTCCTGCCTGCATCCTCAAACAGCATTTAATGCATAAATAAGACTTACTCTGAAGGAAGCAGATCAGATAAATATATTACAGACAAGAAATTGTGCATCAAAATTCAGAAACTCTGTCAGAGTATGGGTAGGGAGAATCTAAGGAAGCAGATTAAAGGGGGCAGGATAAGGTTGATGACAGGAATTGTCAGAAAAGTGAAAATACAGCAAGTATAGCAAGAAGTACTGTTACAGTCTACCTGGTGTTCCCTTTGTGAAAACAGCAGTGGTTGCACAAGGTATTGAGTGCATGCACTCAGGAGTTCAGTTAGCTGGGTTCAGCCAAGGCTTGTGCCATGGAGAGTAAAGAAAAAGCTTGATAAAACCTAGGAAAAGCTCGTTAGAAGTTTGTGGTTGACAGACTTTGGAAAGATTGCTTCCATTTACTTTTATGCCTTCTTTGCTCAGTTTGCTAAATGGATGACTCACTGTGGGTCGCTTGTTGCTGTCAGACCTATTGCACAAGAACAGGAGCAGTTTGTATGAAATGGTGAGCCTTTATTGCATTTTCAAGTACATTTCTTCCTTCCTAGCACAGGTTATGATGAACTGAATGACTTGGTTGTTGGGTACTGTGTTTCTAGATGTCATTAGCACTTTGCTCTCTTTTTACATACCATAAGAAGACATTCACTGGTTGTATGTGGTAACCATACTCGATATCCTCATTGAGCATTTAAATGAATGAATTTTTAAGATGTAACTATAGACTAGCTTTATGCACACATAGATACTTATTCACAGACTTTTTATGTAGTTACAGAGACTCATTTAATTCTTCGTATCCCTTACAGCACTTTATTCACCTCCTAATAGCCAAGTGCTTCAGTTTACTCTCTCTTGTTTTAAATGGGTTTAAATAATTTTGATGGTTTGACAAGCTCTGCTGGTTTTGTTACTGAGTCAAGATGAAGCTTAGTCTGGAATTGTAGCTCATTTTGTAACAAAAGTGTGGAAGCTGTTACTGCCTCCACATTGCTGTTTATCATTATTAATTATCCTGATATTTTAGGACTTTAGTGCTTGAGGATAAAGACTGAAATCTCTGCAGTTTTCTGTTCCAGGAATGTTAATAGTTATATCACCCTCTAGTCTCACGGAGGAAAGAACTGCATACTTATACTGCATGCTTATTCTGTCCTGTATGATAAACCTACTGCACATGTGCAGAGAAGGAAGCTGTGGCTTTATAACAATAAATACCAGTGCTAATGGCACACTCATGAGGAAATGAACTTGTATACAAACAATAAATTGGTTACCTGATGGAAGCACTGGGCTAATAGCTGTTCAGTGAAGGAGCACAAAAAGAATTGTGTACCCTGAAAGGACCAAATGCAATGCATGTGTGCAGGGCTGAGCTATTGCATGTGCACAGGTGGATGGCGTGCAGAGGAGCAACCAGACTTCAGCAGGACCAAGCAACCCCCACAAATCCAGCAACTCCAAAGCTCCCAGGACATGCCAGTTCTCTGCTGGTCCAAGGGTGCAAGAGGAGAAAGGCCTGAGACCCCTCTGAAAGGGCAGCTAGGAGCTAGGTGCTCTTGTATCCTTTTCCAGAACAATCCCTGCAGGTGCCCTCAGATTAAGTGGGGACAGCACACAGAAGGTACAGAAATTGAATAGAAACCAATGCAAACTGTAAGGCAGCTGTGATTGAGAACAAATACTCATAACCACCATTCCTAGGTTGACCGCAATAACATTTTTGTTTGTTAATTCATTTCTGCTGGCAACAGTCTCAAACTATAGTCTGTACCTCTCGGCAATCTATTCAGCACTTAGCACAAATACGTTGTATTAAATTGCTCTGGTTAAGTGGAGTGTCAGCAGTATTTATTACAAAATTATGCTCTACCTAGAACATTTTACATAGTGTTTTGCTAATATTCCATTAATTTATTATATTTTTGTTTCATAATTTAGAACATGTTGGGTAAATTATTTAAATCCTCTTTTTCATATTAATTTACATAATCATAATTTAAAAAAACATGTCTGGTTTATAACTTTTTATGCGAATAAGCAAGAGTGTGGTATAAATTAGAGAAGCTATTTAGGAGTTCAGACAACACTTGGACAATTAAAAATGTTTGGGCAGCTTAGTTAATATAATTCCACATTAAAAACATACTGATTTTTTCTAAAAAAAATATTTTAAGATATCTGTATTTTTTTATTTAATAAAATGCAGAAAATGGGATATATTTAGTTTAGCTAAACCTTGCAAATTAGTGTCATTGCACATGATTAAAACTTGAAAATTAGCAAAAAGGCAAATAAACATTCAGAACACAAGTATAACCTATTACAGTAATAAACTGTATTTACTTCTGTTTAAGTGCATCATCAACAATATTTAATTGAATTTTCCAGGACAGTCAAAACAAAAATGCTGTACAGATACTGTTGCACACCTATACCAGTGTTTCCTTAAGTAATTTAGTTGATTTGGAGGGAGAGATGATGGGGAGGGGAGGGTTGGTTGAATGAAAGGTGAGGGTTTACTGTAGTGCTTTCTTTGCATAATGCATGTACTTCGTACATGGTATCTCATACCTGTGCTATGAAGTTTCTCATTACTTCGCTGTATCCTGTGTTCCCAGTGTTAAGGTATTTCCTGAACTTTCATCTCCTTTCAGCTAGAATGCTCAAAATATTAGGCAAAGAGAAGAAATATAATAAATAAAACACAACATATATGTGTGTGTATATGTATATATATATATATGTTTGGTGCCACATTCTTTTTTTTACATACTTTTGAGAAAACAGAACTCATATTGGCCTTTATTTAGCCTGTCTACCAAGCAAGTTAGCTGTGATATCACTTTGCTACAAGATGCTATTTGAGGAATTAACCTGATGATTTAGTCAAGTACCCTGTTCCTGACCCTGTCTCTAGTCTTCAGCATGGCTTCTGGAAAGCCATGTTCCCACTTTGTGCCTCAGGCTTTGACCTTGCATTTGAGACTAATAATATTGATTTTTCTTTATAAAGCACTGTGAGATCTACAGATGACCAGTGCTTTGCAAAAGGGTTCCTTCGTTGGCAGTATTTTGTCTTATTTGGAGATCCTAGCTTTTGTGTCAGCTGATAAATAATGAAGGAATATTCACATAATTTTCATTTTACATATATAAAAATAGTGTTATGGAGAAACTAAAAAAATATTGTTGCCTGTGTGCTTTGCATCATTACTGGTGAAAGCAGACAGCTTTAGGAGAAGGTTTAGAACAAAGTAGATTCCATTAATATCCCATTCAAAATATATTACATTTTCCCATGCCAGAAAGGGCTCAGCTGTAGTTGAGGAGTGGAGATGTGAATGGGATAAAGAGGGTGAAACCAAAGGAAAACACACATAGAAATTGGGAAGAAAACAGAATGAGAACAACAGAAAATAAGCCAAAAAATCGGCTTAGATTTTAAACTAAGTATTAAGCTTTTCCTTCCTAATCTGATGGCTCATTTTTGCAAGTCTTTTTAATGTCATTTGAAATTGATAATTTAATTAAAATTTCATCCTAGTAATAGCTTGAGGTTGCTTTTTGATAATTTAGCAGATAATTTAGTAGTAGCTCCAGTAAATTGTGAGGCTTTTGGCCTCAGAGATTAACGTGAATATTACTATTCTCTAATAATAGGGAACTTCCTCAAGCTATCATTACATTATTTATAAATCTTTAGACCACACTAATAACTGTCCTGTTTTACCTTGTGAAAGGAATAAAAACATAGTTAAATGAGACCTTGCTGTGTAGATCACTCTCTGTCAAGTCAGAGGTAGAGAGAAAATTTTGGGAGAATCTTACTATGTGACCTTCCAGTAACTAAAGGAAGCTTGCAAGAAGGCTGGAGAGGGATGTTTCACAGGAGCATGTAGTGGTAGGATGGGGGGAAGGAAGGAGGGTAGGTTTAGATTAGATATGAGGAAGAAAATCTATACTATAAGAGTGGTGAGGCACTGGAATAGTTTGCCCAAAGAATTACCTGGAGGTGTTCAAGACCAAACTGGATGGGGCTCTGAGGAAGGCCATTCTCTCTATAATTAACAAAATGCTCATAACTTCGTTAATATCAGCTGCAGATTTATTCGTCCCATGTGTGATCTTCTGACAGAAGTGAGTGTCAAGACAAGGTGTCTAATTTTCTCTCATATATTGTAATGGATTGCATTTGCTTCTCTCATGCCTTTAAAAGATCTATATCTACAGTAGAAGTTTCATAATGTCATTTGTCTTGCTTTGTTTGTATTCCATTCACACCCACAGTAATCCTTTAGGACACAGTACTGCAAGGTGCTGAGCAAACCCAGGGAGTTACTGAGCAATGTCAGTTCTCATAGAAACCAGTGAAGTTAAGGGCAATTTGCTACCCAAGGAGACCTCAGAGTTAGTTAATCCATTTGTCTAGTAAAATAAATGGATAAGACTGGTAAGGAAAACATCTTACCTGTGGCTCCCCTGAGGTGTATCTGTGCTGCAGTCACAGGACTGCAGGCTGGCTGCTTTGGCACAAAACTCTGCATGGGCTTCAAAACCTGTCTTGGAGAGAGAACAGCACCTGCCACCAAAGTTGACATGCTGGGCATGCAACAGAGTTTTCAGAAAACATCTGCCAAATCCAGTCACTGGTAAAAGATAGTTTCTGAATCTGACAAAGCACAGCCATGAACTGAACCTGAGTGTGCAATGTACTTGAGCCTGTTGGGACTTGGACAACTCTAAGAATATGCAGAAATAAAAAATCTAATGCTAAGGTGCCCCATATGCTCTGTAATGTCCCAATCTGCTGACCGCTGTTCCAAAGTAGGCAGCCAAGCCTGGATTCAGAATCTTCATCATAGGCACTTCTCTAAGCCTT
The DNA here is from genome assembly GCA_035583135.1 of Lophotriccus pileatus. Taxonomy (NCBI): domain Eukaryota; kingdom Metazoa; phylum Chordata; class Aves; order Passeriformes; family Tyrannidae; genus Lophotriccus; species Lophotriccus pileatus. The sequence continues at coordinate 75,917,706 of JAWWES010000115.1, read as the reverse complement.
GTTCTCTCACATTCTCTCTGCAGACAATAAAGAAATACTGAAATCTCTAATTTCCAAACTGCCTGTGTAGGCTTTGCTGGGTAAGTAAAACAAACTGTATTAGGAAGTGTTTCTAAGTGCTGCTGCTGATAACCTGTGCGGTTGATGTCTTAGGATGAACTTGGCACGGTTTTAGCCAATGCTAATTGCTGCCTTCTTGTCCCTACCACTTCCATGCCTTCAACAGCTTCTGGGTATAATTTGGGCATCAACACAATCAATAGATAATTTCCAAGTAGAAGTTTGGTTGTGCTCCTGTTGTGGGTGGTGAGAGTGTTTAGCAGTGTGGCTGCAGGCTGCTCTCTGTCAGCCAGCAGCATCAGCAAAGACTGCAAGTATATTTTATTTGCTCTTGGAGACAGCTTTTCATTCTAAAACACAGCACAAGTGGAAGAAGTGACACTAGCTGTTACTTAGGCATTTTGTAATTCCAGCATTCGTACAGGAAGAAAGATCCTTAGCACCTAGTTTCTCCTAAGCATTTGGTTTCCAAACATGTTCTTGTGTTTCTTTGGAGGCTCTTCTAATTGACTACCGGCATAGATTGGATTGACAACAAAGCTATTTGTCACTTAATTTAAAACTAAGTCACATGAATTCAAGCAATGAGGATAGTGGCTAGTGGTGTGATGTCCTGTGTTCGAATCCTAACTGTAGGGGTTACTTTTGAATGGTCTAGAGACCTTGTCTAAACAAGGTCTTCATTTCTCAAGCCAGAGAATCAGTTTTCACTAGGAAGTAATATCTTGAATTCAGAATAAGGAGAGCCAAAATCCTTTTGAAAATGTACTGACCACTGAATTTCATGGCCAAATAAGGCCACAAATCCTTTCGGTTTCAGGTACTGTTCAAGGGACCCTTACATCCTGAATTGTGATAGGTGGAGAGAGCAAATGGTATGACTGAGTCAAATACTCTATATTCAGCATTTCCCAAGTTCATCTGCAATATTTTTCACTTAAACCTTTTGTTTCTAAGAGTAACCCTTATTTTTGCAAGAAATCTAATTTATCTCAAGAGACTACTAATAAATTTGTTATTATTCAGATAGAATTTTGAATCCTGCTATGCTCTTTTACCTCAAAGAAGGTTAATTCTTCTATGTATAACCTCATTAATTTTGTTAGTTTTAAATATATGCCTAGCGTTGTTCTTGGTTTTGCGAAAAGCTAAGCAACATTTGCAGAATCATGTTTAATGAAGTTTTGGCATTTAAGGGTATTGCAAATGCAAATATCATGTTATGAAAGTAATATTTGTGTGTTATAGGAGGTGAATCCTGAAATATATTTAAATATAATAATATGACACTTGGGCCTTTCCTTGAAGTTTACCAATATCTGCCAAATGTCAGAGTAGAGAAGAGGAGAGCAAAAAGAAAGGAAAGGAAAATGGAAGAGAAAAAGAAAGGCAACTGTAGTATGCAGGAATATAATTTTGAAAATTTGATGAAAGTGATCCACTTTTGCACCTAAAGTACAGAACCTAGTCTTTTTGTTTGGGTACTAAATTTCTACTGTTGGTTTTTACTTGGTAAAAAATCTTGTCTTGTATATGGCAGAAATGCAGGGAAAGGCAAATGAATTCATGTGAATAGCATATCCAGCCTGTCGTAGATGCTAAGGGCACATATGCAGCTTCCTCCTAACATAATAAGAAGTATTTGTAATTACAATATAATGTATAATTGTAAGGGTATAATAATCTAATGTGTCAATACTACAACACATGTACAGGGGAGCTTCTTTTTATACATATACGTGTGTATATGTATACATATACATAATTATATATGATTAGTAGGTGATATATAAAGCATAAAGGAGCATAAAAGTTTGAATTCACCGGACATTTTAAGCTGGCACCTGAGTTATTTCATATTTTTTTATTCTTAGAATAGCATTTGAAACACTATTGTATTCTGCTTCAAAGTGAGGTTAGTGCTGCTGTATATAAGCACATTCCTTTTGCCATTTTTGAATATGGGATCAGCCAATTTTTTGGGGGGCAAGGCTATGAGGAATGAGATGCAGAAATGCTCTGATGACCTTTCCTTTACATTCATACATTCTCTGGAGCATGTCACTTCTTGTTTGTCCCAGTTACACTGTTCAGATGCATTGTCTTGTTTTCCCACTGTTGTATGAAAGAATGCAGATGTCAGGACTGTTGGCTATGATTGTTGTTCCAATCATGGAAATTCACAGTTTGCGCCTCTTCTTGAACTCTTATAGGGCTCTTAGGATGATCTGGCAGTTTTCAGCTCCCAGTTGTGATTTATTTTCATGTTCACTGTAAAGCATGCGTGTGTGCACATATGTCTGTCCATGATGGTAGGACAGCTAATGGATCACTGTTTGGGAATGACTGCTCAGGCTAAGCTTGCACAGCTATCCTAGCTAAAGATAACATGTAGTTCTCCTCATACTGCCTGCATGGCCCAAATACATTTTCAAAGTGTCAGTCTCAATTTTTGTCTTTCTCTCTGCCCTTCCTACTCTCCGATGCATGTAGCTGACACCATGGAATGGATTTTTCTTGCATTTGAATTTCACTGCTTTCCTAAATCCTGTTTGCCTGGAGGCAGAATGACAACATGAATTTCTTGCTTTTCCACTTGTCTCTTAGATATAGTGCTCGGGACAACACTATATGTTGGCACTTAAGCATGACCAGAACTACTCCCCACTAAAGCCAGCTCTTCTCTTATCTTATTTTCCTTTAATAGTTTTTGCAAAAACTTTACTGTGGGTTTCTTGTGCTCATTCAGTCCTTGCTGCTTTGTGTCCTGAGCCACTGCTCAGATCATGGAGGGAGGCCATGTCACAGAGCTGTTGCCAGCCCAGCCAGCTATACTGATTGAGGGTACGAAGAGCTTACCCCACCAGACTGACATCATGCTGTTCCCACAGCTCCTGCAAACTTCTGGTTGTTTGTTTTCTTAGTTTACGTCATAAATCTATGGTGTAAAAAAGGCAGAAGAGCTTTTTCTGGCTTTAGACCGCTGCTGGGGATAGAGTCTGGTTTCTTCCTATGTAATTTTGGTTGCGGGGTCCTTCAGCTCTGAAACTGTCACATGGACAGAGGTTTTGAAAAAAATACAGAAACAGGACATATGCTCTTATATCAAAGGTAAGCACCGGATTCAAAGCTGTACTCCTGAACTCCTTTCTCCCTCCTACACTCAAATGGCAGCTGCTTAGTCTTGAATCAATAAACACATTTTGT
>JAWWES010000115.1:75892034-75912519 GCA_035583135.1 Lophotriccus pileatus | reverse complement strand
TTATTTTCTAAACAGATGACAGAAATTATATGCAGTAAAGTATTTGGTCACGTAGTTTGAACAGTCAAATACAGTGAAAAGTTCATTAAATAGATCCTGATGAAAATATACATTGTCAAAACAAAGCCTTCAAGCTAGGCATACCTTTGAATACCTCTGAAGCAGCACTGTACTTAATAACTATTCAAAATAAGAAGTAAAATACACAAAAATGAATTTTCAGTTGAGTCTAGTGAGACAATCATCAATCTCTTTTTTTGTCTCTTACATTTGGGTGATCTGAACGTGAATGATTTTATTTTCCCTAAAAAAATATGTTCAGAAGAAGGCAAATCCTAGACCATTAAGAGAAATTCAGTAATTGAGTGAACAGTAGCTCAAACCATATCCTCTGCAATTGGCCCAGGAGTGCTGTTGGAAAAGCTGAACTCAAAATGCTTTTTGGGCTGAATCTTTCCTCCTGTGCCTACCTTGCACTGCCTGTGAACCCACAAACCTAATGCCTAATAGATTGCCTGAAAGCAAGCATGGCAGGTTCTTATCTAATATTTAAATCATGAGACTCTTACTAAATGTAGCTTATTTCTTACAGTTTGTTTCCTGCCGATTTCTGTTTGCCAGGTTACTGTATGTGTGCATTTATTTTAGAACCTACTGTTCACTATGTGGTTAGGTCGTAATTGCTAAGCAAATACATCATTTCAGTTACCATAACGTAGAGCTATTGTTTTGAAAATTTGTGCTGCTTAATTTACAAATCCAAGATGATTTAATCTGTTATCTTCTCCAGCAACACAATGGACTTCGCCAATCATCACATTAAAGTTGCTTAAGAGATAAGAGCTAATATGAGCTTGTTCAGCTTTGCCATCTATCATGCAGTAGCATTGAGTGTCCTGTTTAGTATGCAGCACAATTAAATACTGTCCTTGAGGAGTTTACATATTGCTTATTTGCATTCTCTTCTTATAATAGGAAAATTGCTTCACCTCATAAGCTTGATCTCCACACTCCCATATCAAAGACATTTTTTATTTACCATATTTTAAAATAGAAGAGATATATTCCAGAAGGTAAAGATGTTGTAAATGTGTTTGCCTTTAGCTGAACAAAATAGGTGGTATCATCATGCATACTCGAGGGGCCAAATGCTGGGAGTGCTTGCTGAGTTGAACCACCCTTGGAGAGCCAGCCCTGTGCAGCTCCTGCTCGGCGGCTGCAGTGGTGGTGAGTCACCCCTGAGGTCAAGCTGGTCCAATAAGGTCCATGGCCAGGCATAGTCATTAGTTCATCCGCAATGCAGCTGAAGGCACAGGCTCCAGCTCCAGCATAGCTGCCAGGTGGAAGGACCACGGCTTCCCGCAGCTGTTGCTCAGACAGCCTGGCTGCATCGTCTCAGAGCTAGCCTGAGTGCCTGCAGCCAGAGCCCCAGGAAGGGCAGAGAGGCTGCAGAGCTTGTTGATGCTCTCAGGGCCCCAGTAAAGAGGAGAAAAAAGACTGCTGAGGCTGCCATAAAGTGCTGTAGTGGCCCAGTATTTTAGAGCATCCCAGGATGATTCTCACAATGTTTCCACAGGAAAGTATCATACTCTTCAGCCTATCCTGAGTAAAGCTGTAAAGCCAATGATAATGTGAATTTTTACCTGTATGTAGAGCTAAAAATGTCTGTAATTGTTTCCAAGTCCATATTTCATAGACTCATAGAATAGACTGAGTTGGAAGGGACTTTAAAGATCATCTATTTCCAGTCACCCTGCAATGGGCCTTTCACTGGACAAGGTTACACAATGTCCCATCCAACCTGGCCTTGAACACTTCAAGGGATGGGGCATCCACAGCTTCTCTGGACAACCTGTTCAAAGTGCTTCACCACTCTCACAGTAAATAATTGCTAATCCACAGTTTGAAGGCCATGACCTACCACTACGCTACACTACATGCCCTTGTAAATAGTCTCTCTCCAGCTTTCTTGTAAAACCCCTTTGGGTACTGGAAGACTGCCATAAGGTCTTGCTGGCACCTTCTCTTCTCCAGGCTGAACTGCTCCCACTCTCTAAGCCTGTCTTCATAGGAAGGGTGCTCCAGTGCTCTGCTCATTGTTGTGGCCCTCTTCTGGACTCAGTCCAGCAGGTCCACATCTTTCCTGCACTGGGGGCCCCAGAGCTGGATGCAATTGAGTTGTTATTTTAAAAATTCATTGACTGTTTGAGTTGCTTTGCTTTTAGAAACTCAGAATTTAAACACACACTGCATTTTGCTGGTTTTGCAAGCACAGCCCATATAGGACTAATGCAGTGTGCAAATAGAAATTACTTACGGCATGATTTTAAAGTATTTTTCATCCTATATCGACACTGAGGTCTTTATATATTTTAAACACAGGCAGATTTGTAGATATATATAATTTATCATAGTTTCATACAACATTAATTTGCTGATTAAAAGCTGGGGGGAAATGAGCAGAGAATCATTAGTTCATTGAATGCTTTGAGAAAAATTACTTTTATAGGGAATTATTTAGAAATACCAGGAAATGTTCAAATCCACACACACACAAAACAGACATGAAGAGCAGCAAGAAAATTATTATGAAGTCATGAATTCATGGTGTACGAAAACCTCTGGTTCTCCAAGTGATCAGAGAAAGAGCATAAAGGGCAGAGTTTGCATACATGAAAACCATTCCCTTGCAATGCCCAATTCAAAATTGTTTGAATCTTAAGAGAGAATTTGGACTTTTCAAAAAGGTGCTGGTTGAGCATCACTGTTACTGAGAAATATGTATAATGTACCATCAAATAGCAGCAGGAACATAAAATTAGAGAAAAGCAGACCTGCATTTGTAACTTTAGCCATAGATTTTCTTCCTTCTTTCTACTTCTTGATAAGCAAGATGGAGATTTTATGTAATTTAAATAATTTTAAGTGCTCCTGGAGTACTTGGAGTCAATTTTTTGATCATGTTTGCCTAAGTTATTGAGCAGATATCCTGGTCAATAATATTGGGAGGCTCTTACTGGAAATTAGCCCCTGAAATACCTGTGTCAAGCCAGCATGACAAACAGTATTAAAAAGTAAATGGTTGAAAATATTCAAATCTCATACCTTTAAGTAATAAGGGGAACAATAAAATAAGTTTCTAGAACTTTACAGGTTCTTTAAAATAAAACACTCACATATTATTGTTCTCTTTTGATAAAGGGTTTGCAACATCTGAACAAAAATGAGAAAAAATAAAGTATTAATTACTTCTGATGTCTGGCACAAAGAAGTTGAAAAGCCACAAATAAAAGCTATGAGACAAACTCAGCCCAGACAGAGTCAGAAGAGATTTTTCAGGTATTTAGCAGAGGAGAGGATTGTCACTGCACATCACACAGCCTAGGCCAAGAGTCCCTATTTCCTTTACACTTTCACTGCTTGTTCTTGTTCAAACATGTCCTTTGAAGCCATAATTTTGGGAACTATTTCACACATATCACCTGTCAATACGTGGGACAGAAGTGGCAGAAAGAGCTTTGCTTTTCTTCACGTCTGTGGTGGCTTTGAAGGAAACTAATGTTAGGAAACTAAGCTTCCTCAACATTCAGGAGTATCCAGTATTAAAGCCCATATACCACCTACTTTATTAACATTCTTGTGAGAACATCTTTTTAAAGTGCCTAGGTGTAGTTAATTGACTCAGACTTTCACATGAGAGTACGATCAAAAATTTGCTGAATTTTACTTGATAGATCCTAACTCTTAGGCAGAAATTCCCTCAAAATGAATTGGAAAATACAGCAACAATGCATTCTTCAGAACTGTTAACTGATGTTCACCTGCCTTGTGTTTTCTTCATAAGATGTCAGGGACAGAGCTGCTGTCCCTCAGAAGGGTGTACTTCCCATTCAGGCCGCCTTGTTTACAGATTTGCTCAGCACAGCCCTGCACCAGGGTCAAAGATGAACAGTAGTTTATATTATATGGCCTATTTCACCTTCCTGAAATACCACCTTGTTTTTAAAGTGGTGTGTTTACAATGGAGACAGAGGAGAATGAGAGTGTTCCTTCAAAATAGTAAGAAAATTTCTGCTAATGTCTCTGAGTTAAGGGCTGCAGACTTACCCTGGTCTGAAATCTGAAAATTTACATGGGGTTTGTTTGTTTGTTTTTTTCTTGTTTGTTTTTTTTTTTTTTTTCGTCATTGCCTCAATACCTTCTTGCTGACAGCTTTGCACAGAAGTTAAATCTCCCAGGTCCCTTAGACACCAGCCATGTTTTTGACACAAATTCCTCACCTGGATAATTTTTTCAGGTGAATTGTTTTAGGTTCCAATTCTGTGAGAGCTAAATAAATAATGATATTTTTCACATATATCAGGAACTTAATGGAGGGTTACCACGAACTTTGCTGTAGTGCTTTACTGTTTTATTTTATGGGCAAATTGGAGGTCCAGTTGATGGAGGATTCCCATCAAGTGTGGGTTACACAGCTTCTGTGCAGCTTCTTAAAAAAGAAAAAAAGAAGAACAAAACTTCACAAACTAAATGTTTCCATCTCCCAGGAATATAACTAGTGAGATTGAGCCAAGAATAGTTAATTTTCTTTCTAAAGGATGATAGGTATATGCTATGAATCAGGATCAGAGTTGACAGCTGTACCTTTCTAGTTCTGTAGGTATCTCCTTTTTTGGGTGTATTGGCAGCACTGTTTCTCAGTGTTTACAGCAGAACTGAGAAACAGATAGGAGTGTCTGAAAGAGAGGAAATTTCAGCTCACACTGGGGCTGGCATTCAGTCCTGACAATTTTTGTGTGACTAAGATTATGGAAAACAGTGATTATTTTATTTTCTCCTGATAGATGAAATAAAACCATCATTAATTTATTCTGTCAAAGAATATTGTTACTACAGGACAGTGTCTATACACCATTTTAAAGAATAACAAAGCTTTACTTTTAGATTGGACTGGTTATTTTCTCTAAATGTTATGTTGTACATAATTCATTCAAGGACAACCTAAAGTTATCTGTTATATTTGAGCTCAGATTTGACCATCCTGATGATCATATCTATGTATCTATCCATACTGCTAGACACAGAAAATTCATAAAGGCTCTTTCAGGTTGGAGGACCTATACTTCATTGTCACAAGGGCCAAGGATAAATCTGAAACCTGTAAAACAAACTGGGAGCCATAATACCAGGAGTATTTATAAAATTGCCAAGGCGATTTGATCATTAATGGTAGTTTTTTGTAAAATACAAGTACTATCTGAATGTAATTTATAGACAATATGCCATATGAAAAGGTATATTAATACAATTCAAGTCCAATTAATTACAATTCAGGTTCATTAAAATCTAATTATCCATATAGATTTGCATAACTGGACCTGAAATTAATGATGGAGATTTGTTTCTGTCATGTATTTGCTACCCTCAGCTGAAGTTACTTCAGCCACAATAGCAAGGCATCCAGGATTTCAGGTTATTTTTTTCAAAATACTCACCTTCTGCTGACTCTATGAGAATTATTGCTATACCTTTCTTCCATTTTTAATGTTATTTCTCAAAGATATCTGTGTATTTCTGTGTGATTGATGTGATCTTACTAGCAGATCATTTGTGCATTAATTTTTCCCTGTTTGCAAAGCTAAAATTCAGTTTTTTCTTCTTTCCATGAATACTTTTAGATTTATGAATAGTAGCAGCTGTTGTAGGAATGTTTTCAGAGCTGCAGGATACTGAACACTTCCAAGCTAATTCATCTAGATTCTTAAAAAGGAAGGGAGCCACCTGAAAGATTTGTCACAGTCTGTGGTAGTTTTGCCCAGCGTCTGTTTCACAACCTGGGCAGTGGCAATGATGACTTTTATGTAAAAGAATCTTCTTTGTTCCTTTCATTTCAACAGAAATAAAAGCAAACAAAAAAAGAAAAAAAGAAAGCATCTTTGAACACATTTTTGTCAATTTTACCAAATTCCATTTTTGTGGAGAAATGCTTATAGAGAAGATTATACTTGTTTTCTAGCCAGACAAGTACTAAGCCATTCTTCATTAACCGTCAAGGATGGATTAGTCACTTCTTTAATCTCAGATGTATTTTTTCCAGTGGCATAGGACTCCTTAGAAGAAAGTTGAACAATACTGGCAACTCTGCTTTGACCTGTCTTTGCATAAATAGGCAAAGACATAATGATGGTAAGCTGAGATCCTTTTAGTTTCACAATTTAGTCTATAATACCTGTGTTACTGCAGGCAAACACAGTAACTTTGTGAAGGTAGATAAAACCAGTGTACTGGGGTTTTGTTGTTTCTTCCACCTTCACAGCCAGGAACATTCACAGTCACACTCATCAACACTGTAAGTGCACCCTACCTAGCTAGCTATAATATTTTTCTTCTCACAGAACAGAAGTTAGAGTGGACAAAACACTGCTGAGAATATAACACACATCATTCCACCTTAGGCACAGATGTAGATTACCCATTCGAGCAGTCTTTCCTATATCTAATATTAATCAAAAAGTTTATACTTAAAAGCATCTGCTGATAAATTAAGAACCAAATACCTTCCCTTACCTTGCTAATTTTATACACCTTATGCCTTCATGGGGTAGCTAGTACAGTTTAGTTTAGGATATGAATTTCTAACATGAGAAACATGCTAAATAGAGAGAGAGAAGTTCAGTGCTGAAAAAGATTGTTTCATTCAAGTTTCAGCAAATGGAAAAGAAAGGAATCTCAGGGTGTCGAAACCATGCTATCCCCAATAACCATTTTGTATAATAGAAAAATTCTGTTTTCAAAGAACTTTTCTTTCTAGCCCACTCCCAGTGTTGCATTGGCTATGTTTCCAGACCCTTTGAACTACCTAATTTTTAATGAATTTACAGCAGAACTTATTCTTTACAGGAAGTTCATATCCAAAAAGTAACACTGGAGAGAAAATCACTTCCCCTACTCTGACAAGCTGAGGAAAGAACCTCTAATCACTTCTTTCAAATGCATTCTCCATTGGAAAGGACTTAGTTAGCAGAGGAATCTATCAGACATTCACTGTCCTTGCTTTAAAAAGTTCAAAAACACCCCATAGAAAGATACTGAACTAACAACTGAATAGAGCTAATATAGGGGTTAAAACAACATATAATAAAAAAACCCTTTCCATTGCAATTTCGGGGGGTGGTAATTATAGTTAAATATTTAATAAAAGAAATTATTATTATTATTATTATTATTATTATTATTATATTTTTAATTATCTTGGTAGATAGAATTAACTTACTCTTTTCCTATCAGTCATTATCCCTAAGTGAATTTACAAATTGAGAGCAACAATCAGTCTTTACATGGGATGAGCTGACAACTGTTGTCAAGTCTGTTACTGAAGTAGAATTAGAGAGTTCTCAGGAATTGAAGGCATGTGCTTTCCTTCCCAGTCAAAGGGCTGTTTGGGGGAATGGTGACACTAAATGCCATCTCACTGGAAAATAATCTCTTCTGGCAGGCAATAATCCTGTGCTTCCTAAGGAGCCTGAATCATTTTGTTTTAACATTCTACCTCACCACATCTCCCTGAGGTCAGTAAGATCATAGCCCTGCAGACATGCACATCTCTAGCTCCCTTTGTTTATTCCCCATACTGCTGTGTTTGCATAGAGGCATTTAAGTTGGGCCCCCAGTGAAGCTGCAGTGGTTAGAATGACCCTGAGATTACCTCAGGTGGTTAAAGCATGGTGCTAATAATGCCATGTTTGTGGGTTTATATCCCTGTATGGGCCTTTCTTTTGAGTTGGATTCAGTGATTCTTATAGATCCCTGCCAACTAAGAAAATTCTGTGAATACCTGTGCTGCTCTTCATATACTCTTCTGTTGACCTGTGGTCTCTCTTCAGGCTCCAGACATGTATTGCTGGACTTGGCATCAAACTCTTGTGAATGGGATGGACTGAGATTCTGTTCCCCTGATAACTTTAGTTTAAGGCCCCCTTCAGTCTATGACTGAATATACAATTTAGTTTCCTGACAGATGGACCTCATCAGCCCCCTATAGACAAGGTTGCTCAAAATGAGTTCCCATGGTCTCAGCAGGTGAAACCCTGGTTGTGGCACCAGTTCTGTAATAATTTGTTAATTTTCCAGATTCGACTCTCAAACATCTTATTTTTGACTCGGAGGATTGATGGAAAAACTATCTGTGCTCCCGAGTCCCTTACTGCTGCTCTCAGGGGTCAAGGATCAAGTAGTCCTTAATACTTGTCAGACTGCTCTTGGCAGTATCACTGGTGCCCACGGGAAACAACAGCACCAAGTAGTAGTCAGTGGACTGTATGAGACCTCAGTTTCTCAGTCACAACTCTGATATGAGCCCCAAATAAGCAGCACACATCTCTAGGGAGCCCACCAAGTCAGCAAATGGGCACCTTCGTACCTCTTGTAATAGATTTGCCTACTACCATCACCCATCACCTTTTCTCAGTTGCCCTCGTTGTTATACATGGGAGAAGATGAGGCTGCCTTCTCAGCTCCAGCATCTCTTCTCACTTATGACAAGAAAGTTTGCATTATCCTTACCCTATGTTTTGACATAGCATTCTTTGTATTTCACATTTCAGAGTGAGTTATGTAACATTTACCATCATTAGGTAAAGCCCTAATATACAAGAGATTTAATAGAAGGAGCTTCCATTCCACCTGCATACAGAAAGGACCAACTTTCAGCACACTTACTGCATAAAAATCCCCTTGATTAAATGTGTAGTCATAATTGCATACACACTGAAGTGCTGATCATCTTGGCTGACAGTACTAGCAATGCAAAGCACTAATATACCCTTTGAAAAATGCCCTCTCTGACTCTGAAACACAGACATGCTTTGCATTCACTGGCTTAATGTTTTTGGAGGTTCATAAAGCTGTATTTCCATCTTACAAGTTTTTCTTGGCATACGTTGATCAATCAGCATCTTTTCATTTAGCTGGCAGCCACTGTAAAAACTATTTAATCTCTGAGCAGTTCTGTCCTAGGGGAGCTGTCCTTCAGCACAGGTCTTTGTAGAAGTGCTTGTAGCAAAAGATCCTTTTAAAAGCTCGTGGCCCAGAGCTCTAATTCTGCAATGACCTTTCTGTTCAAAGATTTCTGAACTAGTGAGTAATTTATTATTTTGGTCTCTCCCCATAAGGAGTTTTTAGGAAAATGGGAACTAACAATAAATTAAGCAATCTGGGATTCAGAGCAACATTCAAGGAAGGAAAATATAGTAACATGTTTTAGTATGTTTAAAGTGAAAAAGGGGGGCTAACTGCTTTTCATATTCATGCCAATGATAAGCTGGCAGGCATACTGGCGGAGTACTGTACTGTATTTTTCAGTACTCCATTAAAGATTTGCTTTCTAAACAAGTTTAAAAGGTGCAGCACTTAAACAGGCATCAGCAAAGCTCAGAGCTCCTGGTAGACACTGTCATGAGTAGGCCTGTGGGCTCTGTTAGCTTGAATTCTTGTTAAAGGTATTTCATGGTAAGAAGTTGAAAGGTGTTTTCACAAGCCAGAAGAAAATAAAAACATGAAAAGCTTAGAATGTTCTGATAATGAGAAGATTGCTATGTATTCATTAGCAATCTAATTATCAGGATAATGAATGGCTGTATTGGGTCGTGAGCCTATTTATTTTATAGGAACTTTGTTATGATTTAATAGTAAATGGCAATAAAGAAGCAAGCCGCTGCAGCCACAATTGTCCAAACATATGAATGAGAGTAGTTTGCATTAAAGTATCCTTTTTAGACCATCTGACAGATCTTGTAAAAAAACTGAGTCTTTCCTCCAGACTGGAAGCAGGAGCCAGAAGTTTTTATATTGTACATGGAACAAGAACAAGTGGATTCTACTAACTTCTGCTAAACTTCTCCTATGCTAGTTTATATGACCAAGTTCTGATAAGCAGAAGTGGAGCAGCACATTGCAGTTTGTTACAATATGTGACAGGATGATTAGGTCCCAGTCTTGGAAAAGAACAAGAAATATCACCCAAATCTTGAGAAATATTGAGGAATTACTTCAGGATCATAAGAGAAGGAAGAAATTGTATATATTGCATTGATAAAATGATACTTCTTTGGGTCTATATTGAATCTATGACTTTAAATACTTGGTAGAGTTACGAGTTTTAGTTCCCAGGTTTGTCTTTGGAAGTATTTTTTAGGTTTCCTCTGAGTATCAGGACTGAATTGTCAAAGATGAAGTAGCTGACCTGCAGAAAAGGTTTTCTTATTGGTAGCTGTATTTTTATGTCCTGTGTTAATTGCATGTGTGAATTCATTTTAGTACACGGTTGGTGTGTTGTTTTATCCAAGTAATTTCAGGGATGCCCTTTTGATCTGCAAAGAGCATGCACAGAGCCCCTTTAATCATTCTAAAGATGATGTTTGCCAAAAATGGGTATTCTTCTAAGAAAACAGCCTCACATTGCACCAGAAGAGGTTTAGATTGGAGATTGGATATTAGGAAAAACTTCCTCACCAAAAGGGTTGTCGAGCATTAGAACAGGCTGCCCAGGGAATTTATCCCTGGAAGTATTCAAAGAATGCCCAAGTGACATGGTTTAGTGGTGGACTTGGCAGTGCTAGATTAATGGTTGGACTTAATGATCTTTTCCACCCTCATTGAATCTATGATTCTATGTTCTACTTGATATCAGTACATCAGTGCTTAACATACTCCTATCACACAGGATGGAGAATAAAAAGATCTTTTTATTACACGAAATGCAATAACCTACTTCCTGGATATTAGCTTTGTCAAAAACTCGCATTCTAGGGGATTGCTGCCTGCTGTCCTGCCCAGGCAGAGGGGCCCTCTTTCACACATTCAGGAGGAGAAAATGCACCTGAAAATCAGTAGTTAATGCAGTGAAAAGAAAAGGAATTGGAGTAAAAGTTTGGAAAAGGGAAAGATTTTCCTTGCCTTGTCAATCCATGTAACTATTACCTATTTCTGAGGCTCCTTTTGGGGGAAATTTTCAGCAGTGCAATGCAGTGAAGTCCAATTTGGATGTTGCTGCAATTTATAGTTAAGAGGCCAGTAGGAATGTGGACTTTCTAGACAGTTAGTGACATTTTATTGTTTCAGCAGCACAGTTTGTCTCCCCACAGGCATAAAAATAATTCAGAGAGAGTACTGCAATTGTGCTCTTACATAAGCTCCTGTAGAAGGTGTGATTGAGATATCTCTATATTAAGGGTAGAAACCAGACTTAGAGAGAGATTTGGAACTCTTTCCTTAAAGTGATGAACTCTTCACTATCTTGTCCCTGACCTAAAAAGGCAAAATTATGTATTTTTGAAAATTTTTGGCTCTAAGTATTTGTATTTCTTGTTTGTAAGTGAATAAATACAATATCTGCCACAGAACTACTAAATTGTAGCATTTCCTATATTGCAATCTGTTTTCCTTCTGCAGCTCTCTTTTGTGCTGTGTTGGAAATTTAAGAGCCACAGCTTCAGCTTACACTACAGTTACAAAGGGCAGAATATTTCTAACATTATTTATTTTCTTCATTCCAGTATTCTGAGGAGTTTAGATCAAGACAATTCTTTGACATTTGCTTGTACATGTCTACCAGACACCATAAATAAATTCCATGTGACTGAGACCTTCATTATTTCTGATTGTTCTGGTTTTGCAATAAAAACAATCTAATACGTAACATGCCTGAAATAACTAGAGAGAACATTTAGTTTTTCAACCAGTCCTATTTGGGCAAGTCAAAATACTTGTTTGTCTGGGGTTTGGTTTTGTTGGGTTTTTTGGTTGGTTGGTTGGTTTTGTCTGGTTTTTTGTGGGGTTTTTTGTTTGTTTGTTTGTTGTTTGTTTGGATTTTGGTGTGGGTTTTTTTTGCTGGGGATCATGTTGCAAAATATAATTTCATTGCAGTTTGATAGAGGACTGACCAATGCTGCAAATGAGATCAGGCACAATCTACCTATCTACCTATTTATCATAATAAATGTAGGATAGCTAATCATATTGTTTCTACTTGAAGGCAATTCCAGAATCTCACCATTTTAGTGGCTAGGAACATATATTTTTTTATTGTCAGTCTATGTTATGGTTTATATATACCTTGTTCTTGCATCAATTTTGCCTCAGCTTAGATAATCATTTCTCCTACAATCATGATACCCTCCTAATAGAATATGATATTTGATAGAATATGATAAGTGTAGACAAAGCAACAAATTGTGTATGGATTTGTCCTACTCTCAGACTTTGCTTTGAGGTTAAAGAAGCCATATTGTCTGAGGGGGTCTTCCTATTTTTTGCTACATCTCTTAATGTTTTCCAATTCCATCTTTCATGAAAATGAGGTTGGGCTTCCCATCACATTGCATTAATTATAGTCTTCCTTACTTCTTTCTATTAAATATCAGCCTCAGGATATATGTGAAGTTAAAGCCTGAAATTAATTTTCTGTGAACTTTTCCAATAATCATCTGTTCTTAGTCAGAAGAGTAGATTGTCCTGAATTGTCAAATACAATCACTTAGTTTTCTATAGAACAGTGGAAACTGCTGCATTGTAACCAGCTAGGCTTCACTATCATGAGTCTGTCACCAATTCTGACCTCGCCAAAGCTTTTTCACACAAATTCATGTTTGCATCTATTTGTATGTAATTCTGGATACTGGTATGTAGTCAAGCATGAAGCAAATCCTGAGGATGGGACACCTTATTGACAGATTTTCAAATTCTGGATGGTTGTTTAAAACCTTGACCTTTTGGTGGAGAGCAGTATTTCTAGAGGACAGAAACCTGATCTAATTATTGTATACTGGATTACATTTATGCTTATTCTGCCTAAAGAATTATTCCAAATGCCACATGGAGAGGTTAAGGCTTGGTTGTTTTTGGCCGTCAAGATCACATGGTTCAGAGGAATTGGTTGTGTATGCTTACTTCCTGGTTAAGAGTTTGATTTGACTATGTCATCAGACTTTGATTTCTACATAATTTTGGCCTCCTAAATTCCAAAAATTCATCATAACTGAAGTAGTATAAAATGGAAATTAATAGAAATAGCTATCTCTATAAACTCTGTCTGTGCTCCTAATACACCTGTAAATTTTATCTGTTGGATTTTAAAATTAAAATAATTTCTTAGATGACAAATTATAGAAGAAACTGTTTATTTCTTCCCATTTTGGGAGTAGAGTTGATGGCCCGGTAACAGTAAATTATGATAGATTGTATATAGGGTTTAAATTTAGCTGATATGCACATTCTTCCCTATTTCACAATCTGTTCTCTCTTTCAATTTTTCTCCCTTAGAAAGGTCAACAAAATAATTTAGTCTGAAAGCTGAAGAAATAAATGGTACCATCAGAGGTAGCAAAATTTTTATACCAGTTTATCTGTATGCCTACTATATGTTTCCTGCAATGACCTTTCCACATAAGTAGTTTTAAAAAGGCATTCTCTAAAATAAAAGCTGGATCCCACAGTATCATTTTCATTTGTACATCTGCTACCACTGCTCTTATTCACATGCTGATGAATTTTTTTTCCCTTTGGTCTGCTTTACATTTTTTATTTCAGGCTTAAAGTAAAAATACCACATTTATCAGACTAAAAAGTGAAGACTGTTGCTGACTACAGGTGAGATGCTATAGATCCAGTAACACTGGAAATGTTATAGAATGTCTATGATGAAGCTGTTGGATGATTTTATCTCAAAGGTACAAAACAGCAATGACACTGAACAAAAATCTTTTAGAAACTCAGTGAGAGAGTCCAATCAGATCAATCACAAATGAGGCAGAAAGCATCATCTGTCATAAGAAAACAAGTACTTGAAAGGACAAGGGTTTTGCAAAGTGCTGATTAAATGTAATGTGCTGTGTGATGATGCACAAATGTGAAATGCTTCAATGAAGAAGATGAACAACAGGTCCTCCACCACATCAGAAAAACAGATTATTATTGCTGAGGTCCATTATCATTAAAAGTTGTTAGCATTTATAAAAGTTGTTTGCATTAAGAAGAAAAAAGGAGGCAAGGAATACTATGAGAGGGATGATCCATATTCCAAATGTTCTAAAAGACTAAAATATCTGAATTACTTGCATTCACCAAAACCAGTCTGTTTCCTAATCCCACTTACTAACAGTCATAGCAAATCTAGCTCTGTCTGCGAAGCATCACGAAAGATGCTAAATAAAAGGTTTAACCACAAACCACATTCATCACAAACTGAAGGTCAATTTGAAGGAATCCTTCATATTATCCCCATAGACCCAGAAATATTTATTTTCTATCCAGGATAAATTTGTCATAGATTATCTACTGCTGCAAAAGAAAGAGTTGAAAGCAGCCAAGCAAAAAGCAGTAAATATCCACGCAGTTTTAAGAGGAGCTGATTTACAGACAGGCATTAGCATTAAAGTTAAAAGTGTAGATGAGTTCTGGTTCTACCTTCAGTTCTGAATCAGTGCTCAATAAATTTTCATGCCATGGATTAATTAAATTCATTAGGTAGGGCTGGAAAATTGATAATGTTATTTTGTCGAAACGGTTTCTACATTTCAGTGGAAAAAATCCACGAAAGCATCTGACATTTATTCAGAAGTTAATAACTAGCAATGTGAAGTTCATTGAATACTAAAAAGAGATGGAAGAGAAACTGCAGTTTATTCCCTAACTGGAGAAATGACAGAGCTCTGTACTTTAAGACTTGTGCTTAATTCACTCCTATGGCTCTGTCTTAGGACAATGTCTACAGACCCAATGAGACATTAAGCTCAGGGGAGTGTTCCACCAATGTAAATGGAACGTAGTGGTCAGATTGCATTCTGATTCAGACTGCAGCCTGAAACAACGTCAGTTAGTTTTATGAACATTAAACAGAAAACAAGATGCATCATAGTGTTGCCTTTCCCAAACCAGTCTCTGGTGTTGCAGAAAGATTGTAGTGCGTGAAATATAGATCTAGAAAGATCTAGAATCACAGAATATCTCTAGTTAGAATGGACCCATGAGTGTCATCAAGTCCAACTCCCTGTTTCACATCTAAAACTAAACGCTATGACTGAGAGTGTGATCCAGACACTAGAACTCCAACAATCTTAGTGCCATGTCAACTTCCCTGGGGATCTTATTGCACTGACTGACCACTCTTTCAGTGCAGAGCCTTTTCCTAACAAATTTTGTCAACCCTTTTGGTACATGATACCACAGCAGTACGACTGAGAAAATAAAATATCCATTTGGGGTTTTTTTTGCTTGCAACAGAGTTTTTAGCTTCTAACATAGATATAAAATGCAAAACCCAATTGTCAGTGATAAATGGTGGCTTATAAATTTTGCTACTACCCTAAAGCAAAAAAGAAAAACAATGCATCATTGCTGCGTTTTTGTGTGGGACATGGACATTAGGGATTAAATTGCTTGTACTAGACAAAAGTATACAGGCTGTGAACAGATTCAGTCAGGGAAGAAAATTGACACAGAGAGCAGCTGCAACAGAAGTAATAAAAGAAGAGCTGAGCAAGGGAAAGCTACTTGGAAACACTCTGTCTTTTAATTAATAAGAGAATCAATCCCCTACACTGTAATTCTATAGAATATCAACTTTAGAAGAGATATTTGAACTCTTAGGGGAAAAGGCTGAGAGTCATTAATATAAAAAATATTTTTTTCTTTGAATATTATGTGAAACGGAAATATCAGTATTTTTATTCTGATACTGGACATTCTCTGCTGGCAGCCAGCAGAGAAACATGTCCATGGTTTCTAAGGGCTCAGATGTAGCTCCTGTCATTGCCCATGATGAGTGGTCGTGTTTGAGAGACCATCAAACCAGCTTTATTGCCAAAGCTACAGGTGACCTGAACAGAGATTCTAGAGAACTAGAATTAAGAAAGGGAATATTATTACCTGAGCAAACTGCTACCATAAAGAACCAGACAAAAAGTATACAGGTTAATAAGAACAAATGCCCTTACATATTTTTCCTGGTTTTCTTTGGAAAATTACAGAATCACAGACTGGTTGGGACTGGAAAGGACCTCCAGAGGTACCCAAGTCCAACTCCCCTACTCAGGCAGGGACACATGGAGTCAGATGCCCATGACCATGCTCAGACTGCTTTTGAATGGATAGAAATTCATTCCAAGGATGGAAACTCCATAACCTCTCTGATCAACCTGTACCAGTGCTCAGTCATCTTCACAGTGAAAAGATTGTTTCTTGATGTTCCGAGAGAACCTACTGGGTTTCTGTTTGTGCTTGTTGCCCCTTTTTGGCCTTGTCACTGGGTATCACTGAAAACAGCCTGTCCTTTATGCTACGTTGCTCCAGATATTTATATATATATTGATGAGATTCCCAGGAGTTTTCCCTGCTCCAGACTGAACAGTCCCCAGCTCTCTCAGCCTCTCCTCACAGGTGAGATGCTCCAGTCCCTTAATAGTCTGACTCTTACTGGACTACATCCAGTGAGACCATGTCTCTCTTGTACTGGGGAGCCAGAACTGCATGCACAGTTCTCCAGGTATGACCTCACCAGTGCTGAGTGGAGGGAAAATATTCTTTTATTAAATATTATAACAATTTTAGAGCAAACTTTGCAGGACCAAAAATTTCAGCTGACAACAAAAAATGGATATAACCTTTGTAGTGGGTCAACCCTGACTAGATACCAAAGCCTCACTCTTCTCTGCAACTGGACAGAGGAGAGCAAATGTGACATAGGGTTCATGAGTTGAGATAAGAATCAGGCGAGATCACTTACCGATCACTGTCATGGGCAAAACAGACTAGAATATGGGATATTAAGTGAATTTATTACTATCAGAATCAGACCAGGAAAATGAGAAGGAAAATAAATCTTAAAAACACTTTGTCCCCACACCTCCCTCCTTCCCAAAATCTATCTTGGAGACAGGGAATGAGGGTCAGCTGTTGTTTCTGCCGCTGCTCGTGGAGAGGAGTCCTACCCCTGCTCCCATGGGGTCCCTCCCATGGGAAACAGTCCTTCATGAATTTTTCCAACACAAGTCCTTCCCACAGGCAATAGTTTTTCATGAACTGCTGCAGTGTTGGCCATTCTTCCAGGGGGTGCAGTCCTTCAGGCACAGGCTGCTCCAGTGTTGGTCTCCTCCATGGGCAGCAGATGGATCTCTGCACCCCATGGTCCTCCATGGGCAGCAGCAGGACAGCCTGCCTCACCATGGTTTTCACCAGTGGCTGCAGAGGAACCTAAGTCCCAGTGCCTGGAGCACTGGACCTCCTTCTTCACTGACCTTGCATTCACATGTTCTCAATCTGCTCTTCTCTGGTTCCAATTTTCATCTGCCCAATAACTTTTTTTTTCTCCTTTTAGATATATTATCACAGAGGCTTTACTATCATTCCTGATTGACTCAGTCTTAGCCAGTGGCAGGTCCATCCTGGAGCAGGCTGGCATTGGCTCTGCCTGACATGGGAGGAGCTTCTGACAGCTTCTCATAGAAGCCACTCCTGTAGCCTCCCTGCTGCCAAAACCTGGCCACAGGAACCCCATACAACTAAATATATATATGTGTGAATACGCAATTTATCTTGATTTTTTTGCTTCTGCTATTTCAGCAGTGTACAATCATAGAAGACTGTCACCTTACGTTTGATTATGGTACTCTTATTATACTTGAACCTAAAGCAATATAATTGTTTGTTTGAATTGTTTAGGTGCAACCTTACAGCACCATCAGCTTTCACCTGGAAGATATAGCAATAGTGAAAAAACCCATGGGTTTAATGAAATCATTGTTTCTTTTCCCTATGTAAGGGCAAAACTGACTAGAAATGTTCATTTGTTAGCAATGTAGAGGCAGGAGGTTGCTGTTATTATTATTGTTATTACCAGGAGAGTAATTGAATAGGGCCTTCAGTACAACAGTCATTTTTGGATTCTTTTTCTACATATTCCCAGATCCTGTTATTGTTTTTGAAGCTACCTAAACTCTCTTCTACTATTTTTTATTTTAATTTCAAAATTTAAACCTTTAAGAGGCTTGCATCAATTACAATACATGTTTGTCAGATATCAGAGCTTTGGTGCTCTTTTTATTTTTAATAAAATGTTTCCATCAATAGCTCTGCGTGTCTCTTCAATAACAGATTTTTTTTTAATTTTAATACAACTCTAAGTCTTGCTGGAGTGTATATTTCACAGAAAATGCAAACTTTTGATCTGAGTATACTCGACAAAATTAGTGACAGGATTCTGCAAGACAGGGCATTCCTTCAAAGCATTTCCTTTGCTGAGCATGGGTTCCATGACTTTAATAGTGCCATCTAACTAGCAAGAGAGATTTTTGAAATTGTTCATGTATCAGGAGAAAGTACAGACCTTGATAGATAAATAAATTCTGTATTATTGTTTTCCTTGATGTGTTAAGTTCACAGATGTTCATTTCAAACAGAAAACTGGCATCATGATTAAAGCACAATGGTGCTCTTTTATTTGGCTAGGGTAGAAATGCAAGTGAGGGATATCACACATAGATATAAGTATTGCAGAAATAAATTATGTGAGAATTCTTTTGAAGGCTGTTTTTATGTGTGTACTGGGGATTTTGAAAGAAATATGCATTAGAAGAAACATTTGTTGATGGTCTCAGTCTGCTGCCATTGTTGCCTCAGTAAAACTCTCACTGGTTGACAAGCAATTGCAGTAAAGCAACATTTTGGAAGTCACAACTACAACTACATACAATTGTAAATACTTTGTTGACTGTGAACTTCAAAGAAAAACAAAGAATCTTGTTTTATCAGATGAAATTAAGGGAATAACTTTAATTTTCTCTTCCAAAGGCTTCAGCATTGGTCTCTCAGAACCCAGTGGTTCTGCAAGAGAGCAGAATTATTGAGACAGAGTTTGTCAAGTGACAAGTTTTGTGGGAGAAGCCCTCTTGAGTGGCTATTAAGGTGTCCTGAGATACTTTAATTTAGAGCAAGTATAATTTTTACATAAAATAATTTTTGGCCACGGTACATACATATGTTTTCCAAAAGACAGAACACCTTCTAGACCTCAAAGCAAAGTATGCAAAGAACAAAGAACATACAAGAAAATTATCTTTATTAATTAACACAGGTCTTAAAATATCTCTTAGAAACTCTTGTTTGTGGATAAATGCCAATGGAAGAGATTGTTCCTCACTGCAAGGTAAAATAAAATTAGGTTAAAAATGCATAAATATGTTACTATGTACCTATGTTTACCTGAATATGATTCAATAACCATGAATTCATCTCAGGTATGGTCTGTTGCAATATACTTGTGATATTTTGCAGAACCAACATATCAGTTTTGCCAGTGATATAATACTTGCATTGCTGACTACCTAACTTCTGTAGTCTTTCCTTTGATCAGTAAGATATGGTAACATTGCTGCACAGAAACACAAACATCACCAGCTTGTGAAACTGGATCTTACACTGCATAGCCCATCTAATCTGCAACTAAGGCTCAGATACTCACAGAAGTTCAGGCACATAAGGTAGGAGTGAGCCTGCCTGAATCTGGTGTCCCACCGTGTCTGAGTTTCATAGAATCATATAATCATAGTATAGCTTGGGTTGGAAGGGACCTTAAAGACCATCCTGGAAGAGTATCCATGTTCCTCTTGTGTATCATTATGATCATCCCTCTGATGAACCAATTTTCCCTCTCCCAGGGTACTCTGTAGAGAAGCTCATGGGCCTGGACCTTCAAAGGTTTCTCTAACTGACTGGCTCATAAGGTATTTACTCAATCAATGTATTTAAACATGAAAGCTATCAGTAACACTTCTATTCTGGCTTCCATCCAGCTTTTTTTTTAAATCCTATCACATTCATGGGGGTTTCAAATATGAAAATGAAATCTCAAGATTAACAAGAGAACTTGTTAATAATTTCATATTGTCTGGGGCTGGTACTTATTCCGTTAGACAATCCAGGATAAACTAGTTGTGATATAATCCATGAATAAAAGACTCCTTTTACAATTCACTAATATTTATGTCTTTTTGTCTCAGGCACTGGATGTAGTATTTACTTATGATATCAGAATGCCAGTGAATTAGTATGGGAAAAGACTGCTGTGGTGTTTCCATACTGTACCTGGTCACTTCTTAAGAAGAGATAGAAATACCAGATGTGACAATCTGACTGCTCTGGCAGACACTTGCTAAAACTACTCAAACTCTGAGAGGACATGAAAACTCTCAAAATATTGTTTGTGTTTAGTCTTACGCTCAAAAGTACTTAAAATATAGTTCATTGTTAGAACCAGTTAGGTAGCTGGCAACTTGGAAAGGTCTTTGAAAATTGATATATTTATTAAGATCAGACCCTTTTGAATCTCTCATTTTCCGCTGTTTAAATGGTCCATATTTACTGCCCATATTATATTTTGAGATACAGCCTAGAGAGCTTTAACATCTTCTGCTGGTTTTTTATTAATACACAAAAC
>JAWWES010000115.1:75872789-75891934 GCA_035583135.1 Lophotriccus pileatus | reverse complement strand
ACTGCCCATATTATATTTTGAGATACAGCCTAGAGAGCTTTAACATCTTCTGCTGGTTTTTTATTAATACACAAAACACTAAAGCTCTTGGCCTTCTTCCTGATATTGTTTAGCTTATATGGTAATCTTGCATTCATCTAGATGATCTTTTCAGATCTCCTCCTTCCATTAGAGTGAATGGAGTAACCTTTTCTATAATTTTTTTTTTGTAGGAAAAGAGGGGCACATTCTCAGTGGATAATAAATGATGTAATCATCTCATTCCTCACACAGTACATAGCACCCTCTTTTAAAGTAAGCAAAAAATAATAATTCAGGAAAAGTAACTAGAAATTACATGGCTTCTGAGGATTTCTGTTTCTCTCACACTTTGTTTTCTACTGGACATATCTAATCTAATCATCAGCTGTCAGTAATTCAATATCCTTGAGTTTGAACTGTTACAGAGCCAGTGATATATGTCTATTCCTGTTATTGTTGACTTCAGAAAGGGATGACTTCTATGTAATTGCCCTAGGTGGTTCAGCATTCAAACTCACTTTGCCCGCCATCTATATATATATATGCATACAAACACACACATTACCACAGAGAAATCAATGATGGCAGAACATACTGTATTATTTGCTAGTCCATTTAGACATACATTCACATCTTTTGGATAATTCATTGTGGTGGGTTGGCCCTGTCTGGACGAAAGATGTCCACCTAAACCACTTTATCATTCCTCCCCTAAGCTGGACAGGGGAGAGAAAACAAACAAAAGTCTTGTGGGTTAAGATAAGGACAGGGAGTGTTTTGCCATCATGGGCAAAACGGACCTGACTTGGGAAAAAAATAATTTATTACCAATCAAATCAGAATGAGAATTACCAATC
This sequence comes from Lophotriccus pileatus, assembly GCA_035583135.1. Classification (NCBI taxonomy): domain Eukaryota; kingdom Metazoa; phylum Chordata; class Aves; order Passeriformes; family Tyrannidae; genus Lophotriccus; species Lophotriccus pileatus. The sequence continues at coordinate 75,891,056 of JAWWES010000115.1, read as the reverse complement.
AAATCAGGGTAATGAGAAACAACAGTCCTTGAGAGGCTATTTTTACTAGTTAGTTGCAGGCAGAGGTGCATTCAACATATTGGTAGGTTCGAGGTGCTTAACGCTCTCTAAACATTTTGTTTAATCCAGAAGCACAAATTAAGTGTACTGGATTTCTTGCTGACACAATTAAAAGTTAGAGGGATGAGAAGATATTCTTCCTGGGATCTATTCCTTAGTGCTAAAACTCATCGTGACATTTAATTGACCTAATGCCCTTAGCCACAGATTTAATATGCTTCCACATGAAAATTTTGTCTGCCAAAGTTCATGCTATTACAGATCCTACATTAAAAAGACAAAAATTAACATGGTGATAAAGAGACAACCCAGAACTGCAAATTGAAGCATTTCAGTGATAGCATGACAGTCTGGATGCAATATTTGTCTGACAGTATAGCAGAGAGAAGTGTCCTTCTGCATGGTACATATGGCTAGCTAGGAAAATAGAGACACAATGCTGAGAGGGGAGGAGGAAACCAGCCAGATGAAAGTATAAAGTTGGCTGTGGAAGAGGAACCCTGTGATAAAAGAAAACTAGTTCACCTAGTTAGTCTAATCACTGTAACTGTAATGACTAACAGTCTGGATCTCCTACTTCCACACACTAACTTTTTTATGTTTGAATTCTTTAAGCTGCAACAGAGAGTTGCAGATAGCAAGCTTGTCAGATAATTTAAAGACAGACAAATAATAAATTGCTTAAAGGAGTCTTTCTGAATTTTGTTATTGACAGGCATGGCCTTTTAGGCATCTAGGGACAAACCAAACAAGTCATAGCCTCACTCATGAGCAATATTATCTGCTGCTGTTGCTTACATTTTATATAATATCTTGGGGACTCACCAGTGAGTTAAACAGTATCTTCTTCAGTCTGGGACCTGCCAGAAATGTTCCATCTACTCCTTGTGTTATAAATCTGTCCTTTATGGGATACCTCCCTTGCAGAGGTTAGGGGACTTTCTATTTTGCTCATGTTTTTTCAAGCATTTTTACTTTAACACCAACACAGTAGACTTATTTTGCTTATTTTCACTGCCTGTTTAACTTTGTAATGTTGCTTTTACTAGCTGGTGCTAACAGACTTCAAATCATTGCCCTTTTCTATTAAAGCAGAAGATTTCTGTGATGCAAGGCAAGAGCCTGAATCAAGTTACCACCTGATATGCCTTTCAGTATTCCAGTGAAATTGTTGAGGCCACTCCACTTGCATCCTGAAACTGATATAAACGCGCAACCATAGGAAAAATGTTAAAATTTTATTTGTGACTCAGCAAATGGAAAATAGCAGAATATTAATAGGAGATGTACATAAAGTTAATTATATTTATATTGTGGGTCCTTCTATGCATTTATTTTGACTCATTTCCCTCTATGAATTTAGTTGTCCAATAAATACATGCACAATGTAACAGTTTGTGCAATGCCTGAAACAAGAAATATGATCTTTAGATATATTGAAATATGTATGGTGTATGCAGGCACAGATAAAAAGGACAAAAGAGTTTTGGGCATTATGCGTTGAAGTCAGGAAGTTTTACTTGTGCAAGTGTACCAAGTTTGGCCAATAAATAAGTTTGGCCAAAGTTTATTACATGAAGTTCCCTGAAAACCAAAATTCAAAATATCTTTTTGGACAAGTTAAATTTAAAGTAGGCACTTTATATGTTTTTGAAAGATGTGATTCCACAACCTTTTTTTGCTCTCTAAGTTGAGGATCTAGTGTTTTGTTTATAAGTATGTTTAATCACACTGCAATATATGCCTTAAGGATTTGGAGCAAAATACTGGAGTTATTATTACTTGATTTAGTTTTGTGTCTGTAACACAACATGAGTTTTTTGAAGAGCTGTTTGAAAATTTGTTGCAATAAGAAAAAAAGGTAAACTTTAGAGAAAGGGATTTGGCATGGTTTCAGGGAACTGTAGCGAAACTACGGTGATGCACAGACTTTGGGAAGGAGATGCCTCAACTCCACTTTTGGTTATGACTGTGATCGTCCTTTGCACAGAAACGTTCAACAGTGTCAGAATTTTTCAGCATTTCTTTTTAAAGCCTTGGGATACATTCCTTTTCTATAATTTTCCAGAGTGTATGTTTCATTCCCAGGTGAGCGCACTTTAGTATTGAAAGTCAATTGATGAATTTGCTTTTAAGGCTTCCCTTTCATCCACAGAGGTAAGGGGGAATGTCAGATCTATCCCTTTAAACCCAAAATCTTGCACATAATCTCTTGCACATAATAGAAGTAGCATATGAGAGTAACTAGCTGAAGCCCATTCACTGCTTTACTAGGTAAAAGGAATTACAGTAAGTCAAGTGTTGGTACCTGTATTGAGGGCAGGTATTTATCAGCTGGAGGACCATATTGAAGACATTGACATTCCATATCAGGTGGAAGACAGACTTATTGAAATAATTACTAATCACTGAAGATCAGACTGTCAGCTGATTATGAATCTGCAAAACACTTCTTATAGGAAGGCTCTGTTTACTTGGTAGAATAGATGCTTTGTATCAAAGCAATCAGCTCAGTGTTTACTAAGTATTTGCTCTTCAGTGGTGACAGCTTTAATTTATAATAATGCAAAATGTCTTTCCTCATACTATGGAAGCATCAATTACAAATACATGCTGTGTTCCTCCATCTCACCTAAAACTGTAATTTATGGCACTAACTTCTGTACAAATAAAAAGACATAATTATGTTTTAAGAAAAAAAAAAAAAAACACCCACCCTGAATTGAGTTTCAATTTCAACTTGGCAATAAGTTTTCGTGTATTTATTCAAAAGATCATAACATATATAATGGAAATTTAATATTATATCACTAAATATTTTGATGCTTTTGCTTAAGAATGGACTGTAGCAGAAGACAAGTACAGAAATGGAGTGACTGATGTATAACAAAACTGGCACATGGTGAAGGTCTAAATAAAATATGTAGGACAGAGTCTGACCTTGATCTTGATGTGTTTTTGACCGTCATCACCGGAATCCGTATTCGTTCAGCAATATCCAGTTGCGTAACACCTTTTAATTCTGGCTGAATCTTTCAAAAATCTCGTGAATATTGAAGAGTTAACTAAGAAAGCTTAATCAGTGCAAAGATTTATTACATTAATGAAGTAGGTTATCAAATGACATCCTAATTGTCTGAAGTATTCACCTACCCAAGCACCATATAAAAGTTTTGTTCATTCCCACAATTGTTCACTTTTTTCTAATTCATGCTGTCTTAGCCACAGTAATGACTCATTTGGAAGAGCTCTGAGACAAACATTATTTAAATCACTTGATCCGTTTACTAAGTTGCTGAAAAATCAACAAGAGCATTGTTTAATATATAATTTTTTTTAGTAGCATGAGTTGAGTTAGGGAACTTTTGTAGAAGCCTGAATACATAAAGACACTGAGAAGTACTACAGAAGAAGGAGCAAAAACAATAAGGAATGTGGTCTGTGTGAATAATTATTTTTCAGTTGGCAGAAAGAAAAATCTAATCAGAAAAGCTTTTTTTTTTCCTTCTTAAAATAAAAACTAATGGAAAAAAACTCTAAAAATTAAAAACTGGAATATGCCTTCAAGTGATTCTAAAACCAAACAGTCTAATTGTATTTCAAATAAGTTTGGCAAAGCAAAGAAATGGAAGTGAAGAGATAAATTTGGCAAACCACCCCAAAACCAGACATGCCCCTCACTTTTTACTCAGTGGGACTCACTTACAGAATACAAAGCTCAAATTTATTTCTCTCCTCTACTTCAGGGAATATAACTTTCCAATCAGTGTTCCTCAGCTGCTAAAGAACTTGCTGAACTGAGTAGGGTGGATCATCTTTGTCTAAACATCTGAGAAATTACGATTTACACTCAAATTAGTATTTTGAAAATAAAATTACATGAGATAGCCACTCCCAACCAAGTGATATGGAGCAAAGGGGAACCTTCAACAAATGTCTGGAGATTTTTGAGTGAGATCGTATTCATTTCAGTGTGAGAAAATTCATGAGAATAACTACATTTTAAAGGGATTTTGTGATCAATATTTCTTAAGTGTCCTATTGTATGATAACTTCAACACTTGTCTGTAATATAAACATACATAGATTCTTACAAGACACAATTTATTTAGATTGCTTGATCTGTTCAGCCTGGAGGAGACTGAGGGGAAACTTCATTGCAGTTACAACTTCCTTGTAGGGGGAAGAGAAGGGGCAGGCACTTATTTCTTCTCTGTGGTGACCAGTGACAGGACCCAAGGGAATGGCCTGAAGTTGTCAGGGGAGGTTTAGGTTGAACATTAGGAAAAGGTTCTTCACCCAGAGGGTGGCTGGGCACTGGGTGGCTGAACAGCTCCCCAGGGAAGTGGTCACAGCACCAAGACAGACAGAGTTCAAGAAGCACTTGGATGATACTCTCAGGTACATGGTGTGATTCTTGTTGCTGTCCTGTGCAAGGCTAGAAGTTGGACTCCATGATCTTTGTGAGTCCTTTCCAACTCAGCATATTCTCTGATATTCTGTGATTTAATCTGAAATATGTTTCTAGAGATAAAAGCTCAATAAATCGCTCAATAAATCAAGGGGGAAAAAAGACATATACCAGTAAAGTGATAATGGGAGAAAATAAAGTCTCAAAAATACATAATTAAAGAGGCTTCACTTAGGGGAAAAAAAAAAAGTGGCTGTCTTTTGTGTTTGTATACATTATCCTTAATGCTGGGTAACACTATATCTTTTACAAAACTTTTCCATGAAAACTGATATCAGTGTCTATTTATCTGAACCTGCACTGCTACACCTTATTCCCTACAGATTTGCCCCAGAATAAAAGTAATTGCATTAAATTTCCGGAAAGCTGCAAGAGCAGCCTGATTCCTATTCTGTACCCCATTGTTTATTTCTATCTATTTTTGCAGCAAATCAATATTTAATTTTCAATTTATTAAATTCATTCAGAAGACTGCAGAAAACCCCAAACACTCCTGCCACAAATTAAAAACAAGAACTGGAAAATGCTTTATCAAAAATTTCATTCCCATTTAAAAAAAAAAAAAATGTATACTTTCTGTAACAGGACACTAGGAAATTGTAATGTTTTCAGGTTGTCAAAGGTAGACTATTGTTGCAAGATCATTTCACACTGGATTCTTATTTTGAATTTTTTTCCCCAAAGTGTCCACAACTGTCATGTTATTTAAAACATACTAAGAAGACAAACTTTGTAGATGTGTCCAGACAGAAATATCAATACAGTGCAGATGAAAGCTGGATTTTTCTCTCTGGCATGCAATCTTTTAGGATTTATATGAAATAAGCAGGACAAAGGCCATTTCCACATGCAGATATATATCTATATTAACACATTTCTGTATTTTTGCTTTTGTGTTCCTTGAGCACCTATACCCGAAAACAAAAGTATTAGATTCAGTGAAAGGCAAATAAGTTTAAACCACAGTTTTCTTACTTAAAACCAAGACTCTTATTATTATTTACAGTATGATTCTATGGTATAAAAAAATGTCAGTTTAAGGAAATGACAGGTGCAGCAGTCAGGGCTTGTTTCTCTCTCGCATTAAAAGTAGGGTAACCAGAACATCTCTCTCATCGTGGTACATTCATTCATACATGCCTCTGAATAATCAAGTGATTTTTCCCTTGACTCTTGGTGACACTACGTTAATCCCCTCTAATAGTGTCTCCGTATCTACGGCAATTTGTCCTGGTTTTCTGAAAATTTAGTATAGAAAGATAGGCTGTTTCTAACTTGAAATGTCATTTTGGCATACACAGCTTAAGAGACCCTGTTTGAAGAAATTACATTACAGGAAAGCAAGCCCTCTAGGCCAGTAATAAACCAGAAAACTGTTCTTTCTCTAGGTACTTAATATAGCACATCCTTCACAATTGATGGGATACTGTGAACATAGGTATTTGGTTTTGTTTGTGGGCAGGTTTCTTGGAGAGTGTGGAGCTCAGCTCACAGATCTCTTAACACCAGTGGCTTGCTCTTAGTTGGGGATTTAGGGCTGAAATTACTTGGGTCCTTTGGGAAACAAACAAACAAAAAACACAATAAAAAAAGTTAAATGGCAGTGTGTCTATTCTCTAGGCTTTCAGCAAACATCCCTCACACGTCATCTTTCTGTTGTCAAAAAAATGGTTTCAACACAATAAGTTTACCTTTTTTATTTGTAACTTTAGCTTTCGCTACTGGAACTGTTACTTTCTCTCCCTTCCAAGGCAACCACAAGGGCAGATTAATTATTCTAGCTCCAGGCTCCAGATTTTTAACATTCAGTTGTGCAGCATAATTAATGCAGGTGGTATTTATACATCATTAGATTTTATAAAGGTTTTACCTTTCTCCTGAAGCTACCATCTAGCTTATTTGTATGAATGATATCCCTTGCTCCCCCTGCTTCAGTTCTGGGTAACTTATTCTGTTTAGCCTTGTAAAACTGTTCTCTGCAGAGCACTTAGCATCATTTATTAACACACACTTTCAGTCTTTCTCTCCCACTCAGGGTTTAACTTTTAGACCTCATACAGGACTTGATGGTCTCCTTGCACTTTCCTTCTTTGTATTTTCATACTCCACCCATCCAAATATTTTCCAGAGAAACTCTGAGTCCCAAAGGGACCTCAAGTGATCCCCTGGTCCATATCCTCCCTCCAGTTAAAAAGCTGAACTGTCAAAGTCAGAATGGGTAAGGCTGCAAACATGTAGGACAGAAAAAAAAGGATATTTCATTAAAGACAGCATGAGCTGAAGAAAGCTCACATAGTATGCTACAAGGGCATTTTCTGTACTTGACAGGGTCTGTAGAAAGAAAATGATTATTTTCTCCTTTTGCTAAGATTTGTTCCAAGTATCTTGAATGTTTGTGGGAAATATCTAAATATGCCAAAATTCCTCACAGGGACTGGATACACTGGTGAAGAACACTCTTTGTTAAAAAGAACAATAAAATGATCTGTGTCCCAGAAGATGCCTAAAAGGAACAACTCCTTTCCCATGTTGTTTGGCCTTCTGATGGTCAGGATATTATTCCAGTACACCACAACAATGTTGTCACCCCTCTTGAGACATGGTTCTTTTTCTGTTTTCTACCAAAAATAAGCTGAAGGCCTTCACCATCAAGGCCCTTTGCAGGTATCTCCACCTTACCAATGAAAATTGGTAAGGTGGAGATACCTGCAAAGGGCCTTGATGGTGAAGGCTGAATTCACTGATTGCTAAAATGTCAGCTTTCACTTCCAGTCAGTCTGAGAAGTCAGCTTCACTCTAACATTTTAAAAAAGAAAAAAAACAAACAAAAACAAACCACAAACTTTGATCCTTTTTATCCAAACTCATATTTCAGATTTACTTCTCATAGCATCAGCAAAGCTGTTTATGATCCTTTATTGTCACAGTGACTGCAAGCTTGACAATATTTAAATTACTGCTCTTGACTTTGAGAACAAAGTATCACGAGTTATTTTTTTGACTCCTCTTTCTTATTTCCTGGGTCATCTCTTGCCTTGACCTTGACTTAGAAAACTCTTGAAGGTAGAGGCTGTACCTTTTTTTTCTATAATACCTAGGCATAAAAAAAAGTAATGATCCATGACTACTTCTGGTTTAGCAAGCTCTCAGAGAGTCTAGATAAGACTCTAGCTATAGATCCATCTTTGTATTTGTATCTATCTAAATATCTGTCTAAATGCATCTATTACATATTAATATTAATATCAATATTTACTAGGAAAGACAAGCAAGGTGGCAGGGCTTTCAAATTCCACAGGAAATTTGAATCTGGGCTGAGGTCATTCAATCAGTAAGATCAGGATTAATATTGAAGAAAAATGCAGACTAGTCAGTTTCTTAATATCTCAAGTAGAGAAATGCAAATACACATTGAAAAGAAAGATGAAAGCCTCACCTTGATTTATTTGATACCTCTGTATTTATGCCACAATTGCCAGAGGGTAGAAACTTCTGCAGCAAAAGCTTAACTAATTTCTATTATTTAGCACATCACTGACTAACTGAAAACAAAGTTTCCATTACCTTTACAGTGCTGCTTGCAGGAGTTCCAAAATGCTCAAAAGTGTCTACTGAGTTGGACAGTTTTTCCAGTCTTAGGGGTGTTGTAGGTAGCCAAATGAAATGACTTCTGGGAAATGCTGATAGACCAGAAGCATATTCTTCAGGTGGAAAGATAGCCTACGAAAGGAAACCCAATTAGTCCTGACCCTGCTTAGTCCAACAGGGACATAAAGCTCTTTGATAAAATACCATAAACTCTCCTTGAGTCTCAGCTTACAAGATCAGAAATAGAGGAATTATTACAGTTTATCCAATATTTTCTTCTAACCTTAAGTAAGAGTCAAAAGAAAAAGGAGAACATTGTGACTGATCTTTGTCTTAAGGAAGAAAAAAGTTACGCAAGGTGATAAATTTATGTACAACTCTTAACCTAAGGCAGAAAAAGAAATCAAACCCTAGGAGATATCCTGAAGTCACAGCTCCTCAGAGTTAATAACCTGAAATGGTAATTGATCACAGAATGGGTAAGGTTGGAAGGGACTACAGTGAATCATCTGGTCCTCTCTACTCAAGCAGGGTCATCCTAGAGAACATTCCACAGAATTTCATCCAGACAGCTCTCAACTATCTCCAGTGAAGGAGACTTCACAATCTCTCTGGGCAGATCCTGGAAGTGCAGCCTAGCTCTGTGCTGAGAGGAACACTGTGTATTTATACCTATGTCCTAGCCTCTGAATCACACTGTACAGCCTTTTGGTCTGAAATTACCCACCTTTCAAAGATATGATGTGAAGGGGCTATTTGTTGCCTTTTACCCCAAGGTTTTCTTTAATTTGTCTCATACAGTGGTTGCAAACCATTTTCCTGCATGAAAGAGCTATTATATATGAGATTATTATTTTGTGCCCTAATAAAATCTAGCATGGGATATTGAAAGCCTTTAGGTTCTTTTGATAGTTTCACTAACAAGAAAAAGCTATGGAGGCATTTCCATCTCTTAGCTTTGGTTAATTTAAAACCTTCCACATAGACAGTTTCTAGTCTTTTTTTTTTTTTAAATATTCATTTATTTACATATGTTATCTTGTATCTTCAATGGGAAGGAAAAATTCAGTGACTGAAGTCACTGAAAAGTCCAGCCTAAAATAAAAGAATCAATCACATGTGATTTGTTTAAAATATTAATATGTAAGAACTAAAGTTAGAGCTAAAAATATCTTTGATTCTTAAATAAATGAGAAGAAAAAAATCAACAGAAATTAAATATTGATTTAACAAAAACAGGCCTTTATATGCCATTTCCCATTCATAGATGCATCACCATTTTACAAGCAAAGTAATTAACACAAAATATGATTTTACAGACAAACTTCTCTTGAACTTTTTAAAAAAGACTCAGGACTACACCACACCCAGCTCTCCAACAACAGCCTGGTCTCAAGTCAGATGCATGCACTACTGGCAGAGCAGTGGAGCAGTGTGTGACTCTGTCCCTCCTGGGTGCAGCTGAGCATCAACAGAAATCAATCTTCTTGGCAGTTTATTCTACTGCATCAGGCACTGGCAGAGCTGAAGTATTGGCATACTTTGTGATAGGCTTTGTTACGGGTCTGGAGATGGCCAGCTGAAGCTGGTGACTTCTTAAATCACTCCATCAAAATTCGGTAGAAGTCATTTGCCTGAGCCCTGAAACAGCAAAAGCAAGATGATTTGGCCAACATCCCATTACGGATCATTTGAGTAGCTGAGAAGAAAATTATGATCTCCTCAGTTGCAGATTTACTTTCTGCAGTGTAAAATACCCTCTGTGTACTGAATGCTTCTTTCATTAGACTCAGCTGAGAAAATCCACAAACCTCAGCCTCCATCAATTAAACAAATTGAAGAAGTAGGTTTAGCCTAATTCCCCATTGAGGACTGGGCAATTGTTGTAGAAAAAATCAGCTCTCAGGCTTGAAAAAGCTTACTTCATTAAAATTAAATAAATAAATAAATAAAATAGGCTACATTTGCAGAGTCACCATGCTGTTAGGCAGACTAAATGACATGCTGGAAGAAGCTTACAGGAATCCCAGGAGTTGTTTGTGATAAATTCTTTCACATAACTGAAGACAGATTTGGGGTGATTTTCTTGTCTCTGAAGGAATTCATCCCAAACTATTTATTATTACATTTTAGTCACCTGAAAGGTTGTTCCTCAGGATGAAGATTAGTACTATAAGAATTATATATGTATACACATATATTTACATATTAGTACTATAAGAAATACTCTTTAGAGTTATTTCCCCCCTTGGAGAAAAGAGTAGCATGTGAAGTGACAGGCATGCAGGTTTCCAAGCGAACTATACCTCTAACTGCTTAAAATGTGCATTTCTTCTGTGCAATTTTAATATTACATATATTAAAAACTATACAGATTATTTTTTTATTAAACCTCTGATTATTTTTTTAGGAAACTATTACTATGTATGTCACAAAACTGTACTGTTCTTCACTGTGTTTGGATTAGTTTTGAGAAAAGTCTCTCCTTCTCAAGGATACCACAAATTGATATATTTTATTGGTTTTCTATTCTCAGATCTGAGTGTTCTCTCAGATGATACATGTGCTGATGTGTGGAACTTTTAGGAGCTCTTTGTAAGATAGTCAGAAGAGGTTTCAGGCCAGGACCCCAAAGCAGAGAAACAACTGTGTTGCTTTGGCACATGGGCCTGTTATTTTGACTCAGTAAGCATATTAATTGATTTGTCTTTCAGATTCAATAATTTTTTTTTTATAATCCATCCTACTAAATTATTTAAACGTTCTTTTTCCTTTTAGGAGAATTTTTAGTTTTACACTCTGTTCATTTGATCATTTCAGCAGAGTACAAAATTGTGCCTTCAGGCACAGCCTGTTGCAAGAAGCTGTGTGAAGATGCACTGCCTCGTGGGGCTGGAAAAGATGCTCCATTCCTTACTGAGTTATCTCCCAAAGCAGCTTGGTTGCACTACAGGGAAATATTCAATACTCATTTTTAGATGGCTGCAGTATATTTGAATTTCAGTGCTATGCCAATTCACTTGCAATTGACAGGTATAGATAGAGGTTTGTTTCTGACTCTTAATTGGCAAGTTTCCCACAGGATGGCAATCAACTGTGCTTTCCCAAGAACATGGGTTTCTGCTCGGTTTGGCCCCAATCTCTGTGAAGTTGCCAGACCTTTACTTGCAGAAGTATCACTGAGTCCTCATGGGAGACAGAAAAATAAACTGTCATTGGTTTTCCAAAACTTAAGCAGAGAGTTAATTTACTTTGGGCTTTGCTTGAACAACTCAGAGTATCTGCTCATTCAGTTTTCAGGTTTAAGAAAACTCATAAAGGCTCTATAATGTTTCCTGAAAAACTCTTCCTCAGAGAAGACCATATTACTTTCAGCTCAATTAATTACCCAGTATTGGGCCCTGCAGCTTGCTGTCATTAGAAAACACAATTAGACAGCCTACTTTTGTTTGTGGTCAAGCTCAAACAGCAACTGCCTTTGCTCGATTTTCCAGGTGTCTTCCTTTCCAGCATTTACACCAGAAATTCACTTTGCCTTCCCCCTTTCATTCCCTCTCCCCACTTTCCTAATCCTTCTTCTTCCTCCACTGCTTGTCTGTGATCCCTATATCAACTAAAGATTTGGTATATGAAAACCACCCATCTCAGTGTAACAATTTTCATTAGCATCTGAACATTTATGTTTTGGCAGTGAATAGAGATGTTTGACAAGGCCATCAGTATTTCTCCTATGTTTGATTAATTCACTGAGAACAGCTTATTGAAAAATTAAAAAATGGTCTTTAAAAGATTCAACACTATTATTTACTGAGGTAGAATGTATCCTATGGCCCTACAAAGGTCACCTTGAAATTTAGAAAAGCAGTGCATGGACAGCTGAAATTGGCAATTAGGAAATTAATTCCACAGTCAAGATACCAGACTAAATTAGCATGTTATTGAAGATCCATTTAAGATTACATTTACTACTCTGAGAAATAATTTGTCATTTCCATTGATAACCACCAAACACAGTTTATTCCTAACACAGCAGAATTCTTTCTGCTCCTCACCACCAGTATAAGTTGTGACAACTCTGCTTCTGCCAAGCCTTTACCTCAAAGGTATCTTTTAATTTTCAGAGCTTTCTTAAGTAAATTCTTGAAGCACCAAATCTTGAAGCCCATTAATCTTGCTCAGCAGTATAATGTAGCTTTATGGATTTTGATGAAGCTACATGAGTGTAAGGCACTAACTTAGATGCTTTTGAAGTTCAGTCCTGTTGGACTATATGTATTTCCCTTAGGTAAAACTGAAACAAATACTTCATAAGGACTGAAATGTTAAAATCCTATTTGTTTCTACTTTAATTACCCAACACAGTCCTAATATACAAGCTGGGGATGATAAAATTTCACTTAACTTGAAGGTAGATAACCTGGCCTGCTGACGGAATCATTGCATTATATTGAATTTTCTAGGGAAAGAGACATTTTCTTTCTGAAACACATGTGAAACTCTGAAGCTACAGTAATTGAAAAGAAACTGGAAGCACTGTCATGAGCTTCAGTGGGAATGAGCAAGCTATCACTGCAAACTTCTTGTACTTTCTGCAGATTTTTAGTCTAGAGTGTGAAGAAATGACATTTAAATTCTTGTCTGTTGGGGTTTTTTTTATTATTATTATTATTATTGACTCATACCCTGTATTGTAGTTCTATGTTTCTAAATGTATTTTTCACAAATTTTAACTCTGTTCAAAGATGTCATTTATAAGTATTTTATGCAAAATATGTATTATTCATGCATATACCTATATTAACCAACACTTGCACATAACACATGGCGGGATCAAAGCAAGACTGAGATTTCTTTTTACTTCATTTCCTTTTTGTCTTGCACATGTTGCATAAAGGATAAGTTTCCAGAAGCAGCTAGGAATTTAGGTTCCATTTTCAAAAAGTATTTATACACTTAAGAACACTTAGGTTCAGTGACTTGAGCTCTAAGTTCATTTGGAAAAATTATTTGAGTGCATTTGAAAATCACCGATAAAGCCAATTATCCCAGCAAAAACTGAGATTCAAGCAGGCAGGGAAAAGGTATTCTGTGATGAAAGAGATGGATGAGAACATTACAACAGATAAAAAATATGTAAACTGAAAATTAGGTATAAAAAGCATCTCAAATAGTTTGAAAAACTAAATGCAGGGTAGCTGAAAAGAGGAAGAAAAGCTGTGTTGCTGCTCCTGATTGAAACTTTCATTGGTTTTTACACAATCTTCTTTTCTTCTTTTTTTTCCAAATCCTAATTTTTTCTTCATGCTGACAAAATGAACTTGCATATACAGGGTCAGACACTTGTTTCATAGCTGCAGACCTTGTAAGTAGCCCTCTTTAGAAATGTAAAATGTACATTTCCCTCGCTTACTAGGCATGTGCATAGAAGTGGATATTCTTGAAGACCCATTTCAAGGGAGAGGCTGGACTAGATGACCTCCAGAGGTCCCCTCAAACCGAAGTTTCTATGATTGTGTTGCTGCTTACAGGTTTGTAGCATGGGTTATTGATGCATCCTAAAAACTCCATTTCTTATACTGTACCTTAATTTCACCGAGAATTTAGAGGGAAGAGGATAATGCACTGTGTTTTGTGTATCTGCAGCTACAGTGAAATGGTGATAATTTGAAAATTTATTGATTCCATTTAACACTTAAGAGAAGAGTAACAGGTTCTACATGACTTGCTGAAGGTGTTTTAAGTCGGGGAACTTACATCCTTTCTTCAGAAAAAAAACAAAACACCAAAAGTCAAAAAACTTGAAGAGCAACAGGAAATAACTTGACAGAATGATGAATAATATCTGTCTTCTATATCACCTGAGGGCAACAGAAAGCATCACTTCTGTCACTCAGAACTGGGAGAATAGGAAAAGGAAATGGCACGTTCTCTCTCCAGGAACACCCTACACTTCTGAAATGTGCGGTACTGCCTGTGAACTTTGTTGTGTCATTTTTGGTTGACATAGCATGGTACTTACTAGGCAAGGCCAATAAAGGAAAGGCAGTGTGTATGAACTGATGAAAGAGAAATGATAACAGTTTCCAGGTAAAAAGTACAGAAAATCAATTGGTCATTTATGTTAGGATGAAATTAAGACAACTGTATGCAGAATCAGAGCCATTTCTGTCACAATTCTTTCCATGAAAGTGTTATCAAATATTACGCCAGGAATTGGTATGGTTAAAAGTTTCCTAAATTGATCAGAAATTTAGCCTCACTTAAGCAACAGTTTTACTTAAGCAACACTCATTGTACTTTGTACATCTGGAAGCTCTTAGGTCCTAAATTTAAAATTAACTGTGTACAAACGGGGAAGCAGGCTGGAGTTTGTGGATTTTTCCCCCTGGTTAACATGAAAAAACATTTATGTCTTGAAGGCCCAGTATTCTACCGGTATTACAAAGCCTGCTTGTTTGTCTTTCATTTAACCCAGAGTTCTGGTGACCTGTAACTGAGCCATGAAACATTGAGAGTGCATGCCAGAGATCACCCTGTTTGAATGAAGATACTTAGAACTTCATAAACTCCTCACAGAAAATCAGGTGAGTTCTATGTTGCTAGTGCTACTAGCTCTGATTGAGTTCACTGGTGATGACTATTCTCTGGTGACACATCACCTTACTCCCCCCTTACACTCTCTCAAACCTGCATCTCCCTTTTTTTCTTTTTTTGTCAGAACACCATTCAGTAAAATTGATTTTATCTCTTTAATAACTTCACTTTTCTTTCATTTCTGTAGAGGAAGGCAGCTATAAGAGCTGATCGTTTCCCAGTTAACATAGTCTGTAAGTTAGTGGGGAGATAAGAACCCCTCCAATATTTTTAGGTTTGGCAGAAACAGGAAATCTTCATTTAAAAAGAAAATGTACTTCAAATAAAAGAGTAAAATATTGTAAGGTTTATTAACTGTGTTTACATCCCTGTCAGTCCTATTACAAGTGATAAAAATTCATCCTGTTTTAAATTCCAGAAGGAGAATAATTCAACCATAAGCCTGTATGTATGTTGGGGTGGGTATGTGTGTGTAAATATTTACACTGATGTTTTCCCTGGAGGTTAGACTGTGATTTCGGGGCTGCCTGTATGCTTTCCCCCCAGCTGCTGATAAGGAGGGAACTGTGCTGGTAGCAGCACATGCCCTGACAGTGACACGTGCAGGGAGGCGCACAGGGTGGTGGTGCTTATGATCTGTGGGACGGTGGCAGAGTGGGACTACCTGGGGATTCAGGGGGTCTCGAGGGGGAGGGGTATTGCTGGAGATTAGTTACTATGGCAGGGAAATAATGTGTAGTTGTTTATTAATGCTGTTTAAGTATCTGGTATCATCATTTATTTGTCGTATTGCTGATATTGACTCTGAATATATAGTACACTGGTTGTCCTGGATATCTGGATATGCAGTACATTGTCAGTTGTAATGTGTAATTAATAAGTCAATAAACAGCTTTGATCATGATTTGAATTAAACTTCATGAACTGAGATGGTTTTCTCCCTGCAGCAATAGCCATTGCAAGAGGTGCTTTGCACAGACAGCATCTCAGGAAGCATCAGCTTACAAGCAAAATGCTTTTTACTCTGCTCTAGCCTGCTGCAGAAGCCAGAACATGCACTGCCTCCAGCATGGGAGCAGCCCAGGTCCTGCAGGAATGTGGCTTTTCAAAAAATGCCAAATTACCCTTTCCCCCATCATTTGCTTCTGACTCCTTCTGCACCAGCACCCTTTTGCAGGAGGAGCTGAGAAGTGTGCATATTTCCTATTTCCCTTTGGTGAACTCATTTGCATCACTCCAAGCCTGTTTCTAATGGAGATGCTAATCCCCAGGAAGAAGTGTCTTTGATGTGTGATTTGGCTAGGAGAAGATTTCAGTAGCCAATTTCAACTTTATTAGCTTACCAAATCTGGCTTTTGAGCGACTTTTGGTGTGTAGGTAATTGGAAAGAGCATAACCATAACCTCAGAACAGCTGCTGTTCAAGCAAGGTTTGGGTTTCAGGTTGTTCTGAGACATTCAAAGACTCTAGCTTAAAGAAAATTGTTGAGTTTAACAAAGGACTTTCAGCTTGTAAGGACATCAAATATCCATTTTTACCATGACCACAGGTCTACCAAAGCCTTTTTGCTGGAAATTGAACCTATAACCTTTTATCCAGCTTGACTGGAACCTGTAGGTTGTGGCACACTAGCAGTCCTATAAATCATGGGTGCTCTTTTCTAAGCCCATCTCTTATTTAAACATACTTTGAGCTGCTGTTTTTTTGAGAAATAGTGTAAAATCTATTTTTAGTTTTTAATAATATTACTTAAAAAATTTACTTTTTTAATAATATTTTATTGAGAAATAGTGTAAAAGTATCTGTCTGATGCTTTGTTTCCAAGGAAAAAAAAACCATGTAGACAACACTTGGCCTCTAAATTATACAGCAAATCTCTAGCATCCTGTGGTATAACATTTGCATTACATGTAAAGACATAGTCAAAAAGCTAGAGAACAGACTTTTAAAATCCCAAGTGGAAAATTAAGTATTAGAAGAAAGAATAGGTCCTTCTTCATCTCTCACTGCTCTTAAACTCAGCAATGGTTAGGCAAATTACCTTTAAAAAAGGGGGAGGTCATGTTTACTTCTGCATTTGGTAATGTGTGCCTGTCTGTTCCTCAAAGGCAGCTCAGGATCTTCCAGCCTGATCAGGAGTGTCTCCTCATGAATGTGAGGTGGCCTTATTATTATCTTTGTTGATTCAGTCCACAAAAAGGTGTCAATAACTTCAATATAAGTCAAAAGTATACAGCAGTGTCTCCTGTGGGTTTAGTATCACTTAACCTCCATACAGAGAAAACTAGATGAAGTGGACCTGAATTCTAACAGTATCAACATTCATTGGCAGTTTCAAATGAAGTAAACTAATACCCTGATCCATAGAAGAGTTGATCATGATGATAAAAACTTGGGTTTGAAGCATGCTATTTCAATTTCTTATGCTACTACAAATTACTGTTCATAAATGTTTGACTGATCACTGAGCAGTAAAGGCTTATCACTAAATACTGTCACAAAATTTTATCAGTAGCATATTACGCCATTTTTTCCCTTATAATTAAATCAGTCACTTCTTCAGGGGCTGGAAAGGAAGATATATACTAATTTCTAAACTTGAATGGAGAATCATAGCAAAAGATAGTTTGCCAGAGAGTTAAAGAACACCGTCTGATTGCTGGGGATGACGTGAAAGTATGAAATATTTCCCAATTTTACAATAGCAGGATGAACAATAAAAGAGGAGGTTTCCAGTCAATTTGTCGCTTTCCAGCCAGTACTTTTAGACTAGTAATGCCTTAATTGTTTGCCTTGTTGGTGTTCCTGTTTGGTCCATATTCATTTCCAGTTCCTCAATTTCCCTAAGTGAAATCACTCTGAAAAAATCTCCACTGAAAGACACAAATCAGGCTCAATAACTTCCAGAGAAGAATTAGCACGTGCTAAAACTTCAGACTGCCTCAAGCTCAGAAGTCTGATTTGCATACCCTGCTTTATAAAATAAAAAAAAAGGGCTATTAACCTCCAACATGCAAGAGTAATGAACGATTTTAGCATAAGTTTTAATTATAAAAAATCCCACTTCTGTTGAATTTCTGTGTTGTAATAATTTTTAGCAATGATGTTTGAAAATGTTTCTTTCTTCCCATATAGGATTCCTGCCAATATTTCTTACAAATGGAAATGGTTTATATACTGGAAATGATGGATATGAACTATGCGATTTTATAACTGTTCTCAACAGTGTGTCAGGGGAAAAAATGCAAGCATGACAGAAAATGCATGCTTAAAAAGGTAAGAGTATTCAGAGATATTTAAATATGACTCAGTACATAAGGAAAATAATCTTTCATTTTAGAATGAATTGACCTTTCATATTAAGACTGTCCTTAGTTCAAAATTGCCACTAAAAATACTTAAAGGAATTCCCTATTGCTTTCAATTTATTCATCACTGCTGAAAGTCAGAACTTCTAGACACAGCCAATATTAATTGCCTAGAAAAGAAATACTGTGGGAGATTTAAGGTACTGTGACTTCTTCCTTCACAAAGAGGGAGCTCTGAGTTCATTA
>JAWWES010000115.1:75846585-75862707 GCA_035583135.1 Lophotriccus pileatus | reverse complement strand
TCAGATATACCTGTTAAACAAGAGAGGTAATGGAGCCTTTCACTATGTTTCTGCTGCCCAGCATATTCTCATGCAATTTTCCGGGCAAATGATCTATAGCAACACCTACTCACACATCATACTCATGCCAGACCTGCCTTTTGTGTGTATGTCCGTACTCACACAGCAGTTCCAACTACTACTAAAGCCCAGGTGCACCAAATGCTCATCCCAGTGAGTGACCATCGAGCCAAACATGCCTGTTTTGTAAATCTTGCTGTGATTTACACGAAGGGATAGCACCAGTATCCAGTTCTTCTGCACTGTTAATATTGGGTATGCCTAAAGAAACACCAAAAAAAAAGACAAATTGCAAGTAAACAGGAAATGTCTAGGTAAAAAATTAAACATCTTCTGGATAATTAATTGTTGTACTCTGGTGTAAATTTCCTCCATTTTGCATTTAGGCATACAATTGCTGCTTTATTTTTGTGTAGCAAACTCTGTTGTAGAGCTACTTGTTTCCCCCTTTAAAGCCTGAATATAGAAAATACTCTCTACAATAAAGCCAGTACCTAGAGAAACAAAACTGCCCTCTTTATATAACATTAAATCCGATGATAGAAAACTCAACATCTCACAATCCATTTTCTTTGCAGTTTGGGCCAATAGCATTGTGGTATGAACATCCTGTGTGGAGCAAAATCTATGTTTATATCTGAATCTCAGATATGTTATTTCTAGGGCTAGGTGATAATCTCCTATTAAGAGTTCAGACAGAGTCCTTGCTATAATTTCCTATTGTTTATCACTAATGTTGTTGAACTAAATGTTTCAAAATCTATAATCTTGTCAGTATTACTCAGTATCCTTGCTTGACCTGCAGAGACATTAACTCTTTCAGGAAAACACCTGCACAATTTAGTCTTGATTTTGTACAAACCAAAGTATATAAACTGTAAAGAATGAATAGCCAACAGCTGAACATCATTTTGTACATTCTTTCACTTTAAAGTGTTTGTAATTATGTCTCTTCAAACTCAATACAGACGTGGAGAAAGTAATAGGGAACTCTCACTGTAGTTCCTCATTGTATAAGAATCAAGAACATAAAAAGAAATATCAGGTAATTGCCCCAAAATGATTGTCTCATCAATGCCTCAAATATGAAAACTTACAGTTAAAATGATGAAAATAACACAAAATTATACACATAAGAAGGTAATGGCATGTAACAGGGAAAAATACTCTTTCACAGCCATAACTATAGCAGCGTCTTGCAGCAAAATAGGTATTTTATACGTATGGTATTATTCAATAGCAACAAAAAAATCATCTAAATGACTGTCAGTATATAACAGTACTGAAAACCATAGTATAAAAAGCCAAGAATGTGTTTCATTTTCTCACTGACTTGAACCTTAGTGCCAGGAGGGGGTTCAGCTTCAGGTACTGACACTGTCATCAAGATATCTTTGTGTGGGTATCTGCATATAAGGTAAATATTCAAGCCTCCCCTGCTATCAGAGGTCTAGTCAAAGGAATCAGAGTGATTCAGCTAATTCTTCAACAGACACTAGGATTTGATCAGCTGAATTGTTGCCTCAGCAGTATCTTGACAAAGAACTAAATTTCATTGCCTAAACTTAACTATCTCCTGCTGTTTTGGATGCATTGCAACATTTCCCTGGTTTCTGCTTAGCCCACCAAAGAACATAGGTCTTTGTTCATCCCATGAAGAAGGTTCAGATACTACAGGATGCTTGAAATGGCATGAGGTGCCTGTATTTAGAGACCTGCATTCGTTTACTCTATCTTTATGAATTGAAATAGTAATCATGTTTTATTCAGTTTAATGTTTGTGCTTCAGTTTGCTCAGACAGATCTTTCTCCTCTAATCATATGAGGGACATTGACAGTTAGTTAGGTCTTCCCTTAGGCCCCAAACATTTAGGCATAAGCATCTTCATTGTGAATAAAAGAACAAATTATAAAGTCATAGAAGTATATCCACCAGATTTTATACTTATAAGGCTTTATTTTAATGCAATGAAAATAAAGAGTAGTTTATTTTATGCTATTTCTTGTTAATACCAGTTCATGAATACATAGTAGATATAAGACCAGTGGAGACATTGCTTTAAGAAAAGCACAATATGAAATCCATATTTCATATTGGAAGAACCAAAAATAAGGAATCGTCCCACGGAACTCTATTATGACTCCTCTAAGAGGTGTGAGCATTACACTCATTGTACACATTCACTTCCTTTGTTTTATTCATCACACCTTTTAGTCAGAGAAAAATTACAATTTGTATAGAATCAGTACTGACATGTGGCCATTAAGGGTCTGCACCAATAATAAAGGACAAATTCTAACTGGGGATAATTCACTGAATGTTTAGCAGAAATGACGTATTGAGCTTGATTTTAGATTGCAATATTAATAATATGTATATTCAGTTCAGAACTTGATTCCCTCTAACCTGAGAATGCAGCCAAGGCCTCTCTAGAACTCTCACTTTAATAGTAGAGGTCCCACTTGCACTATGAGCTGAACAAATTCAGAAACCAGATGGAGGAACAATGGTGCCGTAACTTATTTACCTCGAGATAGCTCTGATCCCATGAACTGATCACACTGATAATGAAGATACTTCCTGATTTGCCTTGAACTACCCATGCAGACTGCCCTTCCCTGCTGTGTCATACCCTGAGACCAGCACAGTGGCCAGCCACCTCATCTGTCTTGGGTTTTAAGCAGGAACTTTTTTGGAGTCCATCTGCTGGTCTTCATCCTTTCTGAGCTGTTTGCAGGGGACAACTCAGAAAGGACATGTTTTGGAGAAGGACTAAAAGTCAGGGAAAAAAAATACGAGATAGCTGTTAGCTACCACTTACACAATTAATATATTATGAGCATACTAAAAGTACCTAAAAGATAAATAGAAACACAATAATTCCTAATGCTTTGTCTGTTAAAGTTTGAATAATTACCTATTTTTCCTTTGAGCTGCTAGATTCAGTTGCACATCTATTACATTTCTTTAGATAGTCAGACATCAGTGTGGCTTTAAAAATCTTAAATCTTAAGGGTTTTTTGGGATTCTCTGTGTTTCCTATCGAAGAAGTATATTCAGCTTCCTAATGTATATTCAGTTTCATATTTCCTAATGAAGAAGTATTATACTGCAATATAATTACGTCTCTGTTAGCAGTTACAGTATTAACCTTGACCAAGGAAACATCTTTAAAAAACATTTTCATTTGTCTGATATCATGGTGCCATATTCTAATTAGGCAAACAAATGAAATTTCAATTATGATATCTCTGGCAAAGCTATAACAAACATGACATATTATGGAAATTATTCTTCTCCTCTGAAAATAGTCCAGGACAAACTCCCTCCCTTTTTCAAGAGCCTGTCAGACTCTCTCATAAGAAATGTTCATACAGTGATTCTCTTCTTTACTACATTTCCATATCACTGAATAGTCTGTCTTCCCCCCTTTCATAATTTCTTAACATTGTTACTACAGATGTGATGGAATGTATGACAAAGTGACATTAAGAAAGTGATTTGTTTGTTTCTAGAATGTTTTAAGGAAATTAAAGTGTTGAAAAAAAAAAATGAGCTAAAAGAAGAAAAAGGCTGATATCAAGGCTCCAAGAGCACCTGTAGGGTTTAATTGCTCTGACCAATTGTGTGCTCAGTAAACAATGTTGAGTCCTCTTTTTCTATTTTGATACTTAGGCATTTCTGAATCACAATGGTTAGTAATATATACACATTTAGTTTATTTTTTTTTTTTAGCTAAATGGTTTTTTGCTACTCTGTCACCACAGTGATTTCCTCTGGATACCCTCTCTAATCCTGTTTTTTTAATTCATTTTAATTAGGAAAATTGTTTTGCCCTATTTCACATTGTCTGTCATTTTTCCATTACACAGTGCCAGTTACACAATAGCCTTTATTCCTGCCAATATATTTTTCAGATGCAAATAGGCAGATTACAGATGAGAGGCAGAAAGGATGCCTTTTGTGAAATTCACAAACTTCTCACTGTCTTTTCATCTCATCAAAGCTATTAGTCTTCCAATTAGCCCGAAAGTGACAGTTTCTGTGCATCATACTAATTTTCTATTCTTTTACATTTCTACTTTTCGTTTCTATTTCACTTCAATTCACTTGACTTTTGAACAGGTTTTTCTTTGTAAATTCAATTCATGTGCTATATTTCTTGGTTTTTTACTTGAAACTTTCTCAGTCTATGGTAACCTTTTAACAAGCAAAAGACTCAAAGATGTTGATGTTATGTCAGCTTTCGATGCCTATGTATTTGCCAGAAATTCCACACCAGAGTTTATCAGATTCCTCCCTGTATGGGAATTTTGAAAAGCACATGCAGCATTTATTTTCTCATTTAAAAATATATAACATCTCTGGGGAAATTCTACCAAACTGTAGAGATAGAAAATAGAATAAAGATAGTATACCTTGTGTTCAGGGCTTTTTTACTTCAGTGTAACAGATAAAAATAAGGAGGAACCAATGATTTAGGGCTTCTTCACTGAGCATTGCATCCCTATGCTGCATGTTGATGGTTGGTAGTTGGTGGTAGGAATGGAAAGCATCTGTTTGAAAAGTGACTACATTATTCACTCATTTCCATTTGTCTTGCTTTATTCCAAGTGTCTTGCTCTATTTTCAATTGTCTTGGTTTTTTTTCAAGTGCTCTTGTCCTATGTTCATCATCATATTATTCTGGTATATGTTAAGCCTGGAGACTACATATGTGCCACTTTCTCTTTAGTCAGAAGTCTGGAGCAGAATTAGTTGCTCTGCCTGATCATCTTTTCTCCAGAAAAAATGTCACAATATGCATGTTGGTATTTTAGAAAGGGGGAAAGTCCAAAAAGTGTTGTGTGCACTAGAGTATGATCATGTTTTAAATCCTGCTAGTTCTCGGGTGAGGTTGTCAGTTTGTGAATAGGTTGTTGAATTAGGGAATATTTTCCCTCCCTTATTTTGTCATATTTGTTTCATCTTAGGAGACAGCAAGTAGTGTTTTCAACTCTATTAATAACATCCCAAATCTTGCTGACATGTGCATTAAAAAAATTTGATGGCCTCCTGTGGCTCTATTCTGAGGTCTTCAAAAGACTTATCATTTCCCTTAAATTTAGTGGGTGCAGCATAATTGACTACAATAGTGTATTCTTTTGTGTCTATTGATGCCCAAGAGAATAAGAACTAATAGATAAGGGAAGTTAAATAATACTAATGTAAGTATAAACAATATGTTATAATAGGAATGAGAACAATACTTCAGGGTAAGGAAAGAGAGAAAGAGAAAAATGTGAAGTAGTATAGGTGATTCAAGAGAAAAGCTCAAAGGATACAGGGAGAATTTAAGATAGAAGATAGTGCAGGAAAGGTCTGGAAAGACAGAGAAGTTTCAGGACAAATCTCCAATCAGTGGAGAAGATGTCTGCGTTGTGGAACATACAGTCAAATTTGCAGTGAACACTTCATGTCAATACAGTGCAATCAAAAGCAATGGTCCAAACCAAAGTTAATAGAAATATTCTCAGTGGCTATTGTTTGCCAGATGACATAAACCACGGTTACATAACCAGAAAAAATGGGAGAGGAATAGATAGAATCAAAACAGTGTCTGAAAAATATATTGTATAAAAAAAAAATCAGAAAAAGAGCATCTTATTCCTTTATTATATATCAGAATAACGAAATTTGTTAGCTCGCCTACATTAATTTAAATTTATTTATTATGGCAAAACTTTATTCATAATTTTAGTCAGGCAAAATCCCAGATTTCTCCCTCTTTTGAACTAAATTCATTAAATTTAAGGAGAAATTAAAAGAAATAAAAGAGAAAAAAAAAAGAAAAAGAAGATAGAAAGCCACATAGGAAAAAGAAGGTACCATTAGTCATGAGCTCATATATCAAATATACATACTTTTTAACATGAAAATAGGATGTTGACTTTTCCAGCCAGTCACACAGTTGCAGAGGACATAACCTCCCCCTGCACACTCTGGTGATAACTGTAATGAATGAGAGATGAGGCAACTACTGCCAGGACTGCAGCTACTTCTTTTGGTGAGGAACCCTGAAAAACTACTTCCAAAACAGCCTGGCAGGACCTCACAAAAAATAAGGATTGAAAAAGAGCGAAAAATGCTTCACAATACTTTTTTTTATTCTGCCTAGCAGAAATTCTATATGGAGAAAAAGTCAGCAAACTGGGCACGTTTATCTAGGAAGCTGGTGGATAGAAAGGCTGGAGTGTCTGCACAAGTTCAGGAGCCCTCTATAGTTGATTGACGGGTATTTTGACAGATTACAGGTAGTAAAACCAACTATATATTGCTGTATCTTCTGTAAACAAAAGTCTGATTAACTTTCTAAGAAGCTTGAAATCTCTTAAAAACTTATGACAGCATTTCATATTTTAAATCAGAAAATACAGACTCTAAGAGTGATAGTCTACCTTGAACAAAATAATTCAGTCTTTCTCCATTATCTGTTACACTTTCCGTGTAGTCTTTTTTAGGCAACTGAGTAGAATTTTCATACCAGTTTTTGTTGCTGACCCATGTAATTGCCTTTAGTCTTATGTTAGGTGAAAATCCATCTTTTGAGTTGTCTGATGACAGAAAGGCAGATTTGTTTCCCATTATTGCAAGCAACCTTTACTAGAAAGAAATCACCAGCAGGTATTCTGCTAGTGATTCTGATTTACTCAGCCAAAAAAAAAGAAAAGAAATAGGAAATACCACATTCAAACTGCTTCTTTTTCCATAAAACAGCTTTATTATCAGTCTGAAATGGATGTGTCTGCACTCATAATAAAGTTTGATAAAATACAGTCTTATTGACCTGAACAAAGCTTTTGCTGTTTTTCCTGTTCATCATTCATAGCAATATCTTTGGAGAGCATTAGGGCTTTTTATATTTTTAAATTAAAGGTCTTTCTACACAAAGCCTATCAACACTTCTGCTATCTGCATGACTTGTCCATACAGTCACATTATTTTAACATATTCAAGCTATTTGCATATTGAGTAATTTGCTGCGAAAGGTGGGATCTTTAATCGTTTGCTCTTTGCAGATAGGAAAATATCCACAAAGAAGAACATTCTTTAAGACCAACAACATCATTATTTCAGTGCATCAGAGTTCTTGGAACTAGTATCCTGGAACACCTTTGCCTATCAATTTTCTGAGGATTCACTAGATATCAGGAGAGCTGTTATTTTAGTTGCTTATCTGCTTTTGACTGCAGTGCAGTACTTGCAAAGGTGTCTTTCATTTTGAGGCTTAACACGTTAAAGGCTTCACCTGATCTGAAGATGTTTGAGGGTGTAAAGCCTCTTGCATAGAATAAATGTCTTATCTAGAAATAACATTACATTTCTGCATAGTCCTTCATTTTGTGTTGCTCTATATTGTACATAAACTAAGGCACAAAGAGAAACTAAAGATCTGTCTTCACATGACAGGGGGAAGAAATCTCAAAGCTTAAAAAGAAAATCCTTTGACATTCTTACTCAAAATCTCTCCAGTATGTCCAAATACTGCATTGAATAGCAGGTAGCAGAAGGTATCCTTCAAAGACTTAGGTGGAAAACAGAAAAAATGAAAGCTGTAGTGTTGTGTTGAATAACAGATATAACAGCATAGATTAAAGCTCCAGTAACTCATTGAATATTCACTTTCATTCTGTGGGTTTTAAATAAGGCCTTTAACCCAAGACTCTTCTCTAATTAAATCTTCAGTGTTCATTCACTTAATCTCCTAAATTACTAATTCCTAAAATTTTAGGAAATAATGGATTGCCAGAATAAAATTATTAGGTTAGTAGATTAAAGGAGAAGAACCAAGTAACAATTACCACCATGGGCTGTACTGAATACAACTGTGGACTAGCAGTGACAAACCACTGGACAGCAACAGCCTGCTTGCCTATGTTATTTGGATATCCCAACAATAAGGAAGTGTGTCACTTAAAGATCTATCCACTGCAGTCCTTTTCAAGTTACAAAAGCTTTCTGTTGCCCAATCTGAAAATAACCCTGAACATACACTTTTAACACCAAAAGTTTGAGCCACATCTTCACACATAAAAAATACCTAATACCGTGCTATGAAGTTATCATCTCCAAGTTGTACGTAGCTACCATTCCAGTGCTCATAAAACACACTCTAAGAATGGAAACTTTTCCCTGCATACCTACAATTTTCTCTATTTTCATAGTGATGCTTATCTTTATTTTACTAGATGTATAACTTAAAGCTGTGTTCACTTCATACTGGAAGAGGAGAACCTGTAGGAAGACCATAATGCCCTGAAGGTGTAGGTTGGACTTCTGACTGGCTTGCCAAAGTTGACTGGGGAAAATTCTGGGCCATCACAGCAATGCAGAGACATAAGGTTCAGGTTAAAGCTTTTTTACAGCCTTAACCTGAACCTTACAATACAGCACTGATGTCTTACCATCACTGTTGAAGAAATTAGGACTTACTTCCTTTCCAGTCTATAATTTTTTTTTCTTTTGATAGAACTGGAGCTATTGACAATGCTAATCATAAATTTTTCACTCCATAATGACGATGGAGAAGACAGCATTAAAAATATTTAAAGTTTCATTTCTATGATTTCAGTGGTTTGCTGTATTGAAAGTAGGCAGACTATGAGAGAGAGGAAAAGAAAGGAAGGGGAAAGGTGAATATAGGGAAATTTCTGTACTTTTGAAGAATTAGAAAGACAATTATTTCCTCCAGATGCTATCTGTAAAGTTGTTGCTTATAAAATATGAGATAAAATAATATCTTACATATAGAACAATCTTGCAATTCCAGCATGTGAGGTCTTTCCAGTTGAATGCTTCTGTGAATCACAAATTAATTGAAAAAATTAAACTAGCAACACAGTCCTAAAAATTACAGTTATGTGGCAGACATCTCCAGCCTGGAAGAAAGAAAGTAATTTAATAAATTGCCATCATCCTGCCCACTATCTCTTTCAATATTACTCTTTGCAGTAGCAGTTAGGATCGAGGTGGAGATTATTTTTCCGAATCACCCTCATTTTACTTTTTTTACAAATTTGTGACATCTGTTTCTTGGCTCATTCATAATGAAAATCGTGAACATTTCCCTCTCCAGCATGTATATTTTTCCTTGATCTGTGAAAACAAAATATACAATCAAGGTATGTTTCTCATAACAGAATTATTTACATTGTGTTCAAGGAAGCAGGCTTTTTTGTTGTTGTTTCTGTTGTTTTTTTTCCCCTGGAAGCCAGCTCTAATTTCTTCCAGATGTTTGTTATGCTATTGGAGAAAAGGAAAAGTTCAGTAAAAGAAAATAAAACTAATTTAAATTTTATCTTTCATTGCTTTAAAACAATTCCAACAACTGCTATGTGCTTTATGAAGGCTGTAAATTCCATTCTAGCATTTTTATAATCACTAAAGCCACAGGCAAAGTGTGTGTAAAGCATAATGAAATTTTGCTGTGAAACAATCTGACAGAAATGCAAAGATATCATGGCCACTCTGCTGCTACTTTTCTGTAATTTCTATCCTCTTTCTTGTCCTCCATCTTTTATCTCGATAGGTAATCAGCATAGATAATGTGTAGTAAAGGAGACTGGAACCAATGTTGACTAAAATTTTCAGGAAGGAGTTACAAACCAAAAGTTGATTTCCAAGAGAGGATATAAAGGCTACCTTTAATATGCCTAAAATGAACATGTATTTTAAATGCTATGTTGTAATACGATGGAAAATGTGTTTGTATGTGCTGTTCTACAGTAAAACACAGAAGACAAATTTTGTAGGGATAGAATAATATTGTAGCAACCACGTAACTGTAATTAATCAATTCTGAACTCTCTAAGATAGTGTCAAAATGTACCATTGATTTGAATGGTGCTACTCATAATTGGCAGGGTGGTTGTTTGTAAAGGCAAGAATAACATCCGGTAATACCTAATGTCTTTATGTTGCATTGAATTGCATCAGTGTCTATGAGCCTTTATAACTCGAAAGACTTATTTTATTGTATTATTTTAATGTAAAATGCTTTAATTATCCCAGTAGGGTGTCCATCTGCAGTGCTTTCACATTTTCTGCAGGTTCCTAAATCCGGCCAAGACTTTACATCTATTGATCTATTTAATTAGGAAGCAAAGAAATCACATCTGTAGTATGCAATGTTAAGTGTCTTCATGGATTAAAAGCTTTTAAGAATTAGAATAAAGATGAAAGGAAAGGCCTTATATTAAAGCTTAGGCTACCTCAGAACAAGTGGAATACATAAAGTAGGTACTTATGGCAATTAAGTTTAAAATAAACTTCTGATATGAATCAGCAGTGGTCTATCAGATCAGTCTTTGGAAGCACCTTTGTGATAACTAGAATGATGTCTCTAAAGTCTATTGCAAATCTTAATGCCAAGCACTGCAGACCTACAATTAGCCTACAAACAGAAGTTTTTATCAGTCAATAATTTGATGATGTAAGGGATATTATAGATATCTTCATTTCACAGAGCAAGTGATTATATACTATTTAATATACTTGCTAGTTAGACTTTATTGACTACAAGCACTTTTACTGAACTCCCCAAGAAAAGCAATTGATAGGACTGTAAGGCATCAACATGAACAAAATCACTAGCTAATATCTTTCAAAACAAAGGTAAAATATATGTAGGTGGTAAACAGGAAAAGAATGAGTTTGTAGTCAAAACACTAGAGATTACAACCTCCAAATTTTTGGGGGGCTTTGGATTTACACTTCAGAGACAGGTGATAATTTGCTTCGTTCTGTAATGCAATTTACCCCATACAGAGGACCAAATGCAAAATGGCAAGCAAGATCTTCCTGGACATGTGTCAAAACCCATTCTCAAAACCTCATGGTGAAACCATTTTCAAAAACTCATTTAAAACAGGAAGCTAAAGGCAGACAGATGTGAACCAAGTATATTGTGCATTTAATGATAGCAGCCTTTCTTGATGGAACAGACAGGATCTGGTTAGCTTTTTTACCCATTTGTGGATGAAACCTCTTGTGAGATGAAACCATTTTGGTGCAATAACTAATGTTTCGCACTAGTCATCCTGGGGAAAAAAGGAGATCAGACAGAATCTATCCTAAGACTACCAAGTTTCCAACTCATGCCCTGAGGTAAGAACTTTGGTTTCATATTGGGTTGTTAAAAATCATCACTTCTGAGACTTCTGAAGCACAGAAATATATTAAGCTAAGAGTCACATTGTTCTGTTACCCAAGCAATGATATTCTAAACCTGCCTTTCCATATCTCAATTTTCAACTGTGAGTGAAAGTTGACATTTTGTGTAATTCCTGTCATTATGTAAAGTGCAATATATTTCATCTGCAAAAATGCTTAGAAATGCATCTAAAAATAAACTGAGAGACACTAGTCTCCTGTGTTGGCAGTGGTTTTGAATACCTCATGATAGGGTGTTAATTGTCAGAAAAAAAAAAAAGAGAGATCAGTGGATTTCTTTAAAATCAAACCAAATTTTAGACTGGGACAACAGCAGGAAACAAATTACCAAACAAAAATTATAGAATCTTTTAATGAACATATTCAGCCTTCTGTATAATTTCAGTCTAATTAAAAAAATACAGTAACCTAAATGCAGAGTTAATTATATGACTTGCTTTTACAAACTTCTTACTCACAGTCTTTTTCTCAGGAAAAAAAAAAAAAATTCATGAAAAGATAGTTCTTAATGTTATTTTGGTTTTGCAGAAGTGACCAAAAGCCAAATTTGAATGGATATGCTTTATATGTAAAACTTATCATGCATTTCTAATTAAAATCTACTGAAGCTTTCAGCTTCATTTAAAAGAGTTAATCTTCTGAATACTTTTCATTCTATTTTGATGCATTATATCTAAGGAGAAACTATCACACTTTCTCAAGTTAAATAAGATGGACTAATATTTAAAACATCAGGAAATAAACCCAAAATTTTGCTTCTTATGGACAGAAATCTATGTATGTCTTACAGAATGTTTAGAATTAGAAGCTCTGCCTTCTATAAATATTTAATATCAGGGTGTGGAAAAATAAAAAATATTTTTAAAAAGTAATTTAAAAAATATTTTTCTCATTGACGGAATGCGTTTTTACGTATGAGCAAATCTCACTGTGATAAATACTGAAGGTAACTAATTTGACCACATGTACAAAGTACCTAAGTCTGTTTCTGTCTTTTACTGTATTAACTTAAAATGCTATTGAAGTGTGGGCCACTGCTGAAGTGGTTAACTCTGGGTAGTTTTTATAAGAAATACATTGATCTCCTCATTCTAGTAGGTAAACAATAACTGTTAAGACGGCAGATATAGAGAGAGTTTTATACCATTTTTTTTGTCTTCTGTCTGTATATTATATACAGAACATATATATTTATTATTATATATAATTTACATTCAGGTAATTAATAGTTAATAATTATCCAGTAATATATTGTAATGAAGACTAGAATGAATAGTAAAAAGATCATAACAACGAAGATAGAGATAGATTATATGAAGTTATATAAATACAGATAGTATGAGGACAGCATTTTTCTTGGTGCTATATATATAGTAAGTGAACTGGTCAGACAACATAGACTGAACTATCATCAGCAGTGCTGATAAAGCCCAGCTCTAGCCCTTCTTTGCCTCTGAGCCACTGTCTGGTCCATGGTTGACCCACTGACACATGGCACCCAGGTCAGAATCATGGCCACACAATGGGAGCAAGGGAACCCTTCTGAAGGGTTCATCGCTAAAGTTACTCCCCCTTGGTGATCTAGTGCATAGTTTATGGGTATTTGAAAATTTAACAGGTAAAGACAATCCCCTCAAATTGCTTTCTTTCATCTGTACTTGGGTAAGACATCTTGATGCATCCTGACCTCAAGTGGTCTGAATGGTCTGGTGCCACATATTCAAGCTGGAAACTCTCAGGCTACACCAGTTCAAACACCTGGGTGCAATGACTGGAGCACTTAGAAACTCTGCAGTATCACTGCATGCTATAGTACCCCTCATCAGTAATAGTGTCACCAGGAATAGAAGGGACAGGATACAAAATATTCACTATATTTGATTTCTAGGGAGTTACAACAGAAGTGTAAGAGTTAACTCTTAATTTTTGAGGCATTTCATATCCTGAAAGAGCTGTTCCACTGCCTGGGAAAGTAAAGGTCTAAAAGGTCTAAGAAATGAGCTAAAGTAGTCATGGCATTGGTGGTGTCAAAAGATATTATGCCAGACTGAGTCTAACTTTTCCTTGAAGTTGATCTTGTTTAAATATGTATTAATGATGCAATTAGGTTTTAATAGTGGTAAGTAGGAGCAGGCTGTGAAGTATGCTGATGATATAAGACTTGGGGCGCTCACTAATAAAAGAAAATTTCAGGACACCATGCAGAAAGAACTGCGTGATCTTGCAGAATGGAGAAATAGGAAAGGGGATAAATGTGAAAACTGATAATAAGCACTTCTTCTGTATGTTAAGGATTGGCAATGACTGGAAAGTCATGACTATTGAAGTATTAAAATAGTATAACACTAAAATATGCAAATGTGATCTTTCAATGCATCAGGAAGGTCTTTCCAGCAGATATGAAGTAAATGATTGACCCTTTCTCCTCCCCCTCCCTCCCACTACTTTACTCTGGTCTCCCATATTTCAAAAAGATGGATTCAAACTAAAACAAGTCTAAGACTATAATAAAAAACTATCATTCAAAGGTAGAAAAGAGTTTACTTTTTTTTTTTTTTTTTTTTTTTTTTTTTTTTTAGTATAGCAAAACAAAGGCTTCAAGGGAATATGACTAATATCTGTAAGTAAATCTTAATGCAAAATACTAAAGTGGTAAAGAAATCCTTTAAAAGATAATTTTGTCACAGAAATATATGGAAGGATGGATGGATAGATGGATAGATAGATTAGACAGATAGACTATGCACAAATATAGTCTGGAAATCAGAAGTATATGCCTTAAAGAAGATGATTCTTTAACAGTTTTCATAAACAAGTAGTGGAAACAGAAACCTAATCACTTCTTGAATTTATAAAGAGCATTGCCACTTTTGACTGCTTGTCATACCAAGAGATTGGACTCAAAAACCTCGGAAATGTTTTCTTACCCCACTATGCTTGTAAAATACCTAAACTACAACCTTAAAAATCATGGTTAAATTTTCAGTGATCCGCTTTATTCTTCTAGCATAAATGCACTGTGCAATCGGAGTAAAGGTCAGCTTCTCCGGAGCAAGTAGCCCTTTGGCATCAGCAGTATATGAATAATGAATTTCTCCAAGACATACAACCTTAATCAATTCTCCTAAATTCCTAGTCGTTGAGTATTTTGGATAAGATTTTGTCATGTGCTCAAAAAAAAAAAAATCCCCAGAGGCTTCAGTGTCTACACAGCAAAATAGTATGGTCATTGCACTTCAAGAAAGTCTTAGTCCTGCACTATGAAGACAAAAGTCAGACCACAGCTCTGGGGGACAGTGTTTCATCTTAGCAAAGACAGCAGAAATATAATTTCTGCAATGCTCTTTCTTTGCAACAGAAGCAGCTTTTATTTGCTCAATATCTTTGGATAAAACTGTCTCTGCTTACAATTAAACATGTTGCCTTTTTCTGTATGGCTGATGATTTTTCATCTTTGCCATTGAAAACGATATTCAAATGTTTATTTCAACTGGACCACTACTGATAGGACTCTGGAGTCCCAAAGGAATTTTGTCTAATACAAATAGGGAAGGTTATGTTTCAAAGATATCCATGAATTTTTCTCCAGCTAAAGTCAATCGAGGGTGTGGGATTTTGGAGGCTTTGACAAATTAAGCCCTTACACTGTAGCTTTATTAATGACAGTGAGTCAGAAGGGAACCCATACCACACTCCCACAGCTGCATCAGCTCCTTATTCCATTATCAGGATGTAGAACACATTTATTTTTTGTCACTAAATTCAAATGTGACTGAATATAGAGCAGATACGCTGAATAGGAAGGTGCACTTTTCCATAATATCTTTTCAGTACTGAATAAAGGTCAAAATCTGTTTGACTTACATTGCATGAAATTAATTCAAAGGAGACAATTTAGGACAGAATTCAGCCCCAAGCTTCTGTAAGACTGCAATTACAGATGGCCTTTTCAGAAACAAAAGAACACACTACAGTGTCTCTCACATACATCTTATAAAACTTTTCCAAACCAAACCCAAATGAAATTAATGTTAGATATTGAGTAGTTATTGCAGAGGATCACAAAGTCATAATGCCTTCATTATGAGGCTAAAATAAATTAACTGTTTTGAGACAAGATGGAAAACTCCATATAAAGCTGAGTACTTTTCATGGATACATACTCATGAATACAGTTAATAAGGCATTGTATGAAAGTCACAGTGGTAGGTATGATGGTCAACAAATATCTAGCATAAACCTCAGGATTTCCTCATTAGAACTGATTGCTTTCATGCCGAATATACCAATCTGAAACCTGCTGATTACTGAAACATACAGGGTTGGTGTGCTCCCCATTTCCTGAGCAGTCTCTCTGCTCTCAGCATACACACACACTAACACTTACATTGCGATGGCTTGAATCCAGGCTGTGAATGATGTATAACAGAAGGAGCAATCAAATTCCTCTAAAACCATTAACATCACATTTTCCTTTTTAGCTTGTGGCCCAATACCCTTATGATCAATAATTCTAACTGTTAGGAACACATAGCAGTAATGCTGTGAGATTGTTTCAAAATTAATTTATACTGGGCTACTTCAATTAGTCAGCACAATAGTAGAACTAACAGATGTTCCATACTGTAATGCAGTTTTATGGTTAAAGAATATGACACAGCTACATTGATTTCATCTTCACTACCTTTCCTATTTAGTATCACACTACAGGCAGCATATAAGATCAAATGCAATTATGAGTCTTTAGAGTTAGCAGCTGGACATGGCAAAAAGTATTAGTAAGCTCTCTTTCCCTTAGAAGACCACCATGTGGAAGAAAATCAATTATTGTAAAGTTTTGGATGGTTTCC
>JAWWES010000115.1:75821095-75836695 GCA_035583135.1 Lophotriccus pileatus | reverse complement strand
TGCAAAAAATGTAGACACTCCCACTGTATTCAGAACATGTTCAACATATGTTTGATTCAGTAGTTGGGTGCTATCCTTTAATAGCTTTTATATTTAATAGCTTTAATAGATATTAAATAGCTTTAATATCCTTTAAAGGGAACTTTAATATCCAGAAGTGGTGGGGTGTTTTATTCGAAACTCTCTTTTTTATTATTTAACTCTCTTCTTTATTATTTAGTGTTTTCTATTGACATGAGCATTCTATAGTTACTCACTGCAGTGGCCTGCTGGTTAGAGGGCTTGCCATTTTTTGCTTCATTTGTAATTACTATGCTGCAATAATTTTTCTAATACATTTGCCTTTTATTTTCGTCTCTGACATTTACCTGCATCACACCTCATTTGCTGCTCAGGAGTGCAATTAATTTTAAAAATTCTATTTTTGTCTGCATTCATCTGTTGCTGACCATTTCTGAGCAATAAGTTCAGGTCTGTATGAAATACCATATACTTGATTTTAAACAAGATAAGCATGAAGTTATAATTACTGATGTGCATGTTTCACTTCTGAATATGAAAATTATCATCATCCATTTACATGTGCAATTATCCATTCTGCATTTACCATCTGCAGGTGAAGGTTTTACAGGCCACAGTGGTCATTTCACATACAAATTAGACATGACTACACTTGCATGATTTACATGCAATTCCTTGTCTAAGAATCTAAAAATCAAGACCTAAAATTAATGTTTACAATAAGATGACAATAAAATTCATTAATCTGAGGAAATTCTAATAAAGATGTAATATTGTGAAATCTCATGTCATATTATTACTGTGTTTAACAGTTATGCCATAGTTGGTGTTGGACAAGTGAATAATGCTAAATTTTGTAACAAATCTGTGGATGGATTTGCACATTTGGAGAAGTAGTAGGTGATAAATGGAAGGCTTTGATGCAAAGTTTGACTTTATAAAAATGGTTGAGGTTACCTCATGTGAAAAACACAAAATGAGAGCATAGGTTCAGTTTTAGGGGAAGGACATTTAGGCTGTTGCTGAGATGTGGAAGCGCTAGTTGTTGTGTTTGCAGAAGATGTCGATAGGCTAGTCTTAAACACGCAGCTGTTGGGTCACTGACTCTTTATTGTTCAAGCTGTCTGTATGTCAAGTTTAAGTCTTACACAAAAAACCAGTGACATTAGTGCTAAAATCCAGCAATAGGAGATGTGAAATAAAGGTTTTCATCCTCACTCAAAAGAATTATTTAAATATCTATTCAGAAAATAACATCTTCCTTGGGACCTGTAGAAGCAGCAAGTGTGAAAAGAAAGGATTAACAGAGATGCCCTTGTGCTTTTTCCAAGAAATAGGAGGTTTTTCCCAGGTGAACCCAGTGAAGAACTTAGCTTATTTCATTAAAATCCAAGGCGAATTTAGAATTTGGCATTGTTGGGTCACGTTCATTTGAAACATCTTCATCAAATTGTTATCCCATTAGTGAGTGTAAGAATTCTTGTTTTACAGATAAGTCCCTTGTAAAACATTTCATATTTGACATTGAGATTATAATGTGCATTTCAACATCCTGTTTTCTGTAATAGTAGTCACTGACTTTCCAGAACTTCATGACTTCTTTTGTTAGAGGAAAATATGTTCTATCTTTTTGCTGACACCAAGTTTATCTTTGTCAGAGAGTTTTAATTTTTTCTGTAACAAAAGAAACTAAATTTTTTCTGTGGTCACAGATAGCCTCTTAGCTACCCAGCAAGCTTCACGGACACAGCCTAAGCAGATGGCTCTCCTCAAAATTGAATTATGTTCTTAAGTTATTGTGCTTTTGTAGTAGTTTAAGAGCACAAGAGAGACAAGGTTCATAAGGAGAAAAAGTATTTTCTATCAGAATAATTCATATAACGGTGAAAAAAAGTGATACACCAGGGGCTCAGAATGCCTTAAAATAAGCATCTTTGAATGACCAGTAAAAAAAAGGAAGAAAAATAGGAAAAAAATATTAAATAATAACAATTCTTAAGAATAAATACATGTAAAAAAAGAAAAAAAAAAGAAAACTAACATGGTTCATCTATTTATAGTCTGTCCTTGTCTATTCTGCTCCCTTACACTGTACTCATTTTTGTGATATATTGGACATATTGGATATATTGGATATATTGTGATATATATACTGTGTTTAGTTTGTCAAGAAATATGACTACAAAATAGAGGTATGGAACTAGATCAATCCAGGTCACCAGGTCCAGTCATCATTTTGTCAAGTAAACCCTTTCTTAAGTGTATCTTGCTTAAAACTGATTATGCTCCTTGCTTCCCTTTTTCCAATCACAAAAGAGTGTTTCAGAAACCTGTTGCCACAAAGCTTAGAAACCTGTTCCTAATTTCTACCTCAGATTGAATGATTGGCCATTTTTTACTTATTTATCTTGTGGTAACATCTATGAAAATGCTTTTGCCCTCCCCAAGTTGGGGGCTGACTTTCTTATGTACTTGTAGAGAGCAATTGTATCTGGTAGCATTTTGCTCACCTAAATAATCCAGATTTTTATCTTTATCTTCTTGCAAGAAATAAATTAATTTTCCTGATTGTCTCACAGCCTGTTGCTATGTCTGCTGTACTTCAACATAATCCTTATTAAACATGGGCACCAGAACTGGGCATGCTACTGCTGTTTCTATTAACCTCTTATCTATCTGTCCTGACTTTCTGCATCCTACAACTTCAGTCGTCTTTTTTTTCATCATCACATCAATGACTCATAGTCATCTTGTGATTACTAATACACTCAATATATTATACATTTGTCATGTGTTGTTTGTTCATTCTCTGAGTCTTTTCCCAGGGGGAGAAGCATGTCCAGAGATGTGTCAGGCTTTAGTGGCACTTTACTTTTTATGTTTCATCCTTTGTTCTGTGGTATGTGTCACTGCATGTTCTTATAACTGATGTCTTAATTTTTGCATTTGAATGAAAAGGTGAGGACATCAGTGATTGTTGATAGTTCCTGAGCAGTTAAATCCAATGTCTCAGACCAACCACACAGAGATTTGTCTTTCACATAGACAAATTTTGTCCCCAGTGCAAAGTGTTGAAGAAGCACACTTGTTGACCACGGTCTTAACCTGATGTCCTGTGATGGCCATTTAGGTACTTTGGCAACAAAAGAGTGTGTCACCAAATTCATGAAGATATAGACAGAGATCTAATACAAAATAAATACTGTTACAGCCCACACCACAGCTATGAGCTGCTCACAGAAGCTTTATTAATGCAGAAAATAATGTGCAGTATTTCATACCATCTGTGAAGACTTCTTACCTTGTATCCCAATACAGCTATACTGCCTTGGTACAGCCAAGAGGAGAAGACTGCATAAATAACTACAGTTAAATAATAAATAATTCTGAAACATTCTGAAACATTCTTCAGTCTCTTCGGTGAGAGCTGATATGGTTGGTCATGCTTAAAGAGGTAGGTCGTTGATTTTGGCATGAGTGAGGGTTACAGAAAGAGGACCCTGTTATCCACAGAGAACAGTGGCAGTTCCTGTGTTAAACAGATAGAAGAGCCAAATGTTCTGAGCTCCTGGAAATTTGACTGAGAAGGAAAAATTATTAGTTTCACTTTTTTTTTCTTTTTTTTTTTTTAAATCTAAATCTCTGTTTTCAAGGAACATAAAAGCAAACCAAATTATCAGATGATTAGCAATTCTGGAAGAAAATATGAACTTTGATATTGGTAATGAGGGTATCTATGCATAGAGTTCTTAATATATTTTTAACTCATGAATTTTAAGTTGTTCCTTGCCAGAAAGAAGGGATTCACTCAGAAACCCAAACCAAGTTAAAATATGCAAAATAGTAAAAAAATACAATGATATGTGAATCTAAGATGAGATTATTTTAAAAATAATGAAGGGAGGGGTGGAAAAAGCTCTTTAAAATGCCTTGATGGGTTTGTTTTAAATAGTGAATTTTAAATAGTGAATTATGCAGCCTGTTGTCTTGTTTTGTTAATGAAGCATCAGGACCTAAAATATATTTAGTGTTTCATGAATATGCAATGAATTGCTAAATATTTGCAATGAGGTTTGTCAGGGTGAACTTTCTTGAAAACTTACCAATCAGAACACTTAAAAATACTTTGAATCCACCAAGAAGTCAAACACAGGAGCTGATCAGCTGCTCTTTCTGCTTCCAGGAAAGATTTCTAGTGGCTTTCGTTTTTTTTGGTCAGGCAACACTTGACCAAAGAGCGGCCACTATGGATGAAAAAGTTCATGACCTCAGTCAAATAACATCTTGACCAAATAGCAGATGGAGGTGTTCAAAGGTTCCCCATGTAGGCTGATTGGCTGATAGAACTGAATTGGAGTTGTTGTTGTTATTATTATTATTTATTTATTTATTTTTATAAAACACAGTTTCTTGTTTTGCACCTGCCACCCAAAATGGGACCTTTAGCGTGCTCAG
The DNA here is from genome assembly GCA_035583135.1 of Lophotriccus pileatus. Taxonomy (NCBI): domain Eukaryota; kingdom Metazoa; phylum Chordata; class Aves; order Passeriformes; family Tyrannidae; genus Lophotriccus; species Lophotriccus pileatus. The sequence goes on along the minus strand of JAWWES010000115.1, from coordinate 75,832,219 downwards.
TAAGTTTGAAAACATTTTTCAGCTCTGTTAAACACCAATTTATTTATAAAAGAGCAGTCATAAGTAGAACTAGATTAACTGAGAAACACTGTCAAATGGAAGCAGTTTTGCAAGACAGAAAATAGAAAGAAAAAAAAATCAGCCTACTTCATCATCTTGGAGCTCTTTCTTTACTTGGAATTATGATCATAGAATCAAAGAATGGCTTGGGTTGGAAGGGACCTTAAAGATCATCTAGTTCCAACTCTGCTGCCATGGGCAGGGAACCTTCCACTAGAACAGGTTACTCAGAGCCCCATCCAGCCTGGCCTTGAACATTTACAGGGATGGAGCATCTTCCCTGTTCCAGTGCCTCACCACTCTCACAGTAAAGAAATTTCTCTTAATATCTTATCTAAACCTACTCTCTTTCTGTTAAAGCTATTACATCTTGTCCTAACACTGCTTGTGTCCTTGTAGAAAGTCCCTTTTCATCTTTACAGAATAACAGAATATTCTGAGTTGGAAGGGACCCACATGGATCGTCAAGTCCAACCCTTAGCCCTGCACAGAACATTCCCAAGAGTCACACCATGTGCCTGAGCGTATTACACAAGCACTTCTTGAATTCTGTCAGTCTTGGTGCTGCGACCATTTCCCCGGGGAGCCTGTTTCAGTGCCCAACCACCCTCTGGGTGAAGAAATTTTTCCTAATATCCAACCTAAACCTCTCCTGATACAACTTCAGATTCTGTCACTGGTCACTTAAACCTGCCCCTCATGAGGAACTTGTAGGCTGCAAAGAGGTCTCTCCTCAGTCTCCTCTTCTCCAGGCTGAACAGACCAAGTGACCTCAACTGCTTCTCATACAGCTTCCCCTCAAGGCCCTTCACCATCTTTGTTGCCCTCCTTTGGACGCTCTCTAAAAGCTTAATATCTCTTCACATTGTGGCTGCAATTCAAGCATTCAAGGTGAGGCCTCACCTATGCAGGGTAGAGTAGGGCAATCAACGCCCTTGACCTCTTCATTGTAGGCTCCAGGCTGAACAGCTTCAACTCTGTCAGACTGTCTTCATAGGAAAGGTGCTCATCTTTTCATAAAAGGCCAACCTAAAGAGGGTGCTTTTCGCCCCATTGCTTGTTCAGCTCAGTGCAGCATTGGGCCCCTCCCACAATTGCTTTAAAGAATGGTCAGAAAATTATCTGGCCTCACTATCTCTCATTAGTAAAACTGTAATCAAATTCTTTCAACAGTAAGTATTATTAAGTCACAACAACTGTATTTCAAACTGCTGCTGGTAGCAGTATTTTAAATTGGACTCTGAGTCATATCAGGGCTCTGTGTGGCCACGCTGCTGGAAAGAAGCAGGCATAGCTGCATTGGGTGTGCTTCTGCTGCTGAAGTATGCAGGCTGCCTCCTTTTTCCCCACTCCTGTCAATAGCTATCCATAGGCTGCAAATTGCAAGAACTAAAAGGCAGATATTCCTCCTGCTTAGTTACACTGCTGAAAGGGTGGGGAATTTTAAGGAGAGCTGGAGTGGGGAGCAGTAATCCTATCATCCATCCCAATCAGACTCCTCTGGGCACATGCAGCAGGGTGCTACACAGGACAGTGCAATTGCTTAGATGACTGGATAACAAGTAGAAAGATGCTGAAAGAAGCCGCTCAAATGGCTTCAGACTGTGCACTCCAGATCCAAGACCAGCGTCCACCATTAGACAACATATATTATATAGGCCCCCTTTTTCTTGTGGTGATGCGAAGTGCTTCATCTGGCTTGGGAAGATTTCAGGGTTTTTCCTCTAGTGGCCAAGTGAAAAAGTGCAAATTTCTTGGCTTTCTGCAAATTTCTGATTTATTTTTTCTTTTGCCCTTGATTCACTGGGTTAGCAAACATGAAGATATTAGGAGCAATCAAAAAAAGAGGGAGTCTGTCTAAGCCCAAGTCTGTTAACAAATACACTTAAAAAAGAAACCAGCCTGAAGCCGCAGCGATCCACTCTGTCACAATCCTAACTAATGTTTTCCACCACATATTAAAAGTTCGGAGACTAACCTGAGATCAATCCCTAGCATATCCAAGCGATTAATGCAAAGCCCGCCAAATGTCACTGTTCATCCCTGAACCTGATCTTTGGTATCCCACTGAGGTTTGTACTGCTAAATTAGGCTGGTTTTTATAGAAAATAGCAAACAGATGGTGAAAAATCACCATACAGTGGCTGTATTTAAAACTATTTATTCTTAAGTATGCTGTGATAGCTCTAGAGCTGTCAGTCGGACATTTAGGGTACCTATGTACCAGCAGATGTACAATCTATAATCAAAGGGTATTCTCTGGTGTATAGAGAAGATACACTCAATTAGCTGACTGGAAAACAGTAAGAAAATTATGATGATGGTATTGTAACCTGTGGTTTTAGCTTTTTGCAAATTGTATTATGTCTTATCAGACAAGAATAATTTCTAATAGCAGAAAATGTATCATCTCATCCAAATCTCATCCAGATGAAAGATAGTTAGCTGGTTTCTTTTGCATTCAAGAAGAATTTCAGGTTGTTCCTATCTGAGTCACTAAAAGTTAAGTTTCCTGACAAATATGAAATCCTATTAGAAGCCAGTATTGAAGGTATTCAAGTGAAACTTTTAGTACATTCTCCTTCTGAGCAGCCAGAGCAAATGGTCCTCTTTCCATTTTCTGAGATCATTCTGATTAAATTTAGAGCCAACTCAGGTCTCCTGAATTCAGGTGGAGGAGAAAATACCAAACAACACTTGTAGACTGAATGAATTATTGGCATAGACCCTGATCCCATAAAATGTTCAGTGACATTGATTCCTGTTTTAAATCACAGTAAACTGTGGTTGTTCAGTGTAACTGGCCCCAGATGTCTGAGACACAAGATTGCCCTTTAGTAGGAAGTACTTCCACATTGTTAGTACTAGTGTAATGCTAGAAAAATGCGTAATTCTGTAGCAGCTCGATTCGATGTACAACAGGAAGAAGAGAATGCTAAATCTGAGAAACTTATAGACATTCAGGAATTGTTACAGTGGCATTGGAAAAGAGTATATTTCAGACTGATAATATTTGGAGAAGTATTTATATTCAGACTTCTTTTCTTCAGACAGTCTACCAGCATAAATTGCTGTCACAAAATTCATCCAGTTTATACGCTAGTCCTCTAAAGGATAGGGGAAAGATTGTGCCTGCTGTCCCAAAAGCTGTGAGCAAGCAGAAAATATTAGACCTCTGCTTTTAATAGCATGCTACAAAGTGTTCTTCAAATTCTGAATTGCCTTATATAACTTTAAAATATTCTCATGTATGAATTCATAAACACTATAAATATTTCAACTGCCTTCCAAAAGTTAAAAAGAAACCCATGATTTCCTCTGGTTAAGTAGTGTTTATTTGCAAGTCTAAGAGTCAGGGGTTGATGGACAAATTGTCAAAGGATTTACTTGAAAAATAGCATGTGGTTATATGCAGATTTCCCAGAATAATATGAATAAATATGGTAACTTTACTACAGGAATAGTCCCTTCTTTTTTTCAGATATGTCATAAGTCTTGATATGGTACAGAAGCTCATTAATCAGAAAAAAACTAATAATCTCTATGAGCATAGCCACTCCCCCTTGAATATCTGAGTTCAGATACGATCAACAGCAAAATGAATGGTCTTCCCTTAGGAAGAATGATGTGTGAAAATAGCCAAGAGAACAGCAGGGTGGTATGATGATGGCATGCTTTTAAGATGTTGTTTGTACCTATCACACCTGAGATTTAATTGCTTCAATTTAAAGATATGAGGAATCTCGCTGTCACTAAGGGTGAAAAACATAATAATCACTAGCTGACAGCAGATCCTCACCAGATGTTGGCTGTCATAGTGCTGCAGCACTCATTGAGATGCGTATTCAGTTGGAAAATCTTCCATTTGTTGTTCAATTTCACTGTTTCTGATTATGTTTTCCCTTAAAACATGCTTTGGGGTACAGCAGGTCTTAAAAGCAATACAGCTAGACTGTGTTCTGCCTGGGCTCAACAGACGTGTGTCTTTAGTGTTACTGACACAGTTATGCCAGTCCAGTCTCTGAGGCAGCTTGTTTTGTGATAATTGCCCAATGAATCGTGCTCCAGCATGCCAGACTGGTAGATCAATGGAGACTGGAGATACAATGACTAGAACTGGAGATATGGGACAGTAGTTTTGGAAATTCCTTCTAGGCCAAAGTCAAATGTGACTTCAGACCCTTTGAACAGTATGATGAACTGCTGCAGTTTTTTCCAGGTTCTTGGTGTATCCTGGTGCCATTCATCAGCTTTCCCTTTGTCCTTTGACAATAGACTCTGTATTTTTTCACTATAATGTAAGGTAGCATTTCCATAGGATGCCATCATCACAAAAAATTATTTCTCCTTGTGGTGGGGTATATTATAGTAGCCAATTATATTGTAGCATTCAGGGACCATTAGGAAAGATGTATATCCTTCTCACGTCTACTTCAATGCTTTGATTTCCAAAAGGTGCCAAACCCCTGCTTCCCATGGGGAAATTGTAAGTTCTATGACTATGCAGGGGAAAAAAATAGATAAAAGAAACTAAGAAATTTAGGTGAAAACAGAAAACAAGTGAAACATGAAAAGGAAATCTGGCATTAGGTTTTCCACACAGTGTAAGCAGGGAAAATATGCATAATGGATTATTTTGCTTCATCACAAGCATCTTATAAGAATGGCATGTATCAAACAAAGCAGGAAAAGTGCATGCAAACATAACTGAAAAATAAAACTGCTAGACTGAGTGAATCTGTGAGGAAGAAAAATCAAAAATAATGGGCAAACATTGCACTTGAGTCTGAAGATGATATAGGGTATTTTATCAAGCATAAAGAATACATCTTAAAGAGATGGAGACTAGTAAGAGATTTCTGTCCAACCAGGAAAAATTGTTTGAGCATGAACAGGACAGAACTGTATGAAATTCTTGTAACTATTTAACATTAGCCGTCAACTAAACCAGAGCAATAAAAATGACTGCTTCCCAGCAGGTGACACTGAAATTAATGTACTCTAATACACCTCAGCACCCTCTTGCAGTCTTCATAAAGATTGGTGGATTTTCTTACTGGAAGGCTTCCTCCCTCTCTTTGTAGGTCTCTTTTGAAAACGATAGAACGAAGTAGGGCTGACAGAAAAATTTCAAGATAGAACAAAATAGGGGTCAACAGAAAAAATTCAAGCGTTACAGAATGCTGCCACTTGACACTGTCTGGCTAAAAAGAACTTTTTCTTTCATTTATGCCAGGGAAGGAAATTGTGCAACACTGTAGAAACTTGGCTGTATCATCATTGCTTCAGAAGTCATAGCTCATGTTTTGCTGCCTATAAATCTGCTGAGAACTTGAGGGGTTTTTCTCTAGTTAGTGCATTTAATATACTTTTCATGAAAAGCTTTTGCAATTCTTACTAAATTCAGCCTTTATATTTTCAAAATATAATTCAAAATAATAACATGACAGCTGACAAAACCCTTTTAATGTTTTTAGTGTGAGATATATCGTGCAGTCCTGTGAAAGCAGAGTGTGATAGATAGATGCTGCACAGGCTTACCAGCAATCCTGATTTGTATGCAGTGATTCTATCCTCATTCTGAGACTCCCACATTATGCCAGGGATTATGATTGTTCTGAGACTCATGATCCCTAGGAGAGGCATGCAGAAAAATATCTAAAAGTGCTACAGTGAGGCAAAGTTATAAAGGAACAGGGAGTTATAAAGGAACAACAAAACAGGGAAAAGACAATCCCATAGGCCTCAGAGGGATAACTGAATGACATCCTCTGTCCCTAGCATTTCTGGTAGTCTAGTATTCTTTCTTTCTTGTCTATTATGTCACTGCAAATAATAACCCTGTCCTTAATAATATAGAAGAGATGTGTAATTGACTGTTCTAATGTTTTCTAAATCACTCTACCTTCAACGTATCTTTACTACATCCTTGAAACCCTACTATATAGTAGAGTAGATACTGGAAAAACATGTTTGCTGACATGATCTGTTGTAAAGAAGTCTGTTTTTCCTTTGTGTTTGGTTAAATTTTAAAGTATTTGCTTTAAAAAGTGATCTGTATGGCTGTCACATAAATGGAATTGTTTAAATTTTAAAAGCAATTTACAAATTACTCCTTTGTAGTCTGTGCATTAGCTCTCTAATAATGGATTTCCATATGATACTTCCTTATTGCTTTGTTAATGGAAGAAATTTAGTCAGTTGCTTTTCTAATTGTGACTTGATTATGTTCCAGTTTTCACAATAGACTTTCCTAAGCTGAAATTAAACACAATTAGCTCTTTTCAGTGTCAGATCCCCTGAAAATGTGTATCTAACTAGTACAGAAGGACTGCTGCTTGTGCATTCCCATAAGAAGCTGAAAGCAGTCCAGCAGAGAAATTATGAATTTGGAAAGCTATATTTATTAGAAGTGAATACTGTAAAGTAGCCAGGCATACTGGCAAAGAATAATAACTTAATCACAAAACAGATCAGTGAAAAATATCTTTTTTCAAGGTACTTTGATAGAGAAACAAAAATTGCAAAAGCAGACAGAGTTAGATTAACAGAGGAATCTAAAATTCAGCTGTTGGTAAAAGTTAGCTAAGGCTAACTTCTAAGAGAATACAGATAATTACACAAATATACGTATATTCTGACCAAAATTCTCTGCTAAAAATATTAAAATTGCTGATCAGACTTTCTCAAAAACTAGGAAGTGAAATAAATAAGGTTTCTGGTGGAAGCCTGTGTATATATTATTCAAAGGGTTTTCCTGAAGAAACCTGCTTTATGAGTCTCCTCTTTTCACAGGATCAAGCAGGGACTGAGATATGCAGCACAGTGCTAACTCTAAGGCTTAAAAGGAAAGATTAGGCCATCACTGCAGAAGGTTGTTCTCTTCTTTATGGGTCACCATGCAGTGAGGGACAGCAACGTGCAGTTGGAAGCTTGGCAGCAATTTGTTGCATGGCAAAAGAATATGCAGCTGGATGATCAAAGAGCTGCTCAGCTTCTGAAGGAGAGTGGTTTTGAGACATTCTCTCTTTAGCTTATCTTTATTCCCCTCTCCTGTTTCTTCTGTCTCTTTCTTTCCTCCCCCTTGTCTGATCTCCTCCTTTCAACTTTTAATTAATTTTTAATTCATTTTTAATTCCCCCTTCCTCATGTCCAGTCAGTTAAACTTCTTTTCTACAGTTTTTCCTCATTCCTCAGAGCTGATTGTAAACATGGGAACTCGGTTGCAGAGTCTGGAGCCACACCACCACTGAAACGGCAGGAGAAACAACAGACACTGGAATATTCTTACAAACAGGAATATCCTCCTAAACATCTGAGTTCCCAGGAAAGGGGGCATATATCCATGCCTGGATATTTGGGGAGGCTGGGACTGAGATAGCGCTATAGGTAGGAGACAACTAAGAAGCAGACTGGAAGAACAGCATCTTCAGAGGACAGAAACAGTGAAAAACCAGCCCATCTGTAACATGAAGACAAACGTTTAAAGTTTGTTGATATTTTCTGCAGCTCGAATGAGTCATAGGCCAGAAATTATTGGGAAACATTTGTCGTTAGCAGGTGTATAACAATTCTCGATAATGTTGTAGGGAAACGATTAATTACTAAAACACGCAAAAATAACAAAAATAACAAATCTGTAGTATCCACCTGTCCTGCAGGACAATGCCTAACCTGCACTTGTAAAAGTAGCAGGTAGCACTGTTGTTAGCTGAGCAGCTGGTTTTAAATATTGATCAATAACGACATTTCTGATGTTCGTGGTAAATTGTAAACTACTCTGATGATTCTCAAACTCTAGAACAAAAAAGTTGTAAAAGGGCTTTGTATGGTTCAAATTACAAAAAATTGCAAATGATAAAGTATCAACGTATCTTTACATTTTTAAGTACAGTTTCTCAACAACACTCTCATTCTTTGGTAAGTGCCTAAAGGATTATTTTTTTTTCTGATGATTTTCTTCATAATCAAAAAGATATTAATGTTTCTCAGCACAACAAAAATATACTTTGCTTTACCCAAACCGCTGGAATAGCCCAGCAGAGGTTGGTTTGTTATGGATTTGATTGGCTATGGTTTCATAGCTTTGATCAATAAACTAATTGAGCGTTGTCAAATTGGTCTTCTGGGCTTTTACTGCTATTAGAAGCAATTCACACTCAAATTTGGAATGAACACATGGAGAAAACAGGCACAGTGATGTCTTGTCTGTGAACAGCCTAGATGTACCACAGAGCTTCTCTCTCATTTCTCTTCATAGCTCATTCTGGAAGGATAAACACAATTTCTTTCCACAGCTTCCACTACCTTGATGTTGCTTCCATTTTTATGTGATTGTAGTGAAACTCTCTTTTTAGCCATGCTAAAGTTTTACACATGCTGTCCTGCTCTACTGGTGTTTGTCACCTACTTTTCTGATATGAATCCTTCATTGCCTTCCTGAAGTAGTGTCACATTTTCCACTTTCATTTATGAGGCCTTGCTAAACCTCAGTCCTGTGATATTTTAACGGTATGTTATTGTTGTTATACTATGCACGTGAAATCCAAATGTAAGGATCAATAATCTTTGAATTTTGATTAAAAGGTCCAGGGGAGAGAATCGTGTACACGACATTTATTTATATGTTTAATTAATTAATTAATTTTCTGGTGGCTTTCAATTGCATTGAGGACTCTCTGAACTGCATTTAGAAGATTTTACAGGAGACTCTGCTCCAGGACTACTAGGACCTTTCTCTTCAGCTTCACCATTGACATAGTGTCTGCAGACCCTTATTTTAAAACAAATTTCAGCAGGCATGAAAAATTTTCAAGTTCCAGTAGCATTAAAGCAAATGCAACACCTTTAAATGCATATATCAAGGAAGAAATTCCTACATACAATGTTGTACCTTCAGTTAGTTCAGCATCTGTCTAGGTCCTTTTTTATCCCACATACAAGTGTTTCTCACATTACCACTTATAACCATACAGAGTAAGTTTCTCTCAGGATACACAGTCCTGTGCATACTGCTGAAGAGCTCCTTTGAGAACCATGTTAGGTGCAAGGGTGGTCAGGATCTGGGTGTGTCCCTTTCCTCTGGTCCCTACTCTGTCTTTTCTTGTCTGGAGAGCCTTCTACTGTTTTGCATCAGATATACACAGATTTTCATTCCAAAGAATTTTGTGTAGTAGCGCAACGAAGAGGTTTGGGCAGATTCTGCTTAAGTAATCAAAATAACAATAAGATGAAACTAGAGTTTAGGAAGTCTTTCATTAACATTTACTCTATTAACAGCAAGAAGTTTTGTCCTTATGCTCAGCTAAGGTTTTAAAACATGTTCATTTTAATAATTACGCAGCAATGCTAAACTTTTATGCTGTCCTAATGAAAAAAACTGTATGTTCTACTGCTGCTAGTTGTGCAAAATTTTGAGTATAATATCACTAAGACTTCAGGTAACAGAGGGTGCTTTGGTGGCTGAAAAAAATATGTTATGTTGTGACTTCCCTGACAGGATGAACAGTTCTTCAAATTATTTTGTTGAGGGTTTTGGGGTTTGGGTTTTTTAGTGTGCACTTTGCACACTGAAGTTATGAGCTTACTGGAAGTTCCTTTTAAGATCACTGTTAGGAGATAAAACTACTTTCGCAACTACCTTTTTTATCCATCCGCTGCACTTTTCAGGTGAGATAAATGTGATATTTAGCAAATGCACCCTGATGGTTTTGCTGTTCTGTCCACACTTAATGACTCCTCCACTAAAGAGCTAACCAGGGCTTTTGCTGGTCAGTACTACTACTCTCCTATCAACAAATAATAACCTTTATTTTGTTTTTAGAAGTGACGCGAACCTGTGGTAACCGAAACGTTGACTACCTAGAAAGGTTGTGATGGGAAGGCCCCTGAGTTATGCCCTGACAGAAACACATTTACCATGAATGGAAGACATGAAGAAAATCAATCAGCTGTCATTATTATCTTGAGAAACATCCCATAATTCTTTCAAAGAACAGATAAGTTGTCCTGTAATTGACCCAACTGATGCGAGAAGATTCATACGACATTTAAGACAAAAACCAGTAGACTTCACCATCAAGGTGTGTAAGCAGAAGCAATGAGGACATGGAAACTATTTCTTGAGGAAATGCTTAAACCTATAGTAAACTAAACCATGTTGGTGCCAGTTTACTCTGCATAGTCTTGTGGACTGGCTGACTGCGCTACACTTATTAGTATGTAAGCGTCTTAGTAAGTAAGTATTGGCCAACATTTATCAGACTTTTCTCTTTGAGCATCTGGCAGCAGCTGATTAAAATGACTGAAGACCAGCATCAAAGTAGCATGTAACTGTCAAATAGGACATCAGATTTAGGAGTATATTAACACAACAAAGAGACTCAATGCATCTTTTTCTGTATGAGCTCAGAGAGCCTATCTACTGTTCTAGTATGGTCCAGCCTGGCTTTTCCCCAGGGTTGGGGGAGTGGGGTGCTTGATGGGGATAGTAGCCAGATGGAATTCAGTTGTAAATGTTTTTTTGTTTTATTAAACACTCAAATCAACTGATAAGTAATACTGATAGAATAATTCTTGGAAGAATTTAATAAAATCATAACAAAAACATTTAGACTTGCATATTTTGTATCTAAAAAATCATGTTATGTTTTTCTAAAGAAAATTATGTTACAACATTAGTCTAGATGCTAATTTCTCCCTTAAGTTTAGGATTATGACCAGTCTTCACTCTCAATCTCAATAAGCTTGTAATGAAATCCAGTGTAATGCCTAACATATTAGTAAATCCATAGTTCTATCCCTTCTACATGTGTAAGCTCTTTATTATTGTATCAAAACATTTCCCCTACAAACTGTTAGAAGACCAACAACGAATAAATCATTCAAGTAAGCCTTGCAGCAGAGCTCTGTGTTAATGATAATCATCAATACCTGATTTTCCCTCAGGAAGAAATTCAGTCTATAAAGTCATTTGATTCGGGAAGCATTTGGGCAACAGACATTCTTGTTGCTTCAAAATGACAGCAGGGAATCTGAAGCATACTGTTAACACCCTCTTGAGTA
>JAWWES010000115.1:75769867-75819393 GCA_035583135.1 Lophotriccus pileatus | reverse complement strand
GGGGGCCTGAAGCCAAGATCTTCACTTCAGCATCTCCTAATTACCTTAGAAGTTCTGTACACTGAGTTTAATGAATCCTGTTCTGACATACCTTCCCAGTCATTAAAGTATTTTTCTAATCATTGTGTGGAAATTGTACTTACCTAACTTGTGGCTGGGGATGCTGGTAGGTAGAACTGCAGAGATAGTTTGGCTCACTGGGAACCAAAATTGTCACTGCGAGTCCAGGCCTAAGAGATTATCATTAAACAGGGGGAAAAAATGCTCTTTAAAATTGTATGTTATGCAGTAATTTCAGACTGATGGAACTATTTCTGAGAATTATAAATTTCTCCAAGTGATGGCAAGAAGGACTTAAATGGCAATTAGAAGGAAGCTACAGACTCATATTTTAGGGTCACTAAGGACCATTAAGCTCATCTAGTCTGACCTGCTGCCAAGTGCAGGCGAAACAATTTCATCTAATAATTCCTGCAATGGACAAAAATATTCTTTGCTACAGCACAAGCTAGTGTTACTTTTAGCTGAGCAAGTCCTTTTCAAATTAAAAAAAAAAAAAAGTTTTCACACTGCTGCTATTTGGAAGGCATAGTAAAAATATTATCTATAAAGAAACAAGAAGGACAGTAGTTTTTTAAAATAAAGAATTGTGAGGTGCACAAGAGGCTGTGAGTCTAGTGTCAGCCAAAGATGTATTTCTATACATCACTGAGATTTTAAAGTAGGTTTAGTTCTGGAGGTTGAAAAGGTTTTCCTAGTGATTCACAACAACATAACTTTAGACATATTCCAAAACCACGGCAACTAATACATATCTTTCACTTGTTTAGTCATGCTTTGGAGCCAACTTGATGTCCAAAACATGCTTTAAAATACTGACCCACACAATGGACTATATGGTGAATTCTTTATGACTAATAATACACTTACGAATAACTAAGTATTAAACGTAAGTGATATCTTGAAGTTCAATTTACATCCTACAAAAAATAAAAAAGAAAATCTTAACCTTAATAGCTGGTACCTAGCTTTGTAAAAAGAATCTTTATTCTGCCGACACTTACACTGAAAGAAAAAAGTAAAAAAAGAAAAATGTTAAGATAATCAAAGAGTGATCATAAAATGGATTAAAATCATATTGCAAATATATATATGCAATACATAGAGTAGCTGAATATGAAATAATAATGGAGTGAATTTTATATTATCACTTCAGTGTTTCTCACAGGATCCAATGCATAGGTTGGTGTCACAAAGAGATAGTTGGGAGACTGTTTCAGATGAGAATTTAGTCTATCAAATTGATTTGATGTGAGGTAACATGTCAAAAGGATCAAAAATAATTGTCAGAGAAAAATGCCAAGGTCACTTGACTCCTTCCTGGAATTCGTTCCAATAAGCCGAGAATGAATGGCGTATCAAAAACTTGGAGATAACATAAGTAAATCCAATTACGTTCAAGAAACTGTTGACTCCTCTTTTACCAAAGCTTAAGGCTCAATTCTCAGCCACCATATTGTACCTCTGTGAAACCTCCCTCATCAGTAGTCTGTGGTAGGATAGAAGAAAATTTTTATTAAGTAAATACTTCACTCTTGATTAAGTCTAGCGTGAATAACACAATACAGGAAGAAGAATAACTGATACCAAGCACAGGACCATCTATCTTTGATTACCTTATGCATGGAGTGGTTTAGGTCTTAAATTACAAATGTTAGAGTCTTAAAATAATCTCTGGTCTCACTGATCAGTGAAACTACCACCGTCCCCCATCCCCATCCTTGGCTTCTGATATGTCATAATTACCAGTGGTAGCTCAACAGCTGTCATGGAGTATATTTAAGAAAATATCAAATCAAGCAAAAGTCATTTTTGTAGATGTGTCCTGTGTTGAGGCATGCAATCAGATAGTAAAAATTGAAAAGGAGAGAGCACCAAACATTAGACAAGCTTGAAAAAAATTAAGTCTGATGATATTTTGTATCAAAGTATCTCATGGTTTGGCTGAGTAAAGCAGACTAAAGCAAAGCTAAATTGTTTCACTGTGGAGTAACGTAGTTCTGAATGAAATATGTTCATTTAGTGCATCATTGTTCTGTGGTAAAATGATGAACTTCTGTCAAGCAAAGGGATTTGATTGGTAACAGAAAACAGTACAATAAGCAGAAGATCCAGAGAAGAGTTCACAAAGAACAGATAATGTTCAATGAATGTGGATAACAGCCTTCTTTCTTTAACAAAAACACCAGTTTGCCTTTTTTGAAATGCATGAGAAAGCATTGTTTCACTGTCAGCAGCCTGGAACCTAAGCTATTTTCATTGAGGCTTCATTTGTGATATGAATCTTTTTTGTTACAATATGTCAAATGAGGAGAAGAAAGTGTTATTTTCAATCTTCCAAAAACCCCAAGAAATTTCAAAGCTGTGCCTCCAGCCCCTCCCATGAACAGATTTAAGAGATACCTACTGAATAATTGTCTCAGACTTTCAAATCTCTACTTAGATTTGCAACATCTTCATAAGGACTTACAATGCATTAATTTTGCAATAATCAGTGCCTACTTTAAATCATGTTTTATTACTACCATGTGTACCAAAAGATTACTTTACAGTTTCACATCTTTAAAGATAACCTTCTGTAATTCAGGTGGAACATGTAAAGCATACTTTTTAATGTTCCTGTGTACCTTCTGTGATATCTGTTCATCACTTGAGAGCAGTAAATATTACATGCCTTGTATACTGTTACAGCTCAAGATGGTTTACAGTCAATGCCATGAGCTGGAAAGTTTTTGATCCCAGCTCAGTGTTTAGCTAGGATTGTGTGATCTTCAGGGATTTTACAGGTTTGCAATATTTGAAATACACAGACATTTTACAGAGTGCTTTGTGGGGCCTGCTGAGTATTTTCCTATGTTTCATCAATTCACCACACTAATCAACTGATAGCAGTAGAGTCACTTAATTACTATTAAAGACCACTTTCTTCCTCTGGATGAAGATAGACAACTGCCAGTGATTTTTAAAAGAGGTACTAGTCTGAGCTTGAGACTAACTCTGTGTAGCTTGGTTTTACTCTATTCCTTAATGGTTTGGTTGGATGTCCAAGAACCTAGATCATGTTTTCACATGTCTGTCTTTGGCTCCAGCAAAACTGCTTTATCAAAATGCTCTATCAGCATCCTCATGACCTTATCTCCCAAATGCAGATGTTTTCACATACTGGAATACCCTCAGTGTACTGGAGGTCAACATCAAAAAAGAAAACCACTCCATTCCACATGCAACCTGGATAAGACTACACCCAGGAGATTGATATGGTAGATCACCAAATCACAGTCTGCAAGATAGAGGTAACACACCAGATCACTGCAAAGGTTGTTTGGTTTTCTTCTTTTAAAATTTTGCAGAGCTGGCAAAGGTCACTATATACTATTATACACTATGGTTGACTTGAAAATATAGAGCCAGAGTTGTCCACACCATACCAAACAGGATACCACACAGATGTACCAGCATGGTTTATACTTCCCTCAGAAACTTGCCTAACAAAGATCTTCTTTCTCTCAGTCTTATTGTCCAACCTGTTTTGTTTTTTATTAATTTATAGCAAAGCTTGGGCCAACATTAGCCAATCAACTGAATCCTTCCTTTGAGTCATGAATTTAGACTAAAATTGAAAAAAAAAAAAAAAAAAAAGCCGGTCTAGTTTTTGAGATATAAATTCCATCTAGCAACTTCTACAGCAGGAATTTCACTCATGGAAATTCGTAGGAAATTATTCAACATTAGAAATTAAAATGTTGGAGAGCTCATTATACTTTTAGCATTTCAAACTATATTGGATTTTATGATTGGTACAACCCAAAGAGCTCTAAAGCTGTATATTTGCCATAATTAGTATGACGGGCTCAGGAACATACATTTTGCTTCTCACCATTGGTAGCAGATGAGTCATAGCCTGGTTGTAGCCTGGTCTCCAAAGACTGGACTCACCTAATCTAATTCTCGACTGTCAACTGATGTGTCCCTGTCGTCAAGTAATTGCAGTATCACCATGGCTAGTAACAGGTTACAGGTTTGTTAATAACTGCATGAACACAGGAGGAGGCTTTTCAGACTCTCCTTGTCTGCTTTTGCCTTTGCCAGTTGTAAGGTTTGTTTCAGTTTACTTAGTTGAAATTGCAGTTGCTTAATGACCAGGTGGACATTGCCTAATTTACTTTAGCCTTCCTTAGCTTTGTATAATTTTGTGCTGCAGCACCTATTGCTGTTGTAGTGCTAGTATGTTTCCTAGGTATTCCTAAGTAATATGTATTGGTCACAGGTAGCTATTCTGGTGGTTAGGCTGTGTAGAATAAAATATATATGACTCCAGAATAACAGTGTGGTGTAGTGCAGGAGAGGGAATGGGAGCATGGGCCCAAGCACAGAGGCTTCAGGGCTCTACATGACTTGCCTGTTATCAGCTTCTGAGCACTAAAGGAATGAAGGTCCTGGACGTCAATTAAACTGATCTTAGGAGCAACCAATAAAACAAGTATCTGAAATATATAATATGCACTGTACAGAATAAATTCAGAAGTATTTTAAAATTGCAAGACAATGAAGAAAGAGCTAGGTGTAGGATTAGTTAGAAAGTCAAAATAGCCCCAAATTTACACTTGGTTGAGGAGGAAGAAACCATCAACATCGTTCTCCTCCTGGCAAATGACTTGAGCTGCTGAGTACTCAAGTAATCAGACTACTGAAATAAAGGGGAAAAGCAATGATATAAAGTGACTGGGGGAAAAAAAAAATGAGTAGCGATAAGTTAGAAGAAAAAAATTTTGTAAATATTCAACACAAGACATATAGCGACTGATTTGTAAAAGTTCTAAGTGCTCACATTTTTAAGCAAACTGTACTTGATCTATGTTCTGGATATACAAAGTGCTATAGCACTATGTAGTCTGAAAATAAGCCTGCCAAGGGCCATCTTTTAAAGTATATTTAGGCACCTTGAAGTGGACCTGAGAAGTTAGTTGCCTAACAACCCTGAAGAGGGGTTACCATCTCCTTAAGCTAGTGATCTGCTCAAACTAAATTGCCTACTTGCACCTTTAAGATTTCTAAAAAATCTCTCTCCAAGTATGTGGAAGTTGGCAGCTTAAAAGTATTTATATATTTGTCGGGGTTTCCCTAAGTCGATCAGTCTGTGCCTCCGTTCGTTTAAAAAGGATAATAATACTATCTTGTGTCACGGGGCTGTCAGGAAGAAAAGTTGATCTAAAGGCTTTGAAGCATTCAGAAACAATAGTGAGAAAATTATTGAAACATCTTAGCATCTGATCATGGGCAGGTTTACACCACAGCACAGTGTTTGCATAATATGGGCAAAACACAGCTCAAGCTATAAGTCGTCAGGAAAATCAAACTTGTGAAGAAGATTTTGAGGGAGGGCCTTTTTTTATTATTATTTTTCTTTTATTTTTTAAAGAATATCTGAGAACAATTAAAACAAATTACGAAAAAAAGATGTACTGATACCCTTAAGAAATTCTTCCAAATGTCACTTGATTACCTGAGCCAGGGTGGCTTCAGCACCTTGAGAGACTTATTGTCAGGTATGCTATCCTGATTCAAAACCTTCTTCGGTGTATCAAACTGAAATTTAAAAGGCAACTTGATCACAATTCAGAAGAACACAGAGGGAAAGATTTTGGAAATTTAGGACACTTTAATCGGACAGACAACAGCATAAAAAGATTCAGTTTCTGGATAAGTTGGAAACAGAAAAGTAAAAAATAGGAAAAATATTTTAGGAAGGACAGTAAATAATCATTGTTGCAGCTTACCAAGGTAGGTGCCAAATTTCTCATAACTAAGTCTTTCATGATCGAATGACTTTCCAAAGGGCATGATGCAAACAATACATTTTGGTGCCAAATAGCAAAAAGGGAAATAAAATTCCTACCTGCTGAGAAACATTGTTCTGTGATACACAGGCATCCAGACTAAGTCCTTGTCATCATAGGGCTTAAAATGAATGTATCTATACTTGGCTATCTTTCATGATGAACCAGAGATGAGCACATACCACAAGATGTACAGGGTGCAGTCACTGAACTTAACATGCAGCGCCTATGTTTGTGCCATGTAGTGTGTGGGGGTTTTTTTTCAGGACAATTAATTACAGGTAATTATTATGTATCTTGTTTTTAACATCATAAAGCTGCACTGTTCCTTAATAAGTATAAATTAAAACGTTGTCCTAAACTTCTGTTCTATCATAAAATAAATAATAAACAGATCAAAGAGAAGGAAACCTACGTTACAGTGTGAAAATTGTTTACATTCAAGCTTTTCTGTTTTTTGCTTCTGCTGTCTTTTGCTTGCATTTACTTTCAATGTCATTATTTTAAGATACATGAAAGTTTCAGATGTTCCAGAGACTATATTCCTCATCATGGGTAATATAAATAATAAGCCATTCATTTTGAAGGGATTGTATCATTTTGTAGCAACCATAACTCTACAGCTGAATTTGTATGTTTCTAAAATTCAATGCAGCTTAAAAGATGGTTTGGAAACCCTGAAAGAGAACAAGCCACTTTATATTGGACATTCCCTCTGGGACGTTCTAGTCAATTAAGAGTGGTCATAATTGAGATAGTAGCAACTGAAAAAAAGAGGAAGAGAAATTTCTTGTGCGAACCACTTTGAAACTCCTGTGTTTCAAAAATTCACATATCCGTTGGTTTTCCCCTGAATAAAATTCCAGGGGGGAATTTAGAGTTCATATAAATTCAGTCAGTGACATCTAGACTCTGATTGGTAACACATTATTCAGTTAGACATTTAGAAAGAACATGAGAGGACCTAATCTTGCCACTTGTTATTTGTGCTGCAAATAGTCCTGTTACATTCACATGACTCAGATTCATCAGACACAATATTTATATGCTCAGTATTATTCAAATAAAAGGGAGGAAATAAACTGGAGGTGGCAGGGGAGTACTGCTTCTTTTCCAAATCCATCAGTTAGTTTTGCAAGAGAGATTTCCTCTCTCCACAGACCTTGCCTCTCTTATGTCCCTAGATTATCAAAACCACAACAGTAATTATGTAAATTAATACTTTTTTAGTTTAATATTCTGATTCATCTTCCGGTTTGAGGTTCAGTAGTAGCTCCTAGGCTTTTGGAAAGTGTTTGCTCCAAAGAGTGCATTAAACTGGAATACTGACATCCAGTGTGACTGATCATATGACACACTAATAGAGTTTGTCAGTATTCAAAATATATTAATTATTTTATGGACTTTACTGAAATGGGTCTTGGTGGCAAAATTTCAATCATTGTCTAACTTGTTCTTCAATGTTATGCACTCAAGAGAAGCTGAAACTTTTCCCAATATGTTTCCTTAGAAGTTTCAATTTGTTATAGGCAAGTGGATTTTGTCACTATTGTTTCTCTGATGATTCATAAAGCATATGAGTGATTTTATGTATTTGACTTCAACCAGCATAAACAATTAAAAATGTTCTCCTACTTGCTCTGCAAACTTGCAAACAATATTTAAACATTAACTTACCATTAACTGTCATGAAAACCTTTGACGGTATGCATACCGTTTGCAAAGTACCAAGTGTTCTTTTTCACCACATCCCCTGCAGTCAGCACAAAGACAGCTTCTCAAATTCCTCTGTGGGCTACTAACTTTGGCTTGTCTGCATACACAAACTTTTCACGGCTACTTCCCACTCCATTGCATATTTTCCTAACATCAAAAGAATTTGAGGCTTTCGACATGTCCCAGCTGTCTAGCCTATTTAGAGAATTTAGAGCTGATGCATTATCATTATTACTAGCTACTATTTGGAACCATACTGGTGGACCATGACTCTATTGTCCTATATACTGCAAAGTGTTAGAACAAAAAGATGGTTTGTGACTCCAAACACTTTATGGTCCTTCCAGAAAAATGACTGAAGCCAGGAATCTTGGAGAAGAGTGCAAATGAAAGAGTTAGATCTATAATTAATCATTAACAGTTGTAATAAGTACTGAAGAAAAACACTTTGAGAGAACAGAGGATTAACATTCACATGGGTGAAAAGACTTTTAAAGCTTAGTAAGTCCCTGCAAGGACACTGTAAAATGAGTCACTATGAAGTTTAATGCTTTTACTGCTCTCCATTAGTTTGATCACACATATACAGATCACCCTGGTCTAATAGAAAATGTCCCTGCCCAGGACAGGGATGGTTGCAACTAGATGGTCTTTAAGGTCCCTTTCAACCCAAACCATTCCATAACTGATTCTATGTTTCAAATAGAAAACTGTTCATAGTTCTAACTGTAGGCTTTGCAGAGCCTGCAGACTGTACCAGACTGGGCTTTAACATGAAAAAGGTGTATTTATATTCCCCTCAGTACTAGCAGTAAAAATGGCCAGACCAGCTGGGAGCTCAGATAATTTCTTCCAGTAATGCACTGAACAACAGTTTTCATATTCTGCCACCTGTATCAATCTGAAATTCAGCTTATGCCTACATTGTAGACTTATGTGAGCATAGCTTTGTGATCCACTGATATGAAAATGTCTTACAGAAGTTCCTGTTATAAGCATACTTGCATTTAAAAAGAGAAAAGTTAAACAAAACAACCCACAGCAACAACCCAGAACTTTTATCTGTTAAATTTGTTCAGTTGTTTAGCTTGTTGAATTCAGAGGTAATCAAATAAAGTATGCAATATATATCTTTCACAAGATAAGCTGCACCCTTGTTTGGAAAGGGTTACTGCTATGGTACACTACTGTAGGAATAACTTTAGATCATTCCTAGTGAAGACGTGGCCCTTAGTGAAGAATTCTGCTGATGACACACAGAACAGACTGGAGTTAGTTTGCAGTGTAGCTGTATTGACTTGGTAGCATTAGGTAATGTTTGAAGAAATCAGTAGATTCTTTGTCCCATACCCACCACATTTAATACTGAATTAATAAAAAAACAAATCTTTTGATGGTTTTATGCTCTTTCTTTTCCTGCATTAACTGATATATATATATATATATATATATATATATATATATATATGAAGTATCAACAATATAATACTGGTGCACAAGATAAGAGTCAAAGCAGAAAAAAATGCAGAAGAAATCTATAATTAGATTTTCCTCAGTACATCCATCTTCATTTATCCAGGAGGCCAAAGTCATTATTATTTACTCAAGAATCTCCTTGGAGAGTAGAACTGCAAAGATTTACTGCATATTATGAGAATCTGTAAGTATATTGAAGTTCCCTTGTTCAATTATTTGTCCCTTTTACATTTGATTAAAATGGGAAGAAAGTTATACCAGTATCAGTATGTTTGGTTTCTGATGATATCTTCCCTCTCCTGAGTTGTTCCTGTAATGGAAAAGGGGTAACTGTATTTCATTTCTTCCCTCACACTTTCCTTTTTCACCTGCTGATATAAGTTTTCCTGCAAAGCTCCTTCCATTTGCTAAGAGAAAGTGATCAAATTTGTTAAGAAATTCATGACAGAAAATCTTAACAAGTTGTACTTTTCACAGTCATCCTTTGGGCTTAGTGGGGCTTGAGGCTTGGATGTAGCAAACCGTGTCCCTTTAAAGATAGTGGTACCCAGACTAGTCAGGATTCACGAATGAACTCCTTGCTTTATTTTGGCCTGCTAGAGCAAAACACGTTTTCAGGATCAGTCCTATGAGTCATAGTGAGAAGGCATTTAATTCCAAATTTTAAATCTAATTATCCAGTATAATGTGAAACTGCTGTTTAGCAAAAAGCCTTACTCAATAAAAATGCTACTATGCACATACACAAAAAAACCCCAAAACAAAACGCAAAACCAAGCGCCAAACCACCCTAGTTCACCGTATATTACTTATTCTCACTTAATCTTTATATATCCTTGATAAAACATATATACCCAACAAAATCTTCTGTGAATAAAAAAAAGTCGTAATAAAGCCCACTATCTACATTTCCATATAGAAAATATTTTATTAAGCAATTTATTTTCTTTTGTCTAAAATAAATACATTAGCAGATAGTATAAATAGAATAGTGACTTAAACTGCTCAGGTATCAGGCTTAAATGTGTTCAATCTGTTGCAAAGTAAAAACTGGAAGCATACAGTTCTATCTCAGATTCAAATATTATTAGCACTTTGTGTTATTTTTTAAACTTCATCATATCCAAGGCCTCAGCCAGGACTCAGTTCTCCTTGTACAATAAAGTTCCCATCCAGATCTAGGATTCTACTCCTTGTCCCAGAACTTTGCAAACTTCATCAAGTCACTGCTCTCATCCAGGTCATTACGGCTGAATGAACAGCTCCAGGTACTGGCATTAGGCAATCCAGCTGCAGAAATAGTGCCAAGTTTAAGGCAAGCCATAACTAATGAATGTCAAGAACAGTAAGTCAAAAGATGATAGATTTTTAAATGATGCACTTAACCCCCAAGCCAATAATCAATTATAAATAGTAAAATGCACAGATTCTGAGTCCTCCAAAATGAATACAGGTGAAAAGAGAAGTCCTGCCCCGGCAAACACTGGTGAGACTAACTTTATGGAAACAACATCAGTGGAAGGGCACACATTTCAGCACTGCATGTAAGTTTTTAGAAAGTCCTTAAATGTTACTTTTAAAAGTCTCACATAAATATTCAGATCACGTTAGGTAAAAAATCTTTGTCTTTTTTTACATGATCTTGTTAAATATCTACTTTTGGAGATGGGGAACTGTTTGGGCAGAAGATTGTTTATTTTTTTTAATTTTGTTCTGTTTCTTTTGATCTTTATAGGATTATGCTTTTTACTTTTAAAATATCTATTAGTATCCACAGGTTTTCCATTATGTGAATAAAACCTATTATTGTGCACTCAGAAAATATTTTGGAACCTTCAGAAAATATCATAAGCATTTTTCCAGTCTAAGGTGGCAAGCCCAGCAACCAACTTTTGCAAAGACAGTTTATATAGCAACGGTATAATCACAAAAGGCTTACATTTTCTCTTCAATCAGAAAAAAAAATGTTTACTGAAATTAAAAAGGTATTATAGATGAGATGAAACCTCATATCTAGGAATAAACCAGTTCAGTACAATGACTTTGAAATGTAAGGGTTAATATCTGTATTCTTCATAAGCAAAATGCTGCTGTAATTTAAAAACAGATAAATCTTTGTACATAAACATAAATACTTGTACATATATATATAAAGAGCATGTAAGAGTCTGAAGCAAGCCCTGGAATTTTCTGAAGAACTGACCAGTTTCCAACAAAATAATTTTGGTAAAAAAAACGGTTCTGGGGGCATATATAAGCTTCTTTTGATGCAGACTAAATTTGTAGTCAAAACTAGGAGAGCTCAAGTCATTCATCTGAGAAAAGATAGGACCTCAACAGTTCATTTCCTATTATGAATCTCAGAGAAAAAGTTTTTACACTCAGTCTCTCACTTCTCATTCTAACTTCCAGGCTACTATTACAATGAGCTAAGTCGCCCCTAATGAAGCCATGTACCACCAACTACAGAGCAAGAGAGGAACCAAAAAAAAGTTAACTGTGTTAAAAACTATATTAAATGTACTAAATCCCTGTTTTAACTATGTTAAAAAAATAGAAGCCCATTTCTTTGCCACCCACGCTAGATAGGTTGATGTCATTACCTATACAGAGCCCAAATCTTTCCCACTGCCCAGTTTCCCTTCTCTTCCCTGACTACATCCACCTTAAATGGGTGCTCAGATCTAATTTGAGCACTGTGATCAGAGAAGAGAAAAACACTGAAAAATTAATTTGTTGAGTTTCCTTGCAAGCAGCAATGGCTCAAAATGAAACATTGAGTTCTCCTACTGTCTTAACAGATGTCCAAAAATGGACCTGTAACTTCCTTTCCCTTTCCTACTGTATTTGGTAGAGAGAGGCTACAGAGATCATAGGACATTCTCTAGCCAGGGGCTGTAACCTGCCTTGTGATACATATTTTTGCCAATAGCTGCAGGGAAATGGAGGCAGGTCCCTGACCTTCTCTCAATAATTTTATGGAAAAGATGCACATTTTAGTAATTTTTCTTGTTCCTAGGGAGTAATTTTTCTTGTTCCTAGGGAGTAATTTTTCTGGTTTCTGGGGAGTTCTTACTAGCTCCTACTAGCTTTTACTAGGAGTAAATTTTCTTGTTTCCGGGGAGTTCTTACTAGCTTTTACTAGAATAGTGGGACTCAGAAATACCATCATGCCAACAGCAAGCAGAGAGTGGTTTGAACCAATTCCCATCATGGTTACAGAAATATTCGTATTGTCTTCAGTGAACTTCGGGTCAAGCCTCTCTTACTGAGTAAACCTGTTCGAAGACCAGACCTTCATTGACTAAGGCACTTACAGCAAATCAGCAGTTTGAAATGTGGAGCTGTGTGGAAATCTACCCAATCTCTCTCTTCCCTGTCTTCACAAGTGGGAGCTGTTGATACCTGCACGGCTCTTGGTACAAGGCAGAGCAGAAGAGCATAGTAAGTTAATCCGCAAGCCATTCAGAAACGTCTAGGACAGAGACACTGACACCAGGGAATCATATGTCTGCATTGAACATTTAGTAATTTGTTTACTTGGAGGGCTGGTAAGAAACGCACAGATGAACCTCTAAAGAAACTCCTTGTAAGGTAAGGCTACTAATGGGCTCTAAAAAAAAGCGCTACATTCTTGTCAATGCTGTATCTTTTCCCCAAAGGTACTCGCAGCAGTTTTATCAACATTATATAATGCAGGGAGAGTTCAGAGGAAGGATAAGGAGTTGATAGCCAGATTTTGGTGCTCTTGTTTATTTGACTCACTTGATTTACAGGTCTCCTCTTTACACAATGCACTCACTCTAAACTGCTTTTTTCTTTTATTTTTAATGTTCAGATATTTAGCCTTGATCCTACATAAAGATCCAAGAAGTCCTTTAGGTTTCAGGAGCAGGCTTGAAAGACTGCTTTTAAGAACGAATCCAGCATATGGTTTGTTTTTTATACAGTCAATGATTATTGTACTCTATATGTTTTCCTCTTGATTACCGCCTTTTTTTTTTTTTCCTACCACAGCACCGTTTTATTTCCTTCTGCCGCGTGGGTGGAAAAAAAAAAAAAAAAAAAAAAAAAGGAAAAGCAGGATAGGAAAGCTCTAGCACCGCTTTTCCTTTAGGGGTTGGGGGAGGGAGTGGGAAGAGGGGCTGGGGACCTCCTGCCCTTCAAGGGAGCAGGTCGCCCTTCTCGGGGGGAGGGGGGCGTGTTGACTCGCCGTGGGGGCAGCACGGCTGCCGCGGCCCCCGGGCGCTCCGGGAACACCCTGCAGCGGAACGCGAGGGGAGGGTATCGCTGGGGGAACGGCGGCTCCGAGGCCGGGGGGGCAGAGGAGCTGAGGAATGGCGGGACGGATGGGCAAGGGATGAAGGAGAACGGGTAGAGGGATGGAGGGGTGAGGGATGGACGGATGGAAAGATGGAGGGTGAAGAAGGGACGGATGGGAGGATGTGGGATGCAGGGACGAGGAATGGAGGAAGAAAGCGTAGAAGAAGGAGAAAATGGGGGCTGAGGGACGAAGGGATGGAAGAGCCGAAGGACAGAGGGCTGCAGAAGCCAGCGCCGCGCTTCCCAGATGCTCCCCCTCCGCCGCGCGCCCCCGCAACGCTCCTGGTCCCCCCCCTTCCCCGCTCCGCCGCTGCGCGTGCCCGCGCCCGGGGCTGACTCTCCCTCGCATCCTCCTCCGGCGGCGGCGACGGCGGCAGCGCCGGGGATGGGCAGCGAGAGCGCGCCCAGGAGCAGCCCGGGCCCCGCCGCTCCCCCCTGCTCCCGCGCCCGCTGCTGCTCCTGCCCCGCCGCCCCCCGCGCTCCGGGGGCAGCGCTGCCGCCGCGCCGCCCGCAGCCCCCGCCTCGGACGGGTGAGTCACCGGGCCCTGCACCCCCAGCCCGAAAAGCACCTGCCGTGCCTCCCCCCGCTTCCTGCCCCCGCGCCCCCCAGCCCGGAGCGGCCCCGGGGGTGAGCGCTGCGGGAGCGGAGGGGTCGCGGGGGGTCCTGAGGGAGGCACCGCGCCCGCCCCCGCCCCCCCCAGAACGGAGGGTCCCGGCCCGCGATCGCGCCCTCGCCGCGGGTGCGGGGCGGCACGGGTGTCCTGGCGGATCCGCCGGGATGCGGGGAAAGGGGATCCCGCGCTGCTGCCGCTCCTGGGCGCTGCTGCCTATTCCCACGGGGATCTCGCACACGCAGAGAAGCATGACACAGACACGCCGACAGTCCCGCTTCCCAACCGGGGCCAGGAGCCCCCTGAACCCCATCGCCCGTACGCCCCCGGCGCCACGGGCGGCTCGAGGTGGGGGCAGCGCTTTAACTTGTGCAAGGGACTGTAGGAAGGTGGGGAGGGAGGACCCAGCTCAGTAGAATTGGCGGCTTCCCCGGAGTGGCCCCGGAGGGAGGTGACGGAGGGTCCCAGTGCCCCTCCCGGGGCCGCCGGGTGCAGTGGTGCGCGGCCCTTCCCGAGGGAAAAGGGGACGGCTTCGGGCAGGACTCAGGGCTGGAATGGACTTTTGTAACGCTCCCTCCAGTAAATAATTAAATAAATAAAGTGGCGGTGGGGGGCTAGAAGCCTGTGCTTGTTCTCCTTTCGCTGCCCAGAGCGCAAATGATGGGATGCTGCGGCTGAAAAGGGCTTTCTGGTTTTTATGTGTCATGATACACACGGCTGGTGGTAGCTAGTATAGTAACTATCTGTATCCCAGTAGTTCCCTGTCGAAGGGTTGTTATGGCAGCAGCCCTCCCCGCTTCTTTTATTCTATATCTCTAGCACACAGTGATGTTAAAGACCTGGAAACTGCCTTAATTAAAAAAAAAAAAAAAAAAAAAAAAAAAAAAAAAAAAAAAAAAAAAAAAAGGCAAACAACCTCTTGCCTCTTTGCCAAATAACCAAAAAGTATGAACATAAGATTCACACTAAATCTTCGCTCCCTTCTCCAGAAGCTGGTGCTGTGATAACATTTATGACTGGAAAATGTCTTTCTTTCCACCCCCCTCCCCAACAATTCCTGCTTTTTGTTAAATTTTGTTGGATTTTTTTCCTGGGTTTTGCCTTGTGTTTTTTCATGTGTTTCACCTCTACCTTTTCATAGTATTTTTTTCTGACTTACAGAGAATTCCTTAGTCCTGCATTACACTGGGTAAAGGGATTCAAGCTATCTCACATACAAGTAGTACACATCATTTGCAAAAAGGGAAAACTAGTAAATCTGCAGATTTAATTTGCTGTACAGGATGATGAGTTTCCTTCTTGTGATACAGAGAAGATTCTGTATGAGACTCATCAGAATGGTTTCAACATATTTTACCTGCCGCAGCTGGTGGCAGTCTGAAACAATAAGATTTAAAGCTTATTAAGGAAGTAAGTTTCTCTGTCACCTTTAATGGCCAACCTGTTCTCAATCAAAACATCTACAGTTGTAAGGAAAACACACTGATTTTGATTTCGGTTTAGTTAGTTTTTTGAAAAGTGTTTAAATCCTGAAACCTTTGAGGAGGATGGATGTTAAAAACATGTGAAATTGGTAGAGGGCTATATTACTTTGCAGTTTTTTCCCTGCGCTTGTATAGGTACCATTTGTGGTATTCAGGTCTTCAACCAGAATTTGCTTGGGTAGAGATTGAGCAAATGATAAGGACACAAGATTCTGTCCTGGTAGTTCCTGCATTTTTATTTCTATCAGAATATTTGCAGACTGATATTGATATTGCAGAATGAAATGTTATTGAATTGGGATATCTTGCTTCCAGTTGTACATTTTGAAATAAGTTTGGCTTATCACTAGGAAAGCAACATGAATGTGTAACTTTTCATTTAAGAATGAAAAAATGCTGTCCCAGGGTGATTCATGTACTGAAACAAGATCAGCTCAGTTTAAATAGGTGAACTAAAATAATGTAGTGTAAGTGACCCATAACTAATTTTCATTGCTTATAATGAAAACAGGCACTCGTGTTATCTTCCAGTTGGAATATAGAAATACTGAAAGAGAGGTGAAGAACAGCAAAATGTATATATTTAATGATGGACTAAACTCTTGAATAAACATCAGATAATTTCAAGGGAATGCAAGCACATTTCTTAGTAGCAAGCACATTTCTTAGTATAACTGTGTTCATTATTCTGATCCCAGCAAAAGCAGTATGAGATTCTCCCAAAACACTTCTGTGAGCAAAATCAAAGACATCTCTGCTAACCATTTTTGGGGAACCAGGACATGAAAAGATCATTTGTATTTTTCCCCATTACCATGGCAGGAAGGATTTATTTTGTGTCTCGTATGGAATATTCCACACTTTACTCTTCCAAGCAGTACTCAGGCCTGTAGTTCTTACCTGCCCAGATAGATCAGCCGAGATAATTCTTTTCAGAAAGAATAATATATATATATATTGCTGGGGGCAGTTTTATTGTGACCATATAATAGTCATATTTACTGGAAAAAAGTTTTGACTTTGAATGACATTTTCATATCTGATACCATTAATATTTCATAGTAGGGGTTGGGAACAGCATGTTTCTTAAAATGGCATTATTTGTTTTAGAGTTCTGATATGAAAGGACTAGATAAATTTAATCAAGTTGGAAAGTAGATGTTTCCATCTTTAGTGATTTAAAAATATCCATAGTGATTTAAAAATAACCTTAAGTTGTAATGAAGAAAAGACAAATTTGGACACTGAAAAGGGTTACAACTGAAGTTATTTGATACAAATGAACAAACGGATTGCACTTATTTAACACTAGATAGAGGTAAAATTGAACAAAATAGAAAGCTGGCAGAAACCTGTCATCATAGGAAAAAACACAGTATAAAGCCTGAAAGACTATTGCATAAATTACCCAAGAGACTCCAGTTTTAAGGGTTAGACTCCCTTTGGGGAGGCAAATGGAAAAAGCCCCATTGGTTTCAGTAAGCATTAATAGCTTGAGTATATTCTAAGAGAAGGGGTGAGTAATTCAACTAAGTACCACAAGAATTCATAGTGATAGTTACTAAAACCAGATTAGAAATTTATGGGTTTTCTTCAGTTAGAAGGAAGTCCTGGCTTCACTGAAAATGAATTGGAATCTATTTCTCTGGGGCTAAACTGTCATCCTGAGAGTAATGTTTCAAGTGACTTTTCAAATATGCTGCATGTTATATTTAATCTGGTTTTAATTTGACTGATATTCTATTAAAAGAGGTTACCTTTGCCAAGCTTAAGTTATTAATTAGTTATTAGTAAGCATTTTCCCTTTCTTTTTACATTTTTTTAAATGTCAGTTTTTCAGAAGTGGCAAGAAATACAAAACAGTCTTTCTGCAAGAGTGCACTCAAAAGCTGAATAATTCAAAGCCTGAACTGTCACTGTGCAATCAACTTTTTAATATGATCCTGTCAAAGTCATAAAAATAGAAAATCAAATGTGACATCATAGAAGACAATCTATATAGCTGACATGACATACGAATGCTTTAATTTCTGCACGTTATATTTAGTGCTAAATGAAGATAGACTTCTTTCTTCCCTCTGAGGAAACTCCTAATACATCATATTAAATGTTCAGGAAAAAAAAAAAAAGAAAGTATATTTTCATAAAAATATATATGAGTTTTGTGAAAATAAGTCCCTAAAGTAAAGGAGGCGAGATCATTAAGGAGATAATTTTAAAGCATTCACTGGGAAACACAGCTGAGATGATTTGTTGTAGTTGATTCATTGTAGCTGATGAAAAAAATTATTGTCAGACAGATTTTCTAGAATATAGCAGGTATGATCTTGACAAAGGACATTTTATTGACTGTTCCTAACTAATATGTACCTCTGTCTAAAGAAGGAGGCTAAGCCACTCTTACCCTCCAAAAATACAGTAATTTCTGTGACATCTTTCTGCTGTTCTTCCTCCTAAATTAAGTATATTTAATGCTAATGAAAAGTACCAGATTGACAGAAAAGGAAAATGAAACTCTGTTTTCACCCAGCCTTTGTGGAGCAAAGGAAGCAATAGTGCAGTGTGGTGATCCCAGAATGAGCTGCCAGTTCAGCCCAGCTTGGCTGGGTACTTGACATGGAGAAAATGTTTGCCCACCGAGATCTTCCAGGTGGCTAAGGACCAATTTGCTCCAGGAGGTCAACGAAATGAGGAAATTTTTCTGGAATGGGATTTTAGTTGATAGCCTTGGCCTCTGTCATCCTCAAGGAAACCAGCCCTGGTTGTGACTCTCTGGAGACCTGACCGGTTCCTGTGAGGAGCTCAGCATCAGTGCTTTCAGAAGTGCCAAGTGCCTTTTCAAGATCCTCTAAGAAATGGAGTGAAATACCAGTTCATTACACACAGGCCACAAACCACCTTTCAAATCTCAATGATTTTCCATCACTACTTCATGTTGGCTGTATTTGAATCAGTGAACTAGAGGTGAAAGGCTCAAAAAATGTGATTACCAGTCCCCTGAGACATTTAGTTCTTCAAGGATATCTTCCTGGAAATACTTATTTGTATTTCAGAAACTGGAGCAGAGATAAATTAATTAATAACAAAAATATTTTTTCTTTCCTAAAAAATGTTTTTACACTTTTTTTTTATTATTTTTTAGAGATATTGTTAATTTCACATTGCCAGATATTTCGTTCTGGAATACATATCTAATGGATGAGCAAACAACCTCATAGATTTCTTTAACACACAATACTGCATTTTTGATCCAACAGCAGACAATAATTTTACTTTGCATTTCCATACCTGGCTAAACTGAAATTCTAATACTAATGTTTGCAGTGTTGTTTTTCCCCCCTCCCCCCCAATATCTGCCACTAACAGATGAAATAAATACATAAATGTAAAAATAAATTTAAATGAAATAAACATTTTTAATTTATAATACAGTTTTATGTAAAATGGCTTATTTTGTCTGATTTAAGCCTACTACTCTTTCGGAAAAACAAATCAACTTAAAACTATTGTAATTCTTTTATACTACAGTCTAAATCTACTATGTAAGTAGTTCTATTGAACTAAGAAAAGCCGCCAACACTAAAAATGAATATTTAATTGATAATCCAGCTGTTCAAAGGTCTCTTGTCTTTTCTACAGAAGTCTTCTTCCATTTAGTTTGTCCAGGACAGCAACTACAGCAATTTCAGATTGAGCAAGTGTGTTAGAGCTGAAACCACAGGAAAGCCTGTTTTCCCATCCCAGTGTTAGATGAGAGGAGGTGAGAACCAGAGCTCTATAAGGTCTAAACTTTGAAGGTCATTATGGCATAAAGCATATGCTTCCTTCAAAATTACTTCACTCATTGAGGCAGTGACTGTAGGCTTTTTTAAATATGGAATGTTGGGTGGGTTTAATTGGTATTTATAAAGAGTCTTTATTTTTGTTTTATTTAACTCATATAACAATCCTAGAAAATATTTTCTGCACTGTCCATATCACCTCCCATCAAAAAGATCTAGCTAACATTGCAAGATCAATCCTAATTTGTCCTATTAAAATGTGCAAATTAAAAATCTGAACAACGACAGACGTAGACTTCTTTTTGATTAGTGAAAAATGCTATTCAGTTTTGCATAACTCTTATATTTGGCTGTTGATTAGTTTGTTTTAATGTTCTAGAGTGAGTGATGTTTAAATATTCTTTAAGGAAATAACTAAAAAGCATAAATCTAGTCCAAGATTAAAGATGACACTTGGTGTCATTCTTACAGATTTGAACTATGATTCAAGCTGAAGATTTAAGCTACTTAGAATGAAATGTGCCCATAGTTGTGGTGAAGTAATGACTGAGGATCTTGTTTACATTTTTGTCTTTTGCATTTGCCCGCAGTTCTTCCTGCAGCTTTTCTTTATCCACTTTTTCACCCCAGACGAAAATGTGGGGTAGGAGGTCAAAATATTTTTAAGTATCTTTAATATAATCAAACTCCATTAACTCCCTAGATATATTCAAAGACTTTCTTCAAATGAGTCACCACATCTTATGAAGTTAGGTACCAACAGCAGTACCCAGAGCAGATTACTAACCAAGGACAGATGGATGCAGGTGGCAAGCAGACCATGCCAGATACCATGGGGTGAAGCAGGCTCATAAAGCAACAAAAACCATTTTCTCTGTTTATCAGAGTGATATTTCAAAGGTTTTTGAAATTTCAGATATCTCCTTTTGAAATGAAAGACACAAATTTAGAAATCCTAAAAAAAAAAAAGGTTTTTTCTACAAATTGTTTTGGGTAGATCAAAATGTAAAATACTGTAATACACATACCAACATACCAGAAACAATTTAAGTATTTATTTTTTTGCAGGTTTTTCTTTCAAACTAAAATTCAACAAAATTATTTCAATTTTGAGAAGCATAGTGATTTTCGTGGAACTACACATTCTGACAGAATGGGATTTCAGCAAAGCTTCTTCAGTGGCTTTACCTACTGAAAAAACACATTCCTTAAAATGAAGGTTGTGTTGAATGAGGGCATCAATCCTGAAATTGTTTGTGTAGATGCAGAGCTCAAGCAGCGTGTGTATTCCAATATATTGGCTGATTGTGTACATCAGCTTACTCATGTGACAAGTACTGTGACTTTATCAGAATTAAGTCCTTGCTATTTTTTGGCAAAGCAGTGAAAGTCTTGGCTTAGAGGGAGAGGATAGAACTGATGGTAGCAACTGGTTTGGAATTCCTCACCAAGGTTATTTTTCAATAGAAATAATTAACACTTTGAAATTAGAATTGACATTAGTATGGGTCAATAATAGAAAATCCCTAATTTAATTTGAAAAACAGAAAAAAAACGCATAAAATTTCAAAATTAAGAATTTGAAGTGGGAAATATTTTATGATTACTATGGATGAGTATTGTATTTAAGTGGAATGAGAGGACACCCAACTACACTTAGAAAGCAATCAAGTTATTGCCTATATGTTATGCTTGGAATAAAATTTATCACCCAAGGCTATCAACCTAGGCTATACCAGTTTTATAATATTTTGTTTAAGATGACAATAGAAGATTTGCACAAACTTGCTGCTTAAGACTGTTATTCAGCAGCTCTAAATACCCATAGTTTAAAGGCCACCATTTAAGAATAATGAAGTAAGATTGCTCTGACACAAATACTAATTAGTTTCTTGTAACTACTAGCCAAAAAACACTTTTTAAGCAATCTCGTTTAGACGGATGGAGAAAGAAAATGCAATAGTCTCCAGCAAACGCCACTTGGGAGCATAACAAACTTGCTAAGTCTAGAATTTTCAATAATTAGGAGAGTTTCAAGTGAGAATGTTTGCAACAAACAATCACCTCAAACACCTACACTAAGAGACAGCTGATGTCTTACAGTAAGTATTAGGACTGATATTATTGTTGCAAGGTAGGAGGAGCTCAGGGAAGGGACTGAACTTCACTTCTCTTATGGTCTCCACGCCTCCCCTACAGATCCTTATCAGCCACCCTTTCTGCACAGCAGCATGCCTGGGGAACAAAGGAATGACCAGCTGCCTTCCCAGCAGAGCTTCCTGGGGGACACAGCCAAAATTCCCAATTGCTTGACCTCGCTGGGCCTCAGTAGTCTGGACATAGCTTCCTGACCTGCTGGACCTCCAGCGCTGGCCCACATGCCCAACTGCAGCAAGCTGATCGTATTAGAAGTTCAAACTAAAGAATATTTGAGAAGAAAGCAATGAGAAGATTTCAGAATAGTATTTAAAATATTTTGACAGTTAAAATCAACATAGCCAGATGAAGTGTGCTTCCTTAAGGCCCCATTGATATGAAAAGTCTTCTTTCCACAGGCATCCTAGAGAATGCAAATGCAAGTGGGTGAGAGCATCTGTATTTTTAAAGCAGTCATAAAAAAAAAAAGTATTAACTGCAACAGTTACATCTGTGTTTTAGATCTTCCCAGGCAGTAGAAGTTTAAGACTTGCATTGCAAGTGGTACCAATATTTGGTAGGAAAGAGTTCCAAATTGCTTGCACACTGGAATGAAATACAGCAGCACTGCTATGAAACTCAAGGCTGAGAATTTTTACATAGTTTATAGTATCCAGCATGAGCTTGAAAATAATTTAATTCCATGAAATCAATGAAATAAATAGGACAATCACTGCTATGTGTGTGTACGTGTAAACTACAGTATGAAAGAATCAACTCAATTCAGTAAAAGGACAGAAGTAGAGTCTGTTGAATAGTTCTCAATGAAGCACTCAGCAATATGAAAATACGGTTCTGTTTATGGAAATTTTACAGTTTTACCAGTTTTCTAAAAGAACAAAAGCATCAGTTGAATGTTTCTGCAGATTAAGAAGTGTGGGGGGGGTTAAGTCAGTGATTCTGCTTTCGATCAATCTGGTTGTAGACAAATTTAAAAGATTGATAAAATTTATTATGTTTTGTGATGAAAAAGACACTGCAGTGGAGAGCTATTTCAGAATAGAAAGTTGAAAAATATACCTTTTCCAAAACAATTTTTCTTTAAATTTGACCAATTCCAAGGGTTGTTTTGGTGTAAAAATATCAAATTCTCTTTCACTCCCCCCTGAAAAAAATTTTCACACAGCTCTAGATCTACAAGTATTTTATACCCTATTGGATGTTAATGGGAAAACCTGCAGCTTTCTGCATTAAAGTATTTAAAGGCAATAGTCTAATCTGCTAATCAAAACCCCTGTGTTTTAACCATATAATTATTTTAGTCCATATCTATGTATATATATACTTATATAGTAATGTGCATATATATATATATATATATATATATACACATACACATATGTACTCATATATATATATATATATATATATATATATACATACACATATGTACTCCTGTTCCTCCCAGTTCACCATAGCAGCTGAGCTCCTCAGGCACCCTACATAGTTAAAATCCTCCATCCTGAAACTCAGCTGTTTTGGTTTTCCCCCCAGTAGAGCAATTTCCTGTGGTGGATTTATGAATCGATCTTGAACTTTGTTGGCTTTGCCTAATTTGTAATTCTTCTTCTCCTCACATTATTATGCAATTTGCTTCTTTCTCTGGGTTGTTATAGAATAAGTAATTTTGATGTTTATGCCCCATTTTTGTAAGTGCTTAATGCTGTCTAATGGTTATGGATTATCTATAGATTTCAGGTAAGTAGTAAAAATGACTCCAGAATTATCCCTTCCTGAAGGTCAGAGATGCACAACTACAAATGGAAGCTAAGGCACTATGTTCCCAGTCCCCAGCTGTGCTTCCTCATATACTACAAAATTGGTTTAGTACATATTTTTCCCAAAACACGGGCAACAATTTTGATGCCATGAAGGGAAGGTAATATGTGACAATCACAGCAGCTACAAGAAAAGGCTGGTATAGACTTGAGAAGATAGTCACTGATTAGCTTAGATAGAAACTATCTACCTAGTGGTAGGTATATTTTTAAATTACCTGTGGTGAATGGGGGCAAAATCCACAGAGAGAATTACAGCTCTGTTAAGGGTTTTAGGCAGCAGAAATATGACTTGGATGTTCTTGTCTGTATTAGCAACCAATTCAGCACAATAGGAGCAGAGCAGCAGATCCAAGCAGCTGGCGTGGAGGTCCTTATATTTAAGTATGTGATCTATATGTTATACCGCATTGTAGATCCAGTTTGCTGTTTGACCAAATGTTATTGCCCTGAATGTAGTTTGAGGCTCTTTGAAGGGCTAATTAGTTCAGATACTTTTGTCCCCACTGGAGGTTATAGTACATTTGATACAGACTGTAAGCAGAGTTTCCGATTTACTTTGCTTCTAAAGAAATCTAATCCATGCACACCAAGGCTGCTTTGCAAGCCAAACCAATGTATAGTAGTAGGGATTCACTTCAAACGCAAACTACTTCTCCCCGTCAAACAACACTCTCCTAGGTGCTCAACAACAAACTTCACCACCTTGCCCTGAAACTTCCCATTCCAGTTTTTAGTCTTCACATTTTTATTTGCCTAGGTCCCCAGAAGAACCTTGTCTTCTGAAGACTGAACAAGTTCAAGGACTGTGTAAATGTTTCATTGTTCTGGCTATGGACTAAGTACTGCAGTACTTAGTACCCATTCCTTGAGCAGCTGTGTCAGGCACTAGGCTAAAGCATCATTCACCACTTCTGTGTGGGCAAATAAATACTTATTTCCCCTTATTCTGGCCATGTAGTGACATGGTTCCTACAGGTATGGCCAGCGTTTTATCTTAGAACAGTCTCTGGGAGTAGTAGTTTGCAGTGTCATAACTAGAGCGGGGAATCAGCAGAATTGAACCCAGACAACCAACTCTTTAGGTAGCAAATCTAATTACAGTGTTTTTAGGAGAGCATCAGTACATCTCTTATCTTCTTGTTTTAAAAGAAAGCTTTATTCCATTTCTTTTTGTTTTCTCTCCAGTTTCGAAAAATAAAAATAAAAAACAAAATCTGAAGCCTGAACAGATAGATGCACATCCTTCTAATATTACACATGGTGCTTAACTTCTGTCCAAGTAAAATTTAAAACAGACTGTGATTAACATTCCCTTCTCTATCAAACCGACTTTTCAGTGTCATGACATTACTTAGTTCTCTGTGTTTCCCACTGTCCAGTCTGTACCACTTAGCTTCCTGGGGAATGTTCTTCCAGCTCATAAACCCTTAAATATGGATGCTTCATGTAGTATGGGGACAAGACCCAAAAGTGGTGTAGTGAAAAGATCTGACTTCTAGCACCCAAATGTCTTTTTGGATGCAACCATCAAACATTGCAATGTCTAACTGACAGGTACTTTCTTTATAAAGACTCTCTCTACCCTGAGTGCAAAGCATAGGAGATAGATGGACAGAAGGGGTAACCAGAGAAATCAGCAAGCAAAAGGAATGATAGCTTCTAGGAAATATGGTGGCACAGTAATACATGTACAGCCTATACTTTAAAGATATTTGCTTTAAAGGACTGGGGAGGTCTTCAGTCTCCCCTGAAAATAAATATATAAGCTAAATCTACCTTTTCTGCAAAATTATTAGAACATGCTGCTAATTGATGCCCAAATATCCCGTAATTAGAGCACTTACCATTGAGGTGGATGACCTTTTAAAAACATACTCAAACTCCTGAGCTGATAAAAAATTTCACTCACAGGAACTTTCAAGTCAGAAATGTGCCCTAACGACTGACTGAATGGTTATTTTGGGATGAAGGTAGTGACTTTCTCCCCTTGAAACCTTGCCAATTTGGATAATTGATTAAATAGCTAATGGAGCAGGAACTTAAACCTGACCACCTTTCTTCACAGAAAAGCAGACTAGCATTGGTCTGTGGAGTCAATTGCTTGCTATTTGGCTGAATAAATATTTAAAAGCAAACTGAACTGTTCCAAGAGGCGAAAATTAAAAAGTTGCCTTGTCGAATAACAAAGACTTTCTGGTTAATGGGAACCTCCTGTGAGACAGACAGTCTTAAGCCTAATACTCTCTATAGATCAGATGAAGTGTGGTTGTCTGTTTCCCAAGAGAGAACTTAATTTTCTGTGGTTTCAGAAAGTCTTGCTTCCTGCCTTTTTTTTTTTATTTATTTCTTGCCCCATGCATGTGACATCTGCTCTGCCAAGCACGTTCTCAGAAAACGTATTGGTTCTCCCTGTAGGGTGAGACTGCTGCCTCTTGCAAGCAAGGTCAGGGTCCAAGAACCTTGGCAGGGTCAGGGCTTGAGGGAGCTCATGCATGAGCACTGTGAGCTTGGACATATTGTGCTGCATTTGTGTGAAGGCTGGAAAGTGCTAGTGGTGTCTGATTTGCTCAACTCGATATTGTCCAAAGTGGAAACTAAATCCCTTGATAGATTTTATACTCCATTTTAGGGTATTAAAAAGCAACACTTAAGAACCTTTAGAAGTACAGAGAGGTACTTATAATGGAAACATTCAGCAAACTGAACATTTTAAAGCTAGTGCTTAGTACCCAGTTTGTGGAGCTAAAAATCTCTCTCCTTTCATGTAAGAGGTATAGTACAGTGAGTGATAATATAGCTTTCTAACATTACGTCACCCCTTAATGTCCAAAGGAGTAGAAAAATGTTTTAATTCAGGGAATTGGGCTTCAGACAAAAGTAAATATCACTTCCCATAGATACTCATTTTTGATAGACTATTTACTCAAAAAGATCTTTACCAGTCCTTTGTTGTTCTTCCTATTTAAGGTTTTTAAGTCTTCATGGCTCCTGTGTCCTTGAAAACAGCTGTGTACAAACATGACAGATCAGTTTAATCTAACCTACCTTTTACATTTTATTTTACATAGGCTTCTGTTTCACTAAAACTGATTTGCTGAAGACTTTAAAAGTATGATTTATTCAAGTTGAACTAGACATTCATACTTTAAAATCTGATGCCATTATTTAAGACTATTAATTATATTTCTATAAGGGTTTCAATTTTCCAGTGTCATCATCTATGGTTAACTGGGGTTATGTGTAGAGAGCAGGAGAGAAACCAGATGAGCAAGCTGTGCTACCCTTACATTTGGGAAAATGGATGAGTATGGTACAGGGATATCTGAGCTGGCAACACAGAAGCCCTTGTGGAACAGCACAGCTGTTTTCATACAGCACTGGACACTGAGTTAAGAAACACTGCTGAAACCAGCTTAATTCTCAGACAGAATACATAAATTTATTGTTTATAGCAAAGAGACTAGTAGAAAAGTCTATATATTTAGCAGGTTTCTTCCAGATTACCACGTTCTTTCAGTTTCCTATTTGGTTCTGAACAGACCATCACAAACATTCAGCAAGCTGAGAGACATCTCATATAAGCTATTTGCTGCTACAGAGTATACGCTCTCTTGAGAAGCAATGCAATCGTTCCTTTGCTCTCCAGTTTCTATATGTATGCACATCTATATTAAGGAATATGTTAAGCAGGAAAAACAG
Organism: Lophotriccus pileatus; assembly: GCA_035583135.1. Classification (NCBI taxonomy): domain Eukaryota; kingdom Metazoa; phylum Chordata; class Aves; order Passeriformes; family Tyrannidae; genus Lophotriccus; species Lophotriccus pileatus. The sequence continues at coordinate 75,792,428 of JAWWES010000115.1, read as the reverse complement.
GGAGAATATCACGATACTCAGTTCTGGAGGAGTAACGCAACTTAATTTAATTACAGAAAAGTCCTTTCATTAATTTTTGTGAATGAATTCAAGCTGAATGCTAATAGAGAAGTGTGTGTCATTAATTAATCCTAAAACAAAAAGATACATAATCTAAATTTTGCAATAAATGATCACAGCATTATTCCAAATAAAATTTTCTGGCACTGTTAATGACATACCAGTACTTCTTTTGGAACTGCAAGATATGGAGGATAAAACTGTAGTCTTTTTTGAAAGCCTGAAAAGCAAGCCTGATTTTCTGTACCATTATTATCATTTTGCTAGCTTAATAGATGTCATTTAAGTTAGACCCTGCAATATTAGTGCTACATAGGATTTTGTAAAGAAAAGTATTTTGACTGGTTAAATTCAAATTTGCATTTGCCAAGAAAAATGTCTTTACATAGGGATGGAAACTGCTCTCCATTTTTGATGACTGCTCTTTTTTCACCAGTATTACTCTGTGTTGTTTCACCTCAAAGTACTTCAAGGTTGGGAAATGACCATCTATGTCAAATAAGAAAATCCTAAACCAATAAATGAAGGGCTCAACTAATTTTGTGACTGTCATTCTCAGGAGAGATGAGTTGGGAGCTGCTCTGCTGAGAGGGAATTGTTAGTGCTCTTTCCTGAGAACTGTCAGGACCACATGAGCATCTGAACTTGTTATACTTCTCTAAGTTGCCTTTTCTCCAGGAGAAAAGCATGGAGACAGCAGGTTTGAGATCCTGCTCTGTCTTCTTGGAGCAGAAAGTTGACTTCAATCCTTTCACATATACACTGGTATCTTGCTGGGCTTTTGAGTAACAAGACACACAAAATAAGGGAACTAAAACTGGTTTTATAGCACCAGTGTCATTACACTCACTTCACCCTTACAAATTCACTGCATAGTTTCCCTACCATTTGTGGGCACAAGAAAGGCTGGTGATACCTAACCTTATTTTGTGTTATGTGCTATGATATTTTTTCTCCTAATGTTCCAACTTAGAAAATTAGAGCATTGCATGAAAATCTCAAATGCCATTAGACAGGAAAAAAAAAAGAGAGAGAGAGAAAACTAGAAATATACACGGTAACAGTACACTTTTTATGCAAAGTCCTTTCCAGCTTCTAAGCATATTATTGTCTTCTCAGTTCTGCTAGCAAACAGATACTATTTAAAGTATTTAGGTTAGAATAAGTATTTTAGCCTGAAACAAATCATGAGCAAGTTATATGAGCGTATACTAATGTGAGCAATTGAACTTCTGGATCACAGAAATTATAACTTTTAGCTTATGGGACAATGAGGATAGGCGCAAGTTAATCAAGTTAATCATATCTGTAACCAGAGGATGATGAAGGATGATGTGATTACAAATCCTTGTTTTCTGGACAGCATGAGTGTGGATGATATCTTCAAAATGCATCCCATAAGAAAATAAATCAAAGAAATCAACCCAAACCAGAAAAAGTAGAGTGTATTTTACGAGCATTCATGGGTCCTTCTTTTTGAATCACATAATTTTTGAGCCAACCTCATAGTCTCATATGGTTTGAGTTACGATTTTTGAGCTCCTTTGTCAGTTCTACAAAAATATCTGTACCATTGGGACAGTTCAGATGGAGCCCAAAGAGTGACGAGTTTGAGTGAATCCACTGAAGCTGGATAAAACTGTGCTTCAAAAATGAGACGAGACTTTTCTACTTTACGCATACTCTTTATAATTTGACAATTTTTAAGTAAATTTTTTTCTCACCCCTTTTGAGAACTATGAAGTTTTGCAGAAATAAAACAATCATAGAATCATAGAACCATGGAATCATAGAATTAACTGGGTTGGAAGAGACCTCCGAGATCATCAAGTCCAACCCTTGATCCAACCCCAAATGTTTTGCCTTATAGAAATTTTACTTCTTGTGATAGAAAAGACAAGGCCAGTAGGAATAGAACCATTCCACTTCTACACAGAATAGTTTTCATGGGGAGAGCCATTAAAAAATTATCTTTTGCATGTATAGTTTAAACTATCTTAACCTTGATGAATCTTAGTCCCAATTTACCTCTCATACTTTGACAATCATATACTTAGGCAGGTAGTACTATTGACATCGGTGTGCCCAGTTACCTTTAGGAATATAAATCAGGGTGAGTAATTACCATGGAAATGTCTAATGCTATAATTATAATCTTTCACAAAGTAGTAGTTCCCTTTACTGTCCGTCTTGCATCATAACTGAATATAAGCCTTACACTCCAGTCTTCAGTTAGACTGTGTGTTTTTCTGTTATGGGATAGGGTGTGGGGAATTGGTGATGCTGACTCATTATGATTGATGCCATGAGCTGCAGCTTTCCCAGAGCAGCTGCTTTTTCTGATAAACATAATGCTCTACACCAAGCCTTTGATTTTCTGCATATTTTACTTGCTCATTAGGTCTTACTCTTTGTGTATTACTGCTTCATTCATCATACTTTATTCTACTGTATGTTCCAAGATGGTCAAGTATTTTCATCTGTGTTATCTATTTTTCTCTAACAGAAGTTGCTGAAAGTTTTGATAAGCATGAGTGGGTGCAGGTTTAAATTATAAGTCAATAAAATAATGGGAGAAAGGTGTCTGAATCATTGAGTGTTAAACTGTAACAAAAACAGAGGGGGGGAGCAGAATGCTAGGAGTGTATGCTTTTTTAACTGGAGTTTTAAGACCCAAGTTAGTGTTAAAAAGAGCTAATGGTCTGCTCATAACCACATGCCACTTATTCCTCTGACTATCACTTTCCCTTGGAAAATACTCAGATCCTTGGCTGTGTGCTGCCAGCATTCATTCTGAGCCCTCCATATGGACAGAGAAGGCATTGTTTAATATCTTTTGTAAATGGAGAGGTTCTTGTTTGAATTTTCCAAAATGAAAAGGTAGTAGTAGTTCTACCACTTACACTTCATGTTTACTAAGTAATTTCTTTTATCATTAATCATAAAGATTTTATCTGACTTTTAGCTTTATGTAGTTTTCACCAGTTTTAGGAACTGATAACTCCATAAGAATCTGCATTTTCTTCATGTATCATCCACATTGTGCTGTAACAGACTAAATATATTACCTACTTAATATTTTTAGAAATTAATGCATTTTTATATTTTTCCTGATAATACTCATAAGTGATAATACTTTTCATTTTGAATTTTATTCCCATACTCCATTCTAGACCATGGTATTCTTAAGACTTATAATATAATTTATTTCACAGCCATATGATATACTGTATTTTTAGGAAAACTTTTGGTTTGATGTATTTGATTAGGATTATTGAATTTTAGATCCTACTGGTTCTGATTTTTATTTGGGGTTTTTTGTTACAGTCTCATTAAAATAAGGTCTAGTTCACAGACTTTCTTCCTTTTGGCAAATGGATTTTGAAAACAGAAACCCTCAATTCATTTAAGGTGATATCTAACTACTTTGCAGCCCCACAGTGTATTCTCTGCATGACTCAGGGATGACTGTGCAGATAAATATAGAGTTTTAGAGAAATTTCACCCTTTTACTTCTGGTACAAGACTGAGGAAGTCCTTGAATAATTTTGAGCATTGAGTTACTACCATTAAGAGCCAGTTCTTATCCCACTGGATGAGATTCAGAAGAGTAATACTGGATGCCAGACTTCAGAGTAACTGGGACAATATTTGGTTGGGACACGTATTTTGGAAGGCTTTATTTTCTTGATTTCTAGCTGTGGTCTGCAGTTAACATAATTTTGCTCTGAACATTGGCAAATAGTATTGAAGGAAACATATTTTGCTTTGTACTTCTCCTGTTACTTCGGTTTAGTAGTCTTCCATTCAGGGAGCCTCACAAACACCTAGAATGAGTACCAGGCCTCTAGAAACACCCTCGCAGCCCCAGTTGCCTAGTGGAAGGTCAGATGTGTTGGAGCATCCAGAGAAAGAATCTGAGGATTTGCTGCTGTGAAGCTGGTAATGCTGGGTCAGAGCAGCCAACAGCAGCCATCACAGCTCCGCAGGTACCCTCCAGGCTTCTCTGCAAACGCTCATCAGCTGGGGAACTGTCACGGGGAACTTACCACACAGATAAAGGAAAAAGTCTTTACCTCACAGTCCTTCACTAGCATCATAACAGGCTCCCAAAATAGTCTTGGAAGATTTGGAATAACAGATCTTCTTTGCAGAGACTACAGAACAAACCCCAGTATATACACCTGTTTTCAAATGGAGCGAAAAGACTCCTGTAACACCTGCCCTCCAAGAAATCCTGATCATATACTTTTCACATCTGCTGAATAAAATTGTTTTCTAAACTACTTTCTAATTAAGGAAATATATTTTTTCCCCAAAACAAAAGAAGCCCCATCCCCAAAATATTACACAATTGGCATTTGTCATAATTGTTTAAAAGGAGATTTAAAGGGACTTAATTGTTGCATTCAATGTAATTTGATTTCTGTGTATTACAGCCATAATATAGTTATCTGTCCATTCTCGAGAACTTGCTATTTCTTGGTAAAAGGAATAAATTTCAGTCCTTGGAAATTAAGATTATTTTTATGACTTTGTCCAGATGCATAAATGGGATTAAAAAAGTAGGCTTTTTTCATATAGTTTCATAGTTATGGTAAATGAAAACTAATTGTGCTGATTATACACATATTTATTTTAAATAATGTGTAACTGCATGCATATCATTAGATCTTTAATGCTAATTTTAGAAAATTGCTTGGGTATGGTCAGCATAATCTATTTTTTTTATCAGCACTTCATATTTATTCTGCTTTTGATTCTTACTATGTCTTTACAGCAACAATCATTTTTATTTATTTAAGAAAGTAATTAAACTCAGTTCAGCATATATTTTTGGAGGCAGTATAAAAAGCTCTTGCTGTGATACTAAACATGAGGCATCTTTTTTCTGGGTGAAATTATTGCACTAATGATTAAGAGTCCACTTTTTTACTTTAAATTTAGAATTTGATTATTTATACAAATAACATCATTAAAAAAGAAAAAAAAAAGGAAAAGAAACAGTTTCTTTGCGAGTTTCTTTTGAATGGAGAAAACTTATTCTGCTGTTGACACAGTCTGTTTTCCAAGACATTTAAACTCAACTACAGAAAAAAAAAATAAATGGAGCTTTGGTGTTTAAAAGAATGGAGGTTTTCTTAGTCTTCATCTGTCCCTGAGAGACTGGGGGGAGTGGGTATGTGTTAGCTTGGGCTTTTTTTCCAAGGAACAGAACTTATAATGAATAAAGACAAGTTTAAGATGTGACCTCAGATCTCTGTAGTTTAACCTGGACTTCTAAAATTTTACCGTAGTTAAATGATTATGAACATGCCTGCATTGCCATTTCCTCAGGAAGGGAGCATTTCCCTGTGAACCCAGCCTTAAGAAGGTTTGGGTCAGTTTGTCTGCTTTTTAAGAAAGTTAAGAGAAACTTAGTTAATTAATGATAACTTTATGTCCAAGAGGATTTGTCTGTTTATGATTAAAGATTTTTATCAGAAAGAAAGCACAGTAAACTTATAATTCAGAGTGAGTGATTAATGATCTTTCCATGCTTTGCTAGGATGTAGGGTCTAAAAGGTCTTTTTATGGACTAAAAATAATGTTACAGTAGCATGTAACAACGCAAAAATGTTCAGTCATAGAAGGGTTATAAGAAAAACTTAAATAAAACAGTTTTATACTTAGCAAAGCCAGAGAAGGAATAAGAAATATTGAAGACTGCTACAGACCCTGCAGATAAATTGTTGAAAACCCAATGACTGAATTACAAAAATAATTTATCGATATGCTTCTAGTTAGAGAAAGAGAAATTACCTTTAAAATTAGCAAGAAAGGAAAGCAGATCAATAAAAATTCAGTATTTTAATGTAAATTCTAAGGGACCAATGATTTACTAAAAGATAGGTGTGTAAAATACCTGGCTTATGCGGCCTGATTTCTGAATTATTCAAGTGCAAATTTTCCCCAAATTTAATACAAAATCTCCTCCTGAGTGTAGTCACTTGCTAAGTACTTGAACAGACTGATCTGGAATTTGGAAAAAAAGAAAAAAAAATGAAACCAGTGTGACTGGCAGCAAAAGTGGTCATGTCCATATCAATGTCATTTATGGCAGATTCAGCCAGGCTGCCTCCTTCTATGAAGGAAATTTACTTTCCAGTTGTCCTTCACACTTCTGAGAAAGGGAAACATAACCTGCATTTTCCCCCTAAAATAAACATAAGATGACATATTTGAAATATTAAAGAATGACTGGGTGCTAGCTACCTTGCTTTATATGTATTCCTCATTTCTCTTTTTCAAGGGGAAAAGTTAAATATGTTTTATGCTAAAAGTAGGTGGTTCTTCTTTAAGAAAACATGAAAGAGGGCACTGTCAAGGGACAGGAGTACATACAATTTCTGATTACATATCCATCTTCCATGTCTATGGATATGGACTAATGCCAGCTTAAAATGAAGGCTGTTCTGTAGGCATGCACCAAACTTCTGTGAGGACCTATATTGTATGGAGTCTAGTCATGGAATGAGAAAAACCTTCCAAATTCAGGAATCCGATCATAGGACTCAACATATTTCTTTCTTCTAGAAAATCTAATAAATCTTGTTTATTCAAATATATTTAAAGAAATCATACATAATAAATCCAAAATTATTTTAATAAACTTCTGAAAGTAGTCAAAGACATCACTTTCTCTATTAAGGGGATTAACCAAATTTTCAGAATCTATGCTAAACTGCTGCTGAAGTATCATATCACACCACATAAAAACTATGGTTTTTGTTCATTTCTATAATTTTAATGATATTAATATTGAGTGAAACTTAAATCAGTCAGATAAAATTAAATAAGACTGTCCTTTCTCTGGAGAATCTATGGGATCTGTTAAAATCTGTTTATGATTTGGTTTAGGGATCATGATTGTCAGGCAGCAGGTATACTGAGAGTTGTAATTCTTGTGTCCTGACCATAAGCATGAGGAAAGTGTTAAGAGTGGCTGAAGAAAGCAGAACGGGAGAAAAATCTCCAAATAAGGGGTCATATTTGTCCCTGTGAGGTCTTATGCTTGAGCTCCTTGCAACAACATTTAACTCTATATGACTAAAGCTGTCCAAAATTAATGAATTGTAAAACCAATTTCCACTAGTTCTATTTAAAGCCAAATATTACGGGTGGAGAATTGTTTCTTTTTAATCCTAAATGAGCAGCCAAATTAGCTCAAGGTGGAGGCTGTATTTGGATACCAAATTAGGCAAAATAGTAATTTCTCAGTCTTGAATTATTAGCAAAGACACACACATTTTTTCATCCTCATTTGAGTCTTGCTGATGTTCTTACTAGAAGGGAACCATCTGTTTAATGTCTCTTCTGCAGTTATGATATTTGCAGTCTTTCTTTTTCCGTACTTTTTAAAAATTATTGTAACATTAAAACTAAGAGGAAATATCACATCATCTATCTGAACCCATCTTCTTTTATGGTTGGATATTCAGCTTCATTATCTTCTACCTTTAAAGGGTCAGTGCTGGAGCCTGTAACCGATCCCACACACTTTCAGCTTGGGAAATCTGAGGTGCTGTTACTGCATTCAGTTTTGTTCTGTTTTGCTGCCCTTAGTTGTCACTAGGTAAAGCATTTCCCATTCCTAAGAAATGAAGTGCCTCCTGTGAATAGTTCCCTTATACAAGCACCCTTTGTCTGAGGTCTTCTCACTCAACAGAATAAGCAGTATAATAAAATTGTCAGTTTAAGTTTTAGTAGGAAATGCTTGACTTTTTTAACAAAAGAGGAGCACTCAATATTGAAGCAGTCATGGAAGAAAATCTCTTTTCATGACCATTGGAATTAGAGGACAGGGACAGTGAGGGAGAGAGCAAAGGATGGGAAACTGGCTTTCTTCCAAAATGAGAAAAAAAATACATTTAAGGACATAATTAAGTGATTTGGCATTACTTTGAAGAAGTAACACAGCATAACCTTTTTAAATGATAATGACATGAAAAATAGGTAAATTAATGTTTGAAGTATTAATGGATGAATTTACAAATATTTTAAGCTGGGAAAACAAGTGACAACAAAATTGCCATCTGAGTTTAGAACTACAAACACACACACAAGGCCAATTATCTTCAGTGAAGTATCATTAGAAAAAATAAATGAGAAAACTTTTAAAAAATTAAACTCTTGTCAGCATGCTGACTTCACTGCTTGCTTAGTAGAAAAGTCTGTTATCAGTTTTGTTTCCTTTGAGAATAGGGAAGCAGCTATAACAGTGAAAAATCCCCTGTGCCTAAGAGAAAAGAGCTGAAAATAGATTGAAAAATGTGGAGGAAAACCAGGCATAATCAAAACTCGTTACTCTACAGGAACATTTCCTTTTTTTATATATCCCAGCTATTGATACATTTTACATATTTTTCTGTTTACCTAAAGAAGATGTTTATCATACTTTATGTAAGCACAGAAAGGAAAAAAACTGAATTATAGGTGTTTTGAAGAGAACACCTGTAATTGCTGCATAAAGCACACTGAAGCATATTCAAACCCAATAAAAAGGGGCATTCTGATAAATACTAAACTCTAATAGTGTCTAATTATAAGAAGATCGTAGTTAAATCTATGACATACCTCAAAAGCTAACTACTGTTCTGTATGCCTAAAACCATTTGTGGGAGGGAAAAAAAAAAAAAAAAGAACTATTCATCATGGAGGCACAGTGAAACTTGTCAATAACAACCTTGCAAAGGGCACAACTTTCATAATCTTTATATCCGATGGCTGCATAACATAGGGTGATTAATAATAAGGCATATCTCCTGAGAATGGAGGTTTGCAGTGATGACAGGTAGAAGTGACTATCAGGTAACTGGCAATATTTATCTTGTTCTAAGACATGGTTTTTCTTTCTCTTTTCATAAGCAAGCCTGGCATAGCTATGTGCTCCTAAATATTGAAAGACTGTGTGATGTCCAGACTTGAGAGCAACAACATCCAAATACATTTCAAAGGGTGGTCAGCACCAAAATGGGAATTTGGGTCTATATCAAAAGGGAGGCAGAGAGATCTCTGTTGGTCATTAGGGCTCTTTACAGCAAGAATAAGACCGGGTTATTGAAGACGTATTTAGCAAGGAATTATAAGGGGAAAGATTTGAGATGTAATGGAAATGCACATATACCAACAGTGCAAAACTCACTGTTCCCAACTAAGCCTTCTCATTTCTTCCTCCATGACTTTCTACGTGAAGAAGTCAAACAAAAACAGCTGGCTTTATCTTCATTTTTTGTGTTATTGCCTTGGCTGCTTCCTTTGGCTGCTTTCTCTTTCTCTTCTATTATAATCTATTTTCACTGCAAAGTTCATAATACAATACACAGAAGGATATATGACATGAAAAATTATTGAAGAGTTGTTGGTAATGAAGAAGGGAACAAGTCAAACTAACACAGAGAATAAAATAAGCAGGGAAAACTGTCTAAACTGCTAATATCTGTCTTATCTACTGCTACTGAATAAATAGTTTGTTTTGATTGGAAATGGGCAAGAAAGCAACACAATCCCTCAGAGAAGTCCCTCTTTGGTTGCTCTTTTCTAAAGAACAAAGTATGAAAATACCACAAATGATTTCCACTTTGTAACTCATATAATTGCTTTGCAAGTGCTCATATAATGTTGTCTTTGTTTTCAAGTTACCACATAGTGACTTTTTGCTTTAGTCTATTGTAGTGTGGCAGCACACTCCTTTTGTTACGAGTACTATATGAGATGAATACATTGTCTTTGACACAAATTACAATTCCATTGATTCTCAGAGCAAATGGAAACACTGCTGGATGTTGCAGAATCATTTAGGTTGGAAAAGACCTCCAAGATCATTAAGGCCAGCCATTAATCTATCCCTGCCGAGTCCACCACTAAACCATGTCCCTAAGTGCCACATATACATGCCTTTTAAATACCTCCAGGGATCGATTCCACCACTTCCCTGGGAAGCCTGTTCCAATGCTTAACCACCCTTTCCATAGACACATTTTTCATGATACCAAATCTAAACTTCTCCTGCCACAACTTGAGACCATTTCCTCTTCTCCTATTTCTTATTACTTGAGAAAAGAGACCAAGGTGTGGCCTCATCAGTGCTGAGTACAGGGGGACAATCACTGCCCTCATCCTGCTGGTGACACTGTTTCTGATACAGACCATGATGCCATTGGCCTTGGCCACCTGGGCACACTGCTGGCTCCTGTTCAGCCATCTGTCAAACAACACTCCCAGGTCATTTTCAGCTAGGCAGCTTTCCAACCACGCTTCCTCCAGCCTGTAGCACTGCATGGGGTTGTGACGCAGATGCAGGACCCAGCACTTTGTCTTGAACCTCGTATCAGTGGCCTTGGCTCATCAATCAAGCCTGTCCAGATCCCCCTACAGAGTGTTCCTACCCTCCAGCAATCAACACTTCCACCCAACTTAGTATGATCAGCAAACTTGCTCAGAGTGCACTCCATCTCCTCATCCAGATCATCAATAAAGATATGAAACAAGACTGACTCCACACTGAGTCCTGGACTGGCCACCAGCTGGATTTAACTCCATTCACCACCCCGCTCTGGGCCTGGCCATCCAGACAGTTTTTTACCCAGTGAACAAAGCACCCATCCAAGCCATGAGAACCAGTTCTTCCTGGAGAATGCTGTGCCACATGATGGCACAGAAGACAATCTTTTTGTGAAAAGAAGCTCTTCAAATGAACCAACAACATTGCATATTTAATCTAAAAAATTTAAAAAGACCAGAAAAATTGTTTAACAACCAACCATCCTCTTCAAAATGCCCTGAAATTTTCCTTTTCCATAATTCATAGAAGTCATCCCCAATTCACTGGAAATGGAAGCAATCATATCTTAGACAGAATGTTGTAAGATATATTCCCATTCATAAATATCTCTGTACTACATTGCCAAACTTTTTGTGATTAGCACATATTTTTAGGCTTATAAATTATGGTCCTGTTTGCTTATAGCATAAACATCAACAAAAGCTAACACAAAAATATGGCATCTTTATTACTTAGTTCTCAGTGCCTTCTCCAGCAGAATGTTGCCAGAGGATCTGTTTTCATACTGGAAGGACAGGGAGTAAGTGGTGTACCTCCCATGTATTTCAATGGAGTAAGATTTCAGTTTTAGAAGTACCTGAATTCCATTTCAGATATGTGGCGTAGGAGAGGATGTGTAGTCTTCAAAACCTGCAGAGCATATTATCTGAGATAGAATAAAAAAAATCTAACACTTCTCAACAATCTTTTTCTCCTTCTTTTTGCAAGTTAAATTTTCTGACAGATACATCTGCACTGCTTACCTAATAATAGCAATTTTCTGTGTAATTGGGAGCATAAAAAGAGGTGGGTAAGCCTTTGAGGAAAGCCAGCTAAACATGCAAACGCTGCTTGTAATTGGTACATAAATTTAGATGATCTAGCTGCATATGTATTTCCTGCTTAATGGTAATATTTAGAAGCTTGATACTTGTTCTGCTTCCCAACTTTCCAGGCCCTAAGCAGTGATCATTCAATGCATTTGACTTCACATAGCTTTTACAAGCCCCCACATGCAAAATGTATTCTTATAAATATTAAGAATTATTTTATCCATCTGTCTTTTCTCACAAATAATAATAAGAAAAAAGTAGGAACAATAGGTATGTATGGAATAATACTCTGCAGATAATTCACACTGTTTTCTCTTTTATTGTTTCGAATTTAGACTTGAGCTCCACAGTCAAGCTTTTTCTGGGCTGTCTTCTGCACAAAATGGTTTTGAGGATAGACTTGACCACTTATATGGAACAAATCCTTCTTCAAAATTCAAGTTCAAGGGTACTTATTCCCATAATTTTCCTTCACCCTCAGCACAAAGCAAGCTTAAGTGGTTTATATACTCAGATTTCAAGTTTTTTCAGGATTCTATTTTCATCAGTTAAATATATTTCATTAGTCCATTGAACTCATCAACTTCTTCCAACAACAGCTCATTTTTATTCTGATGCTAACTTTACTCAGTTTGAACTTTCTGGAATCCTATCTCCTTCCATTCTATCCTTTAATTTAAAGGTAGAAATTAATTAATTAATTATTCTCTGTCCTTCTTATCTGTCAATTCTTCTGCTTCCATGCTCTTCCATATTTCTTCTAATTCCACAGATCATCATCATAATGACTACCTACATCTCTCAGTACCATTTCCACTTTATCCAGGTCATTGAATTCTGTTAAGTCCCAAACCAGAAATTATAGTGATTCCTAGTCCACTAATGACTAGTAACATCCCCACAATGGTAATGTGATTTCTGAGGCAGTGACTGCAGGTCTGGCTTCATTTCTGGGCTGCATGGGTAAAGAACTTTCTGTACCATTTTGAAGCACATGCAAGGAAAAGCAATGTTTTGTTGAAGCTGAATCCAAAAAAGAGATATCTGGCTGTTAGCCAGCAATCTAAAATTGTGTTCACACCTTTTCTTATTGAAACTGAAGACCAGACATACTGTAGAAGATTTGCAGAACAAATACTAAATTAGGATGCAGTCAACATGTAAGGTAACAGTGCTAATGGCCACTTTTATTACTATTTTTTTTAGAGGTAGAAGCAGTTACATATTTAGTCCCCATAGTGCTAACTTTTGACTGTAATTGTCTCTTTTAGTTTGTGTGCAAGTTTTAAATTGAGACATTATCAGCTGATGAATAAATGTCCCACTAATATCTCAATTAAATCAATTGTCTACCCATGCAATTATGACTAATATCATATGCACAAATAGTTGCCTTGCAATTAATTTGCATGAAAATTGGATGTCTTAGAAAAATAACAGAATGCCAGTTGTTTTATTTTACTACTCTTCACAGCTATTGTTCTAGGAGTCTGGACTTGCAAGGATTCACAGGATTTTGTTGTTTGTAGCATAAGTGTGGCTGTACCACTCTATATGGTTTACACTTGATTTGAAAAATACCTCCATGGTACCTGATTGTAGCACACTTTTTAATTTTCTGAATGAATAATAAATATATCTGTAACATCTTTCAGAAAGACAAAATATCATTTTAACTTTGAAAAATGTGTGGGAGAAAGAAGCAAGACACACGTACAGGACTGGTAGTAGAACTCTTTATTCATAAACTTAGTAACAAAACACAAAATATGTTATCATTAATAATTTGACTGAGTTCATGCAGGGGCTTTTTTTATAGCAAGAGGTCATGAGTCAGGTCCAAAGTTATAGCCCAATTCTCAGCTGCACAGAGAAGAAATCTGGAACCTCAATTAGCAGAAAAGTTTTCCTCCTTGAATTAAGGATAGATTCTTAGAGGAGTTCATTTACTAAATTATCACTGTGTCTATCATCCTGCAGTTTAAGTATTTGTTTATCTCCCATTTTTACTATTATATATTTATAATATGTTACCACAAGCCCTCTCTCTCACTCTCATCTTTATTAGGCCACTTAACTTTTCCTAAAGAACAAACAACCTTCTTCAGATCATCACAGTGAGATTTTTCACATAATTTTTCTGACTGAATGAATTTTACCTAAATGGGAGGAATGAAAATTTCTACCAGCTTTCAAAATACGCATATGAAATTTTACCAGGGAGAATTTTATTTCCTGAGACAGAAACAGCTCACAATATAAATAAGGAAAAAAAATCATTGTTTTTCAAACTGGGACAAATATGATGGAAAATTTTCTGATGAAAGAATCAAACCCAAAGATGATGAACAAGTAAATACGTGAGGTTTAGATGGTGTCAGATGTTATGAAGACATTACAAAAGATGCTGAAGGTGTATATTATAAAACATACCCTAGTAGAGATAGATTTTTCTGGGATTAGTCCTCTGAGACCGATGTTGTTGCAACTGGTATAAATCAGATAAGAAATAGGAGAAAATATTGAAACAAACTTGTTTACATTCATTCAACTGAGAATGCAGTTAAGTATAAAGGAATACCAGAGAACACGACAGTCAGGTAAGAAAAAGAATGGCAGTAGATTTCCAGATTTCTTGAAGATTTTTTTTCTGACAGTGGAGTGCAAAGTAATTTTGATTTTCCTCTTACATTTTTTTCCCAAGTAGCCATTTTTGCAATTTGCTTTTTGGCAGCAAATTCTATAGCACTGAAGTTGCAATAAACTCTTTACAACTCCTCTGCTCAATTCTATGGCCCACAGCAACATTATTTAATTAAACCACAGGACCCATTTGCTATACTGTGGTAGATGATAGGTCATCCACTGCCACAATTATTTGATTTACTTGTAATGAGCTAGTGAGATGGTTTTAGAGAAAAACATTTGCCTACATCAAATTCTATTTCACAGTATAAGAAGATGTGCAAAGGAGTCTTGATTTGCCTTCATATATCCCATTGATGCTATTTTTTTAAACAGAGGACATAAAAAGAGAACATATTTTTTTTCTGTATTATAGTATAACAGACAAAGGTTTATTTTTATATTCTTTCATAAGAGCAGATGTTTCAGATGCAGTTCTGAGAAGCTATAATTAATATCTACTAAAATATAAAAGGAGAACAGAGAAGAAAAAAAATGTTAATCTCTTATAATAGACATAAATTTTTCCTGGAAAATACCTGTAAAAATCTGATTGATTCTTTACTCTCTTTGGTGTTTTAAAGATAATAAAACAAGTTGTAAAGAAAAAAAAAAAGAATCTGCCGTCTGAAAATGAAGGCAAATAAGAGTGATATGTATTAACAAACACTGACCCATTCACTGCTGAATGTAGGCAGTTTTTTGCTGAATTTTCTAACATCTGATGAAACTCTTTGTTTTCAGTTTCACTGATATGCAAATCTTGAGCCTCATGGCCATCCCAGATGTTCTAGGCTGGGCACATGGTCCTGATTTCTGTAAAGCCCATCTGCAGAAGTTAAGCCACACCTTCAGGAGTCTTTATGATACTGCCTGTTACCAGGAAAGGCATTGTTATTGCTCTAAGAAACATTATATTCTCTGAAATATAAAATATACAGTAATGACAGTAACACAAATAAAGTATTAAAATACAATAAAGCATGAAGTAAGAATTTTATGATGAAGTTCTACTATTAATAGAGCACATGTAAGATAAAGGTAAAACTGAAATCAATATATCTTTTATACTTTCCTTTTACAAAATTGCTTGTATCTCACTACAAACTTTCCAGAGCAAAGATTAAAAATTAGAATATAGTGATTTATGATTCATGCCATTAATTAACTATTAAAAAATTCTACATTATTATATTGAAATTCTACATTATATTGAAAATTTAGGGAAGGTATATCTTTCAATAGTTCTCTGCAATATATCAGTAGAAGTGGAATAACAAATCCTTTCTTTTCCTTCCTAAATATTATTTTCTTCAGCAACTGGACTTTTCTGTTGGGATCTAGATGCTGCCAATTTTTGTATTTTTCATATTCAAAAGCTTCCTGCACAAATAAGCATTACTCCCAAAACATATGCCATCAGAAACACACTTTTGATAAAAGTCAATCCTGGTTGCCTTTGTAGGTCACAGCAACACTGTATGGCAAGAGAAACAGTCTTTATGGTAGTAGATGGGTGAGCTGTGGGGAATTCCAAACTCTTCCAGCTGACAAGCAACTACTACAGTTTATAGAGTGTTATTTCCAGGCTCATCAACTACTGAATTGGATTCAAAGTTGCACTGGGTTTTTAGTGGCCAGGACCTGGAGTATCTGAACTGAAGACCCAGAATGAAACCAGTGATTGACGATTTTGTTCTTCTGGCAAAGAGAAACCTTTCCAAGGACAGTAAATCTTATTAAATAGAAAACAGCGTTTTTTCTAGGGCCAGTCTGAAACCGAGAAATTGACTCCTCCAGCAGGCAAGGACCAGCACGGGTTTGAGTGTCGCCTTCCTTTCCAAGTGCAAATTGGATTTTCTTAACCTTTCTATCTGCAACATAAACATTTAGACAGTCAGACAGGCATTATATGTTGTAAAACAAAACATTGCACAGTAAACACATTTTCCCCTGGGGAGAGAAACGAAAGAATAAACATGTAACAAGCATTAGTCACATTGCTTAATGCACTACTGAAAGACAGTCAAATATTCTTTGCGAGTATGCTATAAAGAGATATATGAAGTATCGTAAGTGTACTATATAACTTGTCAGATAATCTACTGCACTCGGAATCAGCCCGAGTGAGAATAAATTTTAAGAGTAGTTCCATGTACAGTTGAGAAAAGCAGCAAAATCTTATTAAAAAGATAATTTTGCATTTGTCTTTCTACATGCAGATATGAAAAGCATTCCTGATCTTTTTAAAATGTAATTCTTTAGCAACACCCTTAATTGGTAAATTGTTAAAGACAATCTTGATTGACAAACTGTGGAGAAATATCCAGAATAAGAGAGGCCAGGATACTGTCCTCTTCGTCACCATCATCTGGCTGTTTCCTAGCAACCTTTCAGAATCATCTCAGTTTTATTTCCATTTCCTTGGGGATTGAGTCAGGAGGAGTTAACAACTACAGCACATAGATACAATCTACCTAGGAACTGACAGCAGCCAGTGGAAGCTGAATTGAAGGAAATCAGAATTACCTCCATGCTCAGCAGAAAGTTCTTGGAAATAGATGTGGGTCCCTTCCAACTTTGGATATCCTATGATTCTATGACTCTATACACAAGTGAAGCTTCCATGTCTGGTTGAAAGTTCCTATATACAGTCAGTTGCAGTCTGTAGTTTCTAAGCACTGCTTTTTTAGAATAGAATAGACATTTCAGTTGGAAACACAGATTAGTTCTTCAGACATATAAACTGGAAATAGATAAAAAAAAACCCATACCACGCTATCCCGAGTCCCTTTACAAATTGATGGTCTTGGGTATAGTCAAGACAAGCATACTGAAAATTCTTCAGCAGTCACAGGTACACACTGTGGTCTACAACTGTTCTCTGCTGTCAGAATTCAACTTTCTGGTAAAGCTGGTTTGTGCACAAAATAGCAGGTTTGCAGTATCTAGGTTCTAAATACAGAGTTTTTCTAAATGTTTTTATATGGGTGGGGTTTCTTCATTTGTTTGCTTATTTACTTTGCTTATATGGAATATTTCTCTATTTCCCATTATGTCTTACCCCCTGGCATAGAATTTTCAAATTGCATTAGGTGGCAGTCAGCTCTGTCACAATTCCTTCTTTAGACCAGTCAGTGGTGAAAGGTGAAGCATATCACATCTTGCCAACAGTGAATCAATCTGTCACACTTTTCTGCTTTCCTGACACTTGCTCATATATTGTCATCTTGAATAGAATTCAACTTCTGATGTGGGTTCCACTACAGTCACTGGAAGTTGTTCAGTATCTTATTGTCATAATGTCTAGGGAAGACTGAGACCATGAGCTGTGGCCACAACTGGACAGCAGTTTTGTGCAGACAGGTCTGAAGCATGCAGGACACAGGAGTTTGTACTGACTAGGCCAGAACTTTCCTGAGGCTATGGAAAAGAAAGAGTAGAGCAGTAAGCATACTCTCCACCAGGGAAGATGCACACACTAATAGAACTTAAAGATGGAGGGGAATGGGAGGAATCAATTCATTAAAACATTTGCAGATGCACTACAGGAATTTCAACAGATATGTGAAATCACTCTTACAGAGTAAATTATTTACTATCTTACAGAGAGCAAATTATGCAAAACTGTGACAGTGCCAAACCTTAGACAGACTTCAATGGTTCCAGAATTTAATCAAGTCATCTGAAGCACCACAAAATTAATGCTTCTCTTTGAAAAGCAGCAATTCAAGCTTTGAGTAGGTAAAACGTTAAACCTCTCACTTGTAATGCATTAATTGAGGCACAAATTCCAGGCTTAAGTTTACCTTTCTATTAGTGTTAAATCACTATTTATCTGTATACATTATTTATATCAAAGGTGCAAATTTTGAGAGTGAGGTTTTGTACAAAACTGAAGGCCAAGGTAAAGAACCTTTTACTTCTCTCTTGTTCCTTGGACAGTTCTGTTTTTGTTCCTCTCTTTGGCTTTGCAACACACCTTTGAATTGCCTCCTGTACAGAATCACTGAATCCTTTAGATGGGAAGGGACCCCTTGACAACACCTAGCCCAACTGCCCTGCTCAACTTCACTTTCCTTTACCGTAGCTGTAGTCCCTTTCTACACTCTGAGCATAGCAAGCACATCCTCCATAACCAACTCTTCTGAGCTTTCTTCCACTGTAAAGGTTTGTGACTGTCACAGGCAGCCATTGGCCCCACACAGGAGGTGATCCAATTTAGGGGCTTTCCTGAGAGCCAGAAGGAAATGCTGCTGCTGCAGGCTGATACTTGTTGTCCCCTGGGTAAAGGCAGGGAATATGAACCATATCTGACAGAGAAACTCTTGTACGCTTGCTCAGTCAGCATGGAAGGGTTGGGGGTGCTGTGAGGCAAGGGCAGCTTTGAGTGCAGAGCTGAAATCTGGGGGACAGTGGGGACTGTGGAACCTCCAGTTTCTTGGTGCCCAGCTCAGGGGGACACCAGCTCTAGACCAGCTCTAACGAAAATATATCTTGCTGACAGGGTATAGTGTGGCATTCTCAGACCCAAAGTGCTGGGGGTAAGGGCAGCCATCCTTCAGGGAGTCAGTGCCCACAGCACCCAAGACAGTTAAGGCAAGCAGGATGATGATGGCAACAGGCCCTCATGACAGATCAGTGAACACCAGCCAAAAACTGGGTAACAATACAAGGTCGAGGACAATCCAGGATATCCAAATAACTGCTCAGGAACAGGGCTGAAGACCCCCAGTGTCTCTGGAGGGTGCTGAAGTTGGATGCTGGATTGTGGGTAGGTTGGGGATAGCGAGGCGGGGATAGTCAGCCCTGAGAAGGTCTCTCTTTGACACCCACACCACTTAAGGATGTGTTATGAATAAAAAATTATAATTGGCTTCTGCAAAGTAAAAGAGCATTCACTCAAGCTGAGGAAAATTGAACAATACTGTTTTATTTTTGTTAATGAAAATAAACAGCTGAGAAAACATAAACTATAAGAGTACTGTCAAAATAAGTGATGTCCATGTAACTGGAAGGTGATCTCATTAACAGCATGATATTGTAAAGATTTGCATAATAACTGCTTAAAGACTTCTAATATTATTTAGGAAATTCAAACATATATCTCTTTAAGTGCACTGGATTTTTCTTTAATAGTGTATTCCCTTGGGAGCTAAATTATTTATTGATTTTTTAAGGAGAACAATGATCTAAATGCAAGAACTAAAGTGTATGTAATTGAGATCCAATTGCAGGGATTTGAAGTGCAGACACTTAAATTGGTCCAAAGATAAAAATAAAGTCTTTTTCTTTCCCTACCAGAAAATACATTTTAAGAATGAAAATACTTTGTTGAGATTTTTTTTAATATCTCGTTCTAAAAGTAGCAAAGCAAGAGAATGTATTTTTAAAATGACCCAATACTTGCCTATTTAAGATTATAATCTGAGACAGTATTTTATAGCTATTATGATTCACTAATGTAGCTTTCCCAGCATGTCACATAAATTCCAAGAGAGTAAAGTTATAAAGAAATTTCAGGATCTAGGGAAAAAATGTGAATCACTATGTTTTTTAGTCTGAACATTGGGAGACTTCAGCACATTCTGAGTTTCAGCTACAGTCAAGAAAAGAAATTTATTGTATGCCATTAACCTTTAAAAGTAACTTTTCCTTTGCAGGAATTCTATTCTACCAGCATCTTATTATACTATTAGTTCCCCTGAGTAATTGAGATTGTTAAGCTACCTCTTAAAAATTAATTTTTCTTGCTGATAATGGGAACACTACTGATCTCTGAAAGAATAAACTATACTTGAATTGACTCAGCCTGGAAATATTGCCTTTTTTCAGTGCTATGTTTTGTGAGTAAACAGTGAAAAAAGTATTTGAGCTTTTAAAAATAGAAGTGTCCTCATCTGTTTGAATTCTTCAAGATATAATTATCTAAATTCCTAGTTTGAACACTTTCCTTTCTTAATGTCCACTGTTTATAGTTTGGTATCCCTCTAAGTTGTTTGTGAGCCCTACAATGATGCTTATTTTGATACATCTTCCAAAGCTACTGGAATGCACCTAAAGTAGTACTATGCATTATTACATAGAGTTTCCATGTCACCCATGGACATTTATCTGGAACTGTATGACTTTGCACTGATAAATGATAGGCTCATATGAATGTTTTCAGTGAAAGAAAGCTCACTCCCCAGAACTCATTGACTGCGGACTTAAATATACTGTGCTCTATAATTCTTCTCTGTGTTTTCATCTGGAATTCCATAGGTCATACTTTTAAATGTCTTATGAGCAAAAGGAAAGAACAAATACAAGCTCATGGTATAGTGTCATCAAAAGCTTCCCTGTTCCTAACACATATTCATTATTTCTCCATCTCCCTCCTTTCTCTCTTTCCCTCTTTAAATCTATGCCTTGCTTTGTGCTTTTATATGTCCTCTTTTTTTTGCTTTTCTCTCCGTATGTTGCTTTCTCTTTCCTTTTTTTCATTTTCTTTGTCTCTCTCCAAGGTATCAAGTGGGGAAATTCATTAGCAGTATAATTCAGACTTACTCAGCTAATTTTACTGTCAGCTTGACAGAGATATGTGAAAATGTTTTTGTGCATAATCACAGAAGTGGTCATACTTTGTGGTGGTAGTTCTAGCTCTTGTTTTTAAAGTGTTAATCTCCTGTTTATTTGAGGAAAACAAAAAGAGAATTCCATAGAAACTTGAGATTCTTACAGTCCAGACCCAAATTTAAAGCACTCTTGTGTGTGATGCAGTTAACAGATATTTGTTTCCAAATGGACTCCCATTTATGGTGGATTGCTGGCGTGTTGTAGGGCCTTTCTTTATCTTTAGTAAAGGATAAAAAACCTGTATGTTCCACAGGTTACAACTTTGTTTGACTGGGCAAAAAGCCCTGTGGTTTAAAATCTGGCTATATGACTCACCTGAGAAGATTTTTAGTGAATGCTGAGACAGGCACTAAACCAAGATATTATGCAGAATTTTAAGAGTGTTTTTTAAAATCAAATTGGAAAAAATTCAAAACAATATATTAGTTGATGCTTTAATTTGTAGATACCTAGGTATGGGATATTTCTTTATTTGTGACTCTTTAACACACTCAAGATGAATTTAAACACTTGGATTACAAGATCAGTGTTGGATAAGGACATTCTTAATTTTAAAAGCCAGTGGTTAAAGGACAATTAAAGCAAAATGTTGTGACTTTTCATGTTCAGTATAAAATGTAACATTTTCAATTTTCAGTGAGTATGGAATTCAGACTCAGGAACAGCCCTGAAGTAGTTTGCTATCTGCGACACTTTGACCTTAAAAATATCTGAGCCTATCTTAGAGATGATATCAGAGCCTAGGGCCAGAACTGCAATCATTGCATCCATGACTGAAAGACATTCTTCCTTCAAACACTAAACTGTGTTAGTTGTTTGGTTTGATCACCTTTCAAAAGGTGAGTCCACTTCTCTTTTGCTCTTCTCTATTCTCTGCTTCTGCAGAGCGCAGTAACAGGCGAAAGAAAAAAAAAGGTAAAAAAAGCCCAAGTGTTATGGACTCTTCTATAGAGCAGTCCACTAATATTTACTCCCACTTTTATTTTAATTTGAGTAACAGGAAACATTGGGATTGTTGCCCTAAAAAAAATAAAAAAGAAAATAAGTATTTTGAAAATAAGGATACAAGACTGCAAATATAAGCAAACTGTGATTTTTTTGACATTTCTTACTTTACTTTTATCTCATTTACCAAGATTATAGATTCCAGCATCCATGGCAGGGATTCAGAATCCAAGAATAAGAATTATAATTTATTGGGAATATCTAAAGAAACATAACTTCCTGCAAAGATATGAAGAACTTACACCAAACTATAGATCATCTCTAATGAAAATATATCTTACTTCCTTCCAGATTAGTTTGCAATCTGCTGGAGATTCCTTGCCATTCTCTATTCTAGAACAACCACTCCTAAAAAAAAAAAAAAAAAAGTTCTTCTGGCCAAACCTTTGGACAATTGATTAGTTTCAAAAGGAAAAATTCAGATGTCTGTGATTAATGAGCTCTCCTGATTCCTGGTGACATATTTTAAGAAATGTCCATCCTTTTTTACGTGCTCCAGAATTTTTCTGCCTTAGTAGTAGAAGTGAAAGTATATTGTCTTCTTGCTTGTGAGCCATCCTGTGGCTCAGCATATCATTCTAAACTGAGTGGCTTTTGTGTTAGTGTCATAGATTGTGAACTGTGGCAACTCAGAGGACAACGCACTTCCACTTCTGTTATCAGAAGCAGCTACCAGTAGGCCAATACTTACAGGAAGATAGTCATCATCATGGCTAGGCTTCGCGAACGAAGATTTGGGAAGGGATCTAACCACGCTTGCTACAAGCGCGCTGGTGGC
>JAWWES010000115.1:75734978-75769767 GCA_035583135.1 Lophotriccus pileatus | reverse complement strand
ATTGGTTATTGGAAAGGGCTCAGAAAGTGCATCACCATACCTGACTTGGCCGCGCTGGCCCTCATGAAGCAAGATGAAGGAAGATAGTAACATCTTAAAAGCCACTGTTGACCAGTTAGAGCCTTGAGTCCAGACTGGAATAATGAAATAAGGCTCAAGTACCTGTTGCAATTGTTAATCATTAATACAAAGAAGTCAGCATGAGCAGCATGACGTTTTCATTAAGCCAAAGATATTGAGCATCTAGGACCAACATTACTTGTGTGAAACCAAAAAAAAGAGACAATTTGAGAGGGAGAAGACTTGTCTTTCAATCCATCCAGCAGCATGGATGGATTGAAAGCTCATGAACTGTCTTACATGTGGAGAACCTCAAGTGGTAAGACTGACACAGAGATGGGGAGAAAGAAGAAGCTTTCATACAGATATTTTTTGTCACCAGTAGGCTTCCTGAAATCCTTGAATATCTCCAGCTGAACTGTTATTTTAGAGGGGACTGTTGCCAACTGCTTCCATGAACTATCATAGCACATATGCATATTAATTGCCAAAGGTGTTAAGTAAATCATTCTGCATCTTGGCTTTCTTATACATGACAGCCTACACAGAATGTAGTTTTGCTTTGTTATAGCCTGCTATACTTCAAGTGAAATAATATACTGGGTCTGTGCCATTGACTTACACCCTATGCATCCTACTTATGCCAGTAGATTTATGCATTACTGACAGTAGGCAAAGACCATAATCGTATATTTCTCCCTTTCATTTTAGTAGGAGTAAAATTAATGTATCTGATTAAAATATCTTCACAGACTGACAGGGACAGCAGCATCAGTACAAGGGAAGTGCTTCATTGTGTTTGAAAATTACCTGAGGGGTTTCAGATGGTCCTTTAATTAATTTATAATAACTTCTGAGTATAAATGACAATACAAAATCAAATTATTGAGACAAAATGCCCACATGACATTAGAATTTTATTCTGTAATTCGACAAGCCTATTGAATTGGGATTGCTTCAACATATGGCAAAGATCCAAGAAATTTCCAACACAGAATAAATGACTGAGATGGCATTTTTCTACATTACAGTACTTGAAACAATAATCTATTAGAACACATGTATTACTACAGGCCTAATTTTAAAGAATTCACTTATTTTATCATTACCTGTACATGTGAAAGACGATACCCAAATTGCTGTCCTAAATACATTTACTGGCAGGTCTTTACACCCATTTTAGACATACTGAAGGTGTCTTCACAGTGATATCAGAATAATTATACTCTTAAAGCAAATAGCAAAAATGGTACATGCACAAATTTATTTTAAAATCAGATTTCTGGCAAGTACATGAGAAAGGATTGAGAGTATGTTAGAATATCTGAAAATAATTGCCACTAAATTTAATCAGTTATGTGGAACGTGAAATCAACCCAAGGTCACCTTAAAAAGGAAATTAATGTTTTAAACAACCATTGCACAGAAACAGATGGCATGACTGGGAGGTTAAAAACAAGAAAAGACAGAGTTCTTCTAAGCTGTGTAACTTTTTTAATGTAGGCATGCTAGAATCCTATAAATGAAAGGTTCACTTATTATTTACAAGTTAAATTTACTAATTTTATAATTGCAGAAAAATTGAATTAAGAGGCTTAAGACACAGAATTTTTTTTCTATTCCTATGATTAAGATGTCCATATCATTTCTTTAAAAGTTTTTATATTCCAGGCTCTCCCTACTCATTTCAGAGTGTAAAGATCAGGTAGGCTACGTATCTGCTGTTGCCAGCTCCTTCTAGCCTCTTTACAGAGATCTTCAAGGCTATTTCCATTTTATGTCCATTTAGCCTACATTTTAATGAGATAGGAAAACAGTCATCTAAAAATTAAGCGTGTGCAATTTATCCTTGTCTATCAGGTTTTTCTGTCAGACTACCAGTTGCCCTTGTTGTGTTTATCTCATCATCTCACATCTGTACTCCATGCTATAACTTTATATTCCTTAAAACTATTCTTGAATTTGCTGTTGCTTAAGGCACTTGTCTCTCTTGACACCAAAGGACATTGCATTTGTAATTTAACTACTCTTCTATTAATTAATTAATAGCTCATAAATGTAAGGGGCTAAAAGCCAAGTGCTAATCAGAGGCACCTTTTAGAGCACTGGACCTGAAGCTAAGTACTGCTTTGGAAGTGAGCATAGCCGATATGGGAGAAATAGGCACAGTTTGAATAAAGCTTGACCAGGAGCACCATGGTCTTTGATTATTTCTTCTGTAGGATAATTCAGGATTAAGGACTCCTCAGAAATTTCCAGTCCATCTTACTGTTTCCTAGGGCTTCACCTAGCTGGGCCTGGAAAACCTCCAAGGATGGAGACAGTACAACTTCTCCACCCAACCTATTCCACTTTTTGGCTGTGCACAGCAATAAACATCTCTCCTTATATCTAGTCTGAATCTCTCTCGTTTCAATATATGTCCATTTTCTCTTGTCCTTCCACTGTTCACCAAAGACTAGCTCCACCTTCTCAATGACCTCCTGTAGCTTCTAGTGAGCTGCTGTTCAACCTCCCCAAAGCTCCCCCTTTTCCAGCTATCTCCCTCAACCTCTCCTCAGAGGACAAGTGCTTCAGCTCGCTAAGCATCTTGGTGGCCTCTGCTGGGCTCTCTCCAGGTTATTGATGCCTTTCCTGGAATACGGGGGTTGAAGAATGAGGGAAGGAGAAGCAAGAGCCTCAGAAATGGATGCTGTATCTAGATTTATCTATTAAATACTGAGTAAAGGAGGGTAATTGCTTCCCTTGATCTTCTGTCTGAGCTCCTGTTATTGTAGCCTCCAATGCTGTTGGCCTTGGCTGGCAGGATGCACTGCTGTCTCACAATCAGCTTGCTGTCTTCCCGGACCACCAGGTCCTTTTTCAAAGAGCTATTCCCCAGTCAATTGCCAGCCTATATCATCATCCTAAGAGATTCTTCCTTTTCAGGTACATAACTTAACATTTTAATTAAATTTCAAAGGTTGCAGCTAGCCCATTCCTCCACCCTCCATTCCTCCCTCCCTCTCAATGGCAGCCCTGCTTTCAAGGGAACAGAGTTTGGTACCATCTGCAAACTCAGTGACAGTGCACACCATTGCCTCCTCTGGGTTGCAGATAAAAATGTTAAGGAGGAGAGGTCCCCATTTAGACCTCTGTGATGATCACTTGTTACTAGCCTTCATATAGACTATGACCTATTGAATGCCAGCCTCTGAGTCTAACCCTCCAGGCGTCTTTCTATCCTTACAATTTTCCACTCAAACAGTCATAATGTCCTTACTTCCATGCAATAACACTGTTAGAGACATTCAATAGCCTTGCTAAAAACCATGCTAATGACATCCACTGCTCTGTCATTGTCCACAGATCCATTTACGTTACTATAGAAGGCCATAAGGTCAGTCACGCGTGATTTACCACCTGCCTCCATGGACTGCAAGTTTACATGCATTGCTGCCCAGATTAGATGCTTTTATACTGCCAAAAGAAGATTAAAAAATTCCTGAAACTAGTCTTTTATAGTTCTATGAATTTTTTTTCACACTGTCCTTTGTAAACAGAGACCTGTTTTCTTCATCAAGTGCTCAAACACTACCTATCAGATCTCACAGCAAATTAAATAAAATGATTTCAAGTTATAAAAACATAGCATCACTGTAAAAAAGAAGAGTTTCTGACAAACTGAAAGGTAATTGCAGTATCAGATATCCTGCCATTTTAGGTTGGCTCCTCAAAACAACTCAACTTTGCAGAGCTAACATAGATACAAAAGTTGAGTAATGATGGTTAGATTTTTTTTTGTGTCAAGTTTGCAATTTTATCTTCCATTAGAACAACTGATAAATCTTCCATTGCCTTTTGTGGAAAGTAGGTTTTGCTATGAGAACAATTCAGAAAATTCAGCATGTCTCATTTGTTTTTGAGATACTGTTCATTGGAGGCTTGTACTGGAAATTGGGTTGTTCTGAAAGGAGAGAGAAAACTTTGCTTTGAAAAAGAATGTTGAACATCTAGAAACTAATTTCCAAATCTACAATAATTCATTGGTCCTTGTGACATAGTACCTCTACAATACATTTGAGGAGCATATATGGACAGAAAATTAGCCAGTGCATTGATAAGAGGACAGAACCAGATTTTAAAGTGTGTGCTAAATAAAAAATACATGGTTTGTATTTGTAACAATGTTACATACAGATGTAGTCAGTGCAATAGGTATTACAGTCAAGAAAACATGAGTTTTGGCTCTCACATAAAAACATAGCCTGTTGCATAGTTCAACTGGTAAGGAAGCCCCTTCAGACTAGATAACTCAAATATAGCCTAATTTCTTCATACTTATCCATCCCGTTTGCCTGTCTGCAGGTGCCCTTTCCCTATTAAGACATATATTTGCAAGATCCACAATCATCTTCATAAGATTGTTAGAACAGATAATCATTTACATCATTTGTACATATGCAACTAAGTAGTAAATAAGACTCAAAAACTTTTATTGTCTGTAAATATTAAAACCAGAAAGTTTGCAGAATGAATCATGGGGCTCAAAGCCTCCCTCACAAGGAAATATTAGGTGAAGCAATCTATTCATCAGAGAGAAGGTAAAGGGACTGACCTATAACATAATAACAAGGCAGGAGTATGCAATAGGAGAGGGCTAATGGACATCCTGGTTTTTATAGCTACAAATGACAGTTTACAGATAGGCACATTCTAAGTGGAAGTATGAGACAGGTTTCTATCAGTGAGAGAAAATAACTACTGGGTCACTCTGTGAAGGAAAGTAGTAGATTTTCTGTCCATCATACAACATTTTAAAATCAATATGCGTTTCTTTCTAAACATGTACTGTATTAAACCATAAATTATTGGACTTCATGTAGATGTTAATGGGTGAGGTCTTTCTGCCTATGTCAAATCACAGATCAGAATAGATGAATGTAGTGCTCTCTTCTAGCCTTAAAATCTATGAAATGATCAATGGTTGTCACAGGACCACAGCCATGGAAAAAAAGCAATTATTACTTATGGTCGAAAGGAAAAGGAGACACCACGGGACCTGATAGGCCCAGTCAGTCAATGCCAGCCTATGGAGACTCCCAGCGCTCATAAGGCAAAAAGTGACAATATCTATCCACCCTGTACTTTCTGCTTTTAGATTCAAATTCAGTATTTTATCATTTTCGCTCTCCTGCATAGAATTTAATGCGTTCAGGTAAGATGTCATTTCATTTCATGGAAAGACCAAGTGTTCAAATGAGACTGGCATTCTAATATATATAAACAATGGGTCCCCTTCTTTCCTGTAGTTTGTGATCACTGCTCTATTTTACCGGTTTTCTGACCTACCTGTTTCCATCTAAATACCATTTCTCATTTTTATTCCCTGCCCCCCCAACCCCAACCTTGGACTAACGCATAATTTACACCTTTGTATTTATTTATGATTTAAGAAAAATGTGGTTGAAATAATAGAAAAAAAGAGATTGATGGTTGAATGTTGTAACCCAGCAGGAATAAAAGTGCATTTGAAATTCATTATTCTTTGCTTTCCTAAATCTTTACATATATTGTGACACAGAGAAGTACTTTTTTAAAAAAAAGAACGAAAGAAATACTGTCTTGTTCAGAGAGAAAACTCTAGAAAGACCACAATCTAACACTGTGTATTATCACAGAGTCACAGAATTGCAGAATGATTAGGGCTGGAAGGGACTTCTGGAGATCATCTAGTCCAATGCCCCTGCTAAAGTAGGTTATGCAGGATCGTGTCCAGGTAGGTTTTGAATATATCCAGAGAAGGAGACTCTACAACTTCTTTGGGCAGCCTGCTCCAGTGCTCTGTGAGCCTCAAAGTAAAGTTTTTCATCATATTTAGATGGCACTTCCTCTATTTCAATTTGTGCCCATTTTCCCTTGCCCTGTCACTGGGCACCACTGAAAATGTGCTGTCTTAATTCTTTTGTGCTATTAATTATGTGCTATCTAAATTAATTTAGCTGTAAATTAGCCTTCAGGAATCCTGTGCAGTCTTTCTAAAAGGTCACTAGAATACTAATGAATTCTCATCTTCTTTAGATATTCTCTGTACAAGAGGCTGTGTAGTGAGAAGTGACTGAACTTCCTTTGAGATATTTTCTACAAAACTATTTTTCTTGTCAGAACTATGTAGTACATGGAGTTTAAGGAAAGTGCATGTTTTAAAAATAGAAATAAATTCTGCATGCTACTTATAAGGAACTCTTATTTTGTTTTCATGATGAAAATCAATCTCTATTGAGGGCAGAGCACTGTGACAAGATGCTAGTGGAAGATGGATTATTTATAGATAGATATATAGATATGGATATATAAATAATTCCAGGATCCTGTGGAAAAAGAAGACAGGGGGATGGAAGAAATATTTCATAGCAGTCAGTGACATATGTTGCTGAATGGGGAATACTGTTCCTGTCCCACTCTCATTCAAAAATTCTGTTTCAAAAATTGAGTGCATGGGCTACCTCTCTGATTTGATGCTTTTTCATGTTTTGTACTTTATAAAAAATATTCACTAACAGTTGTATAAAAGAATCTTGTACATGCATGGGAATTACATGATAAGGATTAAGTTTTTATCATGATGAACAGTTATAACAATTCCACCAAAGTACTATCCATCTTAAAAGAACTGACGATTCTGCCATGATTTATAGAAGTGTGGGTAAAATGCTACAATCTTATTCTGTGGCATTGTATCAGCAATGTGTAGATCAAATGATTCTTAATAATATGCTTTGCTATAGTACAAGGTCACAGGTCTTCTTATAAGAATTATGAAGGATTGTATGACTCCATGATATGTCTTTAAACTGCCAAAGTAAGATGTAGCTTATCTGTCTGGTTTTACACCAAAAGATTTCATAAGACTCCTTGAAAATTTGAGCAGAATCATTTTGCCTTCATTTGACCTTAAAGCCTTGTTTTTTCCATAATATGAATTTGGAGGGGGGAAAATGAAGCATTGAAAAGCTACATTAAATGTTGTCTTTGTTCTGGTAGATCATGAACCCGTATACTTCAAATTCTGAAGGACTAAATAAGCTTGAGTGCATTATCTGATGAATCATGCCATATTTCCTTTAAGTTTTGTTGGGAATTATAATGTTACTTAGCATCTGTAATAACAATTTGGAAAGGAAAATATAATCAAAGAGGTATCTTCAGAGCTGTTGCTATCAAAGGTACTAAGAGAAATTTAAAACCTAAACCTTGTGTAACTTGCTGAATGTGCAAAAAAGGTCAAAAAAAATTCATCCTGCAAGAAAAAATATCTAAGAAAACATCATCACAGATAAGAATACTTAGTAGTAAGGAAATATTTAAAAATATATGCAACCAAAACACACATTTTTAAAAAGCAGCTTTAAGTGTGGATATATCCCTAGAAGTAGTACCTAAAGGATTAATTAGAAAACATTGTCTCACTATAAGCACAAGCAGTAATATCAGTGGTAGTGCCAGTTTAAATTTATTATATCCAAAAAGTTTATTTTATATATTAATCATTATGTATTTTTTATAACTACATAAAAAAGCTTAAATAATTTAAGCATCAAGTTAACCTTATAACTTAAACATCAACTTAAACCTTAAAAACCTTATGAGCTTTATGGTACTTTCAGTCCTGAGTGTTTGGTTACTAAGACATTGGTACTCAAAGAAGAAAACAACATATGCATCCTGGTGCTGTAGGGTAGCCATCTGTGTGGCAGTGTTATTTCAACCAGCACTAGGAAGACTATGTCTGCAGCTCACTGATGCATCATGTAGAGGCTCCCTGCCCCAAAAGCAAGCTCCAGAATGGGAAACATAAGAGAATCAGAATTGATTTTAGCCAAGTGCCTGAGTAACTATCATTGCAAATCAGGAAAGTAAAAACACCTTGGGGTATTCTCTGCTATTTAAAGCATCATAGTAAGATCACTATATAAAGGAGAGAGGTGAGTCACATGGATGTTTGATGACTTGCCATAGATTTCTCTATAACAGCTATCAAAAACTAAGCTAAGGCCTTTCTCAGTACTGACCTCACTTTAGTCAAAATGAACATCACCATTCTTCTCTCCTGCTTCATATGCTTTGTTGCCAGTGCCTTTGTACTCACAGATTCAGAGTGATAGTACAGAAGTGCTGTGCTGATCTTCTCATTTCCTTTTCTATTGAAGGGAAATATTTACATTTTGCTGAACTTCTGAAAATAATAACCCTAAAAATGAAGGGAAGACTGGAATGCAGGACATTAAAGCTACATCAGGTTTGTGTATAGCCATGTGGGCGTAAGCCATCGTCAGGCTCTGGCTTGGGTTTTGGTTTATATGAGTGACCTCAAATTCATTGCCATCAGCCCTCTTTCTTGAATCAGATACTTGAACTAGATCTTTGATATCTGACCTTAACTCTCCTGTGCTTGGCTAAAGATCATCTAGACAGGAGGAATCTGGTCATGCTCATGTGTCTGAGCAGAAGCTTCATTAAAAATTACAGAGCACTTCTGGAAAAAAAAAACCTCACTGAATGTGTTGTTTCACCAGTTTTGCTTCTGAGAACTCATGATTTTCTTTTAGAAAAATACTGGATCAAAATATGATGCAAAGAGCTACCTGTTTTTTTTCAAGGGCAAAACATTATTTATATTTCAATTATAGGTTTTTTTCCTTCTCTCTGTAAATATTTACTCCAGTTTTAATATGAACAGGAAGTAAAAATTTATTTTACGCCATTTCTACTTTTGACTCATGCATTACGAAATTATTTTGAAGTATTGCTGATCAGTAACAGCTCACAATTTTGAAAAATTAGACAAAATGCATAAAAAACCCCTAACGTTATTTTATGACTTAGCATTCTTATATATCCAACAGTCAAAAGCTGGCTTTCAAAATTCTTGGAACACTACCATATCTTAATTTAAGGTCTGGTTTGGTGAAGCCATAGATGTATGCTTACCTGTGCATTGCCAAATATTATTCTAAAGTAAGAAATACTAGTCCAATCCATCAACTGCTTTCATTAATCTCCTATACTAAAGTTAGGGCTCTTTCCCCTACACAACCCTAGTGCTGAGTTAGTGTCTAAGGACAGCATATTTATCTCCCAGTGTTAGCAACAGACAGCATCCAAAATAGAGTAATACATTCAGTCTCTCTGATGTCTCTTTTGTTCACATGACCCAATATTTCATTTCTCCTCCAGCAGTTCTCATTCTTACCCTTCCTTTTTTTTCTACTACTTCTTTCCTCTTGCTTTACTAGACTTACTAGATTGTACTCATGGCAAGTCTTGTTAAAAGTAGTTTGGAAATCACAAAAAATTCACCAGGTTTTGTCTAAATCAAGTTTTACCCTTCATAATAAAGTCACTTTACAATTAAGGTTTTACCATTCATAATAAAGTCACTTTACAATTTAGATCTAAATCTAGAACAGATCTACAGTGGATCTACACGATCTCCAGTCTACATCTAGTTCCAGTCTAGATGCCTCAGAATTCCCTAGGTTGCCAGCCAATATTGACCATAATGTTGGTTCTTAAGGAACACCTTTCCTCCTCCACTTCAGGAGATTATCTTAATTTCTTCCCAAAATTTCTATGAAACTTAAAAGACAAACTTGAGATTTGTTCAATTGTACATTTTTTTTCTCTATGGGTCATCATCAAGTAAACGCTACCACCACCTTGGAGTAAATTTTCCTTCAGTCTCTGGTTTCTGCCTCCTTCTGTTCAAATTGAAATGTTGTCCCTCTGAAGTGTCTTTATGGATAAAAGTAGTATATGTAGAAGTCTTGGTAAAGACTTCTTGGTAACGACTTGTAAAGATGCAGTTTGGGACGAGTAGCATAGCCTAGCACAGCATAGAAACAGAACCGTGTGAACTTTTATATCCTTGTGAGCTCTGATACTTCCCAATCAAAATATCATGGAATTTATATTCATACATGACTCAAGGCTTTAGAAAATACCCAGGAATAGAGAACTAGTATCTCACATTTAAATTCCAATCCCATCTTTATATTCAGATGGTACTTACCAGTACCCCTACCTTGGTTTCATATTCCTGTCTTTCACAGTACACACATTTGCAGAGGGTATATCACAAGCATAAAAGAGATAATTTCTTAAACTAATTTACTATTTGCTCACTACTGAAACAGATGAAGTTTTGCCTTACTTACGGAATTGCTCCTGAGAACAGTTTTGTAGGCTGTCTCAATTAGTAATTGAGGGAAAATGAGAAGAATTCGAGTTACACATCAGAACAAGTCAAAGATTTCAATGAGACTGAGATGAAATAATAAATAATGCATTTTAACCCATCAGTTAAGGCAGTAACTTCATTCACATCATATTCATACAACTATATCAGCCTCAGAAGTATTGATCTCAAAGTTTTACAGAAGTAGAGCTTATGTTATACTTAGTTATAGTTTAAATTCTATGTATTTCTCAGGCAGCCAGTTTATTTGAAATTTAATGGTAATATTGCAGGAGAAAGTTATTATTGATAATTATATGTTGGTATGAATTATTTGAATAAAAAACTTTATTTGTCAAAATAAATGTTATTAAATACAGTGTAAATCAATCCAGATCAGTTACACTAATAGCTGTTGGCTCTGAACTGGAAGAGAACATCAAGAACAGCAAAAAGAACAGCAATGGATATACAATACACAGCACACACAGAGTGAGATTTAATTTTAAAGGATGAGTGGTTTCTCTCTCTGTTGGTTACCCTTCGGCATGTTCAACTAATGCACTTCCTTCTCTTCCCCTTTCACTGTTCAAGCTTTTTCTCCTGATGCAGAATAAAAACTGTAAGGCTCTTCGAATAGTTAAGTGAGCCAATTTGACAACAAGTCTAAAATAATTCCCAATAATCCACATTATACAGGAGTCTTATTTCTATCAAGTTAAAAACTAATATTTTGTATTCTGAGTAAAATGGAATTAGTTTCTGAAATTTCATCCAAGAAACAGAATTTAGTGGGCAGTTAGCTTAGTGGATGTTAGGCACTTAAATTAAAGAAACTTGTTTATGATCCAAAATTAAACTCTGTCTTAAAGGGAGGTGTAATTCTCTGTCTTCTCTCTCTCTCTCTCTCTGTCTCACACACACACAAACACTCTCTCCCATCACCTTCGGTAGTGTATGTGTTTACCATTGCAAAGTAATTTCAGAATGGACATAGATCAGCACAGCTCTGATGTTTTTACACCAACTTAGCAGACCTGTGAGTGGTTCATTAGATGTAATATAGTGAGAACAATCCTAAGATTACCAGGCTGCATTATATCTTGTGTCGTTCAATAAAAAGGGAATAAAAACAAGACCTGCCATAATTATTATCATTACTATTTAAAAACATTATCAAAAGTCTTGAGATTTGGAGAAAAGACCTAACTGAGGAAAACACACATATACATAGGAAAAACCCAATTTCTAGAAATCTTTCTCTAAGCACTATAGCATTGGTTAAAAAGAAGCAAGAGATTGCAGTAGAGTGCCTAGGAATCTGCTATAGAACATTAATTCCTACTTCATCTGAAAGTGCTTCTGAAAGAGCTACAAAGATAATTTTTCCTAATTTAGTCTTATGACTCGATATCCCAAATAAGTAAAGAATACAAATGTGAATCAAGTAAAAACCATAGATGTGAATTGAAGATGAAGGATTGGCTCCTTGTTTAATAAGCAGTGATTTAATTGAAGCCACAAAATATAATA
This sequence comes from Lophotriccus pileatus, assembly GCA_035583135.1. Lineage (NCBI taxonomy): Eukaryota > Metazoa > Chordata > Aves > Passeriformes > Tyrannidae > Lophotriccus > Lophotriccus pileatus. Next base: position 75,757,958 of record JAWWES010000115.1, on the reverse strand, counting down.
ATTAAAAAAAAAAATCTGGAGTCAAATTGCAGCAACAGATCAATGACATAGAGCAACAAAATAGAGAAGTTCAAAAGTGATAAAAGAAAAGCATCTTTTCTAGCTGAATTACAAAAGCGATATAGACAGGAATTACCCACATGCAAATTGGCTGAGACACCTATATTAAATTCATAAAACTCAGCCCATATTGAACCTCTTTCTGGTTATTGCTTTGCTTGTTTTCGCTAAACTCATTAGCCAGGCATTTGAGAAAATTTGCACCCAATAATTAAGTGCTCAGTAAATTGCTCAGTCCCTGTGACATGTTATGGTCCAGAACCAGAGTAAAAGAGGAAATAGAATTTTGGAGCTTAGGAACAAATTTAATTCTTTACAATGTTATTTCAGTTAATAGAAACTGGAACTTTGCTGGAACCAAAGTTTTGGGGCAGATGCACAGAAGATCTGGGACAGAAAGCAGGCATTCACTGTGCACCTGAACGGGTGAAGAACTTCATCCTCATTGGCAGTAAAGCAAAGGTGACTGTGGAGTCCAGATGGGTACGAAGATGCTTGTTTGCGTTCACAAGCTCAGGCTTTTGACTTGAAAGAACATAGGACTGTGAGCCTTTTTTTTTTTTTTTAAGAAATAACACAGCCCTGGAGAAAGTCTTTTCTCTGGTTACTTTTTAGGTTGTTGTTCTAGTGTAAATTAACATAGAAAATGAACCTAAATTATTTGAAATTAAATATAACAGGTGTAAAGATTCCATAGGCTGCAACTACTCATACATGCCAGAATTACTGAATTACAAGATATGTATATTCTTGCAATGCTTTGCTTTTGAATAAGATTGCTCAAATCAAACATTATTTCGTGCACTATTTCCTCTTTCTCCTATAGGCAGTTATTTGTGCATGTTCTTGGAGGACTTTATTTTATTTCATTCCCAGTAAACTATTTCTGTGAAAAAGCTCAATAATCAGTCTGAAAGTGAAGCACTGCTCCAAGTCACTACATAGATCTGCAACACGGTGTCTATATGACAGCACATTTTAACTACAGTGAGCAATGTGTTTAGAAAGAAAATGTATTTTCTACAGAAGTTGTTTTCCTTGGCACGATTTGCTTCTTAAAACATGAAAATTAAATCATGTTGTGTCTTTGCACCATTTCTTTCTATTTCTGTTTTTGTCATACAGATTAAAAATCTACAAATGTTTGTCCCTGTGTTTATTGTTACTCCTTCAGTTCTAATTCCTCTTTGCCATTCCTAAGGTTTGTGCTCTTTTTCACTGCCTTTAGGATTATGCACATGAGTACATTCTGTCCATTTTACTTGCCAATCCTTCAGTTGCAGAATGCAGCGGTAATTCTGCTTGCATGCTCTGCAGGTGCCTCAACTGCTTGAAGGTGGGTACTTCAACCTCACGTTCTTATTCTCATTCGTCCCATGACCCTTTATTTCCTCTATGATCTCCTTATACATCATTCTAAAAACAGCTACTAATCTCCTACCCATTCCTTTAAATCCCTTCGAATCACCCTATTCTTCTGTGAAATTTGCAAGAATCTCATCAGCCATTTATCTACTTAGGTATGTTGTATCTATTATCTAGATAGTGTAATAAATACTGACTTGAATCTATCCCTTAAAACATTAACAAAGTTGTGAGAAAATTTGATCCTATTATGAAAGGAACTCCTCTACTTTTGCTGTTCTGTCCTTCTACCTTCATTCCTTATTCACATATTCATTAAAATACCTGCAAAATAATTTGGCATATTTTCTTTTGGTAAGTTCCTTGTGGTTCAGCACAAATATTTGATCATTATTGAGAATCAAATTACAATATTATTTGAGGTTTTGCAACTGGAAACACAAATGTATGTTAACTTGAAAAGACAAAAATGCATTTTCCCTATATTTGTATGTTTCTAATTATAAATATCATACAATAGACAAGAATATATTTTAAAATACTTTCCATTCCTTGAATACTTCACTAATACTTTGAAGATATATTCAATACTTGGAGAACATAGTATCTACTGTTTTCAGTCTAGAGAATAGGCAGCAAAGTAACAAATACCAATTATATTCAGGTTTTGAACTATACAAAAAATAGTTATCAAACAGTATATTAATAGATTACAAATCAGATAGAGATTTATCTGTTAAAGAGCAATATTTTCTGCTAATGGTGTAATAAATGTGCACAGTGACAATCACTGAAACACATGCATGAGAACATAAAAGAATGATCAATATAAATCACAAAAAAAATTTTGGTTCAATATAAAATGTATTTAGAATAATGAAAGATAGCATCAGCCTTAAAATAGCAATAAAAGGAACTAAGAGAAATAAATTACATAATTACAAGATCATCTAGCAGGGCTGGAGATGAAGAAGCATTTTATCTAGGAAATGGCATGTGAACCTACAAATGAAGATACCTACCATGCCATTTCAGAGAACACTGAGAGTGTTAGCATCTAACTCCAAAAAAAAAAAATTATTCAAAATCTAAAAATGCTTTTGAAGCACTGCCTCATCTCGTGGAGATTTTTCCCTCGTGGGATCACAAACTCCCAACTAAAATGTCTATGCTTATACACTCTCCAAAATACGACAAGAATATAATTTTAAGGGATAATTTTGTTTTAGTAAAGTGTGTTTTGAGTCACACAACAAATACATCTTTTCTTACTCTTTGGCTGCTTTTTGGTGGCAAGGACTATCACTGGGATGGCTCTACCAGAATCTCTTATTCACACTGTCAGGACCTTCCCCTTCCTCCCCTTTCTCAAAAGTCTGTGTTATCCCTAGTGACTACAAGGGAAGAAACATATGAAAAGAAAGGGAAACTGTGATATTTTGGACCATCATACAGGCAGTAGCCCTTGTCAGAATATCAAAAGCCCGTGCACAAACGAGTGACAATGAGGAAGGTGTTGAGAGTCTGGGATAATTTGTGTCTGACAGTACACACTGATATCTTATTTCCTCTTATAGAAAGATGTTCATAGAATATTAATGAATGAAAAACAGAAAAAGGTGACTGTTAGAGATCTTAAAAACAAGAGCTGAACAGCATATTTGATGCAGGTCTCCTGTGAAGAACTGTTGTTTGCAAACAATTGTCTCGGTGGAGTTACATTGTGTTTCTCCCTTCTGAGCTGTAACTTTCTCATTATACTGAGTATTTTATGTTTTAAAAGCTTTCTTTTCATGGTATACTATCCCACACTCACTCATTTCTTTTTTAAATCCAAATTACGTTCCTGTTGTGAAATTTCAGTATGATGTGGGCTAAACAGTGTACCTCTATGGGGCAGTATTTTTTTCTTTCACGTATACACTTGCCACTTCATTCTATTTTTGTTGAGGCATGATGCCAAATTCTCCCGGGAGGTCTGGCTAATATAACTCATCAGACATAGGGGTTTGTATTATACCCATGGCAGTACAGTGTGACCACATATTCTGTTAAACTGGCAAAAGCAAGGAATCAAATCTTTTTACCTTAATATCAAACTTGGAAGAAGGCACTTCATGTTTTAAAATGACAGCAGGTAACTATTTTAAAAACCACCAGTTTGAGACAGAAATCACACATGATGACTTATGCAGACAAATGTGTTCCTTTAACTTGATTTATTTCAATATTTTCATCAGAAAAAATACAGAATTTCTGCAATACTTGATGTGTAACGTGTAAGTACTTCAAGTCTTCACAAAAAGTATCTTCTTGTTTTCACTCCCTGGGAAAAAAATTCAGTGCTTCCTATCCTGAATAAATCTTAGTAAATTTTTATATTTTGCAGTCAAAATATTCTCGTTACTTGTGACATTTATCCACATTATCCTTAATTGCTTCATGGATATTTATGTAAAAAATCTCAAGGTATATAATTTGGAAACTACACAACTTTAAAATAAAATATATGTCACCATCTTTAATGTGATACAAAATTAATTTTAGTTGCAGAAAAGTGATACCTTATGTCATTTTACAGTGCAGGAGACTACTCTCCTGCTGTAATAATATTACATGTGTGTATATATATATATATGTGTGTGTGTGTGTGTGTGTATATAAAACTCTTCTGATGAAAGATATGTATACTTGTATTTGAATATAATTCCAGAAGCATGGTTCTAGTATTACTTCCAAACATATCTATAATAGTTTGATTTCTGGTTTGTGTGTGAAACTTGCAAAGAGTTACAGTCCTGTTCATAGAATGGAAGTTAAGCAGTGGTCTGAACTGTTTACTTTAATATTTTCATATTCCAAGGGGATGCATTCCATAATTAGAAATTTTTAACATCTTCCACAGCAAATTTAATTTGCACATTACGCATTATTTTAGGATAGTCACAATAGTTTCTTAATTATGCAGCCTGGTGGGAAAGCATGCAGTTGATAACTGAGACAGTGTTTAAAAAGAGATCAATTCTCATATCAAAATAAACAGAAAGGAATAACAGAGATTTTCTAGCTCTGATAGCAGAAAAAAAAGAAAGAAATAAAATATAACAGCAACGAGAGTGCATATAAAAAGCATATATATGTAATTTTTTGTTATATGATATGACATTGCCTTCCTACTATTTGTCTTGAACAATGCCATCACAACAACTGCTCTTTGCTGATGTTTTATCACACAGTTCTTCCATCTCTTGGTCTTAGACTCCTGATATCTAAGGGACAGTGAGGACTACAACCCTCCCATATTGAATTTTTTCCATTCCTCTTTCAATAGGTTGCATGCTTCTTCTGCTCCATGCTATTCTCTCTCAGGAGATATTACAGATTCTGTGACATTCTCTTCTAAAAGTAACAAATGTCAAGTCGTGGATTGGAATAAAAGAGAGAGAATCTGTAACAAGGAAGAGGAAGGAAGCAGGGAGTTAGAGAATAAGTGGAGAAGAAATGTGCCGTTCAAATAGAGATAACTTGGAGAAGGAGAACTCCCAGAAGGTAGAAGGAAGAAAAAAAAACAACATACAAAATAAAGAAAACATTCAGAAGGTCAAAGGAAAATGAAGGACAAAATATACATTATATATATAATATATTTAAAATAAGATGTTATTGATATGGAGACTCTTGACCCAGTGCAACAAAAATAAATGAAAATATGCATCCACTCCAAGTTAATGCAGTTCATAAAACTATATATCCTTTGTTATAATAAAAATAATGCATGTCAATATAGATAGGTGTACAGATTTTAAAAGCAGATTTTTTTCAGGTGTACGTTAAGTGCCTTTCATTTCAAATATACTGACTTGGCAGCAGAGGGGATAACCAGGAAAAAGAATCAGCAGCTTTTGTTGGCTAGGTATAAAATTGGTAACCTTGACAAAGGTAATTACAGTATAAAATTGCTGAGTGGCAAATCAAGCAAAAAAAAAAAAATTAACTTTTATAGTTTCTGTAGTACTTACTTTCTTTTCATCCAAACCCTTACTTAAACTGGAAAAGACTACCTTGTTTGCTACATTGCTATGCTTTTTGAATTAAATAAATTGGATTCAAAATGAAACCTGAGGAAATTGCTGCTGTATTATCTGTCACTTGAGCATTCTTAACTTGCTTTTTAAGATACTCTGGTAGCATGTCAAGAGTTCTGTATTCCTTGATTAAATAATAGGTTGAATTCATGGGTTGAATATTGTTCTGGGGTACAATCCATTACAAAGTTTTTGCAGGTTGTTTGTTTTTTCTTTTCTTCCTGCTAAAACTTTTGTTTGGGTTTTTTTAGAGATTTTATAAATTATACATGTAGACTACAATAGAGCAATATGAATGCCCTGTGCAGTTCATTTTCCCGTGGTTGCGCACTGAATCATTATATTTAATTTGTTACGGTTATGTGATATCAGTGAATGTACTCATCTTTCCATATGAAAGAGTGTGGAAAAATAAGACCTTAAGTCCCTTAAGTCACCAGTGTAACTATGAGGAGAAACTGCTTTAGTCTTCTTTTTTTTTTTTTAAATAAGTTGGTACTGAAGTCCAAAGGAAGTTATTTGAGAAATTTGTGATACATTTCAACAGATTTCAGTATGAAACCTAGTGCTCTAGTAAAATTGTACAGTCCTCTCTGATTTCAGGTCAGTGTAGCAGTTTCATTTGAATTCTTCAGTAGATTCCAGTTACCTAGACCATGCAAGATGACCCAACTGAACTGGCAATGTCATTTAGTAAGAATCCTAGAGTAATTCTGGTAGGAATGGACCTCACAACGTTTCTGGTCCGATGTCCTGCTCGAAGCAGTCTCAAATATGAGGTCAGTCCAGGTGCTCAGGGTTGTGTCCAGCTGAGTCTGGAAAATCTCCAGGGACAGAGGCTGCACATCATCTCTGGACACGCATTGTTTCCCTGCCTTCAGGATGAAAAATTTTCTGTTTTCTCAAGTTCACGCTCATCATGTCTTTTTCTCTCCCCACATACCACTAGAGAGGATTGTGCCTTAGTTTTCTCAGTGACCATGTTGTAGGACTGAGGAGCTGATAAGTGCCCCCAAAGCCACCTCTACTCCAGGCTCAAAAGCATGAGTCTCCTTAGCTTCTCCTCACAGGGAAAGTTCTCCAGCTCCCAAAGCATCTTGGTGGTCCTTCACACAATTGACTCCAGATTTTGAGTCTTGTACTGGGGCACCCAAAACCTAGCCACAGGATCTAGGTGTCATCCAAGTGCTGAATAGTAGGGAATAATTATTTCCCTTTATCTACTGGCTGTTGTCCCATGCAGCCCCAGATGCACTGATGGCTCACTTTCAACTTGCTGTCTGCCAAGGTCTTTCAGTTACTTCTCAGCATATCTGTTCCCCAACCAGACAGTCCCCAGTCTATATAATTATAAGGAGTCTTCTTCCCAGGTGCAGGACTTGACATCAGTCATTGAAGTAAGCCCTTACTTACTTACTTGGTACCCAAAGCAGAAGAACTTCTTACCAAAACCACCCATCACCAAGAAACATCTTTGTAATCTAAAGACAGAAGTCTGTGAAAGTTACACATCAACCTAACACTGAGAACCTAAGAGCTCATGAAGGCTAGGCCATTCTTAGGCCACACTAGCATCAACTTTTATTGAAAAGGTCATGTTTGGTGCCCTCACACGACCTTCACTGCTGATTTAGTGCAACCTTGGGGTTTGCTTTGCTTCTGAATAGGGTGGCTTCAGAAGAACACATGATCTAAATCACCTTTGTTAAAAGCAAGTTTATTTGAGTCTTCAGATAGTACTTTTTTTCTCTCTTTCCTGATATGCTAAATCCCACTCATTAGTTTTTCAGTGCCAGAAATCCTGGAGCCAGGATTATCTTTGGCAGATAGGTCCATTCCTGTACATGCTGTGCTTTTTTCCTCACTAGAGTATTTTTTTCCTCATCGAAGAGAGAAAAAAGTAAACGCCTCCCCTGTGGATCTTTTCCTCTCTTAGATATAGCCATCAAATTCTTCCATTCATATGATAAACTCAGGAGTGTCCTTTCAGAAGCTGGTATTAAGACCTTTCCATCAATTCACTTACCAGAAAAATTCTTCAGCATTTAATTTTAGGTCAACACAAGGATTTCTTCCAAATGGATGGCAGTATGCCTGTGGTCAAGAGAGGGAGAGGTCATTCATCTGTCCTCATACAATGGCAGATGAGTCAGACACTAAGACTGAGCAAGGTTCAGTTGTTTCCACACACAGAATTTAGACTGAATGAAAGTTATATATATTTCCTACTTCACAAACTACTTAACAACTTACGTATAGATGATCCTTACATTTTCCTTGCCCAGCATGACAGAGATGATCATGGAAAAAGAGGCAAGGAATGTAGGCTGAGGACAGCCACTAAAGCAGTCAGCACCAAATTTTTTTCCCACCTTCAGTTTAACAGTAATATGCTATTGAATTTGAAATTATAAATCTAGTTGTGTTCACTCTGTCATCTGTACCCAATCATTACATTTTTATCCCATGTTTTTTCTAATGTTAGTCAGCCTACTGAGCTCTTCTACCAGATCATCTTGGAATGATTTCACAGGGCTACCTTTGGACCTGCATGACTGTAAAGCATGCCAACATCTGTTGCTGTGTTTCATCCACACTGATTAGCTATAGATTTGTTTTGCCTTTTTGATCTTTCTCATAAATCAGTGCCTCCAGGACCCTATCACTTTGCTTCCATTTCATCTTCTCACTCTTTTCATCAACATCCTTTGAAACCTTCCTGTTCAGACCTGTGTCCTCCCCTCAGAAGGGCATTGTCTCTTTTTTCTTCTTTCTGACTATGTATCTACAAAAACAGCCCGTGTTATTTTAGTTTAGTTTATTTATTAATATCTTAATATGAAAAGAGGCTTTTACAAAAAACAAACAACAGAAAAACAAAACAAAATCACCAAAAAAAATCAAACAAACAAACAAACAAACAAAAAGAAAATCCCACCATCTGAAGAAATCCTGAACTGGAGTATATTTTCTTAGTTCTCTGGTAACCCTGAAAATTCTGGGAGCTTGTATGCTCTTCACTATGAACCACACCTTGTTCTTTTCTTTTCAAAATAAACACTTTGTTTTTTGGCTGGTCAAATATATTAATAGCAATTGAGGAGAGCATTGCAAGAGTAAGCAAAGCTATTCTGATAGAGAACGGAGATAGCAGTGTTGATTTTGCTTGATCATTCTAACCTGGACATTGCAATAGCTCTGTACCTGATTCTAGAGGCCCTAGCCAAGCATCTAGTACCAGCTCACAAAACTCAAATAAACTGAAAGAGAAACCTGAGACATTTTTGGCATTTCCATATTTTTGATGCTTCTTTCATAGATTTCAAATTAACTTTTTGATGAAATCAAACTGGAAAAAAAAAAAAAAGGCCCAAGTGAAAAATTCTACTTGCACCTGGTTCATTTTTTTATTTATTTCTAGAAGATATTGTGTTGGAAAGTCTGAAATTGTTCCTGCTACATCTTTGAACAGATGACAATAAGTGTATCTCATTAGTTCATAGTGAGGACTGGACAACCTCAGGCACTCAGGTGAATGCAGTAAAACTAAATTTTGTGCAGTGACTCATGAAGTGAGATAGAAATGTTATGTGTTAACCTGTTGTCAATTCTTCTTTCAAAATTAATGATTTTACAATAATTTCTTCCTAATTTCAAGTGTCATTCTTATATTCCATTTTTAGAGCTGTTTGCTGCCATCCATTTTACATGTCATCAGTATCTTTTCATCGTTGTTGCAAGCTCCACAACTCAGTCAATCATCTGAGCTCCTCTCAGGCAGGATAGTTTCTCACAAAGCCACCACGGACCTCTGTGCAGTGTATGTGGAGTTCATCAACATCATATTTGCTAGCTTTTAAGCATTTGAATTCACAGACTTAATTTTGCCTTTTTTTATGCATAGAATTATTAATATTCGGGGGAAAAAAGGAAAAATCAAATATCCTTTTTAATCTATTAACCTTTTTTTCATTATGTTTGGTGCTCTGTTTTTATCTTCTCCTTTGTGTTTCCTCGTCGCTCTGTATTTTATGGCACATCAGACACAATAATGGTCATATGCCTCATACCTGATTATTTCTATGCTCAAATTTGCTGGAACATTTGCTGGAAACTTCCCAAATTCACAAGGGCAACAAATAATCTTCATAAAACAGAACAGATGGCAGGCACCTTTGTCTTCATTATGGCATGGTTGCTTTAGAAATCTACAGGTCCAGATGCTAAGAGAAGGATGAAGCTTTGTTCACTGAGACCAATATCTGCTGCGTGTTTCACACTGTGTTAAAATTATGGTAAATATGTCATCTTTTTATGACCCAGTAACTTGGGTTTTTATGTGCAATTGCCGCTGTGCCTTTATTTTCCTACTCCATTTTAATAAGACAATTGCCAGCTCAAAGGTAATCTCAGGATAGTAGCAGTCAAAATGTCCCATCCTATTCATTCACTTCACTGCTGATGAACTAATATTGAGTTAATATCCATCAAGCTGCTGGGGTAAGTGATGAAAATCGAGCAAGAGTTCCTTATCAGAAAAGGTCTCAGTTCCCTCAAGACGGGATAGATCCAATGGCAGAACTGAAAAAGAAATTTTATTGCATGATTACATGTAATTACATGTCATTTACATGGAAGATTACATAATTCCTAGGATCTAGCTTCCACAGATATTTTTAAAAGTATATTCTTTACTTTAGAGTGCAGACAATTGCACCAAACAGTCTCTCTTCTCACGAAAACTAGCATAGCTGAGTAACAACATACAAGCATCCCTCCGAAGTTACTATTTCTCTGTCTTTAAACCACAGGGTTCAAACACTGTTCTACTGTAGACTAACTTGGAAATTCAATGAAGTCACTTCTTTAATCTGTGTACTGAAGATACAGATAATTATAGATAAATGGCTATAGATAAACATAGCTGGGATGAAGATAAACAATTACGTGCTGTGATGAAGAGCAGAGTCACAGTGCCTCACAGGCATAAAAGGATATAGAGTAATATGATGAGGTCAAGTCAATGCATTTTGAGAGCAAAGGAGGAAAAGTTGCTTAGTCTACTTGATGCAGAATGAAATCATATTCTTTGGAAAGTTGTGCGACATTTGAATTTAGTTCAGACTATTCCTTTCTTTATTTAAATCACATTTTCTACAAACGTTAACTCACATAAACCAATACTTTGCTCACAAAAAGTGGATTGAAGAACATTACTTGGGTTGTGAAACCAAAACACTGAGAGATAGGAAGTGTCAGCATCAAGGCTGTTTGTCAGCTTCAGTATACCCTCATTTGAATGTGCATATTAGATCTTTAATTACATGATCACACACTATTTTTCCCAAAGGATCTCTGACTCACTCGTCACAAAAGTTTGAAAGTTCTTAGTGACTGGTGAAAACAAAGATCAGCTACTCAAAAGGCACTGTTGTACTAAAAGAAAGCTGAAGGCTTTTTAGCCAATAGTATAAAACTGATACAAAAGAAATTTACTTTTCCTTTATAGAGATGAAGTGTGTGAATATGTAGGAGTGGCATCAGAGTGTCTATATACCAGTAAATATTTGACATGGAAGTTGACTGGAAGTATCCTGTTTTCTTAAACAATTTTTAGAATATTTAAGTATTTAAATTTCAACAAACTTTAAAAGGACCAAGCTGTTTGACTTCTATTAATGTTAATAGTTGATGCCCAAATAACTTCTTCTGCAACACCACTAATTTACCTCCTTATTGCACCTCATAATAGAGATTATAATGCACAGTTTGAAACACATTTTAAGACAACCCAGTTACACAGACAAATTACAAAGTAAGTAAATAACTTTAGCTGTATATAACTGCTATTCAGTAGAGCAACTGGAGCAAAAAAAAGTTATGCTAATTTCAGTGCCAAGAAGATAGCAACAGTAGGATAAGAATATTTTGTATGATCAGATAGTTTCAGTATGTGAAGCATAGCTGGAAGATTATTAGGGTCAGGAAACCACGCTGCTCCCACTCAGCCACCATCCACAATATTTTTCTCTGATAATGATTTATTGTCTTTCCTTATGAAGATTATTCACCATCTGGAAGAGTCTATAGATGACCAAAATAAGGAGTCAGGAGACCAGACCTGAGGAAGAAGTTCAAGTACTTTGCTCACTTAGTCCAGAAGTTGGATAAATCAAAAGCAAGCAGTCACATCACTCAGGATTTTTGACAATGTTCTGAATGCAAAAACCAAAGGGAAGCAGTGGCTTTAAAGTCATCTTCCAAACTCACTAGGTCATGTTATTTATGATAGCCAGAGCTAATACTTGATATATTCAAGTAAAGGATTTTTTTTTTTCAGTTCCTTGCCACTTTTTATCATTTAAACTGGATTTTTCTGTGTCAGATGTTTCAGTTCATACGTGCTCAATTTCTATGAAAAAAATTGAGTTAAACTATCATTATGATGTGCCAGACCTGTGCCGACTGAAAAGGATTTTTCCCAGAGTTTTTTGTCTCAGATTCTATAGGTCACTCTGACACAGGAGGCAAAAAGCACAAAGACTGTCTCTTGTGCGTAACGTTCTCCAGGCAAATATTCAAGATGAAGGCTGATCAGAATTAAAGAGGAAAAAACTATTAAGATTAAACCACCTTCTGTTATTATAGTCATTACATAAAATGGAACTTTCTTGGACATTTCTAAGCAAGTAGATGCTATGTCATCCAATAAAGCTCACTTCTATCTGGTTTTAACCTCCTCCGTAGACAGGCCTGGTAAAATTGATTCATGAATGTGTGACCTAAAGTCTGAATACTTTGCCTGCTGTCTACAAAGCAAAGCTCCCAAATCAGAAAATCAATTTTAAAGACACTGGCTTTTCTACCTGGAAAACCAGTATGGTATGAATGCATGAATTAGATCTAAATGAAAAGAAGAAAAAAAGTCTTCAGGGGCAAGACAGTCATGTGGTAAGATTCATGCAAGTAATTTAAAATATAAGCCATACAAACCTTATTGGTTTGCCTGCATTTTCAGACTCTATTAAAGGCAAACATGGAAACTTTTTCACTGTGTGTTACTCCCTTACTTATTTTATATCCAGTGATGGAGCTATTTCAGGCTTTGAGAAATAGCCATATTATGCTCTAAGTCAAAATAGCTGGGCAATCTTTGCTTTGTGCAATTCATAGGCGCTTAATCTGCAAGAAACAGTTTTATTTCTGTCTTTCCAATCTCATTCTAACATTTCCTATATATGTGTGTTTAAATAAGTCTCAAGTTTTGTGTATTGCTATCTGACTTTTTCATTTGGCTTTATTTTACCTATAAAAATTTTTACCTGCTTTACTTATTCTGTGGTTTTGTGTCAAAAGCAGCAGAGCTGGCTTCAGTTTTATCTTGATAAATTGCTAAATAAGTGTGGGTTTGAACTGCAATTTTAATTATGCAAGGTGGGACAAACTGGGTACTTAAGACAACTACAGAAACAAGCTGTTGAAACAGAAAACAAGATTGACCTAGGTACCTTATATTTTTATTGTTTGAAGTCTGAACAACTAAGCTTAGATCCTGCAAAGGCATGCTCAGAGGCTTGGCTTAACTCCCTAAAATTAATGGGGCTCTTTGCAAAGCAAAAGAGCAAACAGGTGCATCCACCTTTCTAGAACTATAGTCTAAAATGTGCCTAGAATCTAAAGTTCTGGTGAAAGCCAAGTCTCACTCTTTAACAGCTTTTAGAGAAAAGAATGGAAATTACATTAATATGAACTCCAAGTTTTTCTCAGCTCACTTGATTTGCTAAAGATAAAAGGACAAGTTTGAAGAAAAAGATGGAATATGGTATTTAAGAGACAATTGCCCTTCATGATGTGCTTCCACACCAGAATTGCTCACTACATCACCATTTACTGCTATGGGCTTTGAACCACTGAGAAAAAAATAACAGCTCTGCTTTCAAGAAAAGGAGCCTTATACACTGTAAAGAACTTTGGTGAAAATAAGGCAGTGATTGTCACAGGGTTGATTCTGACCATGCTTAGTCTCTGTAGTTATCTGTTTCCATCTGATTAATTCTCAGTAGCTTAAAGGTAGCTGACAAGAAGGGTTTAGTAGACAAGCCAAACGGTTTTCTCACTCAGGTCTGTGCTAAAATACACACTGGTGCTAGTGAAATTTGAGGTTTGTTTTGGGTTTTAACTTTCTCTTAACTTTTGGTCAAAGCATAAAGGGATAATCTTGGTTTATGAAGATGACACTCAAGTGGTGTGACTACAAAAAAGTCCAAACCAGAATTTCATGCATCTGCTGAACACTTTAGATGATTAATTTGCAGCTTAACAGTGTATCATGAATACTGGTGAGTTTAAATCTATCAAGAGATTATCTATGAACTAACAGGATTTTTTTTAAATGCATTTCATGCTTTTATTTAAAACTAAGCATTCCACCTCTGAAAGAGTTGACAGAGACAGAGAAATGCTGTTTATAGGTGGAATAGGAAGCCTGAATCATAGAGATCTTTACTGTTAGTTCTAGTAAATGATTTGTTTGTCATTTTGCAACTTTAAAATTGAAAATCTTTAAAGCAGTATTTTAACTTAAATGTTAAGAGGTTTATGTATTTATTTTATTTCCCTCAATACCCCTTTTCCCATCATCTGCTGCCAGATTAAAATGAAATATAGTTCTTTCCCCAAAACATTAAGGAACATTTTGGTGGTTTGGTTTTTTTATTTATTTTTTATTTATGGAAAATGTCCCTTACCCATTCCATTCCTGTATTGGTATTTGGACTCCTCTGTAAGGCAATCATACATTCTTTGGTAGTGCAAAAGTGTCAGGTAGGACAGTTGCATGGGTTCTTTTTCGGTTTTCATAGTGTTTGAGTATTCTAATTTCTGTGTGTAAGTGCAGGAAAAAAAATACCATTTCTGCAATGCAAGTATTTTGATTAGAGAAGTGTTTGAGTCTCCACTAGCTATATTGTTCATATCACTCCTATGTGAAGGACACACTAACAAAAGGACAAACATGAGCCAGAACTGCCCATTTGCAACATTAAGAGCATTTCACTTCAGAGAAAAATTCCATACAAGTGGATTTAAGCATTTTATAATTCTCTGTGAGAGAAGTCTTCTGCACATAAAATCTACACTACATCACTTAATCATCTTAGGTGGATGAGAGGGAAATGTAGCAAAAAGTCACTTATCTTGTGCTAGTTCTAATACTGCCAACTCATATGTGTCAGTTTTAAGGAATAATAACTGGAAAGAGTGAGCAGGGAATAGCTGTGAGGAATATAGTTTGCCCTAATACATACAGCTGAAAATTCTGGGGCCAACATAGGTCAGGCTTGTACTGTGTAGCACTGCAGAAATATAGCAGAAATATAAAGTTGCTATATATTCCCAAGACAACAGTTCTCAAATGCTAAAATAACATTTTCCATAAATCTCAGCCTGTCTTCACTGTTTGTGTAGAGTATTCTTTCTCTCTAAGCTCCTGTAGCCTTGGATAGTTGCCAGCCTGCTAGTAAATAACCTGATCATGCAATCCTTATTCAAACAATCTGTTGTTGATTTTATTAAGCCTGTTCTGTTATCTATCATATTTACCTACATGTAGCTACAGTGTCTTCAAAGGACACAGGATACAGACATATAATGTGAAGATCATATTCTTATAAGTCTTGATTTGGGAATTGATTATGAACTTTTCAATCAAACAGAACTTTCAGAAGAAAATTGCTTCTTTTTTTAATATATTATATAGCCAAGCTCCTTTGATCTTGTCCTACAACTATCTAAGCTAATGTTCACTTTTTTTTTTTTTGACTGAGGCACTAAAAATTTTAGTAGACATATGTAGATGTGAAGAATGATGTGCATGTGTCTGAGTTTTGCCTTTTGCAAACCAAAAATGGGGCACTTGAATCCAAATTGTTTCAGAATAATATTCTCTAAATAACTACACAAAGATGATTATTGACTTAAAATTATTCCTGTGAAATGTTTTTTCATGTGCTTGACCTTCACATGAGAGTAACAGTTGGTAGAATTACCAACATGCATTCATGTAAATGATTTTTATAGTTCCTTTAGAAAGTTAACCCAGTAAATGAATATTAACACCTTTACAGTATTTTGAATTGTGGAGGAACACAGATTCTAGTTATTAAATTATACCAAATTTTTGGCTTATATTGCAAATTATATTAAAATCTATTTTGTGTCTTTAAGTAGGTTAATTAAGAAAGTATAGTCAAACTGCCTTTTTTATGGGCTGAATAGATTTATATCATAACAAGTTAGATAAAGGCATATGAAAGAGTGTAAGAAAAATTATATTATCAGTTAAGAGAAACAGCAAAAAAAGATCACTTCTAGAAAAAAAAAAAAACACCACCACTGGGATCAGAATAAATTGGGACAATGAAAATGAGGCAGAAAACTGACAAAAATAAAAAGGCAAGTTCAGATTACCCATGGATAACAAATGCAAAAAAAAAGTTAGATAGGGGGAATGCCATTTCATCTAGAAAGATAAAGGAAGTTATCTGATCTTTTAAAAGTAACAGAGAAGAACATGTGGTGGAAATAGCTTTCTGAACTCTTTCAATGGGCAAAGTGGATTGACTGTCAATCAGCTTAACAATGCAGGAAGAGAAAATATATGAGGTTGAAGCAGCAGATATGTTTTATAAAAGGACTAGATACTCACTTTGATAATTTTTAAATAATTTAACTTTATATATGAGCTGAAATTATAGCCAGCAAAAGAAGATAAAATGTTATATAGTTGTGAAACATTCTAGTTCTTAATAAAGACAACTATATAATATATTGTAACTTTTTTTAATAGAGCACTAGTAAATTTTAATCTGTATTTCAATTCTATTTAGATGCTTACTGGAATTTACAGAGGTGCTTATTGTTATTTTTGTGTATATATGAACCAAGACAGAAACTAGTAACAACCAGCACTTTAATGTAGAAGGGCTTTCACGTCTCAAGAGACTAGTTCCATTCTAGAGAGTATCATGCAGCCTGATTCCCATCAAGAGGATTTACAGAGTGTCAAGGTCAATAACAAACTGCCTTTCTTGGATGAAAATTAAAAGTGGAGAAAGTTAAAAAAGGCTTACAAGACTTGCAAAATTCTTTCCTGAAGAAAAGAGGGCTCTCCCAGCAGATCAGAGGCAGCCAGGGACCTTGTCATTTAGAGCCAAAGTTGCCATGCTGGTTGCATACTTGAGTTAGCAGGTAAGGGAGAAAAGTCTGTACTAACCCAGATAAGTGCTATTGAAAATCCCAGTTCTGTCACTGAGCATCATATGTGGTACTTTGTGCCCATGGCCACCAAATACCTTGTCTGTTCTCAGTGTTAAGGTCATGAGTAGTTCTGCTTAGTTTCAGTGTGAACATTCAGAAGGTTCAAATAGAAAATATAATAATTTCTAAGTTCAAGGCAGAATCCAAGCTTCCCAGGTGGCTGATTCTGTTTGGAAGATGAGTGGTTTAAGGCAACATAACTTTTCTGGCTTTATGCCTCCTCCACACAGGGAGAATTTACTTCTTATCTTTTCAATTATCTCCAGGTCAAACAATATGTTTACTGATTACCTACAATTGAGCATATTGTCTGGAGACCTCTAGAACACTCTTTCTCAGGTCAGTGAGAAAAAAGAACTCTGCTCCCAAGATATGCAGGACATGAGCCTTTCAGGACTGGTTTTGAAACTGCCTCCATATATTTCATGCTTTTGCCTGACAAGTTGAAACGGGAAAAAATAGAAGTTATCTCACCAATGTCTTTCCTCAATGAGTTACTGCTTCTTGGCTTGGTCACTCTTCACTGAGACTACTTGCTCCTACTGGAACTTGATGATATTAAAGGTCTTTTCCAAACTTAACAACTTCAACTGAGTGGTGTACTCTACAGTCATGAATCCTTTGCATCATAGGAAGAAAATGTCAGTTAACACCTTACTTGGTAGCCAAGTTTAGGACCTGGGTTTCAGGGCCTTTATTCCAGCTTCAGAGACATGACTACCTACCACCTGAAGATGTCTAACCATAAGAGAAATAGAGTTGTAGATTCAACCTGCTCTGCACTGGTTTAAGTGTGAAAGTGTTAAGCACAAAAGATTTGCACTCGCTGACAGGTGCAAATCCCTCTCGTACATATCTAGATACCCCATTCATTCAAGGGAACAGGGACACCTGACCGCAGGTGCTTCACTTCTCAGTAGCACAGTGCGTTCCTTGCTGCAAACATTACACTTGGCTCCAAATGTGTGATTGTTAGGCAATGTATAGCATTAAACTGTAATTGCCTGAACCCTTTTTCTAGTTCTTAAGACAAGTGACACTGTGTGCTGTATTCTGTCATTCTCCAGTTTCCTTTCATTAGAAGAAAAAAATAAAAGTACAAAAATTGCTACTAGAGTTGGATTATAATTGACCTACTACGGAAAGAAAAAGCATAATTCTACTGAGAAAAGGCAGAAAAAAAGCAGCCACTCTGATACCTGCAGAAATGCATAGAAGATGTATATGACTTCAGAGTAGAAGAAATTACTCTTAATTCCTATGCAGGATTTATTTCAGAAAGTGTTTAAGATGATTTCACCTCGGAGGTTAATGTTAAAAGTGAAGTGAGTAGTTTCAGGGTGGAAAGCTGATTTGTGAAATGTAATCTGGGATGGAAACTTTCAGTTTAGGTAAGAGTTATAGTATGCTAGGGTGATGTTAGGGCTATTTTGCATTTAGATAATATATTTGTGATTTGATGGAAGTAAATTATTGGAAAATGGGTAAGGAAATTATTTTACTCAGGAGCAGTGCAATTATTGAGACATAATTCATAGAAGCAGCAAGCCTGTAATTGGCTATGTGTGCCTGATGGCTTCTACCTGTAGAGTATAAATGCATTTTATAAAGCTCCCTCCTCATCTGTGCTTTAAGAGTATATATCCTGTAGAAAAGGTCTCTTCATTAAAAGGGTCAAGGAGATAGCAGGTTTGTAGTGGTGTACACACTACAAAAGGGGAGAGAGAAGATGATGCTGGCCTCCATGGCAGCCCAGACAGTATCCTCTCACGTTCTATCTCCTCAGAGGCTACGTGCAAAGTTAGTCGTCTACTCAGAAAGATAATAAATAATGCAATTAAATTTTAAGACTTCAGATCATTCAGAGTGTTCATCAACACAGAGCAAATAGAAATCAGTCTGGAGAGACTGAAAACCATGTTGGGAAATATTTGCTTTATAGAAAAATCATAAGGTACATTGGAACGAAAGGGAATAAATCGAGGAGCAGAAGTAAGAACATTGACCTAGTGTGTGAACATAGGAATACTCTGTGGTTTTCTTACCCAGATGATCTGTCCTTTTCACCATCAGACTGGATTGCCATGAGGCAGTACTTGCGGATTGTTCAGGCAATCCAAATAGTATAAAAATCAGTGACTCTTAGCTTGCAAGACAAAATTTTAAGTTCCTTCCTTTCCATTGCCCTTGTTGCCATGATAAGGCCATGTTGTTCCTCCAAAGCAGTTTAAATTGTGTTTTCCTGCTATTACTGCTAAAGCCCTCATCTGCTCTCTCAGCTTTTTAACCAGGCCTCTCACTGCACTCCTCTGTTCATATAAAATACAACTGCCAAAATAGCCATGTCAGCTGCTATGACAGGCTTGCCTTTGCTCTGAAGCTCTATTTTCTTGTCCTGTTTCCTAGTGCATCAGAGTCAGCTTTTATGTTTTTGCCATTGCACTCACCTTGGAACATGTCCATCTTTATTCACTTAGCTGCTGTAGTCGCAAATACCTTTCAGGTTCCCTCAGGTAAGCCCTTTGTGCTACAATAACTTCCTCAAGTTGATCTTCTCAATAACAGCTAAGGAAAGAAAACTAAAAAAAGACCAGAAAGAGAAAGTTACCAAAAGAGAGTAGTCTGATACGAATTCACTGGCAAATAGGACGGCTAATACAGATCTATTTTCAGCTTTCAAAAGCAATTGAGACATGCGTACTTGAATGAATGATCTTACTTCTGTTATTTTTGTCTTATCATTCTTATTTTTTCTGCCATCATTTAGTGTATTTTGGCTCAGGAAATATTCTTCTTGTGGCAAATTTTCCCCCTCCAAGGGAATGTTCATGATGCAAATAAAATTTAATTTTTGTTCTGATGGAGTACTCCAGAAACTTGAGAAAATATATGCTATTACTATAATATTTTAGAAACTGTAACTAAATGGTACATGAGTCGGTTAAAGTATATCTTTATAATGGAGTGGGTTCTTTAGAGATATAGTTTCGGAGTATATTAGAGAAGTTTGAGCTACCTAATTACCCAGGTCAACTCAGTTATGTGGTAGGTTCAGTCCATCATTTGTTACATAAGCAAGACATCACTCCTAACACAAAAGTGCAGGGCAACTTCAGTTGAATAATAAATAAATATAAATAATAATAAAATATATTGTATAAAAAAAAAAAGTATTTCAGATTTCCAATCTGAGCAAAAGTGATAACTTTTTTGGTGATATATAGCCTAGATTAGAGCCATCAGGAAATAACAATTTCTATTTGCAGTCTTAACCTTACTATTTTTCACGTGTGTTCTACAGTACAGCCACCATTCACATGTATTTCAGTATTTGTCATATAATGTAATGCACTCTAACTAACATTGCCTTTCTATACGTATTAGCTAATGTTTAAAAAAAATAAAGTCTTTAAAACAACAGCAGAAAAACATCTTAAGAGCCCAGTCTGAAATCCCAGTTTTGCAAATGCAAGAACCTTACCTTTAATTATTCCATTTATGATCTATAAGAGAATAGAGCTTGCTAACTTAGTCCCCAAGCTCATGTTTGAAGGAGGAAATTCAAAAACACCTGAACAAATGCATATGTTAAGCAACCTGACCTTGACTCTGTACTCCATACATTATGCTAGTGATGTCTTTGTAAATTGTTGTTGCTGCTGAGCTAATGAGTACAATTCCTAGACAAGATCAGACTGAGAGCTCAGGAGAATGCAGGTGACTCAGAGCTAATGCGATATCAGATGGAGCAAAAAAAACAAAGACACACACTCACTTTTGATTTCCCCGAGGGAGAAAACTGAAACACTGAGAAAAGTCTCCTGGAAGAGAGGGAGTGGAAAAAAATGTTGTTGATAAGCATAGAGAGTTATGAGGGTTTGTGCTGCTATCCATATTCAATATTTTCTGTAAGAAACTGCCCAAAATATCCAGAAGAGTATCTCATTGTAGCAAGTGGCTGCTAATTCCATTTTAAGTCAGTATGTACTCCTGCAGTACGATTTTGGCCTTATAAGCACATATCTAATGAATGTTTTAAGCCAAGTATTCTTCAACTGCTTGAATGTAAAGGTGTGCAGCACGGTCCTTATGTCCTGGAGCTGCACGCACAAGCCTGCTGTGTATTTGGCACAGGTCCGGCTCTATCCTTAGCAGACCAGACAGTTTTCATGCAAGCTACAATACTTTAGTAAAAAATCCTTGCCCTACACGCCGGCAAACTGGGAATATTCAGGAGGCTTTGACCTCAGTTTTGAAGCATATTGGCGTACTCCAGACAAAGTAAGAGGCTGATCAAGAGGCATTTTACTGAGATAGTCAATGACAGTGAACTACGAGAAAATCTTTTAGTGTGCACGAACCAGATAAAAATCAATATTTTGCACATTTTTTACCTTTAAAATACAAGAAACCCTTCTATTTAAGTCTGAAAATACCTAAACTACAACTGAAACATTTAATGGGTTCAAAATTACTAGAAAAGGGCAAAAAGTCTATGAGTCTACAAAATAAGAGACCTCATGTTTTCCATGTTTGGTCATTTTTTCAGCAGGTTGGACTGGAGAGGTGTGACAAACACAGGGGAAAGTTAGACAGAAAGGAATGCAAAAAAGGGGTAAATATGTTGTGCCTTTTTGGTATTCTATTTGCATTTCTTCCTTCTGTTGCTTCAAATTACACCTGACACTTACTTAGTTAATCTGATAGATTGAAAATGTGTAACCAGGGCTGTAAATGTAATTGATGTGTTAAAAATATAATCATATTGATCTGAAGTATCTGCATCCTGCCCTCCTAAGGGCATTACAAATTTTTTAAGCTGTAAGTCATAAATAGCAGAAGTTTTTATTTTGCATTCTTACTTTTCTCAACACATTATTCAACATATTTATTATAGTTCTGGTCTGTCATTTTTGCTTGTCATGGCCAGTGGCTGTGATGTCCATAACTGTTATTAAGTAATATAAAATTGTACTTTTTTCCTCTCTGTGTTATTTTCTGTGATTTTAAGACTGGTCACACTGACAAATATTTTATTCTCTTTGAGCCTGACAGATTATGATTCTTTCCTGAAAAGACTGTTTGTCAGAGTAAAACTTATTTACAGCTTTGCTCAAAGTCCCACCCAATCTGGTCTTGAACACTTGCAGGGCTGAGGCATCCACAGCTTCTCTGGGCAACTTGTTCCAGAGTCTTACCATGCTCATAGTGAAGAATATCTTCCTAATATCCAATCTAAACCTACTCTCTTTCAGTTTAATACCATTACTGCTTGTCCTACCACTACATGTGCTTGTGAAAAGTTCCTCTCCAGCTTTCTTTTAGGCCCCCTACTCCCTAGGCACCAGAAGTCTGCTCTTCTCCATGCTGAATAATCTAAATGCTCTCAGCCTTTCCCTGTAATAGAGGTGCTCTGCCCCTCTAATCATCTTCGTGGCCCTGCTTTGGACTCACTCCAGCTATGTCCTTCCTGTTCTGAGGACCCCAGCCCTAGACAGAGTACTCCAGGTGGGGTCTCACAAGAGCAGTGTAGAGGGACAGAACCTCCTCCTTCAACCTGCTGGCCATGCTCCTTTTGATGCAGCCCAGGATGCGGTTGGCTTTCTGGGCTGCAAGGGCACATGAAAGGCACAAGAATGGAGTAGCTTCAGAACTTGTTTGACCCTTTTGCATATTATAGAATTAGCAGGATTTTATTGCTTATCAAGACAAATAAATACAATCTTCTCCAGGCATCCAGGTGTGATGATGCTTGTTTACTACTGGACAGGATCTAGGATTACTCAAAAGCAAAGTTTCCAGGTCCAAAGGGGATACAAATATGAGAGATTCAAGCCATCAGTGGAAGATCTTTCCTATATGGCATTTGCACTGATTAGGGTATTTAAAACTATCTATTTTTACACTACCACACTCAGAAACAGAGTTGACAGGGAAATCGAGGGAATAAGAAAAGTCATTTAGACAATTTAGTCAAGCTTCAAGAACCCAGACAACTTCTTGCACATAGTGTAATCTCTGCTTGTAGTGTCTCTGCGAGATCATAGGCTAATTCCTGTCTGTTACCCCTGGTTTCTGCTGAGGCCCAGGTTCGATTCCTGGTCAGGGACCTCCCCGGGCAGATGGAGCTCGTTAGCCCTTAAGGCAATCCATC
>JAWWES010000115.1:75706105-75734878 GCA_035583135.1 Lophotriccus pileatus | reverse complement strand
CGCAGGCTCGAAGGCCTGATCTGCATATGCGGGTAAGGACCTTCCCCGGCTCTTCGTTCGCGAAGACGGGCCATTACCCCTGGTTTAAACACCATAGTGCATAGTGTCCCAAGGCTCATCCAATTAATCTTCCTTTTACAGGGGACATCTTTGTTCATGAAGACATGAATCCAATGCATTTGTAAAAATTTCCTATTAAGCTTTGATGTTGATATACTTCCCTTTTTGTAGCATCATCCTCAGATATTGGAGTAACATAAGTAACATCGCTGTATTTCTCACTTTTCTGTTCTAAATCTGCTGAGTGCCTTGCTAGGATAGAATGGAATCTTGCTTTCTCTTTTCTTTTCTCCATAGTAGTTCCATAAGCTCCTTATTCTGGAAATTTTGTCTCAGCTCTACAGCTAAAATCACTTTTCCTTGCACATATGTAGGGAGAGACCACAGCTGAGCTGCAAGCTAAGCCAGGCTTTGCTGTGTGCCCTGCCCGTGATCAGGAGGAGATGCTGGTAGACAGGACTCATCATAAGACATGGTCACAGGGATAGCAATCATCTACTCAATGCCTCATTCCTTTTATAACCAGAAAGGATATAGGCACCTTCTTCTAGTTTGTGTTGACAAGTAAATCAGGTGGGAAGTTCCACTTGCTCAGCTCCGTCAGGTGTTTAAAGTTGAAGACCTTTTTCACCACACTCAAATCCAAAGTAATAATTCATGAAGTATAGCAAATAATGTCGGGAAAATGTTAAAACTAAAAACACCGTTCATCCCTGTTTACTGAATTATGTAGGAAATTTTTAAAGACATTTATTGGCAATTACTTCTTGATTCAAAATGGCAGTACTGGTTCATCATGAATATTATTCTGTAATTTCTCTCACCAGTTAGAGTGCATTTGGCACACCTTTGGAGCATATATGTAGACTTTTTCCTTTAACTACTGCTTGAGAGGTTTGCTTAATGGGCTATCTGAGGCAGCCAGATTGAGCAGCTGTGTGGGCCAGACTTGTGCTTCAGGACCTTATCACCTTCAAAACAAATCCTGTCTGTTGCCCATGAGTACATTCACCAGCTCAACAAGAAGCAGAAAATTGTGGGGTTTTTTTCAGTTTCCAAGACCTGCATGTTAAGCCTGCAGACAATGTGCTCTGTGCTGGTTTGGAGGGGGGGCTTAAACTATCAGATTGTAGTAAATATCTGGAAGATACTCTTTACTCATCCTTCTGTGGAACTGGCAGGTACAAACAGTGAAGGTAGACTAGAATATTACTGTTCTCCACTGCTTCTGAGAGTAATTCGTAAATTAATTAGATTTAAGAGACAAGAGAAGGACTTTTTATTTGTTGCTCAATACATTTCAGGCAGGGTAGTTTTTGGATGCAGGACTATAAAAAATAAAGATTTTTATACAATAAAATAGCCAGGGTCAAATACCAAAGCTTGGCAATAGCAAAAGAATGTTAATTATTCAACATACTCTGCAATTCTATCTGTATTCTTTCAGAAAATATAAATATTCTACAATTAAACCCCACAACCTTTCAGCAAGATGACTATCATTATTTCCATTTAATAGAAAAACTGCAGGGCAGAATAATTAAATACTTTGCTTAATGTCACAGAGTAAGTCTGCTGAAGATGTGCAAATATTATCAAACTCTGCTCTCTAGCTGAAGAAATTTGGCTCTTTAGCTGAAGAACAGGGTTTTTTAGCAACACCTCTCTCACTCATTATACATCTCTCGCATAGTCTAAATTAGGAGCATCATTAAGAAGTGAAGATAATTACCTTCCCTCCTTTTTAAAACTATTTGCTATTTTATATTGAATAGATTCAAGCAGTTTTCTCATACAATTATTATGGAAAAAAATCTAAACACAAATCTGAAAATAATCATGCTGCTTCTCCATGTTTTCATGCTATAAACAGAAAATAACACCCACAGCAACCTTATTAAGACAAAGATTAGCAAATAGAAGGGCTAAATTGGATTCCATTTTTAAACATATCAAAGCCCTAAAAGACTAACTTTTACATTCTCCTCCTTTATTTCTTCTCAAAGACATTTTAAACAAACCTGTTGTCATGAAAATGAAGACACTATTTGAACCAAGAAAACCTCTGCATTTTTCTAATGAAATGAGAGGGTAGTTTTTAATAGCATGATATACAAGAACTTCTAAAATCTCATTTTCAAATGTGATATGAAGCATGTAGAAGGCATGGAGAGGACAGAATTTGCATGTAGAAGGGATGGAGAGGAGAGAATTTGAAGGTAGTAATGTAATCACTTAATACCCAGAAAAATTAGAAAATTCCCCCTGGCATAATTTTGAATTTTTAGGTTCTGGCATAAAAGGAAAATATTTGACCTATGGGCATTTCTGGAAATATTTCATACAGAGACTAAAGAGTCAAAGTCTCACTGAGGATGATTTAGGCAACTATTTCATGTTCTTAAGTTCAAACATTTAGGCAGCTGTGGGACACTATGCCCTCTCAGCTGCTATGCAGGATTCCCAGCTCTGGGGACCTCTGCACCCAAGTTGTCAGTGAAGTCTTCAGCCTAAAAGTTCACATATTGGCTCCTGATATCTGAGGAAACCACACACCTTTCTGCTGTGACTGAGCTTTCAAAAGCCCAGGGATGTCCTATCACCCTGCTAGGATTCTCAAATCAAAATGTGTTTTCCCTGTGCTACCTCACACCCCCTCACCATTTCTGGAGCATGACTGAGCTTCACTAAAGTCAGTATGGAGAGAGAGGAAAGATATCTATTTGACGTGTAACTGAAAGCATTAACATATGATGTCACAAGATGTGGTTAAAATGTGTTTTGCTTCAAGTTTTAAAACATGTATTTAACCCTTCTGCAGTCTGTCACATGAAGCTGCTGTATTCTAGGATGCACCACAGATGGAAGACTTTCTCTCCACAACCACAGTGTTCAGGTGAGGTTCACTTTCTGCCACAGTAGTCAAGTATTTGTCTCACATGTGATGCACAAAAAACTTAATTTCTGCATTCCTCCTTACAGCTTAGTTGTTAGGTTTCTTTCCTAGAAGATAGGAAACCAAATCAGACACAGATGTTATTTGGATTTGATTATCCTATTCTCCGGAACAGCATTATAGACAACTGCTTCTTACATCCCTGCCAAATCAGAAAGGACTGACCCTGTTTCATCCACTTGACTCCAAAAGAAGAATAATAACTCTACATCCCCCAAAAAATAAGAAATAAACATCTACTCCCTCCCAGACAGTTATTTTATGAATTACTTAATGAGAGGTGTCTCACTCCTTTAATGTGAAAGTAGATTATATAACCAGCTTAGAAAAGAAGCCTAACTTTTAGAATATTGAAGTCTTAATTAAATGCCTAGGTTACTTTTGAAAATAATGATGGATTTCTAAATGCATATGGATGGCAGGTGATTTTACTAAGTGAGACTTTAGTCCTTCCACAAATAGCACACAAATGAATTTCACTGAACTTACTGTTTTAACTTGCAGAGATCTGTAACATACAACAATAGCCTAAATTATACCTGTTTTCAAAACCATTAGAATGTATTAAATTAATGTGGCCATCACTATGAGACTCAATTTGTAAGAGTTAATGTTTTTTTTCTGTGTAAAGGAGTTTCATTAAGATTCATTATATTTATTTAATTTCTAGTCTAAAATTAAGTGATTTGTTTATACTTCATGTAAAACGGTTATAAAGTACTATGTAAGAAGCTTTCAAAATGTACTTTTAAGTGTAAGTCTTTGCAGAGAGAAATGGAAACCCTTGCTGACCCTTAATATTTAATCTTCTCGTTGTCACTACTTCTTTTTTTATTAGCTCTTATTTTTTAGCTCCCACAGAGAAAGAATTCTGAAAGAAAATAGAAATAAAGGTCTTGGTTCATCCTTATTATCATTATAACTAAGTTTATAAAACAATATTATGACTTTACTAAGAGCATATTCTTACAGATTTTCAGTGGACAATTTCAAAGCTAAGAAACAGAAAAAAGAATTACCTGTGATCATTGCTGTAATTCATGTCATTAAAAAGATAGCTCTAAATTGAAAATCGTGTTTTGGGGACATAATCTGAAGTAACTGCGAGAAGAAAACTAAAGAAGGAAGTTGCGGTAACTTTTGTCTTAGAGACAGTGAAGTCCGTCACAACCAAAAGCTTCATAAAACTTCTCAAAATATTTCTTTGTTAATGCATTTTAATAGCAATGTGCCACAATGGCATAAATACACCAATAACATGCAGTAAGAAGTTAACATGGGACAGATCTCCATAAATACATTTTTTTCTTTTTTCTAATAATTAGCTGCTGCAGTATACTTCTTCTTATTGGTTTCTTAGGATTTAGATCCATGCCAGATAAAAAAGCATTTGAAACATCTCTGAAAGTAATGAACACATGAACAGAGACTGCTAATACCTTCTACTCCTATATGTAAGAAAATGGAATGAAAGATTGGACAATTTTACTTTGAAGAATATATATCTGCTTAACATTTGCTATTTTATAGCATATTGATTGACTTTTCACCAGGTGTTTTAACATACAGTATACAAAGGGAGAGAAAATGTACAAATAGTATCTGTACTGCATATTAGCCCAGGGTGCAATTAGCTAGTCTGATTTTACTCTGTACTGATCAGTTCCATCTATCATATCTATTATATGATATCTTCATATCACCTTGAGACTAAGAACTGCTTTTTCCAGGCACTGAAGTCATACTAGAATAGAAATTGTGTTTTGCCAACCTAAAAACTTGTTGTCAATAAGAGAAAATTTGCACACAGGTGCTATGCAGTGTATATGCACTTCTGTGAGCAAAGTGGTGACCTCATTGCCCTTTTGTGTAAAGTGATAGGAGGGCTAAAGAACTGTGATTTATAAGGACTGTCATATTGTCTATGCTGTATAAAATCTATACTGTATAATGGCTCTGGCCAAGCTCAAGAAGTGAGCCAACTCTGCTCTGCATCGGTGCAGTCAGCACTCCCATGCTGAAAGGTTGGGTGCATTACCTCAGGTAGATTGCAGCTTGTGCTCACAGGATATCTGAACAAAACTGGTGTACTTTGATCTTATTTGGAAGGCAAACATGTTCAGATTATAATCCCATGATATGGGCCTACCGCAGATGCAAATCAGAGTTTCTTCTGCAATCAGAACAACCTACTTTATACACTTGACATGACACTGAGATTAGGAAGAAATTTGATAGATCACTTTTTGACTTTTGATTTTCCAGTCTGCTGAATTTCATCTGCACTGATTTGCAAGCCCAAAGCTGTCACAGATCCCAATTACTCACTTAACGGAGGATACAGTCAGTACAAGGGAAACAGTTACATGATAATTTCTGTACGTACCTTCAGAATGCCTTACAAAGAAGGCAAATCTCTTTAACTTCATTTTATGTTTGAGGAAAATAAATCAGGCATAAGATCTGACTTGCCTGTCACCTGTCCCACCATTCAAGCAAACTGTGTACAGTGTCATCAGCTCTCTAACTTCTAATAGGTTGCCCATTTCTAATCTCTGTCAAAGTGCCATCATAGCTTCTTTTTTTATGATAGTCTAAAGTATGCCTGCATATGTAAAGAAATTAAATGATATTTTGAAAGTGTAAATGAGTTTACACTGAAATAACCCTCTCCCTTTTAGGATAGAGGGAGATTTCATTTACGTAAAATAAATCTTTCCTTCATAGCAAAATTTAATACCAGTTCAGTCATTATGACTTCCACAGTTTCTGGAAAAAAAAAAAAAAAAAAAAAGAAGACTTGTTTATAGGCAGCAGATCTGTCTGACTATACCAGCATTCCCATACCCATGCTTTAACGGTCAACAATCCTTTGGAGCAATGTTAAAAAATGATACCTTGATTAAGTAGTAAGAGTGACAATCTAGGGAAAAATCTGTGGAAGTGTCTAGAATGTGAATGTGGAGTACATGTGCATTTGGGATGACTTGCTGCAGATCGGTGTCCTATTCAGCACAGACAGTTCTGATGGTTGAGGATGAGGTTTTTGCCCAAAATCAGATCCTAGATCTGAGAGCTCTGTAAGAGTGCCGATTTATTTTTCTTAACAGAATACAAAAAGAGACACTTTTAACTTTTTTTTTTTTTTTTTTACATTTCAGTATATCTTTTCCCTGCAGAATAGAAGTTCCGTGTATTTTTTCAGTTTCACAAAATAAACCCGTTCTTTGTATTCCTTACATTTTAGGAGTGAGGACAGTGGTTTTAGAGCTGCTAGCAAGCAATAGTCATTGTTTTTATCAAATGTGAAGACAGCAATGTGTACACCATTCTCAGGGAGAGACAAGCCTCAGCAGGAGTCTTTACATTACCAGTGTTCTCACTGCTAGAGAAATAAGGGAATGGAACTCTCCACAACTAAAGTTCATGGATCATTTTAGGAGGAAAAATAAAAAAAAAAAAAAAAAAAAAAAAAAAAAAAAAAAGCAAACAAAAAAAAAATTTGCAGAAGATACTTCACTAATATAGTCCCAACACACAGTAAACAGGACAGGAACAGTTAATCAGTGGCAAATTTCTCTAAATTACAACATTTATTCTGCGACAGTAATAGAGCTAGAGTTGCTCAGACCATATCCATTCCACATCTGTGCTAAGTTCCAAAACAGAGAGAATATCACCCAAACATTTTCCTCCTCTTGGCCTACTCAATTGTTAAACCAGTTCCTGATGAAGCAGTGGAGCCTAGTGTATCCAACACAAATTTGCTCCAGACACTCCTGTCTGCAGTCACAGTTCAGATCCATATGTCATCAAAAAAATAAAAAACAAAACCAAATTTAAAAAGGCCATTTGTTTGACACGGCTTCAAACCTTCCACTTTAAAAGTCCTCTGCTTTGAGAGAACAAGCCTTCAGTTATTTATAATATATTGGAAGTATCCTGAAGTATTGAAAGCTATTGGAAGCTATTCTCCTACAGTCTCATAATAGGATTTCTTGTAGTCTGTATTTTTTCATCTGAATTTCTGGGGTCCAACACATTAGTTTTTCAAGCTTTGCACTACAGTGGTTAAAACATTTCTAATAGGTTTATGGTGTAGGATTTTTTTTTCTTTTTTTGTTGAATTCAGATGCATCTATGCAAGCATACGGGGAAGTTACTAACAGACCTAAATTATATTGTTTTGCTGTTTCTTTACCATCCTTCAACCTTATGGGACTTTAGGGATGAGGTGCACCGAAGTCTGGCAATTCTCATCTATATTTAACTCACTAGCTACCTAAGCCAGAGCAGTTCACAGCCTATGTGTATTCTCCTGCCATGTTTAGCTATTCAGATCTGTTTCCTACAGTGTGGTTGGAAAGTTGAACAAGCTAGGATTATTTAGAGATGTTGTTCTGCTGCTTGATTACAATAATCCTACTTCCCTCATCAGAGACATTTTGATTGGAAATCTGCAGTGAGAGTCACAAAGGACAATGTTGGTGTAATTAGAATGCTAAAATGACAGTGGCAGACTGTTGGTTGAGCTGTGGGAATGACACTCAAATACTGGGTTTTGTACTCTGTATTTACAATGGAAATACACCTTCAGACTTGTGTTGTGTGATAGCAAACATCTGCCACCGTTATAACAGAGAAAGCAGGGTTTATTGTTCAGGCAGTAACAACAGCTTTCAAAGCTGCCAAGCAAAAGGCAAAGTTCTGATGACTAGGGACTGGGAAAGGCCATATTTGTGGAACATCTGCCCATATCTTTTTGCCCTTAGACAAAAGTCCTTCTGTCATCCTTTCCCAAGCCTCTGTTTGGAAGTATTCTGCTTAGGAGACTTTGATGGGGAAGTCAAAAGAGAAAAAGCTAAGAAATGCCTTCACAGTATCATTTATTTATTAACCTTCCCTTGCTTTGATTTATCTAAGTGATTTTTCACCTTGGCAGTGACAGAAGGAATTACTTTAGTGTATTTCATTCAGTTTGATAATAGTTATTCTTTATATTATTCTGTGACTTTGTTTATTATGCTGCTTTCTACGGCATCATAGCTTGACCAGTTTGGAGTATAGATATCTTGATAGCTTAGTGGTCATATTTACACTGTGGCCAACCATTAGGAAAAGCTTGAGAACAGTGCTTCCCAGTTATAGAAACATATTAAAAGTTTACAAACATGGTAAAGTCATGACTGCTTCAATTCTGGTTTGATAATAGCACAGTAGGATATCTATACAATATGTCTTTAACAGAAAAGTATCTATCAAGAAACTGCCTCTATTCTGACACCTTTACTCTGTGTGAGTCTGAAGATCCTGTCTCTCCTGCACACTCTTGAAGTCTTTAGGCTTCCAGTTATTTAGCATTATTTGTCTGACTGTTGACAATCTTTCCCCTCTCTCAGAGAAACAGTACTCGGAGAAAAAAGATGTACTGCTTCCAAGTCCTTTCCTCCCAGTCTTCTCACAGGTCTTTATTCCATCCATTTCAGTGTATGTAATAATTTTTGATGGATTAACATGCTGTGCCCTATCAAGAACACTCAAAATTCTGTTGATATGCCTTAAAATAGGCAAATGTACAGAAAATAGCAAACTCTAAATGATGACAAAGGATAGGAAAAGCATCAGTAGTGTTATTTGGATAGTTCAGTAGGTTGTTGGGATGTTGCTGGAGCTGACAGATTTTCCTTATTGTTGCTAATCCTGAGAAATGGAAAGGGTGTAACATTGCCCCAAAAGGAAAAGAAGTAAAGATGAAAACAGAGTCAGAAGAATGAAGAAGAAGGAACAGTAGAAGTAGAAGGGGAAAAAAAAAAAAAAAAAAAGAAGAGGGGCAGTTAAGAGGGCAGGTCAAGGCTGTCAGTAGGAACCACAATGCCTGAGGCTGTGACCATGAGGAGACTCAGAAGCATTGCCCATGGGCAAGCACATTAAGGCAAGTGCTTCGAGGTACCTTTACCTGGGAAGCAGGGTACTCCTCTGGGTGCTTGCTGCTAGAGTAACAGTTGCTGGATTGTCTCCTGGTAGCACTACTAATTACTCAGGCTATGTCTGTGTCAAGGTGAGATGCATTTCTTCCACCCTTCCTCTCCTTTAAAAGGGAGTTCAGTTGTACAGCTTCCAAGAAAGTTGTGATGTTGCTGTCCTGACAGCTTGTGACATGGTATGCTTCTCCCCCAAGTCTGAAATCTTTCAGCCATTTAGGAAATCAAAAATTGATAGATGGAATGATTTCTTGTCCTCTGCAAAATTTTTAATGTTGCAAATATTCTCTTTCTGTTCAGGGTAAAATTGAAGCCTTTCAAATCATTCACTCCCTAATGAGGTCCACTGACATTGAAGCAGCTATGGGCTTTCCTGAAAATTTGTTTAAAATCTGACAAACGTACCTCTGAGAAAATGTTAACCCCAAATTTCTCAGGGTAGATTTTTGGTTTGACAAACGATAATGGACAAAAAAATTAAACTTTTTTGATCAAGTCTCTTTGAAATTTCGTAGATCAAAATGTAGTTTTATGCACAATGCATCAGAATGCAAAATCATTTGAGAACCGGTTGATGAAGAGAGAATATGAAATGGACAATTAATTCATCCTGTCCAATGAAAACAAGAAAGTAATTTCCACCATAGTTTATAGCTAGTGTCCAGTTTGTTCTGAGTTTGTTTCCCACTAGCAGAGAATAACAGGTTATACACTGCAGGATTTTGTAAAAGAAATTTTAAAAAATTGGTCTGCATTTCAAACAATTATAGCTGGGGGAAGGTTTTTATTTTTCCTAAATTTCTTAAATCAAGCTATTCCAAAGCTAAATTCTGTGCCACATTTGCCTACACACTATCCCTTTTCTGTAATTTCCCTTAGATGTAGCAGTTAAATAAAACAGTGATGTAAAATCCCAGTGGAAAAATAGATCTAGCTAGAGTAATCATATTATCAACACACCAGCTCTGCAACACTCTGTCTTGCTTCCTTGCACAAAATGACAATTTAAAGTATCTTTCCAGAAGTCCCCTGGGAGATTATTGTATTTTATTCTCTACTTAGGAAAAAAAAAAAAAAAGTCTTAGAGAACCTATTTAGGAGTCTCCTAGTGAAATACTTACAGTTCAGTTCAGCATTATATGCCAGTTTCAGAGAAGCTGAAATGTAATTTATTTCATTTTACTTTCATCAGCAAGTAAAGGTCATCCATCCAAAACCAGCTTTTCTGGATGCACACATTTCATTTGTTATCATTTTAAGTAACACAGAGTGCAGTCAAATTCCAATATCTGTCAATCTCACACAAGTTCTGTTAAATAATCTTTTTCTATTTAGCTGCTTATACCATGAACATTGAATAAATGCTTGCTTGGCATTCAAACAGCTTAAAGCAGAAAGACTGCTTTTAAAATGTAAGGAATTTTCTAACTATTTAGTGATTAACTGAAAACTATATTTTCTAGTTAATATTAAATTATTTGGAATCTATAAATCATCTGCATATGTAGCTAACCCCTAAACATCCAAAGTAACTCAATATTTAAAAACATTCCTCTGATAGTCAAACACAGTCTTTCTCCTCATCTGTTGGAACAATTACTAATAACAGGTTTCATTGGGGGCTCACTAGGAAATACAAACAAGCACAGAAATAATTTGCAGATACACTAACTATGCTAATTAGGCTTACAGCTAATATGTCACGTCAGGTTATTTCAGTTTCTTTTGCAAAAATACCAGGTCTTGGCATGGTTAGTTATTCTTGAGACTTTGTTACTGTGGTTGTTGTCTGCATTAGTGATTTGCTTTGGAATCATATTGCAGTTCTGAAATAGACTGCCTGGCTACTTCCCTTGCTGGTCTGGTGGTTCAGTTCTTTACATAATTTAGATGTCCACAAACTATTTTCCTTTCCAAGAAGAAGTAATGAGAGGTGTGGTTTCAAAACTTCTGCAAATGTTCATGAGGATATTCAGCTACAAATCAAGAAGAGGGTTGGGCCATCTTGGAGTCGTGTAGCATGAACACTTCCTGCATTCAACCACAGACCTTCTAAAACAGCCAGAGCTCCTACAGCAGCCTGAAATGGTTCTCAATATTTTTATAGGGCCATTCACTTTATAACATGCTATATATGTTTTCTTCTTCACTGCAAGCTGCCGCCAGCAACTACATCTTCAGGGTGTTTGCCATTCCTTCACCATGCAAGAAATAAAATCCTGAATTCACTTCAAATACACACTCAAACAGATTGACGTAATGTAGAAATGACATCTAGGGTTTCAATCTCAGGTTTCTAATTAATATTTTTGCTTCTAACAGTTTGAAACAAGGATTTGTGTGTGTGTGTGTGTGTGTGTGTGTGTGTGCTACATTTTTAAAAGAAGCAAAATACATTCAGTTAATATGTATCCTACTTGTGGTGTATGTATCTGTTACGTAAGCACACATTAGCTGCCCTCTGCTGATTAAACCAAAAGGAACACCAAACCAAGTTACAAAATCTCCTCACACCTTCACATATATTGGTACAATGCCTTTGTTGTTTTGACTCGGCCAAACTTTCTCTAATGGTAAATCAGTCTGCAGGATGAATATATCTCTGGAAAAGAAAGCATCTCTATTGCTGAAGGTCCTGCAACATGATCTGGCTGGTAAGAGAGTGATCCCAGAACATAGAAACTGTGTTCTGCTGCAGATACATTTTTCAGCCAGGCATCTAGTCTCAGCACTGCTAAGGAAGCAAATCAGATGCATTCAGGTCCTCCCCTCACTCTCACATGCAGACAGAGCAAAACAACTGCCTCTATAAGTACAGAATCATTTCAATAAAATAAATTCCCATGTATCCTGCTAACTCTTCCCTTTTGGCATTGCCGAGTATAATTTCAGAACAATACACAACAAAACCAGATGCTAAGGTGTTGGGCATGACATAGGAACCCGAATAACTCAGAAAATAACCAGAAAACATGTAGGAAAAAAAAACTTTGAACACTTTATTCTAGCATGTCCTTAGAAATTTTTTTTTAAGACACTCATAAATCTTAGACCTTTTTATTGGCTGCTAAAATTAATCTACTAGAAATAGTTGGTTGAAAACAATTATATCTGACTTGTTCATGACTCAAAACCTAAAAGCGAAGAAAACTTGAAAGAAACTGACTGGTAATAAAAAAGAAGCTGATGATAATTGCTGCTGCTGAAAATGCAAAAAGGGGCAGAATACGAATGAAAATTAAACTGGAATTTTATAATCCTTTGTCTTTAAAACTTTCTATTCATATAAGTTACATCAATAAACATGCTCGTTTGCTTAATGGGGGGTAAATCCACCCCATTCCCCCATGATATATTTTATCAGCATTCTAGTCTGAGTGACTGCCTTCTTTTCCCTGCTAGAATTTTTCTGAAAATCTAAAGGCAGATTTCCCACTCCAGTTATTTATACAGAGGTCTCGTGCCTCTCATGAGATGCAATCTTCAGGATTGCAGGGCTCAGCTTGCTGCTGTGCGTCTTGCTAAAAGAACTGTTTGAGAGCAATGCCTTTTTTCTCATCCTTTCTGATAAAAGGGTTAAGATACTTAAAAAAGAAAAAGATCTTATTTCTCATATAATCATAATCCCTCTCTCCACTTTCTGCCTCCTTTTCCCATCCACCACTCCTCAGCTCAGTGCCTTATAGTGAATTCAGTGCTCTGTTTTCCTCCCTTCTAATTGCCAGGACAGCAGCAGTAGTCACTCCATTGCCCCCTGCACACTGCAGAGCAGTCATTCCATTGCTGCTGTCACATTGCAGCACATCTCATCAGGGCAGCACAACAGGAGCACATCTCACTAGGACCACTGCCTCTGTCCACGGCCAGCAGCTTGGGCAGTGCTGCCCTGTGCATTCATAAGCGTACATGTGCCTGTGTATATACTACATATGCACAGATGTACTTATATTTATAAAATGTTGCAGGTAGGTGTGAAAACTAAGATTGCTTCTAACAGATGATTAAGCCTTTCCTGAAATTACAGACTGTGTGTATTTATCTGTATAGAAGAGAGTGTTTACTATTTGTACCATGTTTCAGCATTTAGATTCCCTGAGCTCTGACTTACATGTCTCTTATTGTCCCCTGGGTGGCCTTAGGTTTTTTATTTCTAAGTTAATTTTAATCACAAAGGAATAGCTTTTGAGCCCTTTTTTTCCCTCTTCTTCCATATTGCTGCAATCAACTGAAAGAACAAATCCTAACCATAGCAAAATTAATAGAAGTTTTTCAGTGTTTCTGTGAGCAAGATTTCATCTCTGATACTCCTTATCTTTCAGCAAATCTAGATTTGTCAATAGAATTTCAACTATACTTCTGCAAAAGGGATGTGGTTTTTCTTATTTTAAAGATCAAGAGGTCATTGACTTTAACCTGATTAAACCTTCCATTTCTCTATACTAATTTATCTCATCAAGAGGGTTAGAATGTGTTTTCAGAGATTTGAAACAGATACAGAACAAAGTTATCTGATCTAAATAAGTGTAATATAACTATCTTCTAGTGAAGTTTGTTTGAAGGAAAATATTCTGTCTCACAGACTCAACTGTTTTGATGCAAATTTAAGTCATAGTTGTCAAATACCTGTTAAAATTTTCACGATACTGCGAAAATTACTTTGTCTTTCTAGGACTTCATTTCCACATTTTGCTCTTGTAAAACTCCAAAAGATTCTTTAGGAAAAGGCATTTCAAAAGTGAAAGTCTTGTTATGGCTAGAGCAACGTTTTATTTTGCTTGTATGGTACCTTCAACTGGTAGATTTTAAAGTATTTTATTAAAGGAGGGGAAACTTCATTACTCTCATGCCATAGGTACTTATGAGATAGAAAGTGATTAACACCTAACTCAAATTAAGTTCCACTCAACTAAACTCAGGTTGAAGTGATAGAAGAGCCAGGAAGTCCTCCTACCACTTTGTTGTCTGTCCTATATATGAGACTCATCAGGGTACCAGAAGGCTCTAATTGTCCTGGCAAAACTGCTCTGTCCTTCAGCAAACCAATCTGCTTGTAGGCGAGATAAAGAATTCCTAACATTGTTATTACTGCTTTCAATTAAACTCCCTTTATGAGAACTTATGATAAACATATATATTCTAGCAGGAATTCCATTTACTTTGTCTGGGATTAAATCTTTGTGGTACTTTAACATTTGTTTTGTGTGACATTTGACAGCAACTGACCACACAGAACAAAGGCTGCACTCAAACCCTGTTTTTTTGTGCTGAGCCTTAGCAGGTCTGGTCCTTAGCCCAAAAGCCTCATTAGGGTACCTAGACCACCTATCTAATGTAGGAAATAGATAGGCACCTGAGAATGGAGACACACACCACAGGCAGTGGGAGAGGCTGTCCAGAACAGGACTGGGATGTGTATTCTTCCATCCTTCACCAAGACACATACAGTGCTCTGAAGGAGTGAATCCTCCTTGGAATTCAGAGTTGGGAATCCTCACTTGAGAGCAGGGAGCTAGATTCTTCCTTTTATGAAGAAATTAGGGAATTACAGCTTTTGGAATTCAGATTTGGGAATCCTCACTTGAGAGCAGGGAGCTAGATTCTTCCTTTTATGAAGAAATTAGGGAATTACAGCTTTTGAAACACAGTCAGAAAAGCACTCACTCAAAATACAGAATGTTTTTTGTGATCTTTCCAATAAAGGAGATTTAGACCGCCTCTTCCACCATCTCTTTACAGGGTTATAAACAGCATAGGGAAGGAAGCTGAGTCTACCCTCTACTGTTGCAGATGTGCCCTGGGCATAAATCATTAGGGAGTCAATAGGCAGGAGACAAGAAAGAGGTCAAGGGAAAATAGTAGTGCCTTGATTAGCAACTAGG
Source organism: Lophotriccus pileatus (assembly GCA_035583135.1). Lineage (NCBI taxonomy): Eukaryota > Metazoa > Chordata > Aves > Passeriformes > Tyrannidae > Lophotriccus > Lophotriccus pileatus. Next base: position 75,720,002 of record JAWWES010000115.1, on the reverse strand, counting down.
CCACCAATGAGGAGGAAAGGATTCCTCACCTCTAATCCTAAAGCTCATCACACACTGTAAAATCGACATCCATTGCTGTCTAGGAGCTAGAAAATCCTTAAGGATTGAAATATCAAGTGTGAATCCCTCATGCTGAAGAAAGATTCATATCTAATAGGTAATAGCTTCAACTGCTGCAAAAGGGACTTCATACTATGCCTGTTTCTTTTTAGATTCAGACAAACAAAAAACAGCTGCTACCACTGCATTTAAGATGGAGTCTGCTCTTGAAGGCACATCTATATCCTTAGGGCTGAGAGCTGGGGTAATAGCTAGTTTATCGATTTTGAATGGCCCTTCCCTGTGAAGAATGAGCCCCTTCTGGGGATGTGCTGGCACCAGGCAGTTAAGAGCACAGGATTCTGTAAGGCAGAGAGCCAGAGAGAGTTTAAGCATGACCAGCACTAAGAGACAAATAAACAGAAGGGTTTAGTGTTGGAGTTTCAGAACCAGATACCAGAATTTCCCTTGATCCCTACTAGTAGTGCCTATATCTGATTTGGGGCTTCCTAGGACTAAGGATAGCCTAATAAACCAGGGGCTTAGGTCCCTCATATTCCTATAGTCAAATTAGTCCTATCCACATTTGCTAAACTGTGTTAACTGCATGAATTCACAGGCTATTTGAAAAAGCAACTGCCTGCCATCAACTTTCTTTACACCAATGTCCTTAAAGGAATACAGAATTAAGTGATGCTGACCTGTATTTTTTTACCCTTTTTCAATTTATTTCATTTGCTCCCCTTCTTTTTCCTTGTATTTCCTCCTACCTATCTCTGCAGACTTTCTTTATAAAGTTACATTCTGCATAAGATTGCTATATAAATTCTTTCTCATGTATTAAGATGGAAAACGGAAAATTTTCTTTCCACTTTTTAAATACCTAGTTTTAATACGTACAGTGAAGTTGTACCAGAGAAAGACCATGGGCTGCAAGCCATAGGATGGGAAAAGACTGCTTGGCAAGTTGCCTTTCTAAGATGTAGTAAAAAATTTTACATTGAATTCTTACTGTAGTGGCAAAAATTTTACTAATTCATTATGGATTTTTTTTCTCTTTTCAGAGTAGAATAATGTTTGACACCAAAACCTGGTAATTGAACATTAGAATCAGCTGCTTTAACTTAACACTGCAAATATTTCACTTATCTGTTTAACAAGCATAAAAGGAAGACAACAAACTAAGAAATAGCAAATAGCTTGAGTCTTTTCAAATGAAGTATGATTTCTGCACTGACTGCTGTTCCGCTTTGTACAATGTATTGTCAACAGCCTGTGCAGAATATTCTTCATTCTCATATTTTAACCTTGAGTGTTGCTCTCAGAGATGTCAGTGTATATGTTAACCTGGACAGTAGCTAGTAAAAAGAAAACATCACCTTAGAACATGTAGGTGTTTGTAACTATTGGAGGATTTTTTCAGACATTTGTTCCTTCAATGCATCCCTCTTTCCTGACCAAAGGATTTCTTTTTTTTTTTTTCTTTTCTACTGAAAAAGTCTTTTCAGTGACTTTTGTTAAGCTTTGTATTTCTTAGCTTGTTATTCTAGTAGTTACAGCTCTCTGAACTTCCTTCTGTTAAGCACAAAAAGAGACACTCCAAGAAATTAACAGCTGGTTTCTCTCAACTGCGATTTTGTTTTCTGAGTATGTTTTGTGAGTATGCAATTTGAGAGGTTTAGGGATTATTTTTACTGGTTTTATAATATATATTATCTAAAATATATATTATTTTTTAAATATGCTTTCATTATCGTTATGTCAAGTTTTAGGTTTGGGGGGATTACATTTTTGCTTCTTTTGTTTGCATGCATACCTTTAAAATTCTTACTAGGAACATTTCTGAATTTACTTTGTGTGCACTTAGACTCTTAAAACTCTTCAGTTCTTGTTTTCAGTGTCCAAACTTGACTAATCTTTATAGTGAGTTACTAATTTGTTTGCTTCAGCAAGACACAACATTTCATTTGAGTCTTTGTTTATAGTCACCTTCTATCTTACACCTATGGCTTATTTCTTTGAAATGTTTAGCACTACCAACACAAAACAGCCTGAAAACTTAGCTGTTGATACACAGTGGGAAAATAATTGGTGCTGTTTTTCCATTGTTTTAATTTAGTGTTGGTGTCCTTACACTCAGGAGTGCTTTACAATCCATCACTGACTTAGATTGCACTTTTCCCAGATGGAAGATAAACAGCCATTGGTTTAAACATCCATTATCTTACAATACGAAGGATTTGTATTCTCTATACACAGACTTTAACCTGAAGTTTTGAGTCACTTGGTGGGATTTTAAGAAAGCGAGAACAGTGAGGAGCTCTGCTCAAGGCATTTAGAGAACAGCGAGCAGAACCTGGATAAGGACTCTTGGCCATCGTGAGTCCTGTTGATCAACCTCTTTGTTCAGAATAGTCAACAAACACAGTTCTGTTCATTATATTTGTAAAGCAAATGCCCATCCTTCCACCCTGTGAGGAAATTTAAAAAAAAAAAAGACAAAAAAAAAAAAAGAAGTCTTATTTGCAATTATGGACATAATTTTTAAAAAATGGCCTATAAATCATCACCTCTTCTCCACTTCGACTGTATTAGTAAACAGAATTCTCACTTTCAGCCACAGAGCAAATTCAAACTAATTTGAGCACTTCAGTTTATTTCTTTTCTCTCTATGGCAGTTTTCCCTCTGGCATCTAGTATCCATGGAACATAAGACTTTGCCAATTAAAGCAAGAACATGGACCTACATCCAAAAAAACCCCAGTTACATCAGTACAGATCCCAAACCCAGGGGTATAATGAGTTTCTTAAGGAAGAGGTGCTAGGCAGGCAGAGAAGTGAAATGTTTAATAGAGATCAGATTATGGGGATTTTATGGTATTTCGTAGAGGCCTCTCAAGCTTTCTTTCAGGCCTATGGAGCTATCTCAGGAGTTATGTTGCCACTGGCAAAATCCTCCAAATCTGCACAGTTGCATCTAAAAAAAAAAAAAGGAAAAGCAGCATTAAATCCCAATCACAATTTTTGTGCTTGCTTATGCAGCAAGATACAGCAATGTAACTGCACACAGCCTCTAATCATATCTACACAAACAGCTGGTGCTTAGAGCTCCAAAAGACTCGCTTTACCACAGAAGTAATATACTCTCCAGTAAGTGTTCAATACTATAAGCAGGCATCCTCTGCTCTTTCCTGATTCTGATTCGTCAGTTTTGCATGAGAAGATGTTTTTCCATTGTACTAGGGAATTACATATTAGGAAATCAGCCAGAAGCAACTGTGATTCTTGACAGGGGAGTTTAGCTTACATGCACAGGAATGCCTAGAGTTCTTCAACTTCATGCTCCATCTTTTTTGGTTTAGTTCTCCCTATTTTCACAGCTACTGTGAGTTGATTAGGGCTTTCTGATGGTCTGGTGACCATCACAAATAAATAGCTTGTGTTCAGGTATGTTACCCATATTTAGCTGGCCAGCTGCAGTTTTACAAGCCAGTCACAAAGCTACTGAAGAGCTCTTTCTGCAATTCTGGCAGAAATAGAGAGAACAGCAGTTTGCTGTTCCCAAACCACATGGAAAGAAGGGAGGAAGAGACCACTTGCTTTTGGAGCAGCTTTTCTTCAATCAGCTTGATTTTGTGCAGAGCCTTTTCAGAGCTTTTGAAAAAAGCACAGACTGGCTTGTGCTGTATAACTAGGATGAGCTTTATATTCAAGAAGATAAAAAGCCCTTTCCTGGCAAGGCAGATAAAGTTTTCCATGAAGCTACAGTGGTGAAGAACTCTATTTTTCATAGCTAGCACAGAACTCAAAGCCACCACCCCTTTCACAGACTGCCATCGGTCATAAACTAGCTGTGATGTGGACAAGGAAACGTGGAAGTTAAGGTAAAAAAGTAAAAAAGTCTCTGTATGTTACCAATGCTGGCAACGCTGATGAGGTTCTGATCGCTTTGCACGCACTTATTTTCCAGTTGTGCCAGGGAAGGAATGAAGAATACTCATGTACCTTCTGAGACAAACTTAAAAGTTCATAATTAGAAAGCAACACAGCTGCCATGTGGAGTATCCTGACACTAGCACCAGATTGTCTGGAAAAGTTTCTTGCTGATAAGACTTTTTTTTTTTCCCCCATATGTGGCAGTGGGGGTGGATATTGGGTCACTCCAGTACGTAGTGTGACAGCAGCCGTTTCTGCAGCCATTTCTGTCTGCTATTCTGAGAGAGTCAGTCTGAGACATTAGTCTCTGGCTAATGTCACAGAAAGAATCCACTGAGCTGTTGCCTAAGCAGCTAGAGAGTAACAGTGTGCGACTGCCATGGGGAGAAGGAGAAGATAGATGACAACCACTGGGGAAGGCTGGGGGCTGCTGAGCCATAGCAGAATGCTGTGTGTTGCACAACAATTTGGAGAAGGAAGCTGAGAATAGGGTTTTCTTCAGCAAGGCCTGAAGGGTCAAGACTCAGATATTCACAAAAAAGCAGCAGTACTCCACCTAGCAATTGATAGGAAGCTTTAGGCTTAGCCTTTGAAAATAGGGACTTTGTTGTTGCTGTTGTCCACGCAATTTTTCACTTTCCTTCACATTTTCACTGTGTACAGTGTGGCTATTTTGTAATTTGCAAGACAACTTTGAAGATAGGGGATGTTTTTATTCATTTATTCAGCAATTCTTTTCAATTTTAGACTGCCAGCTTATATTCTCATTAGGTGCATGTTATAAGAATCTGTGGTTCTATTAATATTGTTTATTAAATATTTATTGTTTATAAAATTGTTTATTATTATTAATAATAATAATAATAATATTATCACTGAACACAAGGCTGAAAGAAATCAGGTGAGGTCATCTAGCCCAGCCCTAGGACCTGGAGGCACAGTCTGATCTCTCATTGCTTAGTGGTGCTTGTCTAACCTGTTCTTATCAGTCTCCAGTGACAGGTTCAGCACCACCCCTAAGCAATCTATCTTAATGGCTACCTGTCCTCGGGGTGCTCTTAGATCATTTTTCTAAAAGTGTTCAATGTAAAAATTACCACCGCTGAATAAAATGCTTCTATACTGTTCTCAAAGTGCAAATGCAGAAAACTGGAATCTCAGGAATCGAACAAATAACTCGAAAACAAAGGAGATGGAGAGGGGAAGAAAAAGAATGTTGTGAACAATAGAATAAAAATATGCAGTCTGAGATCAGCAGCTCATTCAGCTTTCAGCCTTTTAACTGTATGCAGCTCTGCTGAGCCTTTTCATACTGGGTTGTTTTCAGAAATCTGTGGACAGGCATGGAAATGTGTGGAAGCAAGCCTGTGTCTGGATAGTGGGGAGGAAAAAATCCACCATTCTGGTTGTGACAGAGGGGGCATAACTGGGAGCAGTGAGAGTTAATTACAATAAAAAGAAGCACTCTTCAGTTTTGGAGAGCTAAAGCAAAAACAATTTGGGGCATGTCCATACAGCAGTGACTTGGAAATAAGAAGTCACAGGCTGGCTATCCTGAGACAATCAAGTTTCCTTTTATAATGCTGATGAAAAAGCTCCAGATAATTGATAGTATAGTGGAAGAAAATATAGCAGATATGCAGATATGCTATGGCCAAGACTGGTAAAACATGCCAGAGGACAGAAAGAACAATTTCAAATGAGCCTTCTTTCTTGTTACAACAGTAACAATTGTTTGCCTGTTATTCCTATTAGTTCCCACTGAATTCAACTGTCCTTTTATAGTCCTGGAATATCTACCTAGCTAGCTGTCTGCTTCTAAATGGGCCTCTGACACCTCCCTTAACCTCAATGTCCTTTTGCTCTTCAATCCTAGTAAGTCCACTGTAACAGAAACACCCACTCTGATCCCAGGAGTGATCCTCAGACACTATCTTGAGGATGTTAAGTATTTCTACTTGCATGATCCTGAGACCAAGTGATGATGAAGACAAAGGTTAGGCCTGAATGCTTAAAATTCTAAGATGAGAAAAGTAACTAGTGATTTTTTTATTCGTTATTCAGTGTCCATGCTTTCAAGAATCTTGGCTTCAGCTTTATTTCAAAATACTATCCTTTTCCTTTGGAAAATCTCAGTATTAGACTACTAATGAATGTTATAACTCTGCAATTAGTGATGTATTTTGGCTACTGGCAAAACCTTGAGAAACCAGGGATTGATGTAAAAATATACCAGGAGCATTGATATTACTGGCCAGCAAGGTTGCATTTTCTCCTGCCTACAATGTCACATAACTAGAAAAAATTCCCAGAAAGCTCTTCTTTCTGGAATGGTTGAGAAGTCCCAGTTGCAATGAAGCCATGATAAAACACTTTCCAAAAAACTGTGGTTTATTTCTTAATGAACAGAATGCATTCACGAAATAGACGTATTTTTGCAAGCCTTGCCTGGTAACATTGCCGGTACCCCGTAACTGTCTCACGGTTTTTGTTGCTGCTAAATGGAGTTGAGTGCTGATGGAATGCCAAGTTTTGCAGTTAAAAAGGAGCCTTGCTAAGTTTTGTATGGAGAAAAACAGTCTTGTACTGATGAAATACTATACTTTCAACTTGGGAAAAAAGCACCTTGAAAATACATGCTATGCCATAACACTCTATAACGCTTTATAACAAAACTATCAAAAGCACCGAATTCTTCCAGCTGGCAAAAGTCTCAGTAAACACATCTCTTTGAAAAAGTTTTCTTTTCAGAGTCTGGCATGCGTGGGGGAGGGGATCTGCAGAAAGGAAATTTGTGATTCTGTGGTAGAAGGAAAGCCATTAAAGAGGAAGGGTGAGCTAAGGTTACTTGGCTGGATGTCTTGTAACAAACGTCTCCTCAGTGTCACCTTTATAGTGAGAATTACAGTGGGAGGTTGATCATTACCTTGGGCAAAAAGGAGAAGAAGGAAATAAAGAAATATGGAAGAGACTTCACGTTTTGGAGAATATTATGAGAAAATACTCTATGAATTTTAGTGGCCCACAACCTATATGTCCTAGCAGTACAGACAAGCTGCTTCTCAAGAAAATCCCTTCTGACCCAAAGCATTTTATTATGCTATGAAAATAATGTTTCTCAACAAGTGTTTACCAAATACCTTCACTGTACTTAACTGCTTCCTGTCTATGTACAGTACTTAGTCCCAAAAGCCATGAAAGTAGAGTTTGCTGTTCTATTCCAGAAGTTCCTCCGTCTGCCTTTTGATGCATGGAAGTTATTGCTTCTGTTAGCCCTTCATCTTGTAAAATTACTGCTATTCCCAGTGTACATATTAATAGTTATTACTGAAATTAACACAAAATGGAATAGGAAAAATGAATTCCATGAAAAAAATCCTGTCCAGATCCTCAAGGTATAGCTAATTGGTATTTTAGTGGTCTGCTCAAGTCTTCTGTTCCTTGCAAGCCTTTCATTCCATTTTTTAATGGGACTTGCTTTCAGAATTCTTTTCGAGCATCCCACTAGCAGCACTTTCAAAGCAAAACATGCCAGTGATGCCTATACATCTACTGGATCTATGAATCTGCATAATGAATGATTAGTTCTCTGAATCCAAAGGATGAAAAATTATGAAGGACTATTCTTGATATAGGCTAATGTTTTGGCAAAAGGCAAAATCTAACAGCCATGATTCCAGGTCAAGAGGGGGCGCATAAGTTCAAAGAACAGCAAAGCTATGAGAGGAAATCAATCCAGGAGGGATAAAAATAGGTAAACACACCTGTTCAATGTTGTGAGATGTTAATAATGGTGCTTAGGGTAGCAGAGACAACAAGTGTTTACCTTCACATTGCCATTACAATTCAAAGGCTTCCTACACAAATGCAACACTGTGGACACACTAGAATTTCAAGCAGAGAAAAGTATATACACAATGTCTGGTCATTTTCTGTGTAGCAAGAATTGCTATGTGATGATGCAGGGGGACTTTATTAGTTGGAAAGAGCTTAGTGTAAAATAATCCCTATCAGAGTGACTTGAGTCAAAAGGCTTTTTAACCGGAGGGCGACTACATTACAAGGCACAATGTTAAAGTCATTTTCTGATTTTTCATCACCCTTTTCAATCCCTAGAAAATGATCAGTCCCTGTGAATAGGCACCTCTCCCAATCTGTTGTCAGAACTCAGCTCATGCTATCTGCTCAGTGAAAAGCTATACTTATTCTATGTGTTGGTTTCAATAACACAGAAACAAAGAACAGCATTACACGGATATCAGCTCAGCCTCTTGTTTTTTCCTTGAGTTTTATCTCCTGGAGCTGTTCAACCTAAATCCCTTCCTCCTCAGAGATCTCATTCTTGCTTTCACTGTAGTAAGGCAAGGAAGCAAGGAAGCAGTCTTTGGATCCTATAGGTCATAACCTCCCGTCTAGACATATTTGCCAGCAACAATCAACATAGGCCAAAAAAAGCCAGTGTGATCTTGCTGTAAATTCAGAGGGATTTAAACTGATGATGATAAATGGAAATGTCACGGACACAAAAGTTCCTCTCCTTTACTCCCCCCAGGATCATTTTGCTGAATGTAGAGAGGACCAGCTAAACTATGTCATAAGGAAAATGGCCTAGACAAAAGCAGTAGACTCAACATACCACTTACGTTTTATATACCTGTATTAGGTGTTTGTGCCCAGGTGCTGACAGTGGGGACTGCCAGATGACCTCTGTGGAGAGCAGCCAGTCCTGTCCTGTGCCATACGTTGCCAATTCCAGCATTCTCCAACACACCCACTACAGGGCACAGCTAAGCCCTGCAGCCAAGCTGGTGGCACCTCTGGAAAAATGTATTTAAGGAAGGGACGGCTAATGGGGAATGAGGGGAAGAAGTGTGAGAAACCACCCTGTGAGCACCAAGGTCAGGGAAGAGGGATAGGAGGAGGTGCTCCAGGTACTAGAGCAGAGATTCACCTGCAGCCCATGGTGGCCTGGGGAGGACCACATGCTAGAGCAGGAGGATGTATAGTGAAGGAACTGCATCCCGCAGAGGAGTCCAGCTTTTTTTCCTGAAGGAACTGTATCCCATAAGAAGGACACATTTTGGAGCAGGGGAAATGCTTGAGAAGGAAGGAGCAGCTGAGAGGAATCACTGAAGACTGATCACAACCCCCCATCCCCATCCCTTATACACTGCTCAGGGGCAGGGAGGAAGTGGAGGAGTTGGGAATGAAGGAGGAAGTTGAGCCTGTGGAGAAGTTGAGGGGGAAGATATTATTTTAATTTTTGTCTTTGATCTATTTTAAATAGCAACAAATTACATTATTTTGCCCCAAGATGATTCTGTTTAGCCTGTGACAGTAAGTGGTGAGTGATCTCCCTGTCCTTATTTCAACTCATAAGAATTTCATCTTATTTTCACCCCCTATTTTGTTGAGGAGAGGGAGTAAGATTGTGGTTGGATGGGTGTCTGACAGCCAGAAAAGGCTAACACACCACAATAACCGAAACCGGAATTAATACCATCTGCCTTCCCAAAACAAGGGGAGACATTGTGGCAAATTGCCTTTTCCTCAAGATACAGTGTTAGAGTAAAGATAAGCATGACATTCCCTCCTCTTTCCTTCTCCTCCAGAATGAATGTGAAAACATTTCCATTGTAACTGTAGTGCTACACTCACACATCACTTTTTATACTCAAAAAAGCAGCAAAGTTGTGTGGTATTAATGGGTCTCTGAATCACATTCTACTATGTCTTTATTCTGAATTTAGCCACTTATTTCACAGGTAAGAGATGAGTTATGAAACTGGTTTAAAAGGACTGAAATTCATTTTCTGCTTTCTGTGACTGTATTCAGGAGCAAAGGTTAGCAATAAGCAACCTCTGACTTTGTTAGGTTTCACAAAAAACACATGGCAAAGAAGTTCTGAAAAGAGATTGATCACTTCTCTCAGGAAGAGACAACCAGCAAGAGGACAAAGGAGACTATATAATAAACTCCTCATCCCTTTTTCCCTGTGGAAAAAAACAATACCTCACAAAGATGCAGCTATCTTTACATTTCCTAATTTTTAACACAGGGCACAAAAACTTAATCAAATATTTAAGGACATCTTTTTATTCTTTTTTATTTATTTTTCTTCATGTGGGAACTATGTGAGGCTGCACAGGGGAAACTTCTATTGTTGCTTTCCTTCGCTAGTTATTTTAGGAGCCCTTTGGAGAAGGCATAAATGTTCATCCCTACGTAGCCACAAGGCATGAACTAGTTTTCTAATAACAGGCTTACTGATTACAGAATTAAAGTTCTAGTTTCTTTTTTTTCGATCCTCTAATCCTATATCTTCCATATACACAAAAATATGAATGGAATGCCAATGTGCAGCTTATTATTCCTTATACGGACACAAAAATAGAATCAAAGGGCAATTTTGTCTGTATTGTGTGTCTCAAATGCTTGGCCTAGGTTCTAAGCAAAAAAACCTTCTCAATATATATACTGATTCACATCAAGTATGAGATGTACTAAAATCCTGGTTTCAATTTCTGTCAATGAACTTTTAATGTGAAGAGAAGAAATATTATCACTATGTCACAAATGGCATGAAAAAACTGATGCCCTCTCCATTCAAAGGAAATTTCTAAGGTTACAGATCATTGTTACAGAAGTTCTATTCATTTTGATATCTGACTGCTTTAACAGGACATATATATGTAATTTAATACCTGATGTTATTTTATCTCTTTCTCTTCCTCTCTTTTTCCTCAGAACAAATTATGACATCGACATCTAAAGGAATTTTCCGGCCATTTTTTATTATCTTCATTGTCCTTGGTTGTTTCATGGCATTTATATTAATTTATATCAAACCAACAAATAGCTGGATTTCTGGTCCTATAGAATCAGCCAGTTCAGTTTTGAAAATGAAGAACTTCTTTTCTTCCAAAACTGATAATCTTAATGAAACTACTGTTTTGATCTGGGTTTGGCCATTTGGCCAGACATTCGACTTAACATCCTGCCAAACAATGTTCAATATCCCTGGGTGCCATCTGACTATTGACCGCTCGCTCTATAACAGATCCCATGCTGTTCTCATTCATCACAGGGACATTAGCTGGGATCTGACTAATTTACCTCAGCAAGCCAGGCCACCATTCCAGAAGTGGATTTGGATGAACTTGGAGTCTCCAACTCATACTCCACAAAAGAGTGGCATTGAACACCTCTTTAACCTGACCCTGACTTATCGGCGTGATTCAGATATTCAGGTGCCTTATGGCTTCATGATGGTTGGCACAAGTTCCTTCACATTTGAAGTACCAAGTAAGGAAAACTTGGTCTGTTGGGTTGTAAGTAACTGGAACCCCGAGCACGCTCGAGTCAAGTATTACAATGAGCTTAGCAAATACATTGAAATCCATACCTACGGACAAGCCTTCGGAGACTACGTCAATGACAAAAACTTGATTCCAACTATCTCCACTTGCAAATTCTACCTTTCCTTTGAAAATTCAATCCACAAAGATTACATTACTGAGAAACTTTACAATGCTCTTCTGGCTGGATCAGTACCAGTTGTACTGGGCCCTTCCAGAGAAAATTATGAGAATTACATTCCAGCAGACTCATTCATACATGTGGAAGATTTTTTATCCCCCAGAGAGCTGGCAGAATATCTTCTGATGCTTGACAAAAATAACAAGATGTACCTTAGTTACTTCAACTGGAAGAAGGATTTTTCAGTGCATCTTCCTAGGTTCTGGGAATCACATGCATGTCTTGCTTGTGATCATGTGAAAAGACACCAGGAATATAAGTCCATTGGAAATTTAGAAAAATGGTTTTGGAATTAATTTGTGTGTGTGTGTGTGCGCGTGCACTTTTTTGAAGAAGCCAGAAGGAACTTCAGTCCAAGTGGAGATGAAAGGAAAAGAGAAAAGAAAAGGAAGGAAAAGAAAATATTGTGTCATGGTTTATCAGCTATTCCCTTTTGGCTACCCTATTTATATTTTGTAAGAGATTTTAAAAGATCAGCAGCAGTAGTCATCAATACTTAGTTTCAAATCATAATAGACATACTAATTATGTGCACTGAAGAATATTTGTTTGTTTATTGTAAATTTAAAAATAGATTTCCCACATTTTCTGTGAAATATGTCCCAGTCTTACATTTCAAGTAGTCGTTTTTAACAATATTTTTTTATTTTTAACATTACATTTGGTGTTTAACCTATTTGGAAAATGAGGAAACAATTTTTAAATGCCAGAGAAAACTTTAAGAACATAATTCGCAGTTCCAGTCTGAAATGTGTATAATATATCAAAAGACAGTAGAGTTTCATATGTTCATTTTACATTTTAAAGGCACAGTAAAATACAATACCTAGCATTACTGAAGTGTCATTAATTGCCCCCCTTTTTAAGGGTAATGAACTATAGTTTTTTAAAAATATTAGAATGGTAAACAGTTTTGGTTTCTAAAAATACGATGTTTCCTAACAAACAGTCTCATTAAGTTGCTTGAAGAATATGTCTGTTCTTACCCTCTGAGGAAACAATGTCAGATATAGAGAAAATGACCAATCTTAGTGACCAAAGCCCAGATTCATCAAATTTTTTATTTCAAATGCAGCATGCCCTTAAGCCCCATTATGTCTCAAGTATTATTAACCTGAACCAGGGCTCTTAGTGGTGTTACACCAATACAGAGAAAAACAGATTTTAATAAAGTTGTTTGATTACATCAGCCTCATGCACTGAATTCAGTTGGTAATAATGGATTTTTGAAATAGTTTGCTGAGAAATTTTAAGAATTTCTCTCATATAATTTCTTGAATAATAGTGAATTTTTCCCTAATTCTGTAAAGACCTGTTGAACTTTAATTGTAGCAGACAATGTGATGTTATGACTCATGAAAGGGAAATAAGGTGACTACTAAGTTAATTTTCTAAAAGATACATGTTCAAATTCAGTAAATAAGCTATCAGGCTGACACATTCAACCTTTCAACTTACCGTGCTAATGAATTTTGGGGTCTGACAATATTTTCTGTGAAAAAATGCACTATTCAGAGCATCAGTTTGCCATCCATATTTGACAATATGAGTACGTTCTTAAGTACTAATTTTGCTCTAATAGCAAATATGAAATTGTGATTATTGTCATGATTGTTTAAAATGTCTGCTTTTATTGTCTCATTTGATTTTATTACTTCTTTATTTCAGCTAAGAAATGAATATATGATTGCCATATATATTTTACGTATGAGGTTGGTTTAACGACATAAATGTATGGATATGTTTTGATATCAAATGAAAGCCAGTTAGCTTTAATTTTCAGGTCAAAGTTCTACAGATCACACTTTCTACTGGAAAAAAAAAAAAAAAAAAAAAAAGAAAAAAGCTCAACTGGAAAAGCTTCAGCTTATGAGATGTATAAGAACCTGACCAAGCACAATAGTTGATCCAATATGTAAGAATTAAACTTGCCGACAGCAACATTGATGAAGTAAGAAAATGAGGGATAAAAAGTGATAAATATTTAGCAAAAGATAAGGTGACCTAGATTTTTTTTGCTTCAGGCTGGAATAAAAACACAAAAGGCTGTAAGAGTAATGTAGTTAAAATTCTAAACCTCAAAACCCCATGGAAAGGTGATAAAATCACTTCTCCTCTCCCTATGGCTTCAAAAGCTGTATTCTTATCCAGATATTTACTATTTATTGCTTTCTTTAAAAGATAGTTTTCAATAGGATGTGAATCACCAGCATTCCAGAATGAAACAAGATGAGATTACACTGAAAATTAATGCAATAAAACAAAACTGAATCTTCTAAAAATGAAGTGCTGACATGGATTAACATGAGTAATATCATATCAAAGGCAAGTGGCTATAGCTTACAGTCTATCCTAGATGACATCATAGTGTTTTGTTTTGGG
>JAWWES010000115.1:75684164-75706005 GCA_035583135.1 Lophotriccus pileatus | reverse complement strand
TGAGTAATATCATATCAAAGGCAAGTGGCTATAGCTTACAGTCTATCCTAGATGACATCATAGTGTTTTGTTTTGGGGAGGACTGAAAAATTCTGTCACTGAACATACCACTGGTTTGGTTCAATAACCTGATTTCCTCAGTGCTGGAATTTGGAAGTTCTTTGCATTATCTCATTGGAAGGTGAATGTGCACAATCCTTAATGTCATTCTTCATTTCAGATCATGGGAGTTGTGCTGTGTGTTTTAAATCCTTAGGTCAAATCAGACTGGTTTCTTGTCAGCAAGTTCATCTGATAAGTTCTTATAACAATAAGCAAATAAGATACATGACTTGTTGCTACAAATATGGATCAGTGTACACACGGAAAAGTTCTGAAATATACACTGAATTTTAACATTGTAAGTAATGTCTTTACCTCTCTGAGCACAGGATCCAATCAGCATGGTTAATCTCTTCACAGAAACTCCACACAACGCTTGTGTACATCGCATTCAGGACACACTGCTAAAATTGTTTCAAGGATTAATGAAACAGGAGAGAAATCTAATCTAGAGTTATGGAGAAGAATCCTGACCAAATACTAAAAAATGTAAATGATCCTGATGCCCCACTGACATCTTGAAGAGTGTGGGCTAGAACATAAGTGTTCATGAAGATTTTAAGGTAATCTGCAGGTATCAAGCCTATAAAGAGCTTTGCTGACAGAAGATGAAGCATTATCAGGCATGTCCAGCCTATATGGTAAATGATGTGAAGCAATGGGTGTAAAACATCTGTACACCATACATGCATGCACAGAGGCTTTCTAGACCTACATGCTTAACTCACTCAAGATTGTTTCCAGTCTATATATGACGTTCAGCATTGTGAGGTCTGTGCTTCTTCAGTGAGCTACTCTACAGGAACAGCTAGCATAGACTCAAATAGCAAATCCTTGGGAAGGAGAAGGGGCAAAATCAACTGATTACGGCAGGCTAAATTACGTGGAATTAGACAAAATAGAGAACAAAATATTATGTTTTGGTACCACTGACAAAAGAAGATACTTGTACCAGAAAAGAGAACTAGAAGATGATAAATCACACCAGCACTATTTTCTCAACAATTTTGTTTCAGACATTCAGTTTATTTTACTTGCCAGCCCACAATAATCTTGCATATGCTATTGTCTCAAGTTAACCAGGCAGCCACTGAAGACAGAAAGTAATCATTATTTTTCTTTTACAATGGCTTATTTTGGATGGGTTTAGGGTCTCTATTTTGCACTGAGCTATCAACATTACTGCCTTTCTCAGTGTGAAAAATAAGACCCAAACCTGATAAAATACTAACTGCAGATGCATTTCTACCCCACTAAATGTGAACAGGCATCCGACAAAACTGGCAGCAGATTCTTTTAAAGCAGACTTTTCCTTTCATTTCATAGACACTCAATAACCACAGCGGCTCTTGCTCAGTATGAGATCTCCATTCCTTAGTGAATCCCGTTGCCAGTTCTTTTGAATGCCTCTTACCATATGAGAAGGCTGTCCTCACTGTCACTGAGACTCACCGAATGTGTGAGACATCCAACAACATATTTGTCTTTTAAGGAATGGATCAAGTAAAAGCTGGACTGAGAAAGTAGGAATGTAGAGTTCATGCAGGCTGAGCAAGTCACAGGAAACTGACACTACTGAGCACAGTAAAGTACTATTTACTCTTTCTAGCTGCTCATGTTTTTTTCTCAAAATAGGCTTTAAAAAACCCTGTAATTTTCTCCCATCTCTAATCAAGAAAGATTCAGTTAAACAACCAATAACTCTTCCTGATTATTCGAGAATGGGACTCCTGTTGCGCTTGTATTATCTTTTTCATTAGACAAAAATAACTTTTGGGTGCAGAGTGAAGCCTGTCAGTAAAATAATCACAATTCCTATCTAAATTCAAGAGTCTCTATGCTTCTTTCCTTTTTTGATTTTGAAGTCCTCATGTAGCAATGCTCTCTGGACTTTAATCAAGAAAGACCTTAAGCACATGCAGATGACCATGAGACTTAAACATGTGCTTAATTTTAAGAACATCTTAAATGCTTTAATGCATTGTGGCTTTTATTGCCTTTAGGAATTGTGCAAAAGAGGGCAATCTATAGTCAACAGAGACCAGTTTGTGTGGCTTCTTTTGCATCATGTGCATCCATCCAGTGAGTAAACTGGCTAGTCCACACTGAATACTGTTTGGGTTGATTCTGGCTCAGTGTCTATCCAATAAACCTTGGCCCTACTTTTCTGCTTCAGCACACTGTATGTGCGAGCACCACCTCATGCCACCCCTCAGCACAACACTCTGGCCTATAGCCTGCCTGTGCTGTGCAGGGTGACTGAACTCCCATGGGACATAAGGTGAGAGCAGCTGAGGTTTGCTGGGATAGTATTTTGAGGATTGTCCCAGGAAGAAAGCATAAAACCTGGTCATGTGTGGATCCTTTTAATCTGGACTCAGTGTGTCAGTCTTAGCCATATCTGATTTTCATTTTGGAGGAAAGTATCTGGTTCAGTCTAGGTGAGACTGTGAGTAATCACTGTATATGCAAAGAGGGAAAAAGAGCTGTCTCTGACCTATTTAAAACTAATGGTGAAAGTTAATTAGATACTTAAGTGTTTCCTTGGTCAAAATTAGTGCTTTATGGAGAAGAGAGTCCAGGGGAAGTATTTATATATCTACCAGCTGGTGGGCTTTTCAATTAATTTTGGATGACAGTTCTGGTTTTGATTTTTGTTTGTTTTTAACAGAAGTGATTTTTAAATGTTGGAAATCAATCAATATGATGCATACAAAATAGGTATTTCAGCTATTTTACTCCTTGCTTGGACAAATCTTCCACCAGAGTTAGCAGATGATTTGGAAGATTCTTATGCTAGTAATAAAGGATTGAGCCAAGGGTGGAAAGGCTTTGGCAAAAAACAACCAACTTATTCATGGATATTTGCCTTCTAATATTTTAATAACTATACAATTCTACCTTCAGACAATTGGTGTAAAATGCATATTGCTTAGATATGTTCATAAAAGGCACAGAAATGCCAATCAATTGATTAAATAAACCAAGCAGTATTAATTTTAATTCATGGCACAATTGCCACATAATTATACAGATGATAAGACCATAGAGTTATGAGAAATAGCTAGGCCTACAGATGTCATCCTGCATTTTTCATTCTGGAATAAGTCAGTTCATTACTCTATTGCAAACCTAATTAATTGGTAATCTTCTATGTCGCCACAGTCTCATCACAATTAACCAAAACCAATGGTCTTTGTGCAGTGAATAGTTCAGAGATTCACTCATGGGGCAGTTTGGAGCCTTTCACCTTCAGGTTGACAGCCTGAATTATGGTACAGACCACTCTGGCAACCTCTACTAGATAATTCAGTGGTCTCAGGTTTTTCACTCCTGCTTTCAGCTGAGGAGGCAAAGAACTGACCTGCAACTCATCTGACACCTGTGCATTTCTTACGGGCTGGCTTAGGACGCTCACTCCTACAGCCAGTACTCACTCTGTTTATGATTACACAGAACACTTTGCTGTTCCAAGAAATAAGAGAACTGGCTTTTTTTTTTTTTGACGTGTCCTGCCAGTCTGTACAAATGAAGTATTGATACATGGGGGAACTCTTCACTAACAGTCCTGAGTAATTAGTAGGAAAATAATTTAATCATTGCAAATTGGCAGCAAAAGCAATTGTTTGTTGTTCCTTAGTATTAATCAGTTTAGTGGAAAGGAGGATTTGATGAAAGTTTATGCCTCTGGCTTGATATAGTCTGTTTAGATCCAGATAGAGAGACATGTTTGATAGCAAAATTTGAAAGATATATGGTAAACCAACACTTATATATACATATATTTATCTATATAAATTTGGGATAAATTTCCTTTAGAAACTTGAAACTGTAAATAAACACTTTAGCAGTCATGAGATGAAAAATGTTCCCATCAATCCTTCTCTTTATAACATGATAAGAAAAGCCAGTCTGATATATGCGGTTTCTCAAATAAATTAACTGCAAAATCTACATCTTCTTTGACACTTTGTATTACACATAAGAGCTGAGATTAAAAAGTTTGGAAAGTTAACTCCCTTGGTGCAATTTAATGTTTTAAAGATTCAATGGATATACTGAAGAGAAGCAAGTAAGAAGCTTTTCCATCTATACAAAACTCTAATGTGCCAAACTGTTTCCAGTGAATGAACAAAACAGTTAAATATACTGACTTTTTATTAGGATTTACAAAATCTTCTATTAACGCACTGTAATTTTGCACTATTTTGTAAGAAAATGAAAAAAAAAAGGAAAAAGAAAAAAGAAACTGGAAAAGAAACAGAAAAAAAAGTCTAAAAATAGATGCCAAATGTATAGTTTGTAAAATACTATTTTTCTGATATAAGGTGTCATCACATTGTGAATCTCACTGTGTTATTGTAAACTGTGAAAAATGTGATGTTCTGTTGTGACACAGCCTACCAAGGGCCATTTCTAACAGATTAGTCACCTGAACTTGTTTATATGAAACATATTCATAAATCTGAGATCACTTTTATACTTATTTTTTGTAGACTATTTTTCCACATTTACAACACAACTGTTATTTTATATCAAACATTGATTTTGCTTTAAAATATTATTTGAATAGGTGGGTGGGTGTCTTAGATGTGCCAGAGATTCAAAACTGTAACAGATAATTCAGAAGCTACTCTTTGCCAAACTGTAATGCTACTAGAATCAATTATGTTTTGTTAAAAAACAGGCACACTGTCAATGACAATAGTTTCTACCCCATGGTAATGATGACAATTTTACATTTCCTAGGATAAATTCCTGGTAGTTATGAGCTGCATTTCCCTGCTGTCTTTGTGTATGCTGGGGAAACAAAACTGGGTGCCATAGCTGAACATTATAGATATTCAGCCACTCACATAGTGTGCCAGGGATTTGATTTCTGAAATGCATTGATGAGAATTAGGAGAAAAAAACAAGCTGCTTGTCCTGATTCAAACTCACTTTCTGTGGTGAATCACATGAAAATGGGATGGTTGTCAATGCAGGAGTGGTATGATCTCAGTAGACATAGTAAGTTTTGTACATAGAAACATGGGGACTATATTTATTCTCTTAGTGCAAGATCAGGACCAAAGTCCCTTTCTTGTGCATTTGAACTTACACACATAACATTCGATGGGATCTGATATGAAACTTTTCTTCATGTTCTCAGCTAATGATATTCCGTATACTGGCAATCTTTTATGTGTTTTATATAGTACAAATAATCCATAAATTCATGTGCAAGAAATAGCAACCATGGAAAATGGAATTTTAATAAAAATAATAAACACCATTCCTAACTGCAGGCACATTTTAAGATGCCATGTTAAAAGGAGATCTTGAAAAAAAAATGTATTTTTTATTTATTAGTGATTGTATATTTTGCCCCATGATCTAGACATTTTATAACAGGCAGTCTACCAAAAACCGGTTGTTTGTTCCCTTTGAACACTACCATCACCCTGAGATGCATCTGAAAACTGTAGAGGTCAGCAACTGATGTTTTTTGGTATTTTTTTAATTTGATGTTGTTGTTGAACTTTCTTCTGATTACCTATAGCTATGTTCAGAGTTTTCAACATAATTTAACTGCAGTTCGAAGATACCTACTGAGCGAAACTAACTATTTCAAGGACTTTCACCATTTATGTGAAATTAATATTTCAGAACACTGGTTCCAAGACGATTAACAAGCAGCTCACTGACTCTTACTTATTGAGCACTGGAATTCTCCCCAAAGGATAAACACTGAATCATGTAAATAATAGTGCTCTATTATAAGCCTAAAAAATTACTGTAATAAGTATATTTAAAATAAAAAGAGAACATTCCAAGTGTACTATAGTCTTTGTTCATTATTTTATCAGTCTGGTGTCATCTTTTTTATTCTTGCAGTAGGTCTCATCAAGAGCCTGATCTGAAGATTGTTGCTAGTCATAAACATGACTTCTGGCAGAGATCTCAGGAACAGAATTTTTGTTCTTTTTAAGCTGTTGCACATGAAATTTCTGTAAGTGTTCAGGGTCAAACAGAATTCATATGGACTGTCTTTTGAATTTTCTATGTACAGGGGCTATCGCAGCTGAAGCAGCATGGTACTACTGCTGATGTTACTTTGTCTTAGGTTTAGCAACATAATTATGTAACACTCCTTGAGCAATCATTTGATTTTATGAATTAATAAGATATTTCCTACTCAGAAGGGGGGCTTATTATGTCCATGTAAATTTACAAAAAAGAAATTATCTTTAAAAGTTTTCAGAAGAGTGGAGTAGCAATTTATATGGTCATGTCACTGCTTTATCTACTGTACAAATAACCTACATTTGCAGAGATTAACTGTATCTAAAGTAGCAAATGATTAATGCAGTGGTGTCGGTCTTATTTTAAATACATGTGCAAAAATTTGACATTTCCAGCTGCCACTGAAATAAATGTAAGAAATAATGCAGTATTCCAAGTAGGAAAGATCATTTGGTCCCAACAATTGCAGTTTATCCAAGACAGACTATTCCGTCTGGCTACTATGCAGCTGGAAAAACAGGTTAGAGGTCTTAAATTTTTTTTCCTTTTTATCAGGCAGGCTAATTTACTTTCCTCCTGAGCTAATAAACCTCTGCTAATTTGGATACATTCTTTAAAATATTATTTAATTTTTGCTATTTACTCAAAGCAAACTTGTCACCTTGAACTCATCTTCAACAAGTACAGAGACAGACTAATTTTTCAATAGTACATGCTGCTGAAGTCCCTGCCACATTTCATTGACACACACTCATCTTCCTCCTCCCCGCCACCCCACCCCCCCACCACTATTCTCATTCTTACATTTGAATTCCACATCAAAAATTCAACCCAGGACAGAAGATACAATTTTTCCATCTTTAAAACAGAACTTTTTTTCTTAAATTATCCATTTCTTCTTCTTCTTCACAAACTTTCCCTGGATATGCCAACCTACTGGACACAAAGCCTTGTGTGTTTGGAAAGCCAGGTCCCTGCCCTTGAATGTTAGAAGCCGCCAGCTTAATGATACGTTTCTGAGAGCACAGCACTGAAGTGAAACCTGGGGAAAAAAAGGGTCAGGCATAGAAGGTGTGCAGGTTTCTATCACTGACAACAATAGAGTGCTATTGCAGTTGCTGAAACTACATCTGTGGATAACAAGGCTGCTGCTGGCACAACTTCATCACGTAGTGAAACAAGCAATAAGCCCTGCATAAGCTTTACACAGGCTGATCCTTCAGCATAAAACACTTCAGTGAACCAAACGTGCTGCCAGTGTGAGTATGAGAGTAGGCTAGCACCTCTCAAAATACAAAATACTCCATGGTGATTCTCACATTGATTAAAACAGAAGCCTCCTCTCAAAAAATGTATCATCTCAACATATATTTTAATTCTAATAAAGCCTTTGGATAAGATAACAAGTCTTTAGGTGAAAGATCTAGCGGTAGCTTAAGATATCTCAGAACAGGTTTCTCCATGTAATTGTATAGAGATGCATTGAATTCCTGCATCCAGTACTTGTAAAGTAGTCACAAGTTTAAAAAAGTAAATGGAATCTGAAAGTAACTCAGATCACATTCTCAGGCTGTCTTCATCTTTAATCCCATCTAAGATCACATTAAAAAATATCTTAACCAGAAGTTCAATGACAATTGTTATTATGGTTGATTTTGATGTGCAATGAATCAGAAAAATGAAAGAAAAAAAAAATAGCTTGTATTGAAATGTGAAAAAAAATACCAGCTTTCATTTTTTTGGTCAAAATTAGTTGTCTGTGATGTTCTAATTGATGCTTTTATGAAAGACCAAGGTCACTCAAAATTTTTTCCTTAAAAACTTAAGATTTCAGTAATCACTATATAATATTAATTTCATAAATTGCATACTAATTTTAACATTTTTTCTGAAATGTTTCTTTTTCCTTAAGGAGTCTATTTTTCTATGACAGGATTCCTGAATGAGGAAAATGTCATCAACTGCATTTTCATTCTTCTCTTGGATTCTGTCATCTGAATTCTCTCATGTATGAAGAACACACACTCAATGGGATACAGTTAACCAAAATGGAAGAGTTGCAAAAGGTTTCAAAATAATTTCAGTATAGTTACAGACATGTTACCGTACCACAGTCTTGTTAATCCTGCAATAGGAGCAATCATTTAGTAGCTGATTGCCATCTTTCAGACACACAACCTCAAGTTATGAGGTTGTTCATCAGCTTTTTAAGCTGCTCAGTCCTGTTATTACAGGTTTGGGCACTTGTTGACATTGTGTCCACCTTCTGTCCATTGGTTTCCTCAGCCATATCATGTCCTGTCCTTCTGCACTGTCTATATGTTTACATTCTTTGCCAGCATTTTGTCACTAAAAAAAAAATATTTCCAGCTAGAATGAATCAAGCCTCTGCAACTTTGGACTAATGAGCCCTAAACCTTCATGCCACTGCCCCTTCATTGTCACTAAATTAGATTTAATTCACATTAAATTTAATGCACTGAAATGAAATGTAACAACTTACATGAGCAATCAGGTGGTTTTTGATTAGTTCTGCTTTTCAACTAAATATATTGTACTGCAATCAACTGGATGTACCAATTACATCCAGAGTGGTGGTTTTACCCTTGAAACCTCTTATTCAAATGTAGTTCCAAGCTATCATTTGGTTACACCACACTAGTCCCAGTCTTGAGCTCAAAGACAGCAAGCAATACTGAGGGAACAGACCAACAGCCCAAGATAACCATTTAGGCAGTTATTCAATATTCTCTGATTAGTAGAGAAAAAGCCCAAACCAGGTGCAGCTAGACATGTAATATAATTTACTGCAGTGAACTCTGCCTGCATAGGCTCAGTTTGTGTCCAGCAGAGTTTATCAGCTCAGTCTCAGTGCAGCCTTTGAGCCTGCATCTGGCCTCCTGGTGGCACTTAAGGCTTCTGAAGTGCCAGATACAATTTGGATCCACTAAACTCTCCAACACCATGGACAAGCTTCCCAGAAATAGTAAAGCGCAGGTGCACCTCCAAGCATTCCTGAGTGCTGGATAACACTGCCCAGCGAGCTGGATTAAGCCTGCAGGCCACCCAGCAGCCATATGAGAGCCAGGTCAACGAGATAGTGTGTTCAAAAGTGCAGCTTTCTTTGTTTTCATAATTTTTCAGTCTTTCATGTTGAATGTCTGAAAAAATCTTTTATTTTCTATTTGTTTGATATTAAAAAGCTCTGTAAGAAATGGCACTTAATATGATCACTCAAAACCTCTTAAAATATTACAAAACCAAAACTTTAATCTTTGTAGTGATTTTACATCTCTGATGTATTATATTTTAGTTTTTGTTCAAGATGAATTAATTTTACAGATAAACACATTGTATAGCAAGGCAGAGCAGGTTTCCCTTTATTTGTAAAGCTCAAATATGCAATTGTAAATGAAAATACAGTTTATAAGCTCTATTTTATCAGCAAAAATATTCAGGAATGTGTACCATAATGATAATAACTCTCACTGCCAGAAGTCCTATTCTAGCAAGAAGATCAAAGATTCAGTGAAATAGATCTGACTCTTCAGCATCTAAAAAAATGTTTTTCCTTGATGTTGCAAACTGTAGGCTCAAATTGTTTTGAGACTCCTTCCACACTTATACAAAGCATCTGCATAAATGTTTACAGAATTATGGCCTTTTTTTTCCAAACAAACTGGTACCTTGCATAAATATTTTATTCTATAAATATATTTTATTTTTATATAAAATACATTATATAAATGTAAGTGTCACATTTTCATCTTTGCATTAAAGAACTGAGGCAGAGTTAATGAATGATCTACTACACTTTAGCTAGCTGGTTATCTGCCCAGCCTGGTACAGTCATGAGCAGAATGAACTAGCTCAGCTGTTGTACAGCATAGATCTGTTACAATAGAACCCTCTGGCTGCCCTGGTCCAGCAGCTGAGCAAGCTCACTTTGAGCCATTGCACCTCTGCAAGGGATCTGCTAAACCTTTCCACCCAGGAAATCTCTAGAATCCTCCATGAAAGTTAGTCAGAAAATAGGCCTTAGGCCATTTTCTAAATTTCTTAATCAGTAGTGAAAGGTGTGACCAAGTTACCTGGGAGCACCTCCCTGTGGTGGATATTAATGCATACTCCTACAATTAACCATAACATTAATGAAGATGTCTCAGAGATTCTTCTATTAAACTCTCAACAAAATCATTTTAAGACAACTATAACATGTCTTGAATGAAACATTTAGAGGTTTTGGAAAACCCTTGCTGAAGAGATAGCTGCCTTCTACTTACCAATTGTTTCTCTAGTAGCCTTGTGTCTTTTTTATACAGCTGCTGCCAACATCATAATAGAATATTGACGACTGGACTGGAAAGGACATGTTGTAGGCCAGGACACCCAGAACTACCAATTCTCAGCAAATCTGAGTGTACTGTTCATCCTTAAGCTTAAAATTACTTATGAAGCTGTTTTGCTGGCCTGGAATCTCAGTGTTTCTTAAGTTAAAGCAATCCTTCTCATGGAATTCCATTTCATCTTGTGAGAGCTCTTCATCTTCAGAGGGAAAATACTCTTTTTCCCTGAAGTTTATGCTCATGATGTGCTTCCATAGTGTTACATCCCTTCTCCATTTTTCATTTGTTTTTCCATTTGCTTTTTGCATCATGGGTGTGCCATATCCCGGTGTTCTTAGCTGTCAAGAGGAATGTGTCCTTCCTGAATCTGAGTGCCTAGACACCTACACAGTACTTGAGAAGCTTGGTAACATCAGTTTCAAAATCTCAAAGATTATTGATACCTTTTCTGTCCTCCACCCCAAAGAGATATTTATTGGTGATGCCTCTGGTCTTATAGTGGCTTCTTATTGTTCTCCCAAGAGCTGATTGCTTAGTTTGAAGGCATTTCCCAATTACCATCCTTTAGCAGTTTTTCAGTCACTTATTCCCACTAAAGTAGAATTCCCTTCATTCATTTACCAGCTCAACACCCTAATGTTATCTAAAAGCCTTACATAGCTTTTGTTTTCCCAATTTAACATATTAGCATAATATAATTGAAACTGCCTGTGAAGTCCAGAAACATTAATTTCAAGGCATTGTTGATTATATTGTTCTAATGCTAGCAGTAATATCTCCATTGTATGATACTACACCCCCTGGACAGAAGAATACATGCTTAATAAGCTTTGTTATCTCTTTGAAGATAATTACTTCTGTGGGTTTTGATTCACAATGCATTCTGGTTTTAAAAAGTTTCTCAAAACACCCCTCTCCACCATCACTTTTTTAACCTAGCCAACATGCTGCTCTTTCTCACTCTGTTTGCCAAACATAACAATGTCTCTCCACACTAGTCTTTCAACAAAATTTATCAACTGCCCCATGATCTTAACAAGCATATATTTCTTTTAAGACCTTCTAGCAAAGGAAGCAATGAAGCCTAGTTTATGAATTCAGGTCTTGTAGTTGGATTCCCTAGCATATAATTAGGCATGATGTCTGATTAAAAATTTTCTCACAATTAGGACACTCATAATAGTCCTCTCCTGTGGATTCCCTCATGTCTCCAGAGAATTGTATTCATAAATCAGGTTTTACTTCAGAAACTGGACTTCAGAGGTCTGCTTGAACTATCTACTTCCTCATTTTTATGAACATAATAAGAACATATTATCGTTGCTTCTACTAACACTGTGAAATCAGCTCATATGATAATAAGATAGGAAGCAAGAAAGAGAGCACCAAAAAGGAAAACTCATGTAGAGACAAGTAGAGAAGGAGAGGAAGTAATCACTTAAGCCTCATATCCTTAGGAAACATCTAAAATATCTAATTCTGATACATATCTCCTTACACCATACAACAGTATAAATATGTGCCACTTGCATATGCTTAGAGAAATACAAATTCAAACTTTCACCTTCCAAGATAAAAAATGAAAGACAAAGCCAGAGCCTGTGCTGAAACAACTGCCGCTTCACTTTTAACCCAATTTCAAACCTCTTCCTCCTTCCTCAGATTGTCTAGATTATAAGAATCACATGAAACTCTTCTTACACAATATTTCTCTTCTTTTCTCACCTACAAAAACTATATTCCACAAATGTCCAGATAAAAGGTTTTAAACATGAGAATAACGGCTAAGAGTTCTTGCTAAAGAACAACCATTCCCCAACTGTTCACTCAAGCACAAGCTACTCACAAATAAGCATTCAGCCAAACACCCATTAAAAAAAAAAAACTTATTCAGCAGCCTACGATACTCCACATTTAGGCATCTGCTTCTTTCTGTTCTTGTAGACAAGACCACCAGGCTAGATACACTCCTAGTTTAACCCAGTTTCATCTTTCTTATGTCCTCACACAAAAGTGCCATGGTGAACTTTCCATAATAGCATCTCAAAACTGATTCACAGGTGCCAGAGATTTTCATTCCTGGAGACCAATGGCAGCACCACATTCACTGGACAACTTCTAAAATCCCTTTCTTAGATAGTGAACAACAGTTTTTGTGCTCTCTTCAGGCAACCTCAGTGACACCTCTTTCAGTCAGCCTCAGATATGGCAGCAGGGGGCAGACTGTCTAAAGGCATCGTTTATGTCAGAGTAAGTCTCTTGAGTTAGTTAATTGAAATCTTACCTGGTCCTACCTGCACAGAAGTGTTAAAAAACACGCTGCCAGGGACATACAAGCCAACTGCACATCTTAGAAGCAGTAGTGTGGGGATAGAGCTACCTCACTACTATTGTCAGCACCATGACATTGTGGGTGGAATCACTTGTAGATTTTTTGGTACCATATTTCTCTGTAAAATATAGATATGTTTCTGTCAACTAATTCCAGAGCCAGCACTAGCCTCTTGGAGCCACAGATGAGTGAAAGATATAGACCTCTTAGTCTTCTCATACGTGTCAGAAGACTTGTCCTTGCTTGGCTCTATGAACTCCCAAAACTTTTGGCCCCACAGACATTCTTTCCTTGCCTCCCCCTAAAGTGACTGAGGAATGCTCAAATCTCTCTTAAATACACATTTGCTGAAACTATGTGCCAAATCGTCAAAGGTGGATTCAGGTAGTGGGACTCAGATATATAAAGTCACTTTTTTTATCATGTCCCAGGCTTTCTAATCTGATGTATTACATTACATTCTTAGAGTGATCGAGGTAACCATATTATCAGAATGAACCCTGCTTTCACTTCTGCTTCAGACCAGCTGATGCATCCCCAGTACCTCCCGAGCACATTTCAGGAGTCATCTCATGTTGAGAGGCACTTAATATATGACTATTCTGTTCTGCAGGATAGACTTGACTGGTGTGGACATTGGCTAGTCCCAGGGAATGGTCATGGGCATATTTCATTAGTAAAATGCAGTTAAAGGCAAGTACAGATTTAAGCATTTAATACTATGTACTTTCTTAAATTCTTGAACCAGGTCTTTCTCATGAACTGAAACAGTATCACATCCCACCAGCTGCAAAAGGCATTGTCATATTCTCTCTGGATAGTAATCAGGTTATGCTGAGACACCCATAAACTCATTTAGGAAATTCTTTTTTCTGTTACAGTTCAATGCATGATCAATTTGGCAGTGTTCTGACAATTCACCCTCGTATATTTAATGTGAATTTACCCCTTTTTAGTGGCAATTTCTCCTTAATGAAAACAAAATTTTACAGCTGCTACCACATAAAATGTGAACCCAATTTATGTCTAAATTTTGTGCTATTTAATGACCTTCCTTCTATTGATTACTATGAAAGTCCTCCTGCAGAGTTCAACTGTGTAAGAGTGAACTCAATCTTCTTCATTTATTTGGAGAATTGATAGCTCTTGATTAAACAGTTCATTCATTATACCCCAGCACACAATATCTATTCAGGCAAAAAGAATAGCTTCCATATAACTGAAACAGAAGGCAAGATTCTGTTCGTATTTCAAAATGCAAGATGTGTAGAACAAGAACTGATAGTCAAGAGAAATAACAAGGCAAGAAGAAGAAATTCTGCTCTTCTGACAAGCATCTGCTGAAATTTGTTGAATATGGGAACACATTTTTTAATGAATAATTAAATGACATCTGAATATGTCTATAGAAACACAGAAGAAGTTTTAGGTTAGATATTAGAAGATGGTTCTTCACCCAGAGGGTGGTTGGGCGCTGGAACGGGCTCTCCAGGGAAGTGATCACAGCATTAAGCCTGACAGAGTTCAAGAAGCTTTTGGATCATACTCTCAGGCACGTGGTGTGACTCTTGGGGATGGTCCTGTGCAGGGCTAAGGGTGTGACTGGATGATCCTTGTGGGTCCCTTCCAACTCAGCATGTTCTGTCATTCTGTGAGAAAGACACCATGGCAGGTCAGAGGCCATGCATGGAAGGATTTTAAAGAGTCAAATGAATGCCTGCACGCAAACCCAACTGAATGGAAGTTCAGAGCCCTCTCAAATTCACCTACTTTACACATATTGCATTTCAGTTTTTGAAAAGAAGTTAGGAAATTAATTCATTATCTAAGTAAACATGTTTCAAAAATTTCATACCTTTCAGATAAAAATCCAAAAATAGAATTATAATAATTTGCCATACATTGTTTTGGTTCGTGTTTTTGAAGTTTTTAAGTAAGGAATGTGAAACTTAGTAGATCTAAAATTTAAGACCTAAAAGTCACCAGACAAGAAAATGCAGTGCTAGTGTATTTATGACCCCACTGCTGTTTCCTTATGTTCTAATTCTCACTACAGTACAAAAAAATAATATTTTCCACCCAAAACTCTTGACTGGCACAACATTCTTCTCTAAAGTTGTAATGAGTTAAGCATGGTCAAAACTCAGGGAAAGAAATTTGCATAATAACACAGGCTCCATATAAATATGAGAGATGATTAGAGCTAGCTAGATGAACAACAGTTCTTATAAAAAAATCAGGTTCTGATGAACTGAATTTATGTCCAGTATCCCAAGCTGCTCTGAACCAACCTCACGACAGCAAGGTGATACCATCTGATATCTTGCTTAGTGAGAATGAAAGGTGTATATTTTGAAATCTCTTCTATTTTTTTTCTCTACCTCAGATCCAGTCTTTCTTCCTGTTTCTGGCAGAAACTTCAATATGCTGATAAGGTCCTTCTGTTTCATTCTTGGGATGGCAACACTCAACTCCTACACTACCCATAAAACTTGAGGTGATGCTCACTGTAGGGATATGGTCACTTACCTTTTTTCCTGAATGGACCTTATTCACTGCAACAGGATTACACCTGGAGGACAATATTAAACCCTCATGCAACTGCAAGCAAGACTGGTTATCATAATTCAGATTGCTTATTTTTTTAATTTCTATTGAATTCATCAGGTAAAATATTCTACCTGGTCCCTCTTTTGTATTTTGCCAAGTTCAGTTGCCAGGAGTAGTTTGCTTCTGAACCTACTGGTAATATCTTCAAACAGAACTCTTTATCAAGATATTGTGGCCAAGTAGCCTCTTAGGTGAGTGCCTGGTTTATTTACCGAGGAACTAGTAGCTCCTTGTACTGTGTACAGTTACCACACACTAGATTATTCAGCAACAGCAACAGGATCCGTGAGACTCAAAAAAAGAGTCTGCTGGAGAAAAATCTCTTTTGCTTCCAAAATTATATAAAGCTAATTTCAGCGAATGGAATAAATAAGCTTCCGTGTATTTCAGTTCACGCTTGCATTGTCTCTCAAGTCAGGACAATTTATATTCGTGTCTTTTAAAACACTTTCACAGTAAATGAATGAAACACCCAGTGTTCTTAAAAGCTGACTGGCTTCAGAGAGTATGCTACAGAATCAAAAACATTTTTGTCAGGGAGAGAACTTAAGAAACAGAATGTGATATCTGGAGGTAAACTGATTTGAACTAAAATATCTCTGGACAACGGAGTACCAGAAACTATCTAGGAAGGACCTTCCCATGGTCCAATGGAGGGATAAAACTGTTTTTCCTCAGAGAATTTTCCTTGAATCTTTCTTGCTGCTAGGTAACTTTTCTCTGATAACTGTGAAGAATATCCTTATACTAACATCTTAGTGTGACAGCCTGCTGCAATTTTCCCTTCTGTTCTGTTTTCTAGGTTAAACTCAACTGCTTCCCAAAGGCTTTTTCTTCTGTTTAAATGGTCTGTCTCAATTTTTTAATAGATTCTTTTGTGAATGTGTTGCCCAAGTTCCCGTTTCTCACCATTCCCTAACAGAGGAAATAATTTGTTTCTTTACACACTATTCTTGCTAATATATCACAGAATGAGATATACTTTTTTTCATTATAACATCCCAGTAGGGATTCATGGTTCATTTGTGATCTCCTATGACTCTCACAGCCTTCACTGCAGTATCTCTGACAGATCAGTTATTATTCATTTTGTACCTACAACTTTGATTTTGCCTTTCTGAATGTTGAATTATACACTTATGTTTATTGAGTTTTGTCTTCTTGATTTTAAATTATTTTTTCAATTTCTAAAAAGCCTTTGTAATTCTGATCTTTCTAATTCTTCCAAAGTGTTTTCAAATCATCCAGCTTGGCGTTATCTAAAACTTCAGTAAGTTTATTCTTTGTTCTGTTATACAAATCATTAACGAGGATATTTTGGTTCCAAAATTATCAGCATCAGAAAAATGCTGAGGAACACAACCTGAACTGTCCTTCCAGCCTAAAAATCCCATTCTCTGTGTTTTTTCTGTATCACTTTATGTAGTAAAGACCTGACAGTTAAATATGCATTGCTTCACAGTGTGAAATCAATGGACTGCTCCAGAAAACTTAACAGATAGAACAGACAGAAATTAATGTAATCTGCCTGCCTTCGTTGATTGAATTGTTATTTATTGTTCTGTCATTAAATTCAGCAGATTTTCACTGATAAAAATCAAGAGCGGTTAAAACTGAAAAACTACATCATGATTTTTCTTTAATATGGTAAGCTGAACTGGGTTGCTGTGCATCATATACATTCATCAAGGGATCTGTCCTATGAGGTGATCAGTATTCTGGCCCTGATTCAACTCAGAAGATGAGGACATAAATTTAGTAACTCTGTCTGGTGGGAGGAGTGAAGCAGAATTGTCAGCCACCACTTGTCAGTTTGCAACAGGAAAGGGAGCTGAGGAAGCTCATGGGTCTAAACTCAAAGCCCAGGTAGTTTTCAAAAGTGTTCAGGTAGCAGAAATGGGAATAAGGTTGAATGGCTGCAACTATGTAAAGTACATAGAATTTTCCCTACTAACATCCCAGCATGTAGCAAGGGAACACTCCTACTTACCACATCCTTCCTCAAAAGTGTGGGGTTATGATGCACAGCTGTAGGGAGAGAGTAGACACCTCTTCCTGCAGCACCACAGTTCATCACCAACCCCTGCTACTCACACAGAAAACTACTACAAGAGGCAAAAAAAGACCAAAAAGAATACTTTTACTGTTTTGTATTGTGCTGTCCAAATAGGACTCTTGCATTTTTAATAATCTATTTCCATTTATTTTCAAGGAATAAACAATAGGGGGCCAGTGCCTGTTATGATATTCCATGCACACAAGATTTCTAGAGATATTTAAACTTTAACTATTACTATAATCAAAGATCTTAAAAAAGAAATCTAAGTCTTAAGCAATGTAAAATATCTCAGTAGAGCTAAGCAATCCTGAAGAGATCACTTTTTCTGAAATTGTTACTTCTTTTTATGTTATTCCACAGTAAAAAACTAACTGTTCTAACACATCCTCAATTATATTATCTGATGTGAATTTGACTGTCTCTCACCACAACAGCCAGCAAAAGATTGGTTGAAAATATGCTTACACAAACTGATTTTTCTTGGAAGAAAAGAAAAAATAAAAAGCAGGAAGTAATTTGGAAAAGTACAGGAGCAATGTTCTCCCAGCTGGAATGAGCAGTTAGGAACCAACTAGATTTTTAGTAAAATTACTTTATACCACCTAACATCAGTTGTCTTAAGGCTGGGCATATAATTTAACATCTAAGTCTTGTCACTTAGGCTTTCTCCTTTCAAATATCTCCATGGAATGACTAATAAGATATGTGGTTTAGATATGTAGGATCAATATATACTTGAAGATGCCTTGTCTCTCTCCACTAACTGTAAATGAAGTTCAGGTGAATGGCTGAAAGCCTAAATATATAAAACCTGGGAAGTTAATTTAGATGAAGCATATCCTACCTTGGAAAGTCCAGCTTGAAATAACATAATTTTGATTTGCACAGACTTTTCAGTCTTGAATGATTAAAGAACTATTGTAGTGTGCAGAGAGGATTAATGAGGGAAAGGGGAGGGGAGGGAATTATGATGTGAGTAAAACAGAATATATTGGATAGGAAGATTTTCTGTGGGAATGTTAATTTTCTGGAGCAAGGGGTAGAATCAAGATGCAAACAGCTTTCTCCTTAGTTTTGAAAGGTAAATGTGAAATGGCTAGTACACCTGAGGGATGTTTGGAAACTAGAAGAATCCACAATTGCAGTTGTAAAGTTTAATATAAGGCTGAAATCTGAGAAGATATTACAAAATGAAGCATTTAGGTGTGTTTCACCTTGACGCTGTATCATGTATTCTAAAGAAAATGGGGTTGGAGTTTCACTTTGTATCTCAGACAGACAAGTGCAGCATGGGATTTGAAAGTTAAGGATATATTAATAGAGCTGCAGGAAGGCACTGTGCTAACTAAAATGCACTCCTTGTGGTGGCTGATACCAGTTAAGTAGCTCTTCCAGGACCTGCACTGAGTCTTAGAGAACTGACTTCTGTCTTTCCTGTATCACCAGGGATAAAGATCACCCAGTATTATTATCTATCTTCTGTGTTTAAATTCTTGCCAATAACCACAAAGTTTTCAGAACTGATATTCGGATAAATTAATGGTGATGAAAAGCAAACCTAGCTGTCTTGCTGTACCATTTCTGTGAGGCAAAGTCAAGTCTATCCAAGTTTGTTCTTCCTTGCTGATTTTTTTTTTACATTTTGAGATACAAAGATGAATGAGAGCAAATCTATCCATAATTTGTGCATTTCCTCCAGACTTATAAAACTGCAAACAGCTGCAAGCCATACAGAAGAAGCTCATTTTGAAGAGCTATTTTAAAAGTTTGAGTGGCACCATCCTTTGTATGGCATATGAGGCAATAGCAATAGATTTTTGTGTACTTCACTTTTAAATTATGAAGCACTCTTTCTGCAAAGATGGTTTCTATTTCATTCCCTGTGCTCTAAAGTCTGTGCAAAGCTAAGCTGTCTGCTGGACACTTGACTTTTATTTTTTCTTCTTGTTTTCTTTGTAACTTAAAATAAAGGTAACGTGGAAAGTCTGTATGTGGGAAGGATAATTCCAACTAAATGAAAATGGATAATAATATGGTCTCTATTTCTTTTGGTTGAAAGAAATCAGTTATAGCTGCTTTGAACTTGAATGATTTTTACTTTAGCAGCATTTAAAGTTTGTTGTTATTTTAAAGGTGCATTTATGAATAAAATATTGGAGTTCTAAAAATAGCCTGGTTTTGCAGTGTTGTGAATTGAGAGCAAAACTAACTAACTGTATGTGTATGTGTAGAACTTCACCTGATATTTTATGGCAGAAGCATTACTACTAATTTAATACCCAAATCTTCTTAACTGTAAGGGTAGCCTTGAGAATTCCATCAATAATTTTGAATTGTCCTGATTTAATTCCTAGCTTTCAGTTTAAACTGGAGAGATTTTTCATGGTCCCACTTCATTTGAAAATTCTATACTATTAGTAGGAGTACTTACAAATGGATTGTTGGGAGGGCAAGAGATATTAAGTTACCATAAATTAGATATTACGAAACACAGCACCAGGGTTCTTTTGAAAGAATTACGAACTTTAGAAACAAGCAGAATTAAGGTTAATGTGGAGTAGTTTCTTTTCCCTTTCTGTAAGACATGATTTCTATTTATTCAGCCTTGGAGAAGCTTGAGTGCCTTCAGCTTTGACTGACTTTGAGATGAGATATAGACATCCAACACATCACAAGATGAACTCCTTGCTAGCACATGGAATTAATCTCTCCCTCACTGTGCTATATGTGTGCCTGTGGGTTTGGGAAAAGGTGCATATCAGCTTCACTGCAGGCTCAGGATTTCTGAACTCTGCAGAAAAAATATGGAATCACTATTAGATACAAAATTCCACTTCATAGGGACCCCTTATATGGTCATGCAAAGACCATCGGGTCTGCACCAACACCACGAAAACCCATGGCAAGGTCCAAACAGTGAAAAGGAGAGGCTAATTCAAACAGCAAACTTATTTGTCTTTATTTGATATTATTTTCTGGTCACACACATACAACCTAAGTAGCTGCTTTCTGCTTGCAAAGACAGAGCCTGTAACTAATCCTATCCACACTCAAGCACCTGACAATATTGGATTAACAGTGCATATATCACAAGTGAACATATGATCTAAACAACGTCCCATGACACAGTTACTCAGCTTATATATATAACAGTGTTACAAACATGGTGGATAATTCTAAAAAGATCTTAACAGAGATTAATTCCTGCAAATTGGAGTCTGTGATGAGAGTCAAGCCACACAAAACATTCAGTTTTTCTTTACAATAAATTCCAGGGAGACAAAGAGCGAAGTAGCTCCCAAATCTGAAAATGCCAGCACAGCTAATCATAAAGCTGTGTATTGGAACAATCCAGGGGCTGACCAACAGCAGAAATTAATTTCTGTCTAATGCAGTTGACTTCGCATGAAGTCACCAAAGAGGCAAACGCACCTACCAAAGCTGTGCTAAGGCACCTCCTCTGCAGCAGCCACAGCGGATAGTATGATCAGCAGTAGGAGGGGCACTGGGCAGGCTCTGCTCTGAATTAAGCCAAGCTTACGGGTTTGAGGTCCAGGCATGCTGTTACGTATTGTGCCTGGACGCGATGGGCACAGAGGTGAGGCAGGATCCTATGCCTAAAGTTCATATTCTTACATAACCTTTCAGCTAACCAAAAAACAACTCATTCACTTGTTGCCCACTCATCCCATGAAGTAACGTCTCCACTCTCTGACAAAAGTACATCCCTTTGTCCCCAATAACTCCATTGTGTTCTTTTCAGAAATGGTGTGTGTTTTGATCTGTGTGGGAGGGGCTTCTATCTGATTTTCATACACTTTGTTCTGTGAGAGACTTCTAGGAAAGAGAATATCAAGACCCAACAGCAGGAAGGAGAAGGAAAAGGAGGAGGAACTGTTAAGCAGCAAAAGAGTTGACCACTCAAATATGAGTTTCTTCCCCACATATACACTCCCACCCCATTTCATCACAGCAAAGAGATCAAGAAAACAGAAACAACAAAAGATTACTGTATTCAGTAAAAAGAATACATCCACACAGAGCAAAGCTTGTATCTGATACCTAATTCTTACCAGGCATTTCCACTGATCTGTTTTTGTAAAATATGACCCAAAGAGAAAAAATAAGTCTCTCATTTGGCATCAAATGCAAATTTTGTATTGTTTTTTTTTTTTTTTCAGTGAGAACATTAAAATAAGCTTATTTCAATTAAATTCACATGCACCTCCTAACTTTGAATTTTTCAGTTTGGCTGCTGAACCAAGATATCAGTTATTCACACAGCCCAAATAGACAGTTCAGTGGTGGTAATTAACAGAAGTTGCAGTTCATTTGAACATATCCAAATTCTTCACCCACATTTCCAAAATGCCTGATCTTTCTTTG
>JAWWES010000115.1:75657156-75676926 GCA_035583135.1 Lophotriccus pileatus | reverse complement strand
GTAGATGGCATTTTTATGACCTGCAGCTCCTATGCTTAGAAAGTCTAGATAAAAAAATATAGAAACCAAGCAAAACTGGGAACATAATCCTCAATTTTGGTCCAAAAGAAAGTAACAAAAATTTTCCAATCTCAGTGTTAGCCTTAACATTAAGAATTATGGGACTATCTAAGTGTCCTGGTTTCAGATACACAGCAACAGTAATTGCCCTTAAAGGTCAGCTCCATCTGGGAAGCCTGTCAGTTTGTATAGGTGCCTTAACAAGTATTAGAGAACACAGGCAAAAAAACTTCAATAGAGAAATGTTGTGTGTTACTGTAAAACAAAACCCTGTATAAGATCTTGAAAAAGCACACCGCTTCCTGTTGTTCTCTTTTTATAAGGGTTATAAGTGTTTCATCCAGCATACCGTATCAATTCCGTACAGTATGGTCATTTTAATGTATGAATAATAGATTATATCAGATTGATTCACCTTCATGAGTATGGATTTAATCTATCGAGAATACCAAAATATATGCTTGTCTTCATTTTTAACTTGTCCCTACCTATATGCCTAATCAAATTTCATTTATTCATATAAAGCTGGGGGAAAGAGGAAGAAGCA
Organism: Lophotriccus pileatus; assembly: GCA_035583135.1. Classification (NCBI taxonomy): domain Eukaryota; kingdom Metazoa; phylum Chordata; class Aves; order Passeriformes; family Tyrannidae; genus Lophotriccus; species Lophotriccus pileatus. The sequence goes on along the minus strand of JAWWES010000115.1, from coordinate 75,676,319 downwards.
GGAGACCTCCAGAGTGTTGGCGTTTGTCTTCCCAAGAAACTGTTACAAGTGATGGAGCCCTGCTTTCCTGGGGATGTCTGAACAGCTGCCTGCCCATGGGAAGTGATGAATAAATGCCCTGTTTTGACTGGTTTGAATGTGCAGCTTTTCCTTTGCCTGTTAAACTGGTTTTACCTCATCCCACAAGTTCTCTTGTTTTTACTCTTCCAGTTCTTTCCTCCATCCCACTATGAGTGAGTCAGTGAGCAGCTGTGTGGGACTTGGTTGCTGGCTGTGGTTAAACCCCACCACATTTGAACTGCTAATTTGAAAATGGGATATATGCTTCAAAATTATTCAATATTATTCTAATACTAAAGTTAAACAACTGAGTTGAGCTGTGATAAACAGCAAAATACTTAAAAATAGTAAGAGTTCTGCATCTTCTAGCTTATTATCAGTATGTGAATATTCTTGTTCATACTGTATGCCATTTGATAAATGCCTTTTTCTAGACATACAAATACAGATGCACCATCTTACTCTCAGTTCTGTTCTTTGTACTGCTGTAAATCTACAGTAACTTCTCAACAAACAATCTCTCTGGATTTCTATCAGTACAACCAGAGGACAAATATGACTACCCTAACTGAATATTTTATATGGTCTTCTAAAACTTCACTCAGAAAACAAAACTGTGAACAGCTTCTAACCCTTGATCAGCTTGTGATAAATAGAACAAAGCAAACAAATAATTTCCCAAGTGTAAGAACTTTTAAAGAAACTGTCATTCTGGTAAATCCCAAAGTACTTTTTGAGTAAACAAGTGTTTATATTTAAAAGCTGCAACGTCATTTTAAATAACTCATCCTATCCCTCTCACTGCTCATGGTTAGAACTAATTGGAAGCCGTTTTCTCAGTCTATTGATGATTAATGAGTGGCATTTTGGGTTTTTAAACACAACATTCTTTTGTCCAATGTAGAAAGGCAGAAGAAATTAGTGGCTTTGTAACTTAGAATTTCAGAGCAGGGAATGATTAAAATGGTGAAAGGCAAAGGAAAGGACAGACAATAAGCCTAATTTAAACAAATCCCCCACTGAGAGCTAGGAGAGTTTGTGACCACAAGCAGTAAGCAAAATCAATTAATTTTGGTCTAACTTGAGCAAAAATATTGATTTTATATAAGGATTTGATCCACCATGCTTGTTAGTTATAAGCATGAAAAATTAATCTTATTTGACAGGAGAACATCGAATGTGAAGATTTCAAGACTCTGAGTCAAAAAAGTAAAGGGTAACATACATTCTGTATTTATACATTCAGAATTGCTTGGGGGGGGGGGCATGTCTTTCATTCTTTCTTTTTAAAAAAAATATGAAACCATGAATATCCATACAAAGTTTAGCTTTCTTGCCCAGCACTGTACCTCCTTTCATGTTGTCAGCACAAAAATGATGACCTACCCATGTACTTGAATAGATGTCTTCATAAACTACTCAAAGCATGATGAGTAATACCATTCACATAGCTACTTCTATAATCTAAAACCAAACTGGAAAAAATGCTCAAAAGATATGTCCAAGAAAAAGAGATAATAAAGAAAAACACAAGTTAAAAAAGGCAAAATATTCAGTGACCTACGTTAAGGTGGAGCTTCAGGGACTATGCTAGCTGGCTCTGGAAAATGACAGTCCTCTAGCCTTCGATTTTTCAGTTATTGAAAGTAGAAGATTTCAGATCAAGACCTGGAATTTCAGCTCCCAAATATCAAGAGAGTTTAGGAATAGCCAGCCATATCACACAGATCTTGGTTTATATTTTCTGCACATCTTGCCCTCCAGTATCTCTGGATGATGTAAATTTCAAAGAGAGGTCAGTAAAGATATGTTGCCTTAAAGGAATAATCAATCAGTAATGAATATTTGCATTTGTGCTTCAGGATTCTGAAAAAGCACCCTCCTCATTCTCTGCTGCCTTGCATTGTGTGCAGTCATCAAAATTTCATCAGTGTGGGGTGTTATGCAAGTGTTCATAAATGCCAAGCACTGATGGAATATGCCACTTGTAAGTAGGTATGAAAACAGTCAGTGAGAAGGAGATAGCCACATATAAAGTTTCAGAGATAATATGTTACAGACTTTTCCACTTCAGTTCATTAGCTTTTATTTGATCCAAGTCAATGATTTGCTCTTTGCTGCTATTGCACTAACTTTCAAGGTTTTCTTCAGGGCAGGCAAAGTCTTTCCATCCTATCACCCAAAGTGTCGACAAAAGATTGGATATTATCAAGTTGCAAATATCAGTGATAGCTGATGGCCTGAGATAAATTAGTATAGGCCAGATATTGTTATCATAAGCACATTCCCAGAGCAATTAGATTTCAGTGACAACTGAAAATAAAATAACCTAATTTTTCCTCTTAACCCCAAAAGCAACTTCTGCTTTCCAATGCCAAGACAGGCCACTACCCAGGATCTCATGTACAAAGCAACTGTACTGTTCCAGTGTGAGGCAAAAATATCCCTCACTTCAAGCAAACAGAGCACACTCAAGACCAAAAACAGGCAGATGACCTGGGCAGCACACTGCTGAGGAGAATGATCTGGATATGGCTCGTTGGTCATGATAACTGTTTCAGAGCCTTGAGAAAATCAGCTTGCTTTGCTGCTGCCACCCAGGACAGGCTGAAAGGTGGAGGCTACTGCTTGGTGTTCCAACCCCCATAACAGCTTTGAACCCTGTGCTCTGCCATTGTCATCTCTCTTGTCACAACTGAAAAAGCAAACCAGTTTCCTCAGGATTCCTCTCTTGACTCCTTATCCATCTCTGTCTCCTTTCTTCTCTTTCTCTTGTTCCTCTGGCAGGAGTAACCCAGGGTTGGTCAAAACCTGAACTGCTTTTTTTAGAGCAGCATATTAAATTTTGCAAAGACTGCTGAAAATCAGTGTACTACCTCTGAGAAAACATAAGCTCAGAGACATGACTTACTTCTGTGCAACACAACCCTGAATCCTGCCCTGACCTTAAAGTATGTTCTAAAACTCCTGTCTTCAACCAGATTAGCGGGGTTTGAGAATATGCTAAAATGCTGTCTTGAACAAGGCAAGATTAAAACTTCTAGGTCTGTTAAAACAGAAATATTTTAAAGAGCTCTGTCAAAACAGAAATATTTTAAAGAGCACATGAAAAAATAATCCAAAAGAGGGACGTTGTGAAATTCCATCATCCAGAATTAATTTTTTTCCTAGAGCATGTAAAAAGTAAACTGGGTCATTCAGCATTCAGTGACTTTTTTTCTTACATGCTTTGCCACACACAGCGATTACTACTCTAGATTTAAATCACAGTCACAGGAGGTTTAGTAATTTAATATTTTAAAATAAAGTGGCACTTCAAATTAAAGGGGCACAAGTACTGTTTGAACATGGTAAATACTGATCATATAATTACATGGTAATTAATTTTCATGTGGTATCTGTGTGATTATGAGATGAATATATGGTTTTTCTGTCTTCTAAACAGCACTGCAGTTACCAATTAATTACTTTTAGATCTGCTTAGTGTAATTACACTGTAATCCACAAAAGTCTGTACATATTCTGCCATTACTTCATGTTTACTAATGAGAGTACAGACTTGCCTTAGGTCAGATGCTGACCTTTCCTCTTCAGCATGCTGATGCCTTGGCAAGGGTGCATATCTTCTACAGAGGAAAAGGAATGCAAGAATTTATGAGGATTTCTTGAGTTCTCCACATCTTATGTACAATGTACAATGTACTCCAATTCTACTGGGATTTCTTGCTCTGTAATTTAATGACATCTCTAAGCTCTTTGTTAGAATCTGGTTTTTCTTACTTTGGATGTGGGATGAAGAGAGAGGCTGAATAGTTTTGCATCCATCCAAATACTTTTTTTTCCGAGTTGCTTTATTTAAATATAACAATCCTCTGTGCTTCTTCCAGTCTTCACATATCACCATTTCATGAAAGTATCGCAGTATCTCAGACAAAGAAGTAGTTTCAGTTGAAGAAAAAGAATCCAAATCTCATCAAGCAATTTCTCCATATCCAAGAAAAAGATCCTCCTACCTGCAGCTGGAAAAGAAGTGAGGGAAGGGCAAGGATGTGCATTTAGTTGTTCTCTGTTCTCACTGGCATTCAAATTTAGCAGGCTGCTGTTTCAGTGTGAGAGATGACAATGATAAGCATTATCTCCCATATGATATAAATGCAGAAAAGACATAATAAAACTATATAACACTTGTTCCCTGTGGTTTGAATAGCTGCTTAGGGCTCAGTCTGTATGTATCATTCTTACTGTGCAAAGGCAACTTCCTTTCAGAGGGAGAGAAAATGCTGCAAGGCTTTTACATTTACATTTACATTTACATTTGTTTACTGGGTCCTCTACTTCACACTCACATGTAATTTAAGTGTCCCCCAGTTACTGACATTTTATCTAGGGCTTTGCATGTTACCATATTTTGGTAATATTGCTTAAACATGATATGAAAAAAATGGGCTGAAAGGTAGTATAAGTAACCCCTTTATGTCCAAATTAATGGAAAAATTTATTTTTTTATTAAATCAAAAGTGTGGGATTTAGGAGGTTCTAGATCAAAATTCTGAGGGCTAGGAGATCCCCTACCTGATGAAAGCAAATGCCAAGAGAGCTGACTTCCAACAAGCTATGTGAGAGAAATTATTTCCTCTAGAGTCAGGTTTCATAAATCATGTTTAAGGCAAATCATTGTGACTTCTCTGTAATGGCAGTTTCAACATCATAAACCATACATCATTCTAAAACAAATGGCAGCTTGCAACGTCCTTGTTATTGGCACTACAATACTAGATTTTTCCTCAGATAATGAATTTTCAGTGTATCCAAACTTACAGCCTCAGACTTCAGGAAATCCTTGTTATTATGTTTTACTTGCTAAAGTCAACAGTGTTTTAAAAAGCCTTTTAAAATGTTAATTTATGCACTGGAAGTAAGACATGATTCACCATCTGTCACAGAAGGTCACTGCTTATATTTGAATAATTAATAAATTCAAAGCTTGCAAATGAGTAAAGGTGAGCCCCCCCCTGCAGTAGAAGAAGCTGGCCCAAATCTTTGCCTTGTTTCTGGGCCAAACTCATGAAGTTCATTCTGACTCAGACAAATTACATAGAGATCGAAAAGATAAGTTAGTCAGTCTGTCTGCAAAACAACCCACTCAGATGGATCACAGTCAGATTGCAGGTCTGGCAAAGACATGCCAAGTAAAGAGGATAACACCTCAGCCTGTGAAGTTCAACATAACCTTCAGAAGACTCACAGAATTTAAAACTCAGAGGCCCATTGTGCCTGACTCTTTCCTTCTAAGTTTGAAGTCTGAGTGAAAAGGTTCAAAGGTGGCAGCATTTCTGACCTTTAGCAAAGAATAGACATCACTTGTGTCACTCCAACTTTACCTGATTTCATCATTGTTAAGCACTTCCACTTCCCTCTGTGTTTCTAATTGGTTTGTCTGTCGAAGATATATATATATCAAAGGGAATTGCTTTTCAGCCTAGTATTGTCTGAGCAGCATCAGAGGTCTCAGAGATTGCATTAGTGTTTTCTGGGTGCTTTTCTACTGTATTTCTGAAGTTTGAATAAGAGGTAATCTGGAGATAAGAGAAGCTAGAGAAAATGCTCAAAGCCTTATCTGTTCTCCTTCCTGAGGAAATTGCCAGAGATAAAACTCTGAGAGATAAAGCTAAAGAAGGATTTGAGTGGTCTACTTTAGCATTTTAGTTTAAATCAGGAGTGTATTTTTTAAGCAAATGTCCAGAATGTACCCACTTACAATACTTCAGTTCACAACACAAAGCGGACTCAAAATACCGGAAAGGACCTCTTTCAAGTGATATTAAAATGGGAGATGAGCTCCATAAGTGCAGAATCTGTGCTCTAGCTACTAAAGCATGGGCAGTTCACAGATACAAAATCTGATGCTGAAACTCCTGGTACATCAACAGTTGGGATATCAGGGTCTGGCCACCAGCTCTACAGATCTAATCCCAACAAGCTTCACAGTCTCCTAAAATAGATCGCGGGGAGGTTTATTCTCTGCCCACAGGAGCTTCATTTCTGCTCAGCCTGGAGTCATCAGCACCTGACCCAGCAATATGGCAGGAATACAAGTCTCCTGTGTCTGTCCCAGCACACTGGATGAACCCAGGTCTCGTGTTGTAGGTAACTTCTTTCTGGGTTGGACACTCATCTGTGTGTAGTAGTTGTGTCACCCGTCCTGACTCTGGCCCTGCCTCCTTCTGTTCCTGATGTGACTTCCTGTGTAGATCCTGGACCTGGCCCACTACTTGCCTTGTCTGGATGAATCCTGTATCCAGTACCCAGCCCTGTTCCACCATTCTCAGACCCTGTGAGATAGATTCATCAGTGAAGATGGTGCCTCGGTTGGTGTCTCCCTCAGCTACCTGTTCTTTAGGGAGCAGCTGTCGCTCATTAAATCCCGACTCTGACAAGGCAAAACACAAGTTTATATATGCAATTCCTTCTTTTTATAGAAATATTTACTTTGTATTTATTCACTGTATGTCAGACATAGGGACTTGTGAGTTTAAAGGCACAAGGTAATGTCAGTCTAAGTAGGACTCGATACACTTAAAAAAGCACAAAAGCATAACCAAAAAAAAAAAATTTTAGATGTATTTTAAATTATTCTTTTTTTACCTCATAGAAAAGAAAGTTCACAATTTCTAGGAAGAGGAAATACATCCTCAGCTTCCAGAACTCCACTCTTTTGGACTACTTTTTTACTACTATTGTTTTCATGCTCCAAAGTGAAGGCAAAGCTGGAGCCTATCAGATAAATAAACTGGTAAAAGCTTAAAAGCTCTGACAAATTTCCAGCAGATGGCTATCTGTCAAGAATGCCTCATTAGATCTATCCTACAACTTCAATAAAAAGAATTAATTTTCAAAAACATCTAAGTTTCATCAAGCCAGCATGGAATGTCAAAAAAATTCCATGTCCTACTTTTCTTGAATTGATTGTTTTTGCAAAATTTGCTGCAAAGAAAGAGACCAAAATTGCACTAATTATCTGGCAATAAAATGCAGTTTCTGGGTCAGAATTGGAAATAAGAGAGACTGAATTAGGTGCCAGGGAGTAATGACCTTGTTGTCTGAGGAAAAAAGAATAAAAGAAAACAGAAAAGTCATGAGACAGTAGTACTAATGAATCTATATGAAGAACAATGTCTGGTAACCTTGTATGGAAAAATTTAGGTGTATTTATATTTATATAAATATTATATTTATATTTATATTAAACTATTACATTATGAAGATTTAAAACTTGACTTTTCTCTCGCTGGACTTACAGATATTCATCTGGAAACCTTTTTTTAAGAAAACATAAACAGAATCCAGATAAAGGCAATTTGAGATAAAAATATTAGGGATAAGGATTCATCTCACCCTTCAGCTTCCACCAATCATGAATGACAAATCAAATTTGATTCTTCGGTGTTAATTTCACATGTTTGGACATGTTTTAAAAAATAAAGTTCTTTAGTTCCATATCGTGCTTGACACTATAGTGAGAATATCACTAGGGTGTCTTATTAAACGATACCTGGAAACTGTTTTGAATTCAGTGTTATTAGTAATTAAAAAAATCAATAAAAAACACAAAATTAAAATCTGCAAAACATCAAACATTTAAGCTTAAAAGAGAATGAGCCAACATATTCCTTGTTGCTGTTCATCATCATTTTGCTTTGTCAGTCTCTAATAGCAATCTGTCACTGACAATATTTGGCATAGAAAAACATACCTCATGCCTGTAAGTCTGACTGTGCATATGCCTATATCAGCGTGTGTGGGCAGGTATCGCTTACCCCAAATGCCACACACACACACACACACACACACATATGTAGGTAATCTGAAGTCATTTGAGAAGACTAAACAGAGAAAGTGGCATTTTCACTTTCTTCATAGGAAAGAAAGAGTGGGAGAGATCCAGCCTCATAAAAATCTCTCTCACTATGTTTAGTCTTTTTGTGAAAGTCTACCAAAGAATAAAGGAAATTATACTTATGCACTTATCATTTGCCTTTCTCTCACAACAGGCTTTGCACCCTGAACTAGCCCATCCTCAGATTTCTCCTCTTTAGGAAGTCAGTTCTTTCCTCTCAAAGCTTCATAATAATCACCACATTGTTGTTAAGATTATTAGGATCTTAATGATCAGTATCTAAGAGTGGGCTTTTCCTTTGCATCAAGATTCATCCATTTCTCAGCTTCATTTTCAGAGGCTTATGTGATCTTACTTCTTAAGAGGAAGAGGCTTATGTGATCTTGTCTCTTTGTGTTCATCTATGTACCTATTCTTGAAAGTATTTGAACACAGAGGCCAGTTTCTACCAAACTTTACAAAAGGCAAAAGTTCAAAGATGCTCACTTCTGACATGCTTGGAGGTCAGGATGAGGACAAGACAAGTAAAGGAGACATCTCCCATTTCTGTTTCCACTGCAGTGAAGTTCACCCCTTATTAGATGTCAAAACAAAGAAACAAATCCATAGGAAATCTTGACTCTGTTCTTATGAGAAAAATATCTGTCACCAGCAAGAGATAACTAATTTTCCTCACTGTGGAGCAGGGATTGTAGCAATTTAACTATGAGTACATAACAAAAGAGACATGAGAGATTATAGTCTTTCTCTTCATGGTAATAAAACCTTTGTTTATGTTGGACTGCTTCTGCCACAGGAATCTCAGAGCATGAGTTCTACAGAAACCAAGAATCCTTCAGTAAAATTCAAGTTCAGCCTGTTTTAGAGAAAGTGGGATTTCATCTTCTGAAGAGACAGAAGATATAAAATAAAAAAGTGGCTGGAAGATACACATGTGAGTTCACCTCTTACTTCTTTAAGAGTTAACATTTTCTGGTTAGTACTAATCAAACAGTGCAAAAGACCTTCCATATTTGTGAGTAATTTATTTTAGAAAACAGCAATAAAATTGTATATTGCATTGCACTGCAGTTCATTTTTATATATAAGCAAGCTTTGCTTAGCTATGAAGTATAGAGGTGCTGTGAGAGTACCACAGACTGAAAAAGCCTTGACAGAAAGGCAGGGAGAGGTCAGAGGCAGCTGAAGAGAAACAAGATTTGGTTCATTCCTCATACCAGCACGCAATGACAGGTTATAAGAAGGACTGTGACTGGCTTCACATCACATGTCAACTTTCCTGCCTGCTCAGTCTTTATTGGTGTCAAATTTTATTGTTCAGACTGACATAAAACTGAACATGACTTTAAAGGGTTAGGGCATAATATCCAAGTGCAGTTGCAGTTGGTTTAAGTCAGGGAGTTGCAGCACCCCCGATTCCCCAACCTGTTATCTCCCCAATCCTTACAGCTTCCCAAGCAGCAGTGGCACCAGAGGCAAATGTAGGAACAACAACACTGGGGGCAGAAGATGGGACCCCGACACCCCTACTACAGACAGTTTAAATTCTGGTGGAAGTGCTTCCTGAGACCATGTTCCAACACAGATAAATGAAACTGAAAAGAAGAATACACAACATGCAAGGCAATATTAGGTACACAAGCAATTTTGCTAAATAGCGTTCATGTCCACTGATCATGCTTGGAGAAGTAATTGCTTTCCATCACAGATGTTTTTTCAAGAGTGTATTACTCCTTTCCTGCCATAGCAGTACTTCTGGTTGTACAACTGAGATCTTACTCTAAGAAACCCCTGTAATAACTAACAGTTCCTTTATGCTCTATCTGCATAGTCACAAGGTCTGGATAAAAGACTGATATGCTTTGACTGCCAGTCACACCCATAGGTCCAGTAAAAAAGATTTTCCCTACATTTAAATCGAACTTCCTATTCTTCAGTTTGTGCCCATCACCTCTGCTTCTGTCACTGAGCATCACTGAGAATAGTCTGATTTTGCCTTCTTACACTGTCCCATCAAGTATTTACAAACATTGACCAGATATCCCTGAGCCTTCCCTTTCTCAAGCTGAACAACCCCAGCCCTCAGCCTCCTTCCATTGGAAGGATGCTTCAATCTCTTAATCTTCTTTGCTGCCTTTTGCTGCACTGTCTCCCGTCTGTCCCTTGTACCAGGGAGGCACACCTGGACACAGCACTCCAGATGTGTTTCACTGGTGCTAAGCAGTTGGGAAGACTTGCCTTCCTCATCCTGCTGGCAGCACAGGGGCTGCCAGCCCTCCTTGCTACGGGGGCACGTTGCTGTCTCATGTTCAAACTGTTGTGCACCAGGATCCGTATTCCTTCCCTGCAGACCTGATTTCCAGCTGGTTTGCCTCCAAAGTATACTGGGGCATGGGGCTATTCCTACCCAGGTGCAGGACTTGGCATATCTCATCAAATTATTGGCGTGTAACAGAGTACTAGACACAAAAATCATTCATAAGGCTGCATTATACATCTCAGAATATTAGGTACCTGAGAGGGCAGGTGATGTCTGACCAAAATTACTGTGCCAGTAATTTTCGTACTGTTAAGTAAGTATAAAGTCTCTTCATGTGTCAGAACTTCTTCTCACCTCTAACAGAAAACTCAGAAATCAGAAGAAATGAGTAAAATATTGATTTCTTAATGTAAACCTGAAGTAGGAATAGAACAAATAGGAAAAAAAAAAAAAAAAAGTGGTACTGTGTGACAAAATCCCAGTTTAGTTACACAGGTAAAAAATGTGAGGATAGGTTCAAATTTCATAAAAAATCAGATTCTATTTCTTGATAATTTCAACTTTCATGACTCTCATTTTAACGTACCTAGAAGACCAGATTATTAAACAATTTTCCCCTTGCATTTTCCCAGAGTAAAAGGTAGAATCAAAGACCTGATTCACTGAGATCATGAATGTTCTCAACCCACACTAAAATGAACTTCTTACTAGATGGAGTCCCCAGTGCTTTACATAAAATACCAAAGAGAGAAGCCTAACTCAACTTGCTTTCCATGTTGGAAGACACAGACCTGAGACTGGTGGAAGAACGCAATACAGGGGAATTCATGTGGTGGTTTCTTGTTTTCAGAATGAGGATATGGGCTCCCACTTCTTAAGGATATCTGCATGGGGTTTGTTTTTGTGGTTGGTGTTGGTGTTTTTTGGGTTTGGCTTTAATTTCAACTCTATTCTCATCTGCGTTGCTTGATTATATCCACAGCCATAGAGATGTGTAGTGTGCAAAGATAATAGATAAGATGATATAGATGGGATAAAACACCTTGAAGTCTTTTTCACTTTTATGTTGATGCTTTTACAATTTGCCTTGGAAACTTCAACTCTTGGTGCCTGAGACAGAAGCTGCTAAGCAACTATCATCCTCTCAGGCAGCTGGTGTGAAAGGTCTCAGGTTTAAACAGCCCCTTAAAATGGCAGGCATGAGAAAGTTGCTCGTAACCATGGGGATTTCTTGCAGAGTGGTGCTTTTGCCATGCAGACCCCCTGCTCCTTCCCCCCTTCCTGTCCCCAGTAATACCCAGACACTAAACAGGACACACCTGAGCTTCCTGCCTCGCCTCTTGGCCTTGGAGAATTGTGAAACTAACTAGGACAACTTTATAGGGAAAATTTCTAAGTGTTCTCCCAGAAGCCTGAACAAAACTTTTCCATGTCTTCCCATGTCATGACAAACCTGAAGCTAGAACAGGTTTCCCGTGGGTCTGTGGCCTGCCCTTGAATGAGCCAATGTGTACTGAAAACATGCATTTTGAGAAAAGCTTTCCCTACAGTCCATTTCTACCTGCTTTTTCCATGTAGATCCTTTGGTGTCTTTAATAGACTTCATCTGTGGCTTTGCCCTTTCCTTTACTGGAGAACTACTCTGGTTCACTTTTATCTATCTATTTCATGACAACTATAACATATACCTTTCATATCTTTATCTGTCTGTCAAATGTAGCTAAAATTTGTCAGAGATTATATTTTCTTTTTCTGGGGGAAGCCAAGAGCAGCTGACAACTAAGCATTTACTGTGTGGAATCTGGATAGAAATATCTAAAAATATATAATACTCTCGGGAACTATAAAGCTTTACATATGATAGATGATGGAATTAATTATTTTTTTTAAAGTAACATTAGGAAAAAAATCCAAACGCTCCAATTTTCATATGGAAATACAATTTCTTAATTTTACCTAATGCCTGAAATTTTTGAGTGAAGCTACAATAGCAGGTTCATTTTAAAGGAATGTTTTTTCCTTTCTTATACCAAAACATATGAAGCTACTGTTGTCAGAAAACTTTGTCCCTTTAACTTATGAACTGACCCAGCAGTCAAAACTGCAAATTGCAGTCCAAGTCAAAAAACAAGAGCTGTAGACTGTGCAAGTGTTGAGCTTTTTAATCTCTGAAGTGTCACACTGTAGTTCAAGTTACTATTCATTAAACAGGAACTGTTAATGTTATTTGTTGACAGTAAGTTATCTCTATTTGACAGTCATTATCCTGCAGTAAGGCTCTTCAGACTTCTTTGGACCCTTTCTCTGTGATTAAGCTGTACTGATTTTTTTCTGTGAACAGTAGCTCATTTATCATTTATATTGGGAATGACCACAGAAGCCAAATTTCCCACTAAGACTTACTGGTTAGGAAGCAAGAAGATGTAGTAGTTTTGAATTAAGTTCAGACCATCTTATCTTTAGAGGTAAAAAACCTGAAATATAAAAAAATTATATTCTCCACCTACAACGGTAATTTCCCTTGACAGTGTTTCAAATGTGGTTGTGCTATTATCAATGACCAAAGATGTTTTTTATAAAAGTAAGAAGGAAAGGAAGGAAGGCATAGCTCCTGATGCCTGCAAAATTCATCCCTTAAGTAGTAGGAGGAAGACAATATTAAAAAAACATTCAGTGGGATGATAGAAAGGAAACGAATAAGATGATCTAAGGTAGTCTGTGAGTCAGATTGCCTTTTCAGTAAGGTTTTGCAGCCTTTGGAGTATCACATTATACTGCAAAAATAATATAAGCAAAAGTTTGAATTTCTAATCCTTTGGAAAGGCAACTTCTCGTTCCAAATGAATGTCAAAATATTGAGGTTTTTTTCTCATCAAAAAGTTTGGAAAAACTCTGATTCAAAAATAGCTAAATATTGTGTTATAAGTCAGTTTGACATTAAATTGGATTATCTGTCATCCCACATGGTCTCACAGGAGCTGTGCCATAAGCAGCTCATAATCTACTTCATAAGCCGTGCTCAGTGTCAGGACTTCATCTTTCATAACGTACTGACAATCATGCTTCTTCACATTTTCAGTCTAAAGGCTACTATATGGAGTCATGGGAGTTATAATCCGTCTGGGGAACATAGATTTCCAGAATGCCTGAAGCCAGGACTCCAAGCACCTAATGGACAGATGTTCTGAAATTTCACTAACAGGAGGAGAACCAGATTAATGCTGAACTGAAGCTAATATTTCAAATTTGGCAAAAAGAAGTGTTTAAGTATTCCTAATGGATTTTTTTTAAATCATCAACATAAACCCATGTTTTTAAAGAAAATTTATGTTTGTAGAAGTTGGTCTCATTTAGCTAAAAGAAACAAAAAAATTTTCCCGTCCCTCTCTTGGTGTGATGCAAGTTGATGATTTTAGACTATTGCAGGAAAATGTGAGATAGTTATAAAGAATGACAATGTTTTTCACTTTGATTCTTTGATTGCATAGAGACTTTACACAAGCCACTGCTTCAGAAAGGCAGGTTGAGCATTAATGGCTGGATTATTTAAAAAGTCAGATGGCAGGATGTCAGGCAATGTGGCTGGAGTATTCTGATGCTTGATAACTTTGTAAATGGAACAATCTATTTCAGGCTAAATTACTAACTGATTTAAAGCAGCTAATTCATCTGAGCAACCCATTTATGTGAGCTCTACAGAATTATATCAGCAAAAAACTATTACATATCACAGCATAATAAAATTGAGGGCATGTTGAGAACCAAGGGTCACTGAGGTATTGCTTTATGCTTTATCAACATTTAACAAAAAAGGCAAAGAAAGATAGTCTTCTAATCAGTCCAATATGAAAACTGGAAATGGCAGGTCTTTTTATGCTCTTTGTTACATGTCCTGTATAGTTGCTTTTTGAACACCAAATTTCTTTCCCAAAAATAAATATACTTTATAGAATATTTTTCTTTCTTGTAGTGGGGTTTTTTTGTTTTACTTTTTCGTTTGTGTTTGAAAATGTGGATGAGATTGTGAAAGAATCATGTCTCTTTCATTGCACTGCACTCTTTTATAAGCAATTTCACCCTCTACTGCATCATATTTCCTATTTGATGTAATAAAGTAACTCATCATTTCTCAATCACACCCCTTGCCTTTGCTGTTATGAAGAGGTTGGAACAAGATGCAAGCAAGAGAGAATTAAATTATAAGAGTACATTTAATGTCAGTTGGTGTGGCTAGAATGAAAATAGGTCTTGTCATAGAAATAAGATTCCATTTGGGTTGAAATTACAGGTTGGATTGATAAAGATAACTGCAGAAGTATAATTGAATAATTAAGTATTGACATATAAAAATCCAATTCAAAAAATTATCCATCTGTATGAGCAATGAACTAATCATCCAACTGATAAACCTCCAAAAGTCAGTAGATACCATCACCTTGTTCTCCTTCAGAAACAGACTAGACAAGGTTTTCCTGTCTCTGACATATGCAGTGCAATGCAAAAGCATTAGCATTTTGTGAGAAAAAATGTTATAAAACTAGAGCTTTTCACCACAGGTGACATTGTTCCTCTCGCTCAGTGAATATTTAGCTCTCTATATAAAACAAAGAGCAGGTATCAAGACACTTTTAAGAATGACTACAGTGTGGTAAGAGATTTCATCTGGGATATGGGTAATCTGGGTTGAAATCAAATTCTTAAACTAGATTAAAAAAAAAAAAAAAAAGAGAGAGAGAGAGAAATCTGAACTTAGACTCTCCAAATTCCTAAGAGGTGTGTTTCTCAAAATTCTGGAAAGGAATCCTGTTATTTTTAGTTTTCATTACACATTCCTGAAACTGAGAAACCTCTCTGCAAAATTCTCATCAAAACCAGTGCAATCTATGAAGGATTATTAATTCCAATATATCAGTATAATCCAGTGCAAAAGACCTTTAAAAATATCAGCCAACGCCTACTTTCTACAGAAAGTCAGTAAAGTCTGACAATACAGCTGATACTAATCGATATCTTTTTCAGCAGTATGGAAATAACATAAAACTACTGCTGGTAAAGTCATATCAACAATACAAAAATAAGTGGAATGCTCATAAAACACCATCACACTTGGTAACTTGCTCAGTAAACTGAGTCCATTCAGGCAGGATACATTACACTAAAATGTGTGTGAGACTCAATATATATAGGAAAGACTATTTTGTGGACATAGAAGCTGTGAATAGAGCTTAGGATTCCCACTGTCTGAGCCAACTACTGCAGCACAGGGTGGATGCAGCCCCTGTTCAGACAGCAGGTGACTCGTTCAGGCTGTGTGTTACTGAATAATAATGATTACTAAAAGTGTCTCAAATCTAACAGAAAAACTAAGTAATATTCAAACTTGAGAAAGTCCTACATTTGTAACAATCTAAACACTGGGGAAAAGGTGAATTCATCTTCCCTCACTGTCTCCAAGTGAAGATTTGATGGCTTCAAGAGAAATAATGTTTCAGTCCAACAATTTTCAAAGTTAGGTAACATTACTTCTGTGTTCGTGATCTCATCTTAGATTGCAATCCTGTAGCCTTGGACCAAATTATTAGCCTTCAACATTTCCATCAAAATGAAATGTATTGGTTTGTAAAATACAGAGTTTTAGTTTTTTGAAGTATATCAGACATTTTAAGTGTATCATGTGCTTCAGCAGTTAGATCAAGTGACAAACGTAGCACCTCAAGCTGCTCCACAGAGTAGGCACTTTCCCATCACTGATATGTGTAATTCTGCCATACTCAATTGTTAGAGTCAACTACGCTATGGATCAATCTTATGACAAACACATGTGCAGTTTCACAGGCTCCAGCAGTGAGGAAGCCTGGCTTCCCATGAACTTTTAACCTACATCATAAACTTTTGGTGTGTAAAAAAAATGCTAGATCCAGCTGGAAAGTCAATCTATTTCCCATATGGGTTGTCTGGTGGCTCCTCTGGATGAGCTTCCAAAGGTGATTTTACTTCCAGTATTACATATTTTCCTACACTTATCCATCTATTTTCATTAAATAGAGAACTAGCCTGCAGTCTAGTCAAACTTATTCAAGACTGACATTCGAATCTCAGTTTTAGGTACCTAGTGATGCTGTTTAAGGGCTTTAGCACAATAATTACTGAATGGAAAGGAGTGGATGTTTCTGAAGGCTTTCAGAAGTTATTGCCCAGCTTTCCTTCATGCCTAAACTATGATCATGAAGATCTCTCTTCAGAGAGATTTGTAAACCACTTACTCCACTGCCTTAACCCTACAGGGAATTTAACCAGATGCTTTAAGAGCACTTCCTTGCTAGGAGTGGAAAGATAAACACATTATGTTTTTATTTTATTTATCCTCAACTTCTTCAGTTGAGGAGACTTGACTGGTTGTCATCATCAGCTGTAGAAAAAAATTACCAGAGAAGAGCGTAACCCCAAAGGCTGTATTAGTATGTATTGTATGATCCCAAGTATTATTTCCTTAGAAATCACAATGACATAAAGTGTTTTATTGTTAATTAGTTTTATTTTTATCTCTAAAAGAAAAGCTTAAGGTAGCTGACATCCAAATTTTTGAAAAGAATTTCTATGATAAGGAAAATTGTGTAAAAAGGGTTTCCCAAAATTTAGTAATTTTTTTAAATTATTACATGAGATTCTTACTGATATGTTTATCTAGAGAGAAATGTTTTAAAAATATCAACACCATTCCACCACATTTTTCTAAGCTAACGTTACCACTTACCACTACTGCTGAGCTCGATGAACTATCCAGCAAGAATCTAACTGATCACCGAACTGGTCTTAAATATGTCAGTGGAGTTTCTGGCAGCAAAGTCTGTGCCCTGAGAACATATAGATTTGCTAGACACATGCTTCTGTGCAATATATAGCTCCACATTTTCTTTTAGGATACATAGAGAATTTCTTATCCTTAGGCTACCTGCAATTTGGGATTTATTTTGGATTTGTTTCCCTCCCTCTTCTGTGTGCTTTTTCTTCCTGAATTTGTTGATGATCTTTCCAGCGTACTAGCCTATAAGGGTTATTTTCTCCATTATTCTATCTTTGTCTTATTTCTTGCCTTCCTTTAGCTTGATACTCTTGTTCCAAGCTGATGGCTGTTTTAGTTTAGTGCTCACACTGAAATTCAATAGGAGATATCTTTACAGAGATAATGCTGCTCCACTCATAAATCTCCCTAGTAAGCTGGATTCATAATCTCCACAAGAGATTCAGCCTTTGATTAGGAATTTCTTTCTCTGAAATCATATAGGAAGAGTAAAGTTCTTAATCATGCACATCTTTTGATCTGCAGCTTTTGTCTCACAACTCATCAAATCGCTCTCTCCTGTGTTCAGACACCATTTCTAACAATAATGTCCCACTTGTTTGCGTTATTTTTTTCTCTCATCAAAATATTTAAAAGGTATTGTCTCAATTTTAAAATTTTTTTATCACAGGGAGCTCTGTATACACACTCAACTCTGGCATCCATTGCTTTTATGCATAGATATTTGAATTTATGGTTCAGCCTGAAGCTGTGTGATTTTTTTTTAACTCAGGATTTTAATGTTTATCAGAGTCTCTTCCTAAGCATGAAGATCACACAACAGAATATTTCCACGTTCTTGCGTAACATGTTAAGTAATACATAAGAAGATCTTTTTTCTGATGGCCCATTGCCTCTGTATTAAGACTTAGATATATTCTGCAACTGTAGCCAGCACATGTTGGCTTCTCAGTCCTCCTTTCAACAGCTTGTTTCTGCAAGCTGATGGTTTCTTTCTCTGAAACCTTTCCAGAATTTGTAATTACTGCAAAGTTTACTAGAGGGTAAACAAGCAAGCAGTAGTGTTGTCAATTTTTAGTACCTTTGGTTCTCCTTATGGACCAATAAATTAGTAATCCCCTTCACATTATCAGTACATGACTTCCTTTCTGTAGTACCAGCTGAATAGCAGCTGATATGAAAAAAAATTCATTGAACCTCTCTGAAAATGCCACAAGCTCTTTTGGAAGTGTCCATCTCCAAAAGAAAAAAAAATTTATGGTGTAAAGGTCTACTACAAATCAGTCTTTCAATATCATTTAGTGGACCTACAATTTCTCTTGCTATCTCTGTACTTGGGACCCAGACTGATTCATAAAACAACTCTAAACTGCAAAAATAGCAGAAAACATAAGAAAACAATGATTTATGATTACACCATACACTTGTGCAGTTGTTATATGTAAGGTGATTAACTATTGCATGAGTCCTTGAAACTCATATGACTTTTTGAAACTATCAACAGTTTGAAGCATATTTAAAGAATTAACTAAGAATTGAGAAGTACTGCAGGGCACTGCAAATAAGTGCAAAGCCTCTTAAATAATTTGTCCCGTTCTTGTCTCAAGTTGACAAAACAAAATGTATCAGTGTATTTCAGATACCTGAAAAAAAAAAAACAGTAATCACAAATGATTAGTTGTATAAAACCACAGCAGTACCACAGGGAAGTGAAAGAAGGTAAAATACTAAGAATTGACCAGGAACAGTGTTGTTTTTTCCAAAGGTAGGATCTAATCTGAGGCCATAAAATGTTACTCATGGTTAGGAGGAACATGGAACTCCAGCTGGCAAGTGATGTTTCATTGAATGCAACAAGCAATCATATGTGTAAACTGCAGATTCATCACATCAGTGCCCTTTTTCAAGTTGATGCTGTCCCTTTGGGTGTACAGCTGTGAGACATCAGTACACATCTCTAAGTTGTTCACTGAACTTTGAGAATGGCAATGCAGCATAACACCCTCAGCTGGGATGAACCACCAATGGTCCTTCTTGGAGGTCGTTTCCAAACTGGTGGCTGGAAGCTGTGGGAGGTGGACCGGCTGCTGCATACAGATACTGGATGAGAGAACAAGAAGACTGTGACGAAACCGAATTTGAAG
>JAWWES010000115.1:75627157-75657056 GCA_035583135.1 Lophotriccus pileatus | reverse complement strand
CGTGCGGAGTGGCTCACAAGGGTCTCGGCGTGATCGCCGAGGGAGATTTGAGTGCTCCAGAGAGCCGTCTCCCGACAGGAAGCCCTGTAACACTTTCATGTCCAGAAGTTAAAAACTATTAGGCTTCTTCTCCAGCTTTACACACTTCCCTCTTTGAAGATGGAGAGTGCAGAGGGAAAGGCAAAAAAGGTCTCTTTTCTTTCTATCTCTCCTCTCTTTAGGTTTGCTCAATGGTATTTTTTGTTCCGTAAGTGAACAATGAACCTTTGTTCAACAAGGACCTTGTGACAAAAACAGAGCCTGAGATTCAGGTTTTTTAAAAAATCAAAATGTATTGTTTGTTCAGTTTCTCTTTACTCCATTTTTTATCATAAAATTGTCATCTCGTGTGTCTTTCCTTGTAAACATTGGGTTTTGCCTCCAGCAACCCACAAATCACAAACACAGATTGCTAAAGTTGTTTCCATCTTCCTTTCTTCCCCTCAGAAGTAAACTTTTTGTCTGATATTCTCTCTCCAAGAGAAATGATCTTCTAGTAAGTATGGCATGTATTTATTCTGAGTTAATGTGATGTTATCATGCACCTCTTCGATGAGTGATTTTCTCCTTTTTTGACTTTGGGGTTTATGTGTTTTTAGGACTTCTGAAGCATTAGGACTTTCACATGAGCACAGATTCTGGTGGCAAATTACACTGCAGTTCTCCTGTACATCATTTTCTGTTCCCCACTGGTAAGTACTCAGAGGTGAGTCGCTAATAGGAAGCCACACAATGAGCCTGAAATGGAATTGGGTTGTCAGAACCTGCATCTTTACCCTTACAAACCTGAAGTCTCCAGAAGTATCTTCCATCTGTCTGAAATAGACCTGTCTGAAAGGTCTATGTACTTGAATACAATAGGTAGTACCCTTCAGTTAGAGTCAGCTTTACGTGTCTTAGTAACATTTATCAAATTATATGCCTTTTCAAGTTTCTCAGGGCAGATTAGCCAGACAGTTGGGTCTCTCCTGTATTGTCATATGCTACTGGATAACAGGAACAGGACTCCAGCCAGCTGGTCCTTTGTTTTGGCCATTTTGTGCTTCTTTATTGTGAGCTACTTCTATACTTGGGCATCCTTTTAGCTTCTTAAAGCTTTCAGCACATGAACAGTGATAAAGCTATTCTGGTGTGAACTGGTTTTGTCTGGTTACTGACAACTATAAAGTTCTGTGCAGGATTTGCTAAGGAAGAGAAGCAAGAGGCAAATCTTAACAGAAGGGTGCTACTTCTATCAGCTGGACACAGTGGTTGACCAATTCTATTTTTGATAGAAATCCAGTAACCTGGTGTTGGGATTTTTCACTTTTCATTCCTTGGTTGGTGAAACAGAAGAGAGTAAACACAAGAGTTTAAATTAATGAGAGGACATAGGATAATTGAATACTTGTAATAATACTCAGAAGGATCTGCAAGATTTTTTACATATACTGGAAATTCTTGCCTCACCAAACTTTTTATTCTTTGAAGTATTTGTGGAATTTTTTTTCAGAGGTGAAAAAGTCATATACCATGTCTCATTAGAGGAATTTCAGCATTTGTTTATCATGTCTGGGTAGAAGTCTGTTGTAACTCTCCCAAAATCCCATCCTCACCAATACCACTCTAGTTTAACCACAGAATCACAGAGTTGCTGAGGTTAGAAGGGACCTCCAGAAGTCAATTTGTCCAATCCCCCTGTTTAAGCAAGGCCACCTAAAGCTGGTTGCCCAATACCATATTCAGATGGGTTCTGTGAAGCCATCTCTAGAATGGAGACTCCACAGTCTTTCTGGCAACCTTTGCCAGCATTTGGTCATCCTCACAGTGCCAGAAACTGCTGATGTTCAGAGGGAGCATCCTGCGTTTCAGTTTGTGCCCGTTGCTTTTGGTCCTTCACTGGGCACCCCTGATAACAGCCTGATTCTGTCCTCTTTGCACCCTCCCATCAGATAGTTCTATACATTGACAGGATCCCCTTGAGCATTCCTTCTCCAGACTAAACAGCCCCCACTTTCTTGGGATTTCCTCATAGGAGAGGTCCCGTATGGTCCCATAATCATCTTTGTAGCCCATCATGAGACTCTCCAGTATGCTCATTTCTGTTTTCTGGTGGGGGAAGCCCAGAACTGGACACAGTACTACAGATGTAGCCTCACCAGTGCTGAGCAGAGGTGAAGAATCACCTCCCTTGACCTGCTGGAAATGCTCAGCCTATTGCAGTGCAGGATGCCATCAGCCTTCTTTCATGCCCATATTAAAAAATAAAAGAAGGGAGTAAAGTCCTTGTATTTCTTGCCAGAATACAAAGTGCTAGGTACCTAAAATCTTCTTATAAAAAAGAACCATTAAGGAAAAACAGCTCAACAATTTAATTAATCTTCTTTATGGTATCCATAAGTATAGCTAATACATTAGTGTTTCGCACATTCAACTCAGAGATGAGAAAATATAAACCATTAATACATCCACTATGTTCCAGTCACCCCATTAAAAAAAAAAAAAAAAAAAAAAGCCTGACATACCTGGCAAAACTTGCGAGGCACTCCTTATCCTACAGAGTTGAGAGACCTATGTAAGGTTATTTGCAGCAGGCAGCAGGTTATAGGGGGAAATTTCGGAAATTCAATTCCCAAAAGACAGATTCTAAAGTGTTCATAAGCCACCTCTCATCAAAAGCAGATCAGTTTGCTCCTCCACACAAGGCATGAAGTGGAGGAGTATTCTCAGCTATGGTACCACACAGGTGAGAGGAATACACTTGTACCATGCTTAAAGGGGGACACGTCTCAATCCTACAGCAACGCCATACAGCTAACCCATCTTTTACTGCATCCAAGATCTCACTGTGCTTCTGTCTATTACACACCCTTGGTTACCTTCCTATTCCCTTCCGTATTTCCATAATGTCCTAATTGATAATTCCTCTCTCCTTGGGAATTATCAGCTACTCCTTTTCAGTGTCTTTTTGTTGGCTTTCTGCAGCTGATGAATGAGGCTTATGCAGCAATCAAAGACCTGTTTGGCTCTAAGCAACATATCTAAGGCCTGGAATTTATAAGAAATGAAGCTTAACTATGAATTGCTGCATGTCTTTCATCTATATCCATAGTAACAGAGCTCATAGCAGACTTTTTCACTTGGTCAGCCACGCTGACAGTGGTTGTTATGAATGTTTTGATGTTTTCTTGGAAATTAAAAGGTTTTACAGAAACTGCTGTTTCTGGCAGTATAGTTTCTGTGAGGTGAATTTCACATTTGACTACATGATATTCCGTCATTCTACAAACACACACATACATAGGCACAAATCAAAGAGCAGAAGATGCTTATTTCATTCAGGGTATTTCCAGCGTGCAGATAATGAAAACACTCCACACGCAGATAATAACCAAAAACAAGTATGGGCAGTCTAGTTCAATGTAATTGCAGCCCATTTTCACTATAATCACTATTGCTTTACAACAAGGCATCACACAGCCTTGCAGCTCATCAGAACCTAAACCATGACTTTGAAGATGATAAGGAAACAAAAAGAAAAAATCAAATTGTTTATAGCATCTGATATAATTTTCACTTCATAATATAGCACAATGAGACATTTTGTGGTTTTTCAGTCAAATGCAGGAATTAAACTGGAGAATGCTAGGTCCAAGTGACATTGGAAGCACTTACAGATAAAAACCAGCCTATATGGCTTTTGGATAAAATTAATAACTCCAAAGCTGCAGAGTACAATCATTAAAAGACTGGTACATTAACACATTAAATAAAATTTGACTTTACAGGACAGATGCTTTTTATTAGTTCAAATCTCACTTGACTTTATTCCCGTCTTTCTATGTAGCCATTTAAAATTTTATGAGCAATTAATATTAATCAGATAAAAGATTTGAATTATTCAATCAAACAAATTTTCCACATTTTTCTTCCTTTCAGTAAGTTCTTTATATTGTAGGTGTTCCAGCTGAAGAGCACAAGAGTCATTTGGAATTCAAGCTTTGTCTTACTTAAATTTTAGGAAAAAGTTATTTTTAATAATAAATAAATAACTATTACAATTCACAGATATGCAAAAATCAACAATCAGTCATTCAGATTATTATGCAAATCACATTTTTTCCTCCTCATTTGTATTTTAATCATCCAGGAATAACTAGAAATATATAATGGATATTCTGGACACAGAAGACATTTTTGTACTGCAGAATCCAGCAATTTCATTATCACTTGCAATCATAGACTGATAAAGAAGATAATAAATTTATGATTGCTAACTTTCATTTTAGGTTTCCGTTACTGTATTCATCTTACTGTTTTTCCAATACCTAGTTGCAAACTAGGAATGGAGGCCAAGGCACATGTCAAGTTCTCAGTGATGAAACTGAAATGTGCTCTATACCACCCACAGCCCATGTTGGAAGACTGACTAAGAGGCACGCTGCCAATTTCAGCAGACAGGTATGGAATGACTTCATTTATACTTGGGAATGAGAAAGACTATTGGGGAAAAAATTGCTTTGAGGAATCATCCAAATGGGGTAGTTAAAAATGATTATCATGTGGTTAACAGATCCCAAACAGGAGTGAAAGTTAATGGCCTACTGATTGTCTTTGTAGATCAGTTAGTGATGGTTCCAGTTAGCTCTTCAGGGATGACAGGGTAGCTAGAGTGAACAGGACAGTGATTTGAAAACACTCCTCTTAAATGAAGCTGTGAAAAGCAATGAGTGGAATGATATGACACAAAGAGACCTGGAAAGATTAGAAATCTGTGAAAAAGCAGTAAAATTATCTGCTGCTTTAAAAAAGCAAAAAAAAAAAAAAAAAACAAAAAAAAAACACAACCTAATACACCTGGGGAAATCCAATTAAAAACAGATACAGAAATACTCAGTCTGGTGGAGAGGTCCAGGTAAGATTAATGATATAGAAGTCCCAAGAGTGAAATCTAGAAGTGAATGAGACAGAGGTTGGCAACGTGATATGGCTGCAAAAGTGATTTGTACAATTTAGGTTTGTATTCAAAAATGCAGTACATTACGGAACAACAAGGCATGGGATTTTGATAGCACATGCTAATCTCCCAGTATCACTAAAAGAGATCCCTATGAATTTGAAGGAGGTCATGGAAAAGCAAGAGCATTTGAAATCAAATTACAGACTTAATAAGGTATGTTGCTGGGGAAACAGAAAACTGTAAAGACCAATTGTTGTGGTTGACAGGACAGCAGTGGCCATTCTTTCATATTTGAGGAGAGGTAACTTAACCTAGGAGATAAATGTGCAGAATTTAACACCGTTAGGAAATACTTGGTCTGTTCAGCCTGGAGAAGAGGACACTGAAGGGAGACCTCACTGCAGTTACAGCTTCCTCATGAGGGGAAAAGGAGGGGCAGGCACTGATCTCTGTGGTGACCAGTGACAGGACCTGAGGGAATGGCCTGAAGTTGTGTCAGGGGAGGTTTAGAAAAAGGTTTTTCACCCAGAGGATCGTTGGGCACTGGAACAGGTTCCCTAGGGGAGAGGTCACAACACCAAGCCTGACAGAGCTCAAGAAGCATTTGGACGATACTCTCAGGCTCATGGTGTGATGCCTGGGGATGATTCTGAGGCAGGGACAGAAATTGGACTTTGATGATTCTAACGGGTGCCCTCCAACTCAGAATATTCTGTTATTCTGTGACCTATTATCTGAAACAACTTAAAAATTGGAGTCATCATATATATGGACTGTAATTCTACAAATATTGTCTAATTAATGTTTCAGGCCATGAAAAATGAATAGCATGGTATATATTGCTATATGAACACAGTGCAATCACTATTCTCTATATTCTGATAGAAATTAAGAATGTACATCAATTTTGATAACTAATAATTTTGCATTACCAGAAGTGACAGAATATAAGTAATTGAAAGGTATAAAGTTGCATTGATCTTTGCAAAAAGTTGAGGATCAAAATCAAATATAGAGAACTCTAATTCCTCTTTTGCCACTTTACTTAAAATTATAATAGTAATGTGTGTAAAAAGCATTTCACTAACACTCTCTAGTAAGTTAAAGAATTAAGCTTTCCTGAGTGAAACAACTGCTAATCAAAAGCAGCCTGTTTTCATCTCCAGATACTGCATGAAATTCATAGTGTAAATCTTTGATATCAAGTGAATGAATGTGCCATGATGATATGGAACTTTCATTAAAATCTTGAAACATTTTATAACAGGAAAAAATATACAGTTGTAGTTTGCTTCCCCGAGCAATGATTCAATACACAGCAAATTTTCTTTGAATTATATCTATTTTCCAATGAAATCACAGCTAATATTAAAAGTATCACAGCAAATATTCTCTCGATGAAAGTTTCAGATTGTCCTACTTGTTTCTTAAGTGCTTAATTCAGCTTATAAATAACCTTTGAGACAATAAGGACATAGAGGTTTGTGTTTTATGTTATATTTTAATTTCATTTGAGAATCCTTAGATAAGATGATTTCAAGATGTAATATGGAGGAAAGATACACAACATTGTCAGTTTCCAATGCCAAAAAATCCAGGCTTCTCTTGTATTCTTTGAACTTCCTTCTAGTTTTCCATATTTTTCTGTACCTGTCAACAAGGAAAAATCAACTCTGCCTCATCATAGCTGAGAAATTGCACAGTGCATAGCCCTTGCAAGGACCTACATAATTCAGAAAGAAACACCTGCTTGCTCAAAACAATCACCTCTGCCAGGAAGTTTACACCACCTGGGAGGAATAACATGCGTGAAAATATGCAGGCATCTGAACAAGGTATGCAAGCTTAGGCATGGGTGAAATGACAACTAATTAATAAGTCACCTCACAGTTGCTGAAATTCTGGCTTTCTTATGACTACAGCAGCAAGCTACTGCACTTTCAGACAGGAAGATTGTATTTTGAAGAAATCTGAAGAGATAGGGGAGAGATGTGGAAGGGGGCAGGAAAAGATGAAAAATTCTTTATTTTAATTAGCTATATTCTCTTAATAATTTTGAACAAAAGAAGGTAAAACATAGATAAAACAGGACCCTTCCTTCAGCAAACTCTTAACAGAATTTTATTCCTGCCACCAACTGTATCTAGTGATTAAAAGGAAAGTTTCTTCAAGTATATAATCTAGCACTGCCAACAGCCACAGTCCAACCCATAATTCTTTCGTAAGCTTGAAAATAGTCAAGCCATTTAAATAAAATATGGTATTCTAGTTCATTATGCAGCTAAAGGATAAAAATAAAGTTCAAACACTATTAGTGAGGTTCCTAAACAGAGAAAACTGATTTGTATGTCATTATTTCTATGCAATTCAGAAGGGGAGAAAAATATTTGTGTGGTTATTTACTCCATCAAAAACTCATCCCCTCAAGCCAAATTGAAAATACTATAGGTTCAAATTCTGGATACTTAATTTGGTTCTGTAGTGACAGCACTACAGATCTGTACTTTTCTATGGATGTGCATGTAACTTGCTGAGAATTAAATGAAAAGTGGTATTAACCAATAATTTAGCAATAGAAAACTACTCATAAACAGATAACAAAGCTAGCAAGAAGAACTGTTTCCTTATTGTAAGGAAAAACATTTTGCATACTGCTCTATCCATATATAAAGGCGGCAAATATTGTTAATATTATTCAAAAAGCAGTACCACTTAACTCAAAGATGGTTCTTTAACTGAGTACTGCAGCATGTTGGCCTCACAGCTGACTGGTTTAAGGACCTCCTGGCTGAAGCTGTCAAGGGTTCCCAAAACTCACACAGGTATGATTGTCTTTTTTATAGGGTGAAGCCCATTGCGGAATTCAAAGACAGTTTTGCCTTAAGGGCAAACATGGCAAACCCAGGCAGAAACCTATCATTCTCCCTCAAATGTTCCTTTATCAGCCAGGGTTTCTAACGTGCGTGATTTTTGTGTGTTGGTTTTTTTTCTGATATACTTTATTTTAAACCTAATACCTGAAAACAGAAACAAGTCTTCAAACATCTTCCACTAACACTAAATCAACAAGGCTGTAACTACAAAAGCTCTCGCGGGAGAGACCTGTGTCATGGTGCAACAGAAGTAACTTAAAATGGAAGTAACAGCTTCAAAGAAAGAAAAAACACCCAAAGATAATACTGTAGGATGGTCTGTGACAGAGCTGGAGAAAGAAATTATGAACACATGTAAAATTCACACTTAAAGACACTTCACACTGGGACAGAGCACACACACTGGCTAGCTGGTAGGGTAGATTAACAACTTTGTCCACACAAGAAAAAAAAAAAAACAAAAAACAAAATAGAGTTCTAGGTTAAAGGGGCTGACAAAGAAAAGTGTGGTCTGCAAAAAGATCTCTGAGAAAATTTTTTCTGGACAATGGTTGATTTTCCATGCCTACAAACTTCCTCTGTTCTTAGAGTTATGGTCAGAGTTGACACAAAAACAAAACTCGAAGTTTTCTTGTCAGTAAAAAACCCTATAATTGAAAGTAGGAGCTGAGACTGGATGGATGGAATAGTCCTCATATATTAGCACACACAAAGTGTGACAGTGTCTCTGTCTGTAAAAATAAGGAAAGAGAGAAAGGGAAATCCCAGAAATACAGCCTTGAAGGCTCTGGAAAAGCTCCAGCAGACCAAGAAGGATTAGATGTTGCAGGAATTCTCATACGGAAATAGTCGAATGAACAGTGGCAAAAAGGTCAGAACATGGTAAGGTTTTAGCTTGTGAGAAGGCTGATTGGTAGCACATCGAGTTCAATGGTTAGGGTTTAGGTCTAAGAAAGAGAGAAAAGCTAGAGCTCTGGTAACTGAAACAGGGCTGCAAAGGAAAAGCTAAAACAAAGGTAGTGGAGGGGAGCTGTGGGGTGGTAAAAGAATTGGTAAATTCCCTGAGAATTTTCTCAGCTTGGTCTTGTCTGGAAATAGGGATATAAAGCAAAACATGTGCCTAGGTTTGGATTTGGATTAAGATTTCCTTAGTGTTAGGGGAAAGAGAAAACCTAGAGCTCCTGTTGGGCTGGGGCTGCAAACAGGCTGAAAAAGTGAGGGCAAAGCTGTAAAAAGAATTGTCTCTTGAGAACTTGTTCATCTGGGCCAGGGCACTGGGTCTTGAACAAGGCTGAGCTAAGGCCAGGAACAATATTAAGAGTTACAGTATTGGTTGGGGAAGAGACAAAGCCTTCAACAGTGGCTGCAAAGAGGTTGATGAAACAAGGCTGTCAAAAGAATTGTTCCCTCAAGGCTTTTTATTCCTGCTGTGGCACTGGCATTGAGCTGGGGTTCAGCAAAGGAGAAGGCCTCAGCCAAGGAAGCAGGTTAGGGTCAGGAAAGAGAGAACACCTACAGCTGGAAGTGGGGTGGGGTTACAAAGGCGCTTCCCAAAAAGGTGTAGGTTTCAGAAGGAATTTTCCCCTTAGAACTTGCTGTGGAGGTGGGGCCAAGACCTAAGGTAGGGCTAAGGTTCAAGCCAGAAAAGAAACCAAGCCTTCAGCTGCACTTACAGTGGATCTACAGAGACACTGCCAATGAGGGATGCACGCTGCACAGAACATTCTCTTTTAGAGAATTTGTTAATTTGGGTCATGGCATCCCTGCTGCATCAATCCAATCACAGCACAAGGCCGCCTTCTGTAACCACAATCATAAGGTTAGGTCTTGCCTGGATTCTATCACAACCCACTGAGCCAGAGTCCAGCTGAACAGATTCCAACAGGACAATTCTTTTTGCAGCCTACCTCTTCCTTGGGCACACTCTGAGGTTTTCTCCCTTTCCAAAC
Organism: Lophotriccus pileatus; assembly: GCA_035583135.1. Taxonomy (NCBI): domain Eukaryota; kingdom Metazoa; phylum Chordata; class Aves; order Passeriformes; family Tyrannidae; genus Lophotriccus; species Lophotriccus pileatus. The sequence goes on along the minus strand of JAWWES010000115.1, from coordinate 75,647,256 downwards.
ATTTCATCTCGACCAACTTTGGTTCTTGGGGTGCAGCTTAGTCAAGACAATGTCACAGCCCAGAAGAAAAAGTTTCCCTGGGACAATTCTGTCTGCAGCCTATGTCTTTCTTGTGGCAATCCCTTCGAAGCTCCTCTTCAACAGGACTTCTGTGGGGTTTTTTTGGTGATCCCTAGGAATCCCAAGTGATAAGCAGACTGCCCTTGCCGTGGTTTCTGCTCCTGCCAGAGGCTTCACATTACTGAGAAGAAAATTCAAGTATCATCAGTCCCTTTTCTTACAGGATTTTTCAGCATCATAAACAGAGCTATCTTAGGGTTTCTCTTTTTACTAACTGTAATTTTATTCCAAAGTATAATCCCAAAAACAAAATAAGTTTAGGGACTTCCCTTCTTCATTTTATCCAGAAAAAGATTTACTCCAGGGGGAAATCTAGCCTACGGGGTGATTTTTTTTTAAGACAGCCTTTCTTCTTCACCACTCAAGCTGTAGCTCTAGGCTTTTTCTCTCAATCATTAGAGTTGAAAAAGGAAGTGAGTGGTGCAAAAATAATTGTTTCCTTAGGAATTTTTCATCTTCACTGGCATTTTTTTTCTAAGGTTCATTTCAGGATTTGAGTTAAAGTTATTTTTGACTGAAAGTCCACAGCTAAGTTTGATTCCATCTGGACAGCAGCTGACAACGAAACCCATGGGCAGACTAATATTCTCCTTGGAAGAACATTGAATCTTTTCATGGAGTACTGGTTTTGGTTTATGTATCAGCCAAGCATTCAGGTTAGCAACAGAGGAGGTTTAGAGACAAAGAGAAATCAGAGATGAAGTTGTATTGTGCATGTATGTTTATTTCATGTGCCTGCATGAGATGTAGTTGTAGCACAATGTACCCTCTGATGTTAAGTAAGAGCTGATGCTACAACTGGAGAATTGTATTATGTTTATCTAAGCATGTATGAATGATGTGGGTTTCCTCTCCTATGGTCCAGGCTAGTCCTTGGGTACTCAGTAAATATTAAGTTTGTTGAGAAAAAGAATTAGTTCAGAACTGCAGGAAGACTAAGCCTGGAAATGGACTGCCAAAGGGCACTGTGAGTTCCAAAACAAGTATTCTTTTGGGCAGTTTTCAGTATGGACAAAGTCTATCTGGTCTTTTATGACAGTCATCTGAGGTGTAGGATTTGGTGTTATGGCTTTTGTTACAGTCATGAGACAGAAAAGTAATAAAATGATGGTTTGAAGACATCTTTTACAGTTAAGTAAAGACTTGTGTGAAAATTATTTTCTTAGGAATATTGATTCTTTTTGGTTGGAATACTAGCCCTGTCCTCAAACTACATTTATTGCCTAAGGCTAGAGCTGGAAGAAAGAAATCTCAGAACTGGCCTTGCAGGGTTCTGGTAATGGGTTACCAAAATAAGGTAAAATTCTCCCATGAGGAAATTTTTTTCATGACTGGGCTGGCAAGCTTTGTTTCTGAGGGTCACCTTGCATTAGGGTTTGTGTTGAAAGAAATATAGTAATTTGTTTGAACATGTAAGATGTTTCCATTTTTTGCTAGCCTTAAGTAACTGACAGAGTAATGGTGGATTTGTGCTTTGCATGGTACTATTAGTAAGGAGTCCTTATGCTAGCCACAAAATTGCAGAGTAGGCATGTATTCACTTAGGCTAAGTGCAAAAATTGTGCAGGAGAAAGTAACAAGGTGCCTTGTAAAGGAATGGCCTTTTTTTCCCATTATATAGCAGAAAATACTCTAATCTTGTTAGCATTATTTTGACATTGAAACACCTACATGTTCTTGTTCTGTGTGATAATATTTTATGGAATCTCGGTTGCATTATATGCATGCTTACACTCAAGTCTGCTCCAGAGTCTTCTGTAACAATTGAAAAGTCTTAGAACCATCAGCAGTGGTTAAAAAGAACTGAATGTGTTTTCAGTGACTTTCAAGGAAATAAATAAATTCTATATTATTATTCTATGTAATTATTTATTCTACATAATCATTTAATTGTATAATTTCACTTATGCTCATCATCACAATATCTATGTCTTTATGTTTGTTGTATGCTACAGCAAAAACATCAAAACAACATTTTTAGGACTGTAAATCTAGACACATGGCATGGATTATATTTGAGAGAACATAAATATAACTATTTTGTTGCTTCTGAATATTTGGACAATCTTCCATAAACAAATTACGGCTGACTGAACAGTGCTAGCCTGAACATGCCTGTTTAGAGACTTTTGTAATAAAACCCTCTTTTCTCAGAGAGATGCTTATGCCTTAGGCTCTTTGCAGTAAGAAGCAGAATATAATTTTTGTAACTTGAGGGAGCTCAGATTCTGTTTTTCAATTTAGCTCATTAAAAGCAGGAGAGATTCACATCTAAATATGACCAAACAGGTTAGTGCATTCATACTGGGACCTGATTAAAACCTACCTTGCTTTCTTGTCTAGGTATGAGCAAATCATTTTAAGTGAAATAGGGAGCCTCTCTGAAAGGGTCTGACATAAATAAGGATGGTTATGGCAGCAATGGTTATGGGAATAATACTAATAGTATTGCAGTGGCAACTCATATTTAGTTTGCTTCTTTGGACTACTTTCCATGAAGCTGACCCAGTTTATACCTATGTTGCTTCTGCTTTTCTGAGCATAACATCCATTTATCAAGTCAGAATTCAGACCTCTGTTTTGCATTCTGGATCAAGCATTACTTGAAATCCTCTTTCACATTCTGCATTATCATTTTCAGAACTTTAAAGCTATATTTTGATTAAATTATAAGATCTTGTATATGAAATGACTGGTTTTAACTTTCCCATTTAACCTATTTTTGTTATTATTTAAATATATGTGTATGCAAAATACTTAACATCCTTATATTCATTACTGGTTTTATTCAAAGGAAAGCTTAATGTATATGCACTGTGCTCTGTGTACAAAATAAATCCCATAAAACTGCACAGTATCACTGGGCATATCACTAATTATTACAATGAAAATATTACAGAACAAGAAAATGTGGTAGTTTTCAGCTAGATGATATTGAAAAGTTCTTCAGATTGTTTGCTCGTCGCTTAGAGCATAATATTGAGGCAAATGTGGGTATGTGGTATATTTTATTTTTCTACCCATACAGGATTTCTGAGGATTCTAGTCTGTATATCTATGCATACCCAGCCAAGAGCACATCACAGAAGCAGGAGTATCACAATGGAAACTCTAAACACATGTTAGCAGCTGGAAAAAAGTACCTGTGCCATTTGCAAGTCCTTACCTATTGGCATTAATGAGAAGTGTAGATACCTCCGGAGACAAATGACATTTTTAAGGATAAATATGAATTGCAGCAGCTGCTATATTTCATCTTTTATAGGTTACAGAGAGTAACTTTCTATTTACATAGATGTGGAGATAGGTGAGCAGGAGTCTTAGCTGAGCGTAAACAAAGGTTAACTGATTTTGCTCACATATCAAGATCACTCCCTTCTCTCTGGAACATCTAGCAAGTAAATTTCATCCTCTGTTTTAATTTATGAGGCTCTATGTGTATGTACACTCATTGATACGGGTTTGGACTGGTGTCCTATCTTTTCATTTGTTTCTCTTTTTCTTTTTTCCACCAGTAGTGCTGTGTAACATTGTAACAACCGATCATTACAAGAAAACTATTTTGGGGCTGTGTTCATTGCAGCCGGGCATCCAGTCGTCCAGGCCTTAGGCAGTATCTGTACAAACGCTCTAAAGATGTGATTTAATCACTATGCAGTATCACTGGAAACAGCCCAAAAGAGTTTTACCCAGGTAGTGAGAGTGGTCATGTTCATGCTATATCAGGGCACAGGCTTGTCCGTGTACTTGTCCTATGGCAACAGGGCTATAATTAGAACTGGATTAAAAAGGGGCAACGTTACACTCAAACTTCTGTTATGGGCAAAAGGGAACATAACATACAAATGAAGCTAAGAATGTATTTTTATTTAAATTAAAGTTTTAGTCGTATAACAGTCTGAATTAGGCAATTAATTGTCATGGTCCTCAGTGCATCAAGACATTTTAATTGCTTTGACCTCCACCCACGCCCAGGAGCTGCAGCTGAGCTCCTTGCCTGAATTATGCTATAGGTGTGTTTGTGCTCAGCTCTATCCCTAGCTTGGTTTTCCTTGTTGCTTTGTTTATCTCAAATCATCACTAGACTGCAATAATAATGATTCTCCCTAATTTTCTCAGGTCTATGTTTCTGTTGAAATGGATTCTGTCCCTCTGCGCATTGTTGTTTCCCATCTTGTTCTCTCTCGTGGAGCAGCCAATAATCCCAGCCCCTTACATATTCCCTAAGGTTCTTTTTTAGAGAAGATCAATAGTCACTTGCCCAATCTGATGTCAGGACATGACTGTCACTTATATTGTGCAAGAAAAAGTCCACAGACATTCTCTAACCCTCCTTCACTTCCTGTACACTTAAACAGGCACTTAAAACATCCAGAAATCCCTTGAGTATTAGTTTTTGCTATGAAAAATACTTGAATAGATATGCCTCCAGCCTGGGCTTTTATAACCCTCATAAGGCATCAGCTGTTACAGCATAAGCAGGTGACAAAGAACCAAGGCACCTTACCTTCTCTGACAGCAGGAAAATTGCATATTTTCTACCCAAGCATTATCCATTCTGCTTCAGACTGGAATGGCTCAGCACCCTGTGCTGCTCTCCATCTGTGCCTCAAGATACAGTAAAGAACAGAACTATCATGAAGACTCTGTTAACCTGCTGATATGAATTCTTTCAACACTTGTACATTAAGTACATTACTAGGTTTTATAGGATGAAAATAAAGAGCAGGAAGACAAAAAATAAGTGCTTTAAGGAAGACTAATCTACAATGGTTACAGAGTGAGACATGTTCGAAATTAGCAGTTCAGTAAAAAACCTAATATTCACTCCCAGATGCTGCCACCTAGAGTCTAACATTATGACACTGTAAACACAAGAATAATAGAGTAACTTTCAAGCAAAAATATTGTATTTTTCTGAAATTGGAGGTATTGATATTCAGGGGAGTTTGTGACAGGAAGAAGTGAAAGCAGACAAGCAGGCAGACGGCAATCTTAAACTTGAATTTTGTAAGTGTCTTCCTTCTCTACTGGTAAAAATCAGATCTTACACTGAAAGGCAGAAGAGGGGAACTTAGCATGGGAAAGCAAATTGGAGCTGCTATTCTGTACATTTATCAGAATACTTACAAATATATTTATTTCCATTTCAATTTCCATGTCTGAAAAACAATGGTCAGCAGAATAAAAGATGTTCTAGTTGAGCAGCCTTGCCTTCAATTTTGATGAAAAAGACTGCCAGTTCTCAAAAAAAGTCTTAAAGGAAGCATATTTAAGCTTCTCTCTCCCCATCAGTAGAATATTGCAGAAGACAAAACATCCCCATGAGGCAGCCTAACTGGAAATCCAAGGCAGCCTGGAAAATGAGCTATCCTGCTATGCTTTAGAAATTACAAACAGCAGCAACCCAGTTTCTCAGCTAACCTGAAGGACCTGGCAGCATTTGCTACAAGATGCCTAATTCAGTGCCTGGACTCTCACACTGTGTGTAATTTGTTTAGAAATGAGCTATGAACCTAAGTCTCAATTTGCTCAACAGGATATGGTTTGATTAAATGTGTCCAGATGCATTTGTAAAGGGATTACAGATTTCAATTAGGAGTAAACAACAAGAAGATAATACTTTTTCATGCATTCTTTAAGAAGCAGAATTGGGGCAAGAAATAGGAGTATGATAGAAAAGTCTCTCGCTTCGTTCTCCCCCCCATTGCATTGTTACCGCTTCTTCACACTCAAGTGCTGTTTTCTTTCAAGTTCGCCCTATTGTTCTTTCTTTTCTCTTTGTTGGCCTGTTGTCAAATCAATGGTTTCTAGTCCCACTGAGTTCTAAACATGGTTGTGTTGCCAGTAACAGGCTGATCTGCAACTCTTACCTGCTAGTGAATGACAGTGATCTTTATTACATTTGGTTGATCCAGAAGGGTTAAGCCAATTATTTTCATGCTGTTGGTTGGTGTTCTGCTTGACTCAACTAATCACCACTCCCTTACCTTGTTTTGTGTCTATGCTGCATGGTGGAGAACAGGCTTGAGAAGACAAATGTCTCTGCTCAGTGTCTGATCAGTGAGCCCCACCATCCTCACAGATGGTGGCAGCTGAAAAAGCCAACTCCCAGTACCTCCTGCTCAATAGGTTATTAAGCTTCACTTACACCTACTTTGTCAGACTGCATCTGAAAGAGTCATATTGCAGAACCATGCACAGTAGGATCCTCTGAGCACTAAAGTTAAGACTGATTTGTCCCCTTTGTGCAAAACTAAGGGTTTGTTTACTGCAGGGGCTGTAGTCTGTTCTCATACCTCTCATACCTCTGCTGCCTGCAGCGGAGACTACTGTCACAGAAACATGCCAAAGTGCAACTTGAAACCATGCTGCTAAATTTTCTTTCCACCAAACAGGATGACATCCTTCAAAATGGAAATGCTCCCTGGCCTATACTGCTTTCCAGACTATGTCCAGGAAGTCTGAAAAGCTGTTACCTGACATGGGCCAAAATCATGCTAGAAAGAGTGTTAATTGTGCTGGACCTTACTTGGATCTGTGCCCTGGTATTGAGTAGTGTTGTGTCCTCAGAGAGCAGGAACTCTAAACAGTGATGAAAATAGGTATGCAACCGATTCTGAATAGGATGCTAGTTCTTTGGTTAGAATTATTATTTGTTAACCATGTTTTAAGTGCCCTAATTCCTCCTTTGAGAAAATAAGAATCCTGAATGAGAGGTGAGAGCAAAGGTGAGAGCTGTTCTCACATAGGTGAGAACAAGACAAAGCAGCTTATTCTACCTGTTTCCTTCTAGGGGTGTTATAAATAACCATTACTGAAATGAATAATAATCACTTGTGACAGTCAAGAGAGTAAGGTTCTAACACGTTTTACAGGCATGCTCTCAGGAAGTTCATTCAGTCCCATACAATATCTCCTAGGGGTTGCAAGGAATGGGACAAGGAAGGTAGCACTTCATGTTAGTAAACTGCCAACAAATCACCTGATACTTTCCTTTTGGGAACTGGTTGAAGATGGAATGTCAGAGAGAGCAGTTTTCCTTTCATCTTTTTCCATTCCTCCTAATCTCTTGAAAAATTAAGCTCCTTAAGAGTACTAAATTTAATAAATCATGTGGGCTATATAAGAACATATATATATATATATGTATATATATATAAATACTTATATTCCTGACAAAAACAATATTGCCACTCCCATTTCAGACAGTCACATCCCACTTTGAGGGTTATATATACCCTAAAGCACAGCAGATGTGTCTGCTTGGTTATGCCACTTACCTGAAGCACTCTTCTCCTCACTACCTCTTGGTGACCAGAGGTAGCTGTATAATGTGCACCCTTACAAAGTGTATAAATGCCCACAAGGAACTTTAAAGGACAGGGCAAAGAGTCCTGTTTTAGTAGGCTCTTCATTCTAAATAATAGGCACATCAGAGAATGGAGAGGAGGAAAACTGAATAAAAAGAAGTTAGAGCGGACAATGATTGATGCACATATCTGGGTAGAGTTACCTTTTCTCCTCATCTATCATTGTGGTGGGTCATGATGTCTGTTATTATAGAGACATCTGGCCTGTTAATGTTATGGTCAGTCAGTGAACATGCTCAGATTCTATTCCAATCTACAAAGCCATTCAGCAAAAGTTTGCACTGTATTGGAAAACTCCGTCTGCACACACTGCCAATGCACAGGCCCAACAGCATGGAAATGACTCACAGGCAATGCACTACTTTAAATTTTGCCAAATGGGGCAAGGCTTGGAGATACTGTTGCACCTGCCGTAATATTCAGGCCAACTTTCTCTTCTGCTAGGGAAAGCAAACAGTCTTCTAGACCAGATGAATTTAAAAAGGAAATATGACAAACTCTGCCCATTCATTCCATTCACATATTTCTATTTACTATTTATAGTTCATCACTGTTTTATTTATATCCTTTACCAGAGACCAGCTGCCTCTGCACCAGTGTTTTTGATAGTTATTATGAACCTATGTAATTGAGCTGTTCTACCAGAACAGCACAAAACTATGGAGTTTCTTAGCCTGCACTGATCACCTAGTCTCTTGCTAATCCTTTATTTGATGGAGCCCTAGACTGAGCGGATATTTAATTCTTTGAAATGTACAGAAAAACATTAGTTAAAAAAAAATAAAAATTGGAGTTTACAGTATAAATAGAGAATGGAAATCCAACTGAGGAAAGGACAAGAGAAAGTGAGAAACAGAGGTGACAATTCCAAAGCCTCACAGCAGACTCACATGAGGAACTGTCATTAACTGTAGCAGCTGACTATATCCCAGAGACATCTCTGAGTACATCAGCAAATGAGAGAATGGGTGGAAAAGGGCTGATGGGTTGGAATGACCTGAGATTAACTTATCCTGAAAATCAGTCCATAGGGGAAATAAATTTTAAAAATATAGGTATATTTCTGAAAAGCACCCACCTCTGTGCCATTTTCCAAGATCACAAAACACATTATGTTCAAAATACATTAGGCACAATTGTCACAGGTAATAAGCAAAACAAGATTTAGTTAAATATCGAGTTGTTAGACCAGACAATATCATTGAAAATATTTCCTTCATAGGGTATTTATTAAGTTTTTAATTTAAATTGCAATATTTTTTATAACAGATGCTCCATATTCAGTCCTTTTCTCTAGAGTTAAAACTAAGAAACAAGGAAGTACAAATATGATTCATACAGTGAATAGGATTAAAATGTAAAATCCAAAAGGTAGCTGCCTGGGAGAATTAAATGCCAGCAGTCATGAGCAGTGGTAAAGTCTTTTCACAACACAGACAAGTTTTAATGCTTTAAATTGGAATACATTCAAGTGTTAGGCGAGGGGTTTGGAAGGTCTTTGCGGGTTTGTTTTTTTACATTGTTTTTTTGAGAAAATAGGAAGTATTTCTAAGACTGCATCCCAGAAGAAATTTCCCTGCATCTCACAGGATCAGAGAAAGGAGTGTCAGGACTGTGTTCTCAGAAGCTTGTTTGCTTCCACTGAGCAATGCCAATGCTACTGTATTCCATGTGGAAGTTCTTTAGAAACTCAGATGGCCCATATATATTTCAGCACATCATTTTTTAGCGCTGCTCTAGGTAACAGTTTTGATCTATAATTCCACATGTGGTTAAAAGCCATTGATGTTATCATATTTTTCACGTTTCAGTTGAAATCTACTAAACCAATAGCCACTGTGGTGTGTTTGCTGGATGCACGGATGGGGTTTTTCAGCAGTTAGCCCTTGCAACTTACCCTTGATTCAATGAAGCTGAAAGACATCTGACTTTCAGCTAATACAGTGAGACAGAGAGCATTTTTCAAGGTATTGGAAGGCAATCTCAGCAGGATTGCAGGCATACAAAAGAAAATGTTGCTGTACTTTCTTCAGAGAGACAATCAAGGAAAGGGTTTAACTGCCTAAGTGGCTGGAAAAGCCATTAAGGACTCAGTAAATTTACACCTGTAATACTGTGCTTAATGTGGGCACACATGTTCATATTTAAACTACCTACATAAAGGACTGTTTTCTTAACTTGTCCTTATTAAAGCATTTTAATTGTTCTTTACCTCACATGCCAACTACTTGCAAAGATTACAATATCTCAGCACAGTTATTCTTTTCTTATATTCATCCTTGCTTTTATTCTTCATTCAGCAGGGGACTGAAGAACAGGAGAACAATGTTAGTGCCTTCTGGGCTTGCCATAAGGGAAACTGAGATGATAAGTGTAATATTCCCAAGAAGCACTCTGTCAAGAACTGAAATATATAAAAAAAGGTGACCAACTTTCTGCTCTAGGCTAGCTGTGCCTCTTCAACGCTCACAGCTTTACTACTGCTGACAATGCAGTACAAACAGGGAACAAACAGCACTTGCATGAGGAACATCTCTTATACATCTTGTGTAACTGTAGAATGCATGATCCATAACAATTCAGTCCCACTGGGAAGCATGGACAAATACACAATTTCAGAAATTACAAATTCTGACTTTTGATCCAAAGGGACTTCTGTTACAGATCTTGCATTTTAAATGATCTGTTCTCTGGAGTTGTAAATCTGTCCGTCATAGTAATACATATTTTTTCCCAACATATGTGGTCTCAGATTTCCCTTTCTGTTCCTCTTATACAATGTCAGTCCATTTGATCTGGGGGTCATACTACTCATCTCTGAAGTCACTCTTCTCAGGCAGCTGATTAGCTATGGAGAACATAAGAAAAATAAAAACAGCAAACAAAATCCCAAAAGGGAATAGGTTCATTCAGGGATCTTTTACTTTATTTAAATAAACAATTCAATTTAGATTACAGAATGGGAGAATCCAAGCTTTGGCTCCAATTTCCAGATGTTACTTCAAGCAGAAAAGCAAATGTGTTTAAGTGGATAACTCCTCTGATTTTAGAATTAACTTATAAACTTATAAATGGTGTCATTTTTTGTCTATTTTCAATCAATCTTTACTATTGTGAATTTTTTTTCTATAAAACAGATCTCTGAGTTTCTGAAATATCTGGGAATGAAAAGCTGTACTATCAGTGTTATGCTGCAGCTACTCTAATTCATTGGCATTTATTTTACACCACTCTTCTGTGCAAAATCCAGGAGTAAAATAGGGGAACTTATTTATAAACCATCCATAATGCTATCAGTTCAATATTTATAAAACTTGACTTTTATTTCTCTGCATTCTGCTTTCCAATCTTTTAAAAGACTATTGCCTCAGCAACCTGAAAGCTGCATTCTTGTCATGTAACATACACACCTCATAGCCCATTGCAGAATAATCAGAGTTTTGTACAAGCATATTTATTCCATTGGCACACATATTTTCCTTTATTAGGTATTTCATACTTCATGCCATGAGGTTTTTTTACTATATGAAACTAGAATGCCTGGCTTTAAAAAGTCTAGATTCCTGATATCATTAAATAGGATTTGTTGCAAGGAAAGGAAGAAAGGTTTAAAGAAGTCACAGCTGATTTCTGAGATTTGAAAGCTGCAGCAAACAGATCAGAGTTTATTACGTGGCACTTGAATTGAAATATCAAATTTTGACTATACAATTAAGATTCTGTGAACTCCATTTTTTTTCCCCATTTTTTAAAACTCCATTCCCTGAGCATTCTCCCACAAGATGATTTTTACCCCCACGTTATGGTGGGTTGACCCTGGCTGGATGCCAAGATGCCCACTGAGCCACTCTATCACTCCCTTCTGCAGCTGGACAGGGGAGAGGAAACATAACAAAAGGCTCATGGATCAAGATAAGGACAGGGAGAGATCACTCAGCAGTTACCATCATGGGAAAACCAGACTTGACTTGGGGCAATTAGTTTAATTTATTACCAATCAAATCAGAAAAGAATAATGAGAAATAAAAACAAATCTTAAAACACCTTCTCGCCCCACCCCTCCCTTCTTCCTGGACTTAACTTTAGTCCCAAATTCTCTACATCCTCCTTGCCAACAGCTCAAGGGAAGGCAGGGGAAATGTGGGCTGTGGTCAGTTCATCCCATATTGTCCCTGCTGCTCCTTCCTCCTCCAGGAAGGATTCTTCACACCATTCCCCTACTCCAGTGTAGGGCCCCTCCCATGAGAGCCAGTCCTCCGTGAACTTCTCCAACGTAAGTCTTTCCCACAGGCTGCAGTTCTTCACAAACTGCTCCAGCGTGGGTCCCTCCCATGGGATGCAGTCCTTCAGGAACGGACTGCTCCAGTGTGGGTTCCCCATGGGGGTCACAAGTCCTGCCAGCAAACCTGTTCCAGCTTGGGCCCTTCTTTCCACAAGTCCACAGGTCCTGACAGGAGCCTGCTCCACCTTGGGCTTCCCCTGGGGTCACAGAAGGGATTCCATTCAAAGAGAAGAAAAAATCTTTTTATTCTGAGAATGGTCAAGCCAGAGGTTTCTTCCAACCTTAACCATTCTGTGACAACACATGCCACTGAGATGAAGGAAAATGTCTTCAAAAAGCAGTCTGGAGTTCCTTTGCTGTTTCTATTTTTAGAGTCCAGAACCATGAACTCCATAAAATCTGGCATATTACTTAGACCTTAATTCCATGCATTTAATTTATTACTCTTGGGAAAATATCAACCTCCATAGCTCCAACTTTCATGGTTTCTGAGTAAACACAAGGAGTGAACCAAAAATGCTGCAAAACAAAAAGGCAAATAAAGAACTCAAAAACCACTTCTTCAATAAAAAACAAATTTAAAAATATAGATAGAAAGCAAAAACTCGTAACTCTGGTGCTAAGATCAGGTTTTGCTGAACATTAGGGACAGCTATTGCTCTCTCAATTGCCAAGGAAGTTAAATGCCAAGTCTCTGTTCATGGCTCCTGTTTGCAGCACTCCAGTCACTGCACTCCTGAAATGTCAGTTAAAAAGCAAACAGGAGCCAGGCACAGGCTTGTGCAAGACCTTCTGCCAGCAGCTAAGAAAACAAAAATTCTATGAAAAGTTCCTAGTTGTCAAACTGATATAAAAGCTTTTCCCTATTTGAAAGTAAATTGAGAAAACCTATCTCAGAAACAGAGTTAAACAGATTATTTTTCAAATTGTAGATTGCACCCAGACTGTACCAGAAAACTCACTATACTTGACATCGTTTCCCAGTCTGGAGTAAAGGGATAGGTAGGATGAATTCATGAATTCTACTTTTTCTTCACCTTTTTCCTTTTGGCTTTTAATTCTCCTATTACCCTCCATCAGCAGTTTCTCTGTGCTCCTTCATTAGACTGACATTAAAAGATGGTGGCTTCTGTAGGGAAAGGGTTCATTAATATCCAAAATACTGAGGAAATGTGACATGCAGGAGAAAACAAAAGAGGAAAATCTCTATAAATTATTTTTTCTGAGATTTAAAGTTTACATCAGTCTTGAAAAAAAGCAAAGCAATAATAAACACGTTGTGCAGAATACCAAAATCTAAGGCATATTTTTTCTACCTAAATATCTGATTCTTTGGATTCAGTGGTTATCATCTGAGCGCTCAGGAAGATTATTTTTTTACTCAATTTTTGCAGATGCACAGGAAGATTTTTTTCTCTCAAACAGAATATTTGCAGATGCACATTTAGCAGAAAGTTTGGATTTATTTTTATTTCTTTTTTCTGTGTTGTTTCTAATAGAAGGATGAATTTGCTTCTCAGCATGCACTGGCATTTCATAAAGATCCATCTGAAAGACACTGGACTTTTTTTATCCTAGCACATCTGTGCTGTTTGCACTGTGTGCAACATGAAGGCACTCTCAAACAAAATGACACAGAATTGAATGGATTAATATGTTGAACTAAAATAGAACACAGTTGTTCTGCTCAAATATGCCTATAATTTCAGAGACTTGATGCTGCTCTAAGTTGAGACAAGCAAAAAAAAATACAAAAATCACCCTTTGAAGGCTTTCTCTGAAAATACTTTTACTTGAGTCTGTTTAATTAGTTTTCTAGAAAGATGTTAAAATTCACTTTTTCAAATAATTTTATTGTTCAGTTCACAAAAGAAAAGCCAAAGTGTAGGATGGGTTATTTCACTTATACATGTAAACAAATTTTGGTAAAAGCAGTCAGGAAATGGATTAGCAAATAGTATGCAAGAACACAATCAGAAACATTTGGGCTACTGCAACTCAGCAGGTTACCACACAGGACACATCTCCGGTGGTGATCCAGACCCTGGATATTTTAAACGATTGAGTTTCATCGCCCTTAGAAAATTCCAGTTGAAAACCAGTTCAGTTGTTTGCCTCATAATTCACATCTTGAGGTAGATATAGAACCTCACTATTCTGGTTGAGGGGTTTTTTGTTGGCTTTTTTTTTTCCAAATTTGTCTCTAACTTAATTATAGCTTTTTTATATATATGATTTTTTAAATTTCTAATTAAAGGCTCACTCATATTTCAGACTTTTAAAAGCAAAGACAGATCCTTTTTGTAAAACAGACTCTCTGTTCCCTTGTTAGACACTTAGACAGTTAGAATTGTGCATGATTCTGATAACCGCTGTCTTTCATTAACCATTGTCTGTAGCATTAATACTCTCATCTTTACCAGAAATATCTTACCTGAAGCATTCTTGCATCATACTAACATATCTTACCTGAAGCATCCTTGCATCATACTAACACTTTTCACAAATATTACATACTTTTAGGCCACGCTGATTCTGTAGTAGACTGATTCAACTAAAGTGCTACGGTGACACAAACACTAATGCTCATTAATTAAGTCAGTCTGGAAATTAGATGAAATAATCTGGACAGACTGACTCCAAAACAGCTTTCCAGATGGATGACAGAACAAAGCAATTACTATTTATACTTTGAAATAGGGAACATGTGGTCACCTGTGAAGTGATATGGGAGAAGGCAAACCAGTAACCCAAAGTTTCTATTCTCATTCAGCGCTGACAGCAGCCCAGGGAGGACGGGAGAGAGAGAAACTGCAGTCAAAACCTCCTCCCCTGCAAATGATGGAAACCACATGGTTCAAAGGGGCAATTTCAGGAGTGACAGAGAGGCAGGCAGGAAGGCTTGAAACCTGGTTCCTTCATTTCCAATAAAATTCCCGCTCCAGTGTGAAATACAGAATGCTGTATTTGTATGAAGTACTGTTCCATTTTATGGCAATAGATTTTCAGCTCCTTTAGTAAGTGAATCTACACCTGAGCTTGCACCTTTGCTGATGTTTCAGATGCCTGTCAAGAATATGCAAAATCTCAGTTCCCTGCTTAAGGATGGGATCAGTGACAGTTCAACTAAAACATAGGCCTAATAAAGAGGAAGCATCACATCAAACTATGAAAATACACTACTGTGAAATTTTCTGGGGATAAAAATATCTGGTGTTCTTTTTACTTGCATATTTGTCAATACTGCATTATGAAATTATATTCAAAATAAAGCTGTACTTCCCTTCTATCTTTATGGGCTTTTATTTTCTTTCTCTGATCTTAATTGCTACTCAAGTCTTTGCTTGGCATTGGATTTTGAGGGCTTCTGTTGACAAACCCCTTAAAAGTTTCTCTGTTGCATTTGATCATATAAATGCTTGTTTATTTATGCAATAACATATATTTTATATTGTTTGCAATATTTTACAAGGACTTCTGGCTCACTATGAACAAAAATTTTATATACTACTTCAATGCTCAGTATATCAGAGTAAGATATACTTAATGTTTGCACTGTCTCAGCATGACATGCTATGCTATTGGTCTCCTATTTAGCATTAGTCAAAATATTCAGTGGAATGAAAAAATATGGGTATTTGCAGTGGCTTTTGTTCTTTTCAATTTGTTCTACAAATACAGATACAAACATTTGATTTTTCACTGGGCATATGCCTGAAAATCTGCAGCAATACATGCCTCTTCCCCTGAATTATGTTCAAAGATTGGGTCAAACAAATGGTCACTCTAAATTCTGTGTATTATGTTTAACCTCAGAAAAGATTAAAGGGGATTTTGTCAAACACAATGTGGGAATTTGTTGATTTAAACATTTCACTTCATCTAGTCTTTTAATCTATCCTTGCCAAACAAGGATATAAACCAAACTTAATACTTTAAAGCTTAGAAAATTTCATTAGCACTAAAAATGTATTAACAAAAAGAAAAGAGTACTTAATAAAAAACCTGATACTGGATACAATTTTATGAATATCTGTCTGAAACACATGCATAAAGTGTACGAACAAGGCAGCTGCTAATGCATTTAGTACTCATTTGTGAGACTTCCCATATACATGTGCTGTTTCATACCCTGTATGTCTATAAATATTTGGCTCAGAGAAGGCTTTATTATTGCTATGAATATTCACTGCCAAGAAAAAACCAAATGAATACCAAATTTCTCCTATCCACACTTAGATAGGTAATCACACTAACTAATTGAAACTATGTTGTTTCCTAACTGAACCAATTATGCAGAAAAGGCCGCATGAGGTTGAGCTAAGCACCCTCCCACTAGCACAGCCACCATGCAACACAACAGGAACAAAGAAAAGAGTACAGTGAAAAGCAAACCATTTTGTTATTTATAACTGTGCATTAAAAAGGGACAGTGAAAATGAAAAAAGCCAAAGCTACCCATGGCACACACAGCCAGGGTGAAAATCCTTCTAATGTAAGTCCAGTAGCCAGTTATAATTTAAAAAAAAAACCTTGGGCTTTATCCTGCCAGCTTTCTCTAATAAAGGAAGGGATTATTAGACACCTGTTCCTTCATCAGAGCAATCCCTTTGAATCACCACATCAAAACTGCAACTTAAATTTTGAATATCAGCACAATAAAAAGCAAATGAGATGTGAGGGAACCTTTTTGACTGCTAAAATCAAAGTAAACACATTAATGAGCAAAACCTGGCAGGTAAACCTTTTAAATTCCCAAATTCATCTGTTTAGTAGGAAAAGGTAACCAGCAAGTTATGAAGATAATATCATGACATATGTGGAATTAAAGAGCCATTTTTAAAAAATGTAATTTATACTCCATTTCATTCAGTTTACAAACTATTTTCAGACATCCTATTACACAATTATTTACTCATTTCCATCTACATCATTTCTACTTTTTCATCATAACAGTGGTTACGCTGCTATTTCCTGTCTTTATCTTAATAAATTCCCTATATGAAAAACATATTGTCTGCACATAGTCCAACTGCCCTCTAAATATCAGCTAGATCCCATTCTCAGACGAACAAGGTGTGGCACTGCTCTTCCTGACTGAATGGAAAATATACTATGCATGTCAGAATTCCTCTAATTCATTTTTTATGCCACAGAAAAAGTTTTCTGATAAACCACAGCTCTCGGGAACTTGGTTCTTCTCTATTTTATATTCATTCTTCCCATGAATTTTCTATGTACTGCTAAAAATACTTGACTTGGTCAAAAAACCCCACATACTACATTGCTATTATATTATTACATTAATATTAGAATACAAAATTTCATCATGTACTTTATATCATGAAGACAGCATTGATTCATTTTGACAGGATTAATAACCTCATTATTTTCTTTTGTTGTCCCCAGTAATGACAGGGTAATTGATATTCCCACAGTGAATCAATGCAATACTGTGCATGGCCTTCATGAGAAATCATTTGCTTTGCTTTGTGTCAACGAAATATAGCCATAAATCCATATTACAATAATTATGCAAAGGTTTATTTAAACTTTCACTATCATTAAAGCTACAAAAACCTTCACACCTTTCTTATATTCCTGCAACAATGAAACAAAAGCATTTCTGTTACGGTGGTGGAACTGGAAGCAGTGAACTCAGGAATACTGTAGTAAAATAAACGATGTCAACTTTATTTTACAGCATCATACCTGTTGCACAAAACAGATGCAAATAACATTAGTGCTCAGTTAACTGCAAGAGGTTTGTGCATGTATAGTAAAACTAATCAGTTACTGTATTTTTAAAAGAAGATTTAAATTAATCTATAAGATGTCTAAAGGAAATTGATTTCTGCAGAAAAAATAAATCTGAATTGTTACTTCAATAGCAATTAGGTATTGAAAATATTAATGCAAATGTTGTGCATGTGTACATACATTTCAAAAGGAATGGGTCCTTATAAAACTTCTTTGACTGAGGACTCAAAACGGAGCCTGCAATATGGAAACATCTATATGCTTACAACTGCTGTGTATTTATATGAAGATCTGGCAACTGTGGCTTGAACTCAAGTAATACACACACAGGCAAAGCTCCAAACCATTATAGTTCACTTTTGGATCTTAACTACAATGCTCAAGTTGGCCAGTCCAAAGACAGATTCAGACCTTAGCTTAAAGGGAATCTCTGTAGCCTGCAGACTATGCACATAATTAAAGAACTTCAGATACGTTCAAGGTTACGTAGGAGGAACCCACTTCTAAGTTCCCAGTTCTTTTTCCTGATGGTCCCTATGGTAGCCTGTTTCTATATAATTTTCATAAAAACAGCCTCCACAATTGCTATCACATTTTTTTCCCTATCCTTCCGCTATACTATTCATTCCACAGAAATATGTCTAAATCAAGGATATGGCTAAGCAATATTTCTTGCTGTCTTCTTTGGCTGTGGAGGAGGACTCCCTCCTCTGAGTAATTAGCAAACTTGGTTTAAAAGTACATTTCAGGAAGAGCTTCACAACTGTTTGAGGAGCCTGTCTCGCTGCCTATGAAGGCTCCAAGGGCAGACCTCAAAAGCCTGTTTAGGTAACTAAGTAAATTAACTAAATTAACACGAATTAAAATGAATCCTTTTTAATTATCAGTGGAAACAGTGGTTATGCAAGAAATATGGACAACAACACAGCCTGAGCAGCACGGACGCCTTTCCCGGTGTCGGGCAGCCCGCGATCTCCTGCTGCTGTCCCGCGTGGGAGGTGCCGTGCACTGATGGCTGAGACTCCCCCTCCTTGCCCTGGGGCGGGAGCGCTCCCTGTGCGGCGCTCTCAGCCATCGCCGCAGACAAGCCAACTTCACGTAACAGCCCAAAAGACCTTTAGCTCTGTGCAGCTCGCCTCTGGTCCCACGTGTAGATAGATTTGGCTTGCTCCTCGTTATACAACAGCGGCGCCCCTAAATGGTGACACTATTGACCTCATAACCCGCTTGCACTCTAAATTTCAATTCGCTTCTCGGCGGCTCCGAAAGCAACCCACATTCCCACAAACAGCCTGAAAGTCCGGCTTATATCTCAGGCCCAGTTTAAGCAGTCCCGGCCCCGCCGGACAATCCGCTCTCAGGATCTCATCCGCTGAGCACCTGCACCTGAGCGCCGCACCCCGCGCTGACAACACTGTGTGCCTGGTCCCGTGGCCACCTCCGCCAGGCTCCAGCTCCTGGAGTCAGGCCCGTGTAGAGAAACCACTTTTTTTTCCCCCCTTCTTTCCGCGTTTTGCTGTTTGTTTGTTTGTTTGTTCGTTCGTTTGTTTGTTTGTCTATCTGCAGTACGGCGGCCCGAGGAGGCGCGGGGGCGGCTCCGGCCCGCTAGGCGGCGCTGCGGGCGGAGGTCGGTGCGAGGTCGGTGCCCGCCCGGCCGGGGCTGACGTGTCCGGCGCGGCGCGATGGCGGCCGCCTGGGAGGAGATCCGGCGGCTGGCGGCCGATTTCCAGCGGGCGCAGTTCGCCGAGGTGGCCCACAGGTGAGCAGGGCCGTGCCGGAAGCGCTGCCGAGCCCGCCGCCCGTCGCTGCGGCCCGTCTGCTGCCGCCCCCCCGTCTGCGCCGGCCGCGGTCCCTTCCCCGCCGCCCGCACGGCCCCCGGCCCGGACACACCCGGGGCGCTCAGCCGGGCGCGGCCCTCGGTAGTTCCCCTTGTGCCGGCGCTTGTGAGCCCCGAGGGGGCATCTGGGCCCCCACAGGGTACGTGCGGCCCCAGGAAAGCGACTGGGTATGTTCAAGCTGCTCGACATCGGCACGGCTCCAGTGCTTGGTTTCTTCTGTATGTCTGGCTGACCAGTTGAGTTTGCCCAGAACTTGTTTTTATTAAAGAGAAAAAAAAAATAAATCCCAAATTCTCAAAATAAAATAGAAATTGACAGAAGGATGAAAACACACGAATTCTTTAAGCACAGCCATTCCTAAATTCACCAGCAGGTGCATTCTTAGAGCTGGCGGGGCTGACAGCTGTTCAGGAGGAGAGTAAAAGTTGTTTTGGAGAGATGACCCCAGTAAGTGAAGCCATATGGATGATTTGTTGCGTGATAAGCCGGATTCGGGCAGTAGGGGTTTTTTTGTCGGAAAAAGTATATTCGCACAGAACAGCAAGTAACGTTCATTGTACTTCTTGTGTTTAGTATTTTGGGAAAATCAATTTAAAGATAATTTTAGCAAGTACATAGTTAGAATAACTGCTTATTCTTTATGCTGTCAATAGATTGTCAGAACGGAACTGTATAGAAATTGTCACTAAACTGATTGCGGAGAAGCAGCTGGAAGTAGTGCACACA
>JAWWES010000115.1:75594377-75627057 GCA_035583135.1 Lophotriccus pileatus | reverse complement strand
ATAGATTGTCAGAACGGAACTGTATAGAAATTGTCACTAAACTGATTGCGGAGAAGCAGCTGGAAGTAGTGCACACACTGGATGGCAAGGAGTATGTCACTCCAGCACAGATTAGTAAGGAGATCCGGGACGAGCTTCACGTTTGTGGTGGTAAGTGTGGCATTTGCTTTCTTCCTTTGGATTTGGAAGTTAATTTTGAAGACTACAGAAAGAATCTGAAAGTTTTCAGTATCCTTAATCTTTCAGGAAAAGTCAACTCGTTTCCATTTGCTTTACCTACACATTATTTTACCGACTGTTACTTTATTTTCACTTCAGATCTGTGTCAAGCTTCTAGGTAAGCATATCAAGATATGTTACTGGATATATTTTCACCCATAAAAAATTTCTGAGGTGAAGTTGTCTAAGAATCCTTTTGAAGGAAATTTGGCATTTTAATATGGTTAAGTATCTGGCCCAGATGTTTGGCCTTGGTTTGGAATTTCAAAATTATTCTCCTTTTGTGCCACAGTAATAATAATATTTGTAAATTGTCATTGACAGATCTTTTATTTTACCAGTGTGAAGAGCCATCTGTTTTGTAAGATCTGACTTAAATATATAAGAAAGCAAATACTCTTCAGGCAGCTTTTGTGTCAATGGTTTTAATGAGCAGGCAGTGTATTGTATTTTAGTTATATTTAAGAGTGAATTTCACGGCATAGTAGGTTTGGAAAAGTAACTTCTTACTGTGTTTGTACAGATTAGTCATTTTGTTACTATTATCACAGGAGTGTGTCAGTTTGTGTTATGCCATTGTGTATCATATCAGTGTGACAGCTTGGATTGAATTAAAAATTGCTATTTTTTTGTTAGCAGCATCATGCAAAGGTAGAAAGTTTCGACAGTCTCTGTTTTGGTACTCATGGACTGGTTTAATTGTTCTACAAAAAAAAAGTAAAGAAATATTGTGTGCACAATGGACTATGCTGTATTCTAAATTTTGTTCAAATATATTTTATGTGCTAAAAGTGTATTTGTACTTTCCTTAAAGGTCGAGTTAACATTGTCGACTTACAACAGGTAACTCTAGTAATAAAACTGTATACTTTTCTTCTCCATATATATTGTAAATATGGCATTCATTAGTTATACTCCAGCTAAGTTATTTTTTTAAAGCAGAACAAACTTTATGAAGAACTGGTAGCTCATGTCAGAGTTCTGCAGATTACTTAATCCATTCCATTTATTACTTTATTGAAAGCTCCTCTCTGCTTAATGCTAATTTAGGACTTCTGAAATCACCACTGAAAGACAGGTTTTCTTTATGAACTCTTTTCTTTGTAAACTGTGGAGGGCAAACAGAAAAGAAATATGTTTCCCATTTAAATTGAAAGCTTCAGGAGCATGCATAATTAACTTTGCATGCCTCTTTGGATCTTCCCTCTTCATTAATCTCTTGTCTCCACTAATCTTTATCCTCCAGTAGTCTTTCTCTGTGACTAATTTTCCCTTCTGGCTTAAGCAAAATTACTGGGAATCAGAAAACCTCTCTGAAAGACAATTAACTATTTTCTGACATCGCTTTCTGGTATTTGTTTATTATGTAGGTTTCTTTTAACCTTGTCACAGTTGCAGAGAGCGCTTTTTTCCCCTAAAGCACTCCTACTTTATTTCAAAACACAGATTAAGTCTGTACGTGTGCAATAGTAGAAAAAAATAAAAGCACCTTTCCTCAAGACATAGAAATGTGTAAGTAATATCTCAATGTTTGAGAATTATTTTCAAGTTAATGTTCTGATAAGAGGCTTTGTTGTTGGTTTGGGGTTTTTTTTTAGGTAATAAATGTGGACCTTCTACACATTGAAAACAGAGCTAATGACATCGTTAAATCTGAAAAAACTATTCAGCTTGTATTGGGACAGCTTATAAATGAGTGAGTACTTTCATGAGCAGTATGTATAATTCACATCTTTTTTATCTTTTGAAACATGGACTAAAAATAATGTCCAACCTTTGTTGCTTCTGAAGTGAAATAAATTTTTCTTGGCTGGTGCTGGGGCTGCTTGGTGGGGATCAGTGCTACTTTTCCAAACAGCAAGTGAGGCCTATCTCGGCAAAGCATCCAGTGAATCCATAGAGCAAAGGTCTCACTGAATTTCTGTGTCCAGTGTCCTGCACTTAAAAAGGTTCATTTCTTACCCAGTGTCTTTGTGTACAGCAGCCACACCTCATTTGCTCTATGGCTGTGCTAGCTACCTCAGCTACTGACAAACCTTCTCATTTTTTCCCACCTCTCAGCCTAAGTTATTTGAGCTAGGTATTGCATGGCTTTCAGCACACTAACAACTACTGAAGTAGTACTCTTATGGATGGTACTTATTATTTGTCAAGCTGCAGGATCTATTCGTATCCAAGAATATGAAGTTTCTGGCTCTCTTGAAGTAGTTAAGACCTGTCTCACTCACTAGAACCCTTTTCTAAGTTTCTCTGACATGTTTTCCTCGTTCTGTTTTTTGACATTTTCATACAAGCAGATAAATGACCCATCTTAATACCTGGTTAGTAGACTTATTAAGCAACCACATCTTTTCACTTACATTGTTCTCCTTTATTCATTTAAAATAACTTTCAGTTTATTTTTGTAAACATGCAGCAGAAAGAGGTTTTTTAAAAGAGGTCAATTGTTAATTCATCATGTCATCTTGAGGCTGATCTTGAATTTCACACTTAATGTGTTGTCTTTTTTTTTTTTTTATTGTTTTTAAATAAGGAGTTACCTGGATCAGTTAGCGGAAGAAATAAATGATAAACTTCAGGAAACTGGCCAGGTGACGATATCAGAACTCTGCAAGGCATATGACCTTCCAGGAGACTTCCTGATACAGGTGATGCAAGCCACCAACCTAGCAAATGCAGAATTGATTGTGTTCATCTTCTTTTGTTATCCTTGCATTATCCATTGCTTTAATTGTGATGAACTGCTTGTCATTTCAAGCAGAAAATTATCAGGTACATAAAGGTTGCAGTTTAACAGTTGTTCACAGGTTGGGGTTGATGTTTGCCTTTTCACTACTGGCAAAATTTCTTCTGAATCTTTATGACTCTTAGGAACAGATTAGGATTAGTAGTGTTAGGAACACCTTACATTAGTGGAAGATCTGAAATTTTTTTGGAAATACTAAAGATGTAGGTGTAATTTCACCTGTCTCCTTAGATACTCAGGAAGCAGGAATACGATGGTAGAGTCCTTTCAGTTTATTCAGAAAAGATAAAATAAATATTAATTTTTAGGAACTGAAGCCAGACATTCAAACTAGAACCAAAAGTTCTATTTACGTTTATTTAGTAAATGCAGAGTATTTAAAAGGGGTAGGGAGAATTCTGTTTTGTTGGCTTTCAGTCAAGGTTGAATTATGTTCGGAAGATGCTTTTTTCAAGGGATAATCCCATGACATCTCAAGTGAGCAGTCATATTAGGTACCACAGACAAACTTACTGACTCTGAATGTGTGAACAGATTTCCTCTAATATTTTTTACATGATCAGTTTCTACAAAAAGATTTCTAACATACAAAAAATTGTTACATGGTTTCTCTTTGTTTCTTGGGTAGTATCTCCTGGCTTTAGTTCACTTTGCAAGGATGCACATTTATAAACTGTTTGCACCTATTTCATGTTTATTGTTGTTAATTTTTGTCTTGAGCTTTTGAAAAAGTGGCCAGTGAATGCATCAGTCACTGGTTCGTACAAAACTAAGACAAAGATTAAATCTTAGTTTTCATTGTGCATCTCCAAACTGCACTTATTTCTTCTGCAGAGTTTTCTGTAGTCATTAGATACACGTATATCTGATAGAAGAGGATATTCTTAAGAGAAGCTAAATTCGTCTCTTTACAGGCATTATCCAGGCGTTTGGGCAGAATTATTCATGGACAGCTAGACCAGGAAAACCGTGGGGTGATTTTTACAGAAGCCTTTGTGTCCCGCCACCGAGCACGCATCCGTGGCCTCTTCACTGCGATTACTCGGTAAATGGCAATGCCTGCAACCGCATATTAAAATATTTTTACCATAGGCCTTTATGGACCAAAATCAGTTGTGATTGAAAAAGAAAAGAAAATAAAGACCTGTGTATAGATTCCCTTAAGTTCAGTTCCTCAGTGAAATATTCAGTTATGTTAGACTCACTTGTTAGAAACAGGGACTTCCTTTTGAAATGAAAACAAGGGAAGTATAACAATGTGCAGTATACAACATACTTTATTTTTTTGGCTGAAGAAAATGTTAATCCATAGTTCTTTCATTTGCTTGTAGAGTATCTGTCCTCATTATCACTCTCCCTAGTCAGTTACATATTGATATGATCACTATATGTGATTATAGACAAGTTTTTCTTATTAAAGCAATAAACTTCTGTGGCAATTTGTAGTAAGAGAAAAACTTGGGAGAGCAAGTTTTCTTACAGTAATTATTGTAGCTTTGTGTTCTAAGATATAACTTCACAGTAATTCAAAATTAAACCTTGTAAACTATTTCAAACGTCAGTGTAGCAACTTGAGGCTAAGGTACTTCATAGTTTTGTCCATTTGGAGTAACCTTTCTTACTTGTGGATTCTCCACATCAATTTCATGTGATTAACTTACAATGTTTTCTTTTTCTTTTTTTTCCAAGGCCTACACCTGTAAGTAACTTGATCACTCGGTATGGATTTCAAGAACATTTACTTTACTGTGAGTTTCATTCAGAATGTTTTGTGTTTGTTAGGTAATTCATTCTTCATTACTATAAGTGTGCTTTCAAAGAAGCATTTTAATATATAGCCTTAATTCTGGAATAAAGAACAATATGTTTCTCTCAGTGTAGAAAGTATTAAACCTTTTGTGCTATCCATAACTGAAGGGATGTTCTCTGTGTCTAAAGGAGTGAAAGCATATGTTGATAAAATGCCTCTGGGGGCAGAATGATGCCAGAAGTGCAGTACTTATTTAGTCATCTGTTTCATTACTTGCCCTTGGCTACTGGCAGTTTTATCAGTGAAGCACACAAAAGGGGACAGATTTTGTGTACCCAAATGGCATTAACTGCTCAGAATTTTATTTACTGACTCTTCTTTGTGATAACGGAGGCAGATCTTTTGTTACACTCTTAGTTAAATGACTTTATATGCTGAGAGATAAAGCATATCCTTAAACTGTTTGGGTTTATCTTCTGCAGTTCCTTTTCTAAATAGAAATGCATAACGATTCCCTATCCAACTGCTGAAATCTTTAGGCCCTGCTTAATTGTTTGTCACTTCTGGTGTTGCAGCTTTTGTCTGTGTACCCACTCCTATCTCTCCGAAATGCTGCTTCAAGCATTATTAGTCTTGTATGCTGACTGACCAAGTGCTGGTGGTCTTTAAAATCCTTTAATGGTTTTCTATCTCTTCTCAGGAAAGTTAATACTTCTCTTTTGATTCATTGGGTCTTTTTGCCTTCAGGGTATTGCTCACTTTACCTCCACTGTGATATCTCTCTGCTTACCTTCTTGTTCTTTGTGACAAGCTTATTCATTTAAAAAAAAAAATCTTAGCACTTAAATAAAACCATGTAAACACTCTACTGTCACATAATCAGTTTAAAATTTCAACTTCTTTTTTAATGTGCCATCCAGGTATTCACAGATAAAAAGGAAAATCTGTTAAATTGCATTATAGTAATATTTTGATGCCCAGCAAATTTCAGTATTTTGTTACAGTCTATTTCAAACTTCCTTCAAGTACATCATTGTGCTTTGCTCATGTACAGTATCAATGTGAATTGAAGTTCTAGGGTTTTCTTGTCACCAGTAATCATCAAAATACTCATTTCTAGTAGTTTCCTGGGGTTTTTATTTAATGAATTTGTTTGTCTTTTTCATTAGTTTTTCTCACTGTCTCTCATTACCTCTGCAGTAACTTTCATAAGTTTCAAAGGGCTTTTTATCATTTTACTCACTGCCAGAGTACATTTGATTTTGTTATGTCTATTTGCTGAGATACCATTTAAATTTCACGAATGCTGGAAACTTGAAAAATACCTTTTAATGATGTTACTTTTCACCTTCTATGTTTGTCAGTATTTGCAATGTATTTTAAAGCGGTTTGTGTCAGTTTTCTGTCTCTTCCAGAATAAAAATGTAAGCTCAGTGTATAACTTACAAACAGCTAATTATTTAATCAACACTTTATTCTTTGGTTCAAACATTATTCTTTGGTTCTGTCCCATAGCTGTGCTGCTGTTCATCTTAAGCTGGCATGAAGTTGTGACAGAAAATAGTTCCAGAAATGAGAACTCTTCAGCTTAAAACACTTATTACAAAGCATAATGTGCTTCATTTCTGAGTATTATGTTACTGATGTAGGACAGACATATAGGGATACTTACTGTCTTGTCCAGACTTTAAGAGAGACCTAATAGAACATAACAAACTACTTGGTCACCCTTAAAAATGCATGTGAAATTATGATAGTTCTGCAGAGGTTGTGTTGGTTTAAAACAAAATACTGTTGAGACATAATTGTAGCAGGGTCTGTGAAAACTCTACAAGCAACTCCTCTGCCTTGGAGATTTAGAACTGGCACTTCATATAATACAGAAATTAATTGATGACTTCTTTTCTTCTGATGTCTTCTTTCTCTAAAGACTCTGGTTTATTGCTAGTGCTCCACAAAATTGGCTGATAATCCATTAAAGTCTAATATTTTTTCCTAAAAAACTTTGAGTAAGAAGTTGTTGAATTGGAAACAGAGAACCAAACTATATTGTCTGACAGTCACTTAAGGGAAATAGGCACATTGACTCTATTTTCTAGGGTAACTAAAATATTAGGAAGTATTAAAATCTAACTTTATTTCCAGAATTGGTCTTATAAGCTCCATTTTATACAGTGTAACAGAACCATGGCAGAACATGATTTCAAGCTCTTGTCTTAGATTACATAAAACTATATCTTGTTTAAATCAGTTTCTCTTTCTTCTGCATTTTTTCAGTGTAAGTGCTGTTCAGCTTTGCTAGTGGCAGTTGTGTTCAATAGCTGCTAGCTTATAGAGGCTCGTCTACACTATAGGCATATCTGACAGAAACAAATGATGATTTAATAGGCAGTATTTCTTCTGGAACCAGGTTTTCTGGTAAATTTTCCTGCTAAACCGCTGTATGCTCTACTAAGCATGTTGTAATGTTGACTGCTGCTTGTATTTAATGAGGAAGAAGCCATACCGTGTGATACCGTTTAATGTTTTGTTCCAGAGGAAAACCTGTCTGTTAATGAAGTAGAAATTAACACAAACTGAGGATAAAAAAGCCATCCAATGAAGCTCTGGAAATTAGCTGTTTTTTTTTTTTTAAATGTATCTAGTGCATTATGAAAAGGCAAAAGCAGAACATAGGAAGCAAATCAGATATTCCTAAACACCTTTAATGGATTCAAAAAAAATCTTATTTAGTATCAAGAAGTGCTTAGTACTTTGGTACTGCCAGTTACCAGTATGTTCTTTGTCCAGCAGTATTTGTTCATTCTCAAGAGGTTATTATTGGCAACTGTTATGCAGTTTAGGTAGCAGTTTCTCATGTCATTTTTGTGTGGTTAGATCTCTTTTTTCCATCTTGGTTAACATGCAAGCAATGAATTCAAAGAGAACATTTTTAATAAAATGTTCATATATTTTACTGTCTGGCCAGAGAAGGATTCTCATAAGTCTGCATTTTCTAAATTAAAAGCTCAAACTGCCCACGTATAAAAGATGTTTTGATCCTGCCATTGTGGCTCACTCTTTTGAAATGTATGATTTCCAGAGCTCTTAAGAAGACATTCTCATAAGTGTTAAAAATAATTGATAGAGCTCAGAAATGTTTCACTAGAACAAGCACAAACAACTAATTGGTGGGAAGGAAGGAAAAGCAAACTAGGGAAAATAATCGCTATCTTTTGATTAATGGATATGTTGATATGGAAACTGTCTCTTATTTTATTTTCCTCTTGTAGCTTTGCTAGAAGAACTTGTTAACACTGGTCGACTAAAAGGCACCGTGGTTGGTGGGAGACAGGATAAGGCTGTGTTTGTTCCAGATATCTATGCCAGAACACAGAGCAACTGGGTGGATTCTTTTTTCAAGCAGAATGGTTACTTAGGTAATTAATCTGTATTCTTACATATAAAATATCTTTCTAAAACTATTTTAGGTATTTGATCTTACCCTAATGTAGCTAGTGCTTAGAGTGAAGCCTCACAAGAATAGATGGAAATCAATACAGGTTGATACTCCTTTGTTAAAAGACCATCTTGTTTATAATGATGTGTGTTACTTTATGACAAAGAACTGTATTTCAGCAGGTTGAACCATGTTGCTAAACACTAACTATTTCTCACAATCAGAGCTACAAATGCTACTTTTATTACGTCTTTGAAAACATTTCTTAGACTGCTCATTGTAGACCTTTCAGATGATCATGGCAGGTGTCCAGATTACAGCCAAACTTTGGCTGTTAATAGTCCTAATTTGCAGTGCAAAGGGAGAATTTTTTTCCAAAATAATATCTGTGGAACTGATGGTAGCAGTAGTGTCCTGATTTAAATCCAGAAAAATCTATCTAATTTAAAGCTGAATGATGCTGGATGGTGATGTTTTAAAACACCGTGAGCTAAGGGAAAATGTGGACCTGAATAAATAGAAGAATGTACCCTTCTGGTCCCAGAGGGTCTGTCTCTAAGTAACAGTTAGTCTTGCAGATTGAAAAGAGTCACCATAATTTACAGTGGTAGTAATAAGTTTTCCTATAATATTCTTTAACTGATAGGGTATCTGTCAAAGTCTTTAAATGTTTTCTGAACATCTTAAGTATAAACTGCCAAATAGTTGAAATGCTTTGTGTGTAAAGCACTGCACGATTCTTTGAGTATATTGGAGTAACTTTTGAAAACAAAACACTTAGGCATTGTATATATTGTAAATATCCTTCATGTTATATTAGAATACTTTGGAAAGATATCATTGCATAATTAAAATATAATTAAGATGTATACTTAATGGAATAAGAATCTGGAAAAAAAACCTCTTTTTTTTTTAAACTCAGACCAAAGTCATCTCCCTGATTGAATCTTCATATTTCTATTAATGGTGTTTAGGTGTAGCTTACTAAGTTTTAGGTCACCATTAGCTTAAGGCTGCATTTACTTGTATAAAAACTATATGTAATTCTTCACTCCCTGCTTTCAAAATAAAATCATCCCCTAAGATCCTGTATGTATATGAAAGAACTTCATTGTAACAAATTTCTAACTATTTTATAGAATTTGATGCATTGTACAGACTTGGCATCCCCGACCCAGCAGGCTACATTAAAAAAAGGTACAAATCAACACAGCTCTTATTTCTGAGAGCAGCTTGTGTTGGTCAAGAAATTGTGGATCAAGTTGAAGCCTCTGTAGAGGAAGCCATCAGCTCTGGAAACTGGATAGATGTGGCAGTAAGCAATCCTTTCAGTTATTGTTGTTGGATTTATTTCTTTTGTTTTATTTTTGTGTCAAATGATACTTTATTGAAACTACACATATGCATAATGAAATTCCATGTTGTCAAAGAGGAAAATTCCGTTTAAAATGACAAGTAAAAAGCCATTATTTGCCTTTGATTTCATCTGAACTAAAACAGGGAAAGGTGTAGCTGTAAAACCTGTATTATATAGGTTTTAAGGCATCTAGGACATATTGGTATTCAGTTAATAAATATGTAAGACTAACTATTTCAAAATTGGTGCTAAAGTAGTCTGCTAGAAAGCAATATATTTTTACTGGGCTTTTTTTTATTTTAAAAAGTCTAAGGTGAACTATTACAAAACTTTCAGTGAGCAAAGGGATCTTAGCTATTTTGTCCTGGCTAAATCCTAATTTTAGGTCTTAGGCTGTCATTTTTAAGGCCCGCAGTTGTTTTGTGTTTGACGTTGCTCTGTAGCTGCTGAGCTTGATTTTGAAGAAGTTGACATGCATTTGCCCAGGTAACACATATTTTTAGGGCAATGCTTATTTAGGATGTTAGAAGATTTAAAATAGTGTGTACTCTTAAATTACTAGTCTAATTTTAAATGTGCAGTGTTTTCTAAATGAATAACTGATGTCAAATGGCATGTCTCTGGATTCTGTTTGTCCACATACAAGGTTATTGTGTTTTGATTTTCTTTACCCTAGACTCTTCTGCCCAGTTCACTGTCAGCAGAAGATGCTGGGATTTTGCTTCAGCAAGTGATGAGATCTTTAAACAAAAACTCTTCAGGTTTAGTCTTCAGTGACACCATTGCAGTCAGTGAGAAATTTCTAAGCAGCTGTGCTGACTTCTTTTCTGATATGATGCAACAGAAAGCTGAAAAGGTACAGGTTGTTTATTTATTTTATTTTTATTATTATTAGTATCAGGAAGCAATGCATGTTGAGTGTTGGAAGATAACTTATGTAACTTTCTATTTGCTGTTATCATTTTTTTACATCTCATGAAATAAATGAAGAAAACGTTTGTATATGTAATCAGTGTAATTTAATGTATATTCAGGTGCACTCAGGGAACACAATCACACTAACAGTATGATCAAATGTCAAATTTTGAAGAGAATAAGTATCTCTTCATGTGTTATGCTTGAAAGACATGGTCTTTGATTGGTGTGCTTGAAAACAGTCAAACAGCTTAAATGTTTCATTATGTATCTTTTCGTCCTGTGTCTATCTTGTTGCTATTAAGTGCATGTTCTTCATTTTAGGAAATGAAAAACAACCCTGTTAATTTAATCACTGAAGAAGATTTAAAACAGGCTTCTGGTTTAGAGAATTCATATGCTAATAAAAAAGACAAAAAGGATGAAAGAAGAAAGAAAGCAACAGGTAAAAAATCATCAATATTAACTAAAGCCAAAAAAAAAAAAAAGGCTTGTTTTGCTTTGGAAATACTTAAATATAAAGTTGGTGTATTTTGTACTCTCCAGTCCATTGCTGAAGATAATTTAAGAAATAATCCAGCCACTTATCATTATACTGTGGATGTGGATATACTTGAGCTATGTCCATGAGAACTAACTTCAGATTTAGAAGTGCAGAGGAACTACCATAAAGGTCTCTTGAGTGAGTCCAACACAAGGCAGCTGGTTTTAGAAGCAAGGAATCCATTGTATATAGTATGGCCACATAAATCTGAGCAAAACCAGTATTAGCTCAGGGACCTATACCATTTTTTATCACACAGTGCAAATACACTTTTAGTCTTCACTTTTCAGGAATCCAGGAAACTTAAAATATTTCTTACTAGTCTTGAGATATTTATCCTAAAATAACTTTGTATAAATTGAGAATAAGTTTTTTGGAGTTTGTTTGGAGAATATTTGACATTTTTTCTGAGAAGCCCATGCCAGAGAATTTTCTGTTGTTTGCACATGTAACAGTCACTTGGGGATTAAGACAGTTTACTTTGAGGTATATTCTGGATTAAATGAATCCCAAACCTTGCTCCATTTGTGTGGTGGCTGTTTGGATGGATTTTAATCTAAGGAAGAAAAAATGTGTGGGTTTAACCCATTGAAATCTTTCTGGTTTTTAAAATGTTATTCAGATTGAAATCTTTATGGTTTTTAAAATGTTATTCATATTGGAGACTGTATTTTCAGTGCCAAAAACTGTATGTGTCTCTTGTGTTGCTACAGCACAGCTGAGCAGTCTATGTTGAATTCACATGCAGAGTGTTATGTGCTGCTGCGAGAGAATTAGAGCTCTGATGCCTCTGGCTTAATTGAATATACTTGCCTGCGAAGTAAAACATTATATTCTACTCTTAACAAGAGACAGCAGATTTTTCTAGGCCATAGCTGAGGTAGAGAAGCTTGAAACTTAATTGAACTGTCATAACAGAATGACTTCAGTTTTCAGCACTCTGAGGAGTGAGACTCTACTGAGCCTGTATTACGTGACTAGATAAATTCATGTCCACAGGTAACATATGCTGCAACATCAGCAAGCACTACCCTGAATGGTCTTTTTTAAGGACTGTTAGGTGTATTACCTAAAAAACCCTAACATAACGGTTTATGTAATGTAGTGACTGTAATGCAGTTATATTTCAAATAACCTTGTGAAAAGTGCTAATTATTTCTTTTGCTGTTCCTTCAAAGTGATGCTTAAAAATCCATGTATAGCATGTAACAGGTGCAGTTAGCTTTATAAGTAGTAGCATCTTGTCTTTGTGTTTCCTTTTCTTAAATAATAGTACTGTTACATAATGCAGTTACTTGGAATCTTGGACTGAATATTTAAATGGAAAAAATACCTACTTTCTCGAGGCATGAGGGCATGTAAGAACAGTATTATGTATTATTCTGGAGTTTAGATTTCTGGCAAGTGAAAAAATAACGGAATGAAAAAGGGAAAAACAGCAGAACAGCTTACTTTGGGGAGAGGGACTGTATGACAGATTGAAATTCTGTCTGCTGTTGAATGCATTGATTACAGGACCTCTGAACAAAGTAATTCTTTATGTGTGTCAGAACTGGAACATCTCACAGCTTTATAGTCATCTAGGAAAAGTCAAAAAAGATTGAGTGCTCTAGTTAATTGAATGTGTGCTTCCAGGAATATTTTGGGTAACTGCTATTCATGTAGGATTCTTCCTCTGAAAATTAACAGAGTCACATCACCTGAAATATTTTTTAAAAGCTCAGTGTCACTAGATAAAGATGCTAAGTGCTTACTAAGATGCTGTTTTCAACAAATAGAAAATCTCCCATTGCATTATGGACACTGGTATTTCATCTGTTTTCAGCTGGAGAAAAGATTGCTCTTTTTGGTTTTTTTTTAATTATATGTACATTTGATATGGTTAGTATTTGTGTTTATTAGTGACATTAGGTTAAACAAAGCTTTGATTCAGTTACTTTGTTTTCTTAAGGATGAAACTAATAGTCCTGAGATTCTGGAATACTTGTTATAGATTGTGTTGAGAATCAGGTTGTGGCTTTTTATTTAGCATTAACAAATAACTCAGGTAATTATGATACTACTGTAAAAATTTTAAGTGCTACAACTATCCTGTGTACTAAGCAAGTAATTCCCCACCAGAGGGCAGTGGAAGCGTGAGAGCAGGAGGCGGTGGCAATGCCAGAGAGATCAAGATTAAGAAAACCAAGAAGAAAGGAAGAAAGGATGCTGACAGTGATGAAGAGTGTCAAGGGACTGTCACAGGTTTGTAGTTTTATTTTAGGTACTGTCTATTCATGTCTATTCAACGCATTTTTATCACTTGCTTTTTCACATGTCTGTTCTTCCCCCACTGTGTAGATAAGGTCAGGTAAAATGTCAGAGAAGATGAGAATACCATTTAGTTAGAATTGCATCAATGGATATATGATGTTGCTATTTAAATGAAATGGATGTACCATGTTCAGTGAAAAGTATATCTTAATCTTTAAAAGAGAAATTTAAGTAAAGGATATTAGACCATTTTATGTTTATTTTTTTATTTTATGTAGGAAATGCCTTGGATTTTGGGATAAATGTTAGACTTGATTTTGTAGCACCTGTATATGGTAAATGAATGGCCTAAATTAACAAGTCATAGCAATCAAAGAGTTTTCCTCCATAGGGATAAAATATAAAGTCAAAACTAAGTTTTAATATTTTGAAAAATATTCATATTGTTTAGCTGAGACTTTTGCATCTGAGCTAGCTACCTTTATAACTGCTGAGTTTGTAAGGGAGTTTGATTCACTCCCTATTGGCACCCATTTCTCTGCCTTCCCAGTTAGAAGGAGCATGGATGGCTTCCTAAGAAGTAAAAGCCAGCATTGTTAGACTTAGAGCAAACAGTGGTTGCAAACGAAACAATCATGTTCTTTCTTTGATTCGATGGAGCCCCAGAAATGTGTGCTTCTATTTTATATGTAGTACCTAGAGTTTCAATACTGACTGAAAAATACTTTTAAACATGATATTTGAAGCTGTGAAGTACAGCATATTAATTTTGTTTGATATTGCTCTCACTGATTGCTGTAATTCACGTATAAATGAAGTTATATTTCAGGACTTCTCAATTACTGAGTAAAACAATGTTAAATCACTTTTTTGGTGTAGACTTTCATGTTTTACCATTATTGCTTCTTGTAATTGTATTGTAATAAATAGATTGAACCGCAATCTCAAGATAAATTCAGATGAAACCATTCAAATGTAAATAAGACCCTTTCAAAATCTGATTTAAGCTCCTTTTTCACTTGTTCATATAACTTTGTGTGCTTATTGCTACTGTGGCACAACTAGGAACATCATTGATCTCCATACATGCAGTTACTTTACGTGCATAAAAAAACCTGTTTTAAGCTACAACTTGAACATGGAATGCCTGTCCTTTTCTGGTTCTCTGTCATCATCCTCATCTCATTCTTATATGTAAAAACTAAAGTCTGCAGCATGCAGGCAAACTTCAAGTTTTGTGCAAAATCGAAACACAGCTGCACTAATTTGTATGCATTTACAAGCAGCATGTAAGTGGGTTTTATTACTGGAACATCTCTTCTGGTTTAATATTATTGTTTTGTCACACCTCAAATTTTATACTGTAACCTCAGGTTTAGGATACTGTGTTACAGGATTGTGTACCTTACTAAATGGAGTTTAAAAAAACCAAAAACTTGTGAAATCCTTCAAATAGGAACACTCTATTCAGTTCTGGCACTTTAAAATCTGTCTGGTCTTGGAGAGGTTATGGTTTCTAAACTTACAGATGGGCCAAACAGTCTGACATGTCTCATCAAAAATGCATGTCCTTGTACATTACTTCAGAAGCTTCTAAGTGATGGAAAGAGAAATTTTTTGAGTTTTTCAGATGTGTAAAATGTAACTGTCATGTATAGTCATCCCTTTTTTTCCACTGTTGATAATGCATTTCTTCTGTGGATGTTTGAAATTTTCAGTGTCTTGTGCCACAGAGTAGTTGCAGCAATACTAAATGGAATGTTTTCTCAGTGAGTGTTGTTCATGGCCACTACAGGTAGGAATAAGCAGCCAGAGTTCCCTTTCATGTCACAAGAGGAAATTGAGGATGTCTTAAAGACCCGCCTGCAGGATTGCCCTGAAGAGCTTATTACAGAAATTGCTGAACATCTAAGAAGGTAATTTCTATAATTCAGCTGGAGTTACAAAATTCTTAATTCACTTCAGATGAATCTTCAGTCTGTTTACTTGCTTAGAAAATAGTGATTTGTTCATAGAAGTTAATCACAATATTCTTTATCTATACAGCTTCATGTTATGTACTTCCTAGGTATTAGAAAGCTGTGCTGACATAAAGATGAAAAATAATGCTTCTGCTTAGCAGTACGTGGTTCTGCATGCTTTGTCAGCAAGCTTATTTTCGGCTCCATGGGTGTATTTCCACCCCCTTACACTGATCCATGTTGGGATTTCACTGGTCCCATCTTCTGTGCAGCCTTTGGTACATGCTCATGTTTCTTGCCTTCCTGGCTCCACTGGTGCCCTTGTGAACTGGGTAGTAGCT
The DNA here is from genome assembly GCA_035583135.1 of Lophotriccus pileatus. Taxonomy (NCBI): domain Eukaryota; kingdom Metazoa; phylum Chordata; class Aves; order Passeriformes; family Tyrannidae; genus Lophotriccus; species Lophotriccus pileatus. The sequence goes on along the minus strand of JAWWES010000115.1, from coordinate 75,611,532 downwards.
ATGTCAGCAAACTGATCTATGGAAAGATAATCCCTGCATTTTTTAAAAGATGCATACAAGAGATGATGTGAATATGTGTGTTCAGAGCAAAAGAGACATGATAAGACTGTAACAGCCAAGCTTGAATAAACTTGGAGTGCAACAGTAATAGTAACTGCATCTTTAGAAGGACCTGAGATCTGTCCACAGACCCCTGAAAGTCTGTGAATAGTGTTGCTTCTGGAAATCCTTCTATCTTTCACTGTGTTTCCATTTAGGAGTTGTTATAAGTTAAAACCATGGCAAGCATTTACTGTGAGAGTAGTACATCTGCAATTGCAAAAGTACATTTAAATTTCCCAGTGTTCTTTTCTGATTTCTATTTTTTGCTTTTTATTTATCTCGTGTGACATTCATGTCTCATTCCTTTACTATGTAATGAGATAGTTTTCTCTATTGCTGATGTATTTGGGAAAACATGCAGTATTACACTTTGCTTGATGTCGTCTTCTTTCCTGTTCTAAGGCCTTTAACAAAAACTTACCAGGAAGTTGTGCGTTCCGTTTTTACATCTTCAACATCTTCCTCTGGAGCTAACAGAAGACAGACTATGAAGGACTTGCAGGAGGAATTCTCAAACTTGTACAACAACATTCGGTTATTTGAAAAAGGAACAAAGCATTTCACAGGTAAAAATGATAAATTTATACCAGAATCTACATTCAAGGTCAAAGAGGAGCAACAGTTTAAAAAGGAAAATCTAAAAAGAAAAAAACTTGAGATGTGTTTACTCTGCCAAACACTCCCCTTATGCTGAAGTGCATAACTTTGCACACTTACTGTAATACGTTCTCTTTATTTCATATCCGTATTCTGTTATATCTTATGTGTGTTCTTCTCCTTCCTTCCCAAGTGTTTGCATTCCTTCCAAGTTTTTATTGTCTAGGGAAAAAAAAAATTAGTAAGCTCACTTCATTCTGTCACGTGTGTCGCTGTTGAAAGAATTGAATACTACCTGATTCTGAGAAGCTGCTGTTTAAACCTCTTAGTTTGATACTGAAAGTAGCTGCTCCTTGAGGGTAGTCTGTCAAAAAGTTGTAGATTCAGCTGACAGAAAAGTTAGCATTAGGAATATGTTGTACACATTTCCAAGATTCTCTGCTGTAATCAGCTTTCTTCTAGAATTTTCCTAGTGGAAAACTTCTAAGAAAAGGAACCACCAGCAAAAGACCCTGATAATCCTATGCTTTGGAATACATGGAATTATTTCCCGTGAGCCTTTGTTCTTGGACATGTATTCTGTAGCCTCCTTTTTTTTTTTTTTGAAATTCTGCTATTTCAGTCTTAAAGTCTGCTCTTTTGTTTGACTGCTTGTCCTGCAGAATTTTCCTTTACATACTTATTACTTGATGGATAACAGTGGTTGTTCATTACTGGTTTGGTAGGATTATAGAGGGACTAGTTTACTGCTATACTTAGTTTATACTAGTTTACTGCAGATACACCTTTGAAATACTAACGATGCATTACAATGTTCTTACTGACCTGAAAGCTCACGTTTTTCACTGAAGAATGTTCCTTTAGAAACAGCAAATGAGGGATTTTAGCTTCATGTATCCAGATAACTTTTTAATACTGCTCGTGGTTTTGGGAAGTGTTGTGATAATGTCATAGGAATCAGATAACTATAACAAGTGAATTTAATCACTTATTTTTTTTAACAGATGAGACTCAGACTAACCTTGCCAAACACTTGTTGAAGACTGTGTGTACAGACATTACAAATCTTATTTTCAACTTCTTAGCATCTGATTCAATGATGACAACGGAAAGCTACTCTACGATCACAAGTGAGGTACACAGAGGACAGTTGCATTTTAACAGTCTCAAGTAGATCAGCGATGTTTGTTTGGTATTTAATTGCTTCTGTATAGATACGCCTACATCTAAAATTATAATTAATATTACAGATTATTTCCATTCTGGTCCCATACAGGGCAGGACCAAGATTTTAGGTAAACTGCCAGAAGACACCAAAGGTCCTTTGACTAAACTGCATACTTCACTGAATGGCAAGGTAAAGTGATCCGAATCAAAGTTCAGATTTTTCTGTTCTGCTGATACAATTGTAACAAATAGCTGATACACGTAGTGTAGGACACAAGCTCTGCTGCTGTGAAGAACGAAGACAAAATGATCTGTGTCTGAATTTGTGTAAGACAGTGAGAGTGTGTTGAATTATCAGAAGCAAAAAGGTGATCTTACATTTTTATACTGATGGTCACCTAGCTCTTTGCTGCCAGATGGAATCCAATGTGTGTCTTTTATGGGCAGCTGAGAAAAGTAAGAACTGAGAGAGAATTTCCTGCGTAAAGTTCTTGTATTTCGTTCCCAAAATTCCCGATTGTTCTCCCATGTATTTTTTAACTTGTTAAATCATGGATATTTTTTTTAAAATTAACATTCAGATTATGGCAGTGTAGGTACAAAGGAGAGTTATTTATTAATTCTTTAAACAGAAGACAATTCTTAAGAAAAAATATATCTGTAAATTGTTCTAAAGCATGTATTTGTTTTTAATCCCATTTTTAAGACTAATGAATGGGTTAGTATTTAAGTGTATGAACTATTGTGATATGAACAAAGTTAATTTCTACCTGTTACTTTCTCTTTTTTTCTGTAGTTTATTTCAAGTGTATTCACAATCATCTCTTCATGTGATTAATTGTGAACAGTACCTAAACTGTTTTATAATCTGCTAGCAGAGATTAAATATTTATATCATTTTTTAATAGAGTGTAGAAGATTTTCTGTCGTGCCTTGATTCTGCAGTGGATATTTGTGGTATTATGGTGAAAAAAGGAGACAAAAAGAAGGAAAGGTACTTAATTTTATTTATTCTATGGAATGTAGGTATATTGGTGGACAAATGCTAGATGGTTAGTTTGGTAGCAGTCACACGGAACGTATAAGTAAGAGGCAGTCCTTCTTTCCAAACTGTTTAATGAAAAAATACAAAGTCAAGCAGTCCTAAATCCATGGGAGATGGAGGAGGGGAGAATTCACATTTAGCTAATTTTCTTGAGTCACTGCTTGCTACAGTGTAGTGTATAAATTCTTTAGGGGTCTTTAAAAATCTGAGGTACACTAGCTTGTTTCTGAATTTTATTATTTTGGAATTTCACATAAATAAATACTTGGTCAGAGGAGAAAATCAAAATAATTTATGTAAGATATGTTTTAGAGTCTATGATCAACTACTATATGATAAAATCATAGAATCTTATTTTTCTTTAATATATTCTTGTTCCTTAGGCAAGTCCTGTTTCAACATAGACAAGCTTTGATTGAACAGCTGAAAGCCACAGAAGATCCAGCTCTTGTTCTGCACCTAACATCAGTACTGTTATTTCAGTTTTCAACTCACTGTATGCTTCATGCACCAGGAAGATCAGTACCACAGATCATTAATTTCCTAAGTGGCAAGATCCCAGAGGTATTCTTTTCTATCTTTTTAAGGGAAATTACCTTTTATCTATGACAGAATATAATAGTTGTGCCTTACACTATTTCTGCTGCGTGAACCTGGCACTGCTGCATTTCATATCTGATCATTAGTTTATTTACAGAATATGCAGTTCTTCTGATCTGTACTGTATTTCAAAACTATCCTTTCATGGCTCTGTCATCAATATTTTTTTAATAAAATTAAAAATCAATCTGTTATTAGTACTTTGCCTTTATTCGTAGAGGCAGCTCTATATTGGGGGACATTACAGTTCTTATAACTGAACATTTTTACACTCTCTTTCCTCTCAGCTATAGCATGGCTACTTTTTAAATTTTTCTAATTCAGTTTTAAAGAAAGATACACCTCTTCCAAAGCAAAAATACTGAAATTCTGTATTTTATACTGCCAAAGCTAGAGGTGTTTACTAACTGCATTGCTTTCCTGCTTCAGTTGTTAATTGTCCTGTTTTTGCTGCATAGACGCAGTTTCATTCTTCTGCCTCTTTGAATGTCTGTCAGAATTTAGGTTGTCAAATACCTTGATGAAAATATGTATCACTAACACTCTTTAGGCAAGAATGGGGAAATGCTTTTTTTAAAATTTTATCTTTAATTATAGACCTGTCTACCTTCTCTGTAACATTGACATCCCTTTGTTTTGTTCTCTGCTTTTGCCCTCAGGATCAGCATTCTCTGTTAGTCAAATACCAGGGATTAGTAGTGAAACAATTGATCAGCCAGACTAAGAAAACTGAACATGGAGAGAGTGACACAACAGATAACAGGGAAGAGGAAGAAGGAGCAGATACCATTCGAAAAGAGCTCCAGGAAATCACTACCTCTATCAAAGACATTGTTCTCAGACCTAGGAAATTTTCTGTAACAGAGGAATAAAATTATTGTTCAGTGCATCTACTTCCATGATACAGTCAGATTTTATTTTCTTTATTCTATAGAGAAGAACAACAGAAAATGCTTGTCAGAGTTTTAAAATTTGGCTTCTAACAGTTGGAAATCACAACCAGGGAACACAGTTGCTGGGTGATGGTGATGAACAGTTTTATTATTACCCTACTAGAGTGTACATTTAACACACATTAAATGTAGATGTGGCAGAAAAACAGTTGTGGACACTTTGGGTATTAAATTAGTGGGTTCTAATTGGCATCTTCATGTGAGGCCTCAAGAGATGTTTATTCTTCAAATAATGGTATTGTTCCATACACGCACAGGCTAATAGTTTCACTCCTCTGATATGGATTTATAGTGAGATCAGGAGTGCATTTAAGTGTCTATAGGCCTATCTTAATTTCAAACACAAGTTTTTAAATATACACTGATACCTAATATTATACCAATGAAGACCACTTTTACTCTGCTACCATTAGTGGATGTTTTCAGCTTCTGTTCACTGGACCGCAACAGTAAAAACATTTGAGTGCAAGTGTTTATTGCTAAATTTAAGGGAAGTGACCCAGTACTAATGTGAGTTTCTAAATGTACTGAAAAGTTACGAAAATCAGCACACTAATGCTATTAATGTACTCTGCTAGTATCCAAAATAGGTGTTCATTTAAAACCTGTGATTCAGAGGAGGTGATTTTGCGTTGGTATTTTGGGAGCAGATAAATACTGTTACACTTGCCATACTGTACGTGCTAGATGTTCATTCAGCAGCCTTTCTGAGTGCTTATCCAGTTCCCATAGCAGTTGTTTGCATTCTCCAGCTCCTGAGAGAACTTGTGGTGTTCTGTTTATCCCAAATTTCTTGAAAAGAATTTAGTTTATGATCTTTCTACATAAACTTCATAGACTGAAATATTGGATAAAGTGTTTCCCTCAAGTTTTTTACCAGCCTTATTTTTACATGAGCAGTACTTTATATCTTCAGGAAGTGCAAAAATGTGTAAAATAGAGTTCTGCCACTATTAATGACATAATTCTTGTATGGCAAATATACTTCTAACTTATTTTTAAGAGAAGATGATAATTTTCAGATGGAAAATACTTAAGTTGTATTACTTCAGTAATGCCCATTGATTTCACGTGTGTAATTTCAGGGGGTTGCATAAAATCAAGCTTAAGTATTAAGAAAGAGTTCGTTTCACTAAAAATGTCATTCACCAATTCTTGCCAAAATTGATGCTGAGAGCAAATTCTGTGCAAGCCCTACTCTGTTCAAATATTTCTGTTTTCTGACAATTCATGTATTCCATGAGCTTAATCATAAATATACCCAAGCCTGAAATTGCAACAAATGGCAGTTGAAGAGGCCAAGTGTGGAAACTCAGTAACAGAGTAACCAAGGTTAAGGTTATTTAGGTGAGGTAAACAGAAGAATTTTATACATATTTAAAAGGTGTTAATGTTTAACTGTGTTCATGTCAGTGCTGAGCTTTTACCAAGTGCAAGGCAGAACAGTTTGCCAGTTGTAAGGCAGAAGTGAAGGTCGTCGTTTCACTTTCCTTGGGTGGAGGTTATCATAGCTGACAATAAAAAAAAGGAGTATAAGATGAAAAATATTCAGGTGGTTTAACTTCGTTTAAGAAATAGTTTGCATACAGGGAATAGGTTTGATTTCTTGTTATTTAGCCAGAATAATTATTAAGTTCCTATAATGAATGTAAACAATTTTATATGACACTGAACTATTTTTTAAATAAGATGCCATATGAAATTCTGTATGCAAATATGAAATTATTTTAATAACATTAAATGATGAAGTATTTAAAAAGCATTCTGTTGAGTTCAGCAATGTTTGATCATCTTGCAACTTGCAGCCTTCAGACAGCAATTGGTAATATGCACCGATTGATTTAATACGCCATTCTGGGTGTCCATGCATTTTTGTTTGATAGTTTTATGATGGAATAATAATGAACTTACTACAGAATTTACTATATCATGAGTTTGAATTGCTATATTGTAGTCAAGGTTATAAGAATTAAGAAAAAAAAATAGGTTCTTTGAAGTAGATACAAAGGAAGCACTAAAATTTAGAGAATTTCTTCTGGCTACGAAATTCTGGCTACTAAGAGAATTCAGGGAGACATAAGTCGGAAAACTTTCACAGGTATTTTTGTTGTCTCTTAAATTTGGAAATTCAATCTTTAGTTTATGATATAAAAATATTTTGAAAGAGAAAGAAAAGGAATGTTCACAAAGTCCTGAATATTTTGCTAATTCATGGGGTTTTTTCCCCTCTCTGGGAGAAATGTATGCAGGAGGAAGAGTAATCTTTTCTTACAAATCAGAGATGCAATTCACAAAACAAAACTGCCCTTTGGAATATCTAGGGAATGAAAGGCACTACAAAGTATGCAAAATAACATTCCTTTGGTTTCAAGGATTTAGTGTCAGCCTCTCATGCCCTTCACTTACGGTATTTAAACACCTCCATTATAAAAACGTGTATAGATGCATGTATGTATTTATACACGACTTCTTACAAACATTCATCTTACAGCCTTGTGTGCTGCTACTCTCAGCAAATTGGAATGGAGCATTAGCCATAGGTAGAGTCATCCCTTTCTCAGCAACAGCCTCGCCTTTCCCTCTCTTTAAGTGGCAAATTGTGATTTTTATAGTTGGTTACTTGCAGGTCTGCTGGAAATTGTTGCTCTGTTAGAACTTTCAGCCTTGTCTCCAACTCCCTTGTTTCACAGCTTCTTAAAAGAAACTTGGCACAAGTTTCTAAATAATGTCAGTGGGTTTTGTTGTCTGCATGAACCCATCTTGCAGCTTGTTCAGATAAAACTGCAGTAGTTCTGTTCTCTGTGTAGGGTCATGAGTAAGGCTAAAGAAGTGATTGCTCCTTGAACTTTTTTTTTCTATTAAGTGACAGTAGGCCAAGAAAATGGGAATTTCTGTAAAACTGGATAGATATGGGGTTTCTCATTTAATAGGAAGTTTAATACTCTTGCAGATGACACCAGAGTGACTGTAGGGGGTCATACTGAAAGTCAGTGTAGCCCAGTATTGTATCTCCAACAGAGGCCCAAAGTGGATGCTTAGGGAGGAATAAAAAGAACAAGGCATGTAATGATTTTTCCTTTGTGTAGCATGGATTTGGAGGCTCAAAAAGCACTCAAACTTTTTAAAAAACAGTTGTACTTTATAGGTACTTTGAGAGCAGACTTCATTCTCTACGAGCCCGAATAACAGAACATATGCAGTAAATGCCAAAGATATTTTCTCAGGAAAACAAGCTCATTATTTTTTTATTATTTTCTTTAGGAATGTCGTCTATTTGCATTTTTCTTTTTAAATAGTTCATATTCTAAATTGGGAAGAATAACTTCAGTAGTTCAAAGAGAACCACCATTTGTTTGATGAATTTCCCAAATCCTCAACATGAAAAGGAGGGTGGGTCAAGACAGGTCGTGTCAGAAAACAGATAAAATAATCTGCTTTCTGTTTCAGGAATTTCAGGAAGAGATGCGAGAGCTGCAGGAAACATCTAACTGATAGTCTGAAGAAACAGCAGAATTTTTGTTGACCACCTCAGTTGTGCTTAATTTGCACCTTTGGCAAAAACTGATTCTGTTTTAAATGATTCTCTGGGCCTGTCTTCTATTAATGCAGTTGTTATCTCTGTCTACTGTTAGCCAAACTTCAGGGTAGTCTTTGAAGCATGAGGAAAGTGATGTGGTGAAGGAGGTGTCTGAACTTCTCATCCTTTAGGGAAAGAATATATTGTGTTACAAGTATTTTTAACTGTCACTAGCTCTTTCAACAGATCTGTCTGGGATGATGCTTTTGTCTTAAACTGCTTTATGAACTAGAAAAGGTACTTGGTTATGAATTGTACTTTCGGTTTTTCTGTTTCTGGAAGCAAAGGCAAGAGAAAACTATTCATGGTTCTCATTCTGGACTCAAGTTCACACCTAACTTGTCCTCTCGTCAATCTGCAGAAATCACAGACTTTAAATAAAAGGTGCTTGGTATAAATAAAGCACATATAAAAATAGGAGAAAAGAGTTCCCATCGAGTTTAAGTAATGATAAAATAAGCGTCTGCAGAAGTTCAATAAGACAGTCATTTACAAGCATCAATTCCTGGCAAAAATATTCAGAGGATCAGTCTGAACTGCAAGACACCACCTAGACACAGATAACCTCCACAACATGTCCAGATTTGGCAATTTTACTGAAGTACTCGGATAACGTAATGCATCTTTAAACATTTAAATATTTCCTTCTTTCGTCTATCTGTGATATAAAACAGCTCCCACCTCCTTGACGTTATAGACTAAGTGATTCAGATCTATTGGCTCTTGGTTGTGGAAAAATCTGCCTGGAGGTCAGTCGTGGTTCATACCACAAGCGGCCATCCTTTTTTCGCTCTGCTTGACTTTAGCTGGCATTTTAAAATGGGCACATGTATCCTTACTTTCAGCTGTGTTTGATTAAAGGTCTGCATAGAGTGTTATGCCAAGTGTAAGGACCTCTGTGTGCTCCGTGCATGTGGGAGCCTGTCTGTGAAAGTTAGCTGGCCCCTGCTGTGTCCAAGCACAAAGTAAAGGAGGTGACTGCGATTCAAAGGCCAGCACTGAGAGAGAGCCTAGAGGAGGCCATTGCTGCTGCTCTGGTGGTATCGCTGTGTGAGCACCTTCCTGCCTGCTGGAAGAGCAGCAGATTGATCCAGCCCAGAAACTGCTCCAATAGGCTCAGAGAAGTTCTGCTGTGTCCCTGAATGTCTTTTCTGAAGCTGGAGGAGGCTTCTCCCTTCCCCCCATTTCCTGTACACAACAATCAGACTTCAGTAATTGCGACTTTTCTGATTTACAAACCCACTTGAGAATTTTTGGATTCATTATGCATGAATCAAAGTGTATCTGGGGATGAATAATGTTCCTTCATTTTCCTTTGCACTGAATAGTTTGGGGGCCAGAAAAGTATTTTTCCTTTTGACAACTCTCAGAAATATGCTCCTTTAAGAACCTCCTACATGGTATGTATTTGCAGTTTGTAAACACAGTATGTCAAAGAATGATTTGATTCAGTGGCGGAGCAGCCAGCTATTTGCATGTCATGAGGTCTAAGGGAAACAAACTGACCCTCGGCCTTCCCCCATCCAGCCAAATTCTGATGGGACCCTCAAATAGCTCTGGCAAAGTGTTCTGTTTCTTTTGGACTTGATGAATGCTTGTTTCTGTGAAGGGGTGTAATTATTTCTTCCTTTATTTTGCTGCACAAGTTACCAAGAGAAGCAGCTTAAAACAAAATGTGAGTATTGAGACTTTTCCGTTATTCCTTTACCTGATAATCTTTAAACGTGGTAGTATACAAGGTACCTAATTTAGTATTTTGAGCAAGAAAGCAGGAACTTTTTCCTCACACACAAAACTGCTAATTAAATTAGATGTAGAATCCTACACATATATCAATATTTTTTCATTTTTTGTACCAAAAGAAATACCATCTTTTGGATGCAGTTCTTTACATTGTATTAATTGGCTCACTCATTTATTTACAGAGAGATTATTTGAGGTTTCCTTTGTAAGGAGATGAGGACAAGTTTTGTTTACTCCAAAGAACAATCCAACAAAAAAATGTGTATGCTGTTTCCCGTGACATTTTAAATTCCACTTTTTATCTCCTTTCAAGCTTTCGTAGCTATTTGCTTGTGCTTACTTGTTAGTATCTATTAAGTTAAATCACTTCTTTCTGGCATAGCTAATTTTAACACCGAATGTGGATTGTTCTTGGGTTTTGTGTTTTTTTATTTTGAAGTAAAATCAGATTTCAAACTAATTTTTATAACAAATCAAAATATTGCTCAAAACAGTAAGTATCATCTCCCAATCCATCCCTCATAAGATACTTTGTCTTTCAGCTATCATATTTTTATGATCATAATTTTGTCGTAGTTTGAAGGAAAAGAGTAATATTGAAAGGATATACCACTGTTTACTGCAATGGTGCTAGAAATATGTGTCTATATTACAGAATTAAAAAAGTATGGATAACAGTGGCAGTCCTTAAATTACAGTCTGTGTATATTAACTCTACTGCTGCCTGATTTCATAATGGCAGTCTTTTTGATAACGGGATTAAAATTAAACTTGGACAAAAATATCAAATGTCATTTTCACTTCAATAATAAAAATGCTTCGAAATATATTTCTTTAACCATCCCTGCTTTCAGAAACAGGATGATTTTATATCTGAAGCTGGGCACAAAATCTCTTACATTTAGAAAGTAAGTTTCAGATGCCTTTGTTTTGTTTCTGTTCACAGTTTTCTTCTTTTTGTGTAACAAGTTGGCATTTCTAGAGCAACGGAACAGGCTGGAGTGGATTTAATGTATTAACATTATAACAGGTTGCTGATGGTCTTCCCATGTAATTTCATTACACTATTAAGAAAGTTGCTTTGATTCAGAGGTGTTTAATTGGTAGAAACTTAAGACGACTTACTAACCAACTTGTAGGATTAGAGGATAATGAAATCAAGAGCTGCTTGAAAGAGGTTCTGATCGGTTGAGACCTGTGGTGTATCCAGGTTATTTGCAGGCAGTCATAATTTACAAAAGATGTATTTTTGGTTGACTTGGAAAGACATGTTTTGTGGGCTCTGTACCAATAATCCCAGCTTTCTTACTCTATTTTCCATACCTGAGTTTTATTTCTCAAAAGAATAATTTAAAACTTTTAATATTACCTCACCATGGACAGAAAGAAGGAAATGTAAAAATCTTGACCAACGTGCTTCCAAACGTCAAGCCCCAAAATAAGAAGGGGAAATTCTGAACCTGTTTGAACGAACAGCCCTCCTGTTGACTCAAGTTCTAGATGCCATAAAGGCTTTTAGATCACCTACGGAGGAAAACCAAGCTGAGTTTTAATGCACACTTCCCTGCCAGTTTAGGGTAAAATGATATTTTATTGTCTAATTCTAAGGTGCTCACAAAATTAATGATTTCCAGTTAAACTGTTCTGTTAAAATCTCTAAAGCCCTTATTTTGGGAGTTGTTGTGTCAAAATGCTGCTGCTGCTCCACTTGGGCTCCTGCAGCTGAGTTCATTCTTCTGGGAACAGGGCACACAGCTCTTATGAGAACTCCTTTTCTCATGCTTGTTTTTCCTGTAAAATGTCAGAGGGATGAAATAAGGAGAGTTTTGTGGAAATATGTAAACATTACTCCAAAAAAACAAGTTAATAAAACCCCACAAATTCTGTAGTAGAGATATAGCAGAGGACAAGACTGTTGCAAAGGCTAACTAAATGCCTCGATTGCCTTCATAATGACAGCTAAACTTAATTTCTGCTAGAAGTCACCCTGGGGAGTAATACTTTAACTACAAAACGTGCCTTGCTCATTAGCCTCAGGTAGGTTTAGGTTAGTTTTTGTGAATATCCACATCCTCTGATGCTGAGCATTCTTTGATGCTCTGACAATACATGAGCTATTGTCCTTTTTTTTTTATCCTTCTTTAACTAAGACTTTTCTTTGATTCTACTTCATTCATACTAGTATGTTGCTTTTCTTCTCAACCATGATTACCTTTGAGTTTGAATTTGTTGTAGGTCCATATATAAGGACGGGTAAGTTCTTGCACATCTCAGGGTACTGTGGATAATGGATCTGAACACACTGCCCTAACTGGTTGCTGGCCTTACACTTAGAGGCTTTATCACTCAGAAAAATATTCATCTCCCTGTAAAATGCCTTTGTACATAGGTAGCAGAATTGATAGCAAGAATGAGCAAGTGCCAGAGCATAGTGTAGTTGTCGAGAGAACATTTTGTGTAAGAATATTAATCGTAACCTCAGAGTCATTAAGGACACTTGCAAAGTTCAAAACTGGAAAGTTTTATTGCCTCAGCTAATTTTGGAAGTGCTTTCTACCTCTGGCACTGGAAGCTGACCACCTTTGTACAGTGCTTTTAATCATCCTAGGCCAGTGCCATGGATACAGCCTGATGAGCAGACCCGTCTGGTGGCAGAGGTGCACTGACTGGCTTCTTTTGTTCCCACTCCTACAGGTTTGCTCTCTGACCTTGAGGAAGTCAATTGCTTTGCTTTGACAAGTATTAACCTTTTCTGTAGGCAAGTATCTCACAAGTGTGTTTTAGGATTGCTTTATTGTTGTTAGAAAAACGTTTTGAAACCTTTGAAAGGAAGCCTGTAATACTCCAGAGGATTAGGTTATGATTCTACTTATCAGAAGCCCAGAACAGTATTAGTCTGTAAATGTACTTATCAGGAGCTCAATCTTTCTCAAGTAAGCTCTTCAAGTTTCAAATTCAGCCACACCATGATTCATTTTTGTATTAAAACATGCAAAATTGTGGCGTAACTATAATTCTGTGAGTCTGGTTTGCATGGAAAAAAAAGTTTAGAGTAAAAACTGTTTCATGCTGATCTTCTAATTGTCAATCTGTGTTTAGTTTGGCACTTGAAAACTAAGGAACATTGAGAAACATTTCAAACTAAAAGCTCAAAACAGTTTGGGTTAGTTGGATTTTTTAAAATACAGTAGCAGAATTCTTAATTTGTTTAATCACTTGCTTCGACTTTTTACTGAAAACATTTACCAATTTTTACAGAAATTAGCAAAAAGGTCTTGGATTGTATTTGTTCCTTAATACAATTCTGCTGCTGTATTCCACTTTCCTCCTTCTCAGACCAACATTTTTCCCCACATCAGGTCAGAGTTATGGTCTCTGAGCATCATCCTATACTGAAACCAGCCAATTCCATTCAAGGTGGTGGCTACATTCTTCACATCATCACTTGAATAGACTTTAGAGATTTCAACGGTCTTGTTGTTTCACAATATCCTTGAGTCAAATGTGTTCTTAAAATGTTCCTAAGTGTTAGAAAGGAATTTCTTCATTCTTACCAAATTCCCTCCAGCATTCTAAGTTTTTAGTGATGATTTTTATTTGTCGGACTCAAATGTTGACTGTCTTGGGTGTTCAGACAAATTGTAGTCTTAATTTTCCTTCAATCAGAAAAGTGCAGTCCTACACTGGAACCAACTTTTAGTTTGTGTGTATTTATAATCGTAGAAATAAACCCACTCTGAAAATCATAGTGCCAAAAACAAAAACCAAAAAGCAAACAAAAAACTCCAAACAAAAACACACACCAAAAAAAAACACAAAACAAACAAACAAAAAAAAACCAACAAAAAAAACCCACCAAACACACACACACACACACACACAAAAAATGGGAGAAAAGAAATACAAAAACAAGAAAAAAAATAAAACAAAGAAAACCCAACTTCTTCTCATGTCAGGACATTACAAAAATCCCAGCAGGGCAATTACTGTGGGGTCATTAACTTCTCACATCATAATAAAGAAAGACAGAATTCCATGGTCTGCTCATTGCAGGGTCTAATCTTAAATCATAGCCACTTTTAGGAAAATAGACTATTTTAAACAGAAATAAAATGTTTAATGGCCAGTTCAGAGACTTTAAGGCCTAAGGGAAATATTAGGATATGCAGTCACATAATTGTTCAGCAGATTTTATATCCTAAGTAGGCAGAACAGGTAATGTAAGAGGCCCAAAGGTTTCCAATACATGGCAGGACATGAACAGAACCCAGGGCTGAGTCTCTCTAAGGACTGGTTGATGTTGCTGCCACAGGATGAGAGGATTGAAATTAAAACTGAGTCAATGCCATGTTATGCTCTATCTTGTTTGACAGCCCATTATCTACTATTCAAAAGGTCTTTAATTAACATTTTTTGCCTGCTTAATGGATGATGCACAAAGCGATATAATTAAAGAAAAGGGGAAAAAAAAAGAAAACCACCACCATTTTTTTTCTATACTCATCCTATTGACACTGCTGATTTTCCTCCCTGGTAGAGGACAAATAAAAAGCTGAAGAACTCCACTCCCTGTCCTTTCTTCCATCAGCCCCACTCCTGAAAGGGTTCACTGCCTTCCAAAATCCTGTTGTAAGCTCTCTTCTGAAACTGAGTTTTTACATTGTGAGTCCATATGTCATTTTGTTGTGTTGGAATGAAATGTGCTCAACAAATACCAACAGTTAATACAGCACATGATGTAAAAGAATGTGTTTATCTGAATTTTTCATCTTTTTTTTTTACCCCAGCCCAAAGGCCAGCAACTTGTCCTTGATGCATGCATCTAGATAGTTAAACTAATAAGGTTTTCCTGTTAACAATGTGTTTAAAGCACTCAGGGCAGGAAATAAAAGCAAAATGTCATTCTGCTATAATTCCACACCATTGCTGATACATACACAGTCAAATTGTACTGTTTTGTGACTGCAACCTTGGCGCAAATGTTGAGACTCTATAAGTGAATTGTGTGGTTGCACGCCCCAATGAGCACACCAACCCTAACCTACAGAATTAAACTCTAATCCAGAAAATATTACATCACCTAATTTGACATCCACGAATTGAGATAAATTATTCAGCTACATTAACTTACATGCTCGTGAAAGTGTTCCCGGGGACCTGTTCAAAGATGAGACACAGCAGGTGGCCATGTAAACGCTTAAGGGAAGCAGAAGGAAGTTAAACAAATCTGCTTAAAAATACCCACGGTGTATTTTCATGCTGGTTGTTTGTTGTGAGTTTTCCTAGAAACCTTTCTCACTTTCTATCTCAATTATACCCTATAGCCAGTTCAATACCATAAAAGCAGTAGAATACAAAGAGTGATATACCTTTCAGATTTTCTTCACCAGATTAGACGTTTCATGGTCTCTCTACCTGGCAAATGAAATATATGTGTATGTATTTTAGTATGGCTCTGTTGTTATTATTGTATCCCTGTATTCCAAAGACAGTGCAGTTGCAGAGGATCATCAATGCTAAGTATCATAGCGGTATCTATTGTGTTAATTGTCATCAAAAACCCAGAGTACATGGGTAGTCCTTGCTTTGAGATCAGGCTGTAACCAGCTCTACTCAATGTTTCTGCCCATCCTTCTCTCCTTATTGCCCAGAGAACTTGTGGATGTTTCATCCCCGGCAGTGTTTAAGATCAAGCTGGATGGAGTTTGAGCAACCTCTAATCTAGTGGAAGATGTCCCTGTCCATGGTAAAGGGACTGAAGTAAATGATCTTTAAGGTCTCTTCCAACCCAAACCATTCCATGATTCCTTGATCCTGCCTCTTGGTACTGCCCATCTTAAAGCCTGTTTTCCCATGGAAACTTCTAGAGACTGTCACCCTAGACATCTTGCATATAATGTGAAGATTGGATATATATGCTACATTTGCAGAGGCCATCATTTCTTAGACTGTGTACAGCAGCAGCTTCACAAACTGTGATTTCTGTCAGTGTAATAAGCAGCCCAGGGCTTGTCTACAGAACCATGTCATCTGCTTTCAGTGAAAACCTTGATAAGAAGGTAGCAGCCAAGCCTGATGGAGCACCGTAAGCAGCAAAATTGGCATTCATTTGGCCTACAACTCAAAATACAACAATAATTGAAGTAGGGATCTTACATACCAATACTACTGACAGTAGCCTTTGCATTTCCTAAGCTGTAATACCACCTAATTTACCACAGTCTCTTAACAGGACTGAGATCAGAAAACTTTAGATTTGGTTCATTTTGATAAGGTGTCATATTTTTCTTAAAAGAATGCTGTGGCTCAGTTCATTTTTTTCCTCAGAAAACTAGGTCACGTTGGCATAGCACAGTTGGGAGAGAAAAGGAAAAGCCTGTACCACTGCAGCAGATGCTTTGTTATCACTTGGGGGATTTATGTTTGGGTTGGGAGGAAGCAGGTCTTTTTTTTTAAATAGGGTAATGAAAATTCTTTCCAATTTTAGCTTGTTGCTAACACTGCTGCTGATGATGATCTTTTTGCTCATTTTACTTCTTAAAGCAGTTCTAACTAGGTCACAGGCATTTAAATAACCCAGCTAGGAAAAGTAGTACTGCATAGTCAGTTGTATTTGTTATTGTCACATCTTAACTAGTTCAGCTTCAAATACTTAATGTTCCTTTTTCTCTTTCAAAGACATGTAGTACTTATACATTGATAGAAGGGAAATACATTAATATTTCCGTATAAGTGCAATATGTTATTCTCTGCATTCCCACCATTTTAATTAAGAAAGAGTAACCGAGCATAAACGTTCTTTGGCTACCAAATTTATTCTCTCAAAATGAAATCAACATCTCTGTTCCTAGAATTAAACACAGTTAGCTACAAAATTGCTTCTTCAAATGAAATTTTTGAATTTATATAAAAAAATAAATTTAAAATTTTACTAGAAATTTTTCTGTTAAGAATTTAAAATCCATTTTTAGATCAATATTGTTAAATCGAGTTTCACTTTTCTGAGTCCTATGTTTCTAAAATAAACTGTCCTTTTCCATGAAGTGTGTGTGTGAGAGGGATTGTTCATAAATATTTTCTATTTAAATTCAGCAAAAATTTAAAAATAATAGTTAGAGCATTTTGGATTAAGTTTAGTGCAAAACTCTGCTTTTCTTCCAAAAATATCCAGGTGCAATAACTTTTTTAGTTTTTATTAATTTTGTAAGCTTTTGAACGTTTCAAGTTTCAGAGCATGAATTTAATTCTCTAAAAGAGATTAGGAAACTTTCCTCATGAGCAGGTTGTTGCCTAGCCACCTTTTGTAGGGTTTCTTGCATCTTCCTTAGGATAGTTTTGACTGCTGATCTGAAAAACAAAGCCAAAACCAAA
>JAWWES010000115.1:75584091-75594277 GCA_035583135.1 Lophotriccus pileatus | reverse complement strand
CCACCTTTTGTAGGGTTTCTTGCATCTTCCTTAGGATAGTTTTGACTGCTGATCTGAAAAACAAAGCCAAAACCAAACATATTTATATACATATATAAATATAAATATGTGTATATATATGTGTATACATGTATATGCACAGTGATAGTTATTTTCCTTCATACAGTTTTTAAGTCATCACAAAAAAATTTTTAGATCTACTTTCCTTGCTGAGTCCTGTTGAGGACTATGTTTAGTATAGATGTCCATGTCCCAAGCTCTCTTTTACTCCTCTGTACAGGGCAGAGGAGCAGAGTACTGCCTACATTTCCTTCTGACAAAGCCAAGATTACTGAAGGCATCCAAACCTTTGCATCTCTTCTGTAGACTGGTCTTTAACAATTAACACCAGCTTAAAATTTAAAATTATTAGTGAGGAAAAAAGAGTTTTGACATGCATGACCTTGCAACAGTAAAAATGATAGAATCTTTACTGTGGTAAACCAAATACCACAGACAAGCAGGTAACTCCTTCCCATCTAAAAGGACACGGCTTTTGGGAGTACTCATCTCTAAGTATACCTTTTATAATCTGTGCTCCTGCAATATCAGCAGCGAAGCTCTAAAGTGTGCATTCAGCTTCAAGAACGTAACTATTTCAGCTGACAGCAAAACATTTCTCATGTGTTTAGACTATGTGCACATCTAGCTTTGATAGGGACTCACAACAAGGCGTCCACGAAATCTGTTTTGTTGTTATGGGAATGACCTGACTCCTGCTCAAACACCCATAAGGGAATACTGAGGTTTTGTGGACTCTTTCATCCTCCCTCTTTTATCATTCAGCAGTGATACACTTTTCTGTGGTCCATCACTGAATCACTTTGCATCTCCCCTTGCAAGGTGAGACTCCTCTCACCACACTTCTCCAGCCTGGAATGGTCCCTCTGGATGACATCACTCCCATGTGGTATATCAGTCACTCCTTTCAGTTTGGTGTCCTCTGCCAATTTGCTGTGGGTGCACTTTGTCCCATCTCCAGGTCATTAATGAAGATGTTGAACAGTATTGGTCCCAGTGTAAGCCCCTGGGTACACCACTAACAATATTATTTCAAATTGTCTCTTATAATATTGTACCTGGGATTCACTAATGACTTCTCATCCACATCTTGGGCTTATGGCTGCTTTGCTTTTGGAACTCAAGCAGCTGAAGCTAAACAATTTTAAACTGTCTAAATACCTTTTAAGTATCTAACTCACCATTTAGTTGGGGTATACTTTATCCCATGGCCCTTTTGTACCAGATGCAATCCTCAAGCCTGTTTTATGGTTTAATATGGGAAGTATGACTGAGAATACTGACAGGACTTTACTTTACAAGGTACACCAAGGCAGAGCTGAAATATTTCATCACTTCATTTTATTCCATAAATCTGACAGCAGTCAGACAGGAATGAGCTCCATAATGAGCACAGGAGAAAACTGGCTTTACCAGACTATGTGAAAATCTTAAAAAAATGTGCGTAAGAATTATTTCAGAAAACAGTAAAAGAAAGGACTTAGATGACTACACCAACATTTGAGTTTGCCTGGTGTAAACAAAGCAGACAGCAATACCAATTAAGGAGAAAATTACAGAATTCCTGAGATGCTTGGTCCCCTAGCTAAGCCACAACTCTTGTCCTTTTTGCTTGTAGTCATGGGGTGTGTAAACACAGTGTGATTCAGTACGAATTACCAGATCAACCTCTAAATGACCTGCTTTACCTAGACAGCCCACCAAAACGGTGTCACCTGTGAACCTTGAAGCAGTATAGTCAGATTGTTACAGGAGCATCCTGGCTGGCATCCATCCTGGCTGCTTAAAGGCGAATGTCATCAGTGAGAGCTCTGCACTCACTCAGAAGATTCCAGAGCCTGACACTGTATTACTGTGCTGTGCCACAGAGATAAAACAGCTAGCTCAAAGTTAACATCTGTGTCTCTGCTTTCCTGTGGGTAATTGTTTTTACTTGCTTTGTAATATATGCCCCTGGTTCCTATTGCTTCTCTAGCCACTTTTAGAAACTTAAAAATTATAGCATCCTTAATGTATGCAAACGTATGTGATGAATTGTTCAGCAGTTCTCACCAAAAAAAAATAATAAAAAAAATAAAAACAGGTACTAAAATGAAGTCAGCAAGTTCATGCAAATAATCAGAATCATGTTAGAAGGTAAAAACCTGCACTTAGCTGAAAATGAACAAGTACCTCGGGTGACTTGCAGGAGTGTCCTCCTCATAATAGATCGAATTGTTTTTCTTATCCTTCAGTCTTTTTCCAAGGATTTATTTTGCCATCATTTTTCTTTCTTTATGCCCTTCTAAAAAGGAGCCTTATTCCAGTCATTGTATGTTCTTAAAGAAAAAGATGGTGAAGTTCAATAGCAGGTATATTTACTTTGGGAAACAGCCCATTAGAATTGTCATGAAGTGAAAGATATAATATTTTTACCTGTATGTATATATCTGCATGCAGATCTATGTATTAATTCCCATCTAATTAGTATTAATGTTTTGGGGCTTTTTATACTTACATAACATAAGGGGGGTCAACACGTATTTATAGAAAACATCAAGGTAAATTACTGAGATATATTAACATTGTGGTTGTTCTTTTTAGCTCCAGTGAGAAAACAAGCATTCTTTTCTTGATGATTCCGCATTTATCAGGATTCACAACTTCACAACCATTTCCTTATGGCTTTCTTCACTGGAAGTCTTCTAGTGCTCTGCATTTTATAGGAAATAATTTGACTCTACAGAAAGTCACTGTTCTATTTGTTGTGGTTAGATTCTATTTTAATCTGCTATAAGAGCAGGCTGACTAGCCAGCCCTGTTGTTTTATTTTCATCTATTTTATCATTCATACCATGAGACTGCTGCATTCTCTAATTTGACCCCAGGGACCCCAGTTACAATATCCTCATGTCCTTGGCAGCATCCCTCTGCGCCTCCTTGGAATATTCTAACACTACAAATGACACCACGTATCCATGCCTACTAGGTACATAAAAATCAACAGTATTTAGCTTTGTTCCAATTTAAATAACAAAATCGTCTTTTCCCAAGGAATGAAGTAGTGGCAGTCTTTGCTTCTGCCTAGAACAAGAGTTAGCAGCTGGAATGCTGGAGTCAGCGTTTCATTCCATGAGAGTGAATAGCATCAGATCTCAAGAGATTTCTTAACTGACCTTCAAAACACAAAGTCTAGCTTCCAGCAAACTTAAAGTAAACATATTTCTCTAGAGATTAAGATCAAAGCACAAGAAAAACATTCTACTCAACTACGTGGTGCTCGTACCATTACTTGTTTATTGGAGCAAGGCTAAGTGGTGCTGGGAGAGATGAGATTCACTTTTTTTTTATTGCATTATCTAATGGTAAAAGCACTTCTCAAAGGCTACCCAGACCTTTGCTAAAAGATTTGCAAAAATCTTCCTTCTTTTTCATATCATCACTGCTTCATTCCCAAACATGATCTTTTATCATCATGGTCAAACTTTGAGACTTTTTCTGAAGTGAAGCCTCAGGCAAATTAAACATTTTACTAGAGGAGCAACCCAAGGACACCCTCAGGCTTTGCCTCTGGTCTTGGGGGTACTTTTTTCAAATTCTCAAGCAACCACTGTCAGCTGTATAACTGGAGTAATAGCACCTTGCTCCCATATCCATACAGGGTTGTAGGAGGATAATTATATTACATATTCAGAAGTTCCTGAGTTATTACAGTAGTGGGTCTTTTTTGTGCACACTATCTGGGCTTACTGGAACAGACTGAGTTCCTGCAAGGGGTGGGGGGGGAAAGGGGGATGTTGAAGTAATAATCAAGAAACCACTTTTTAGAGAAAATTATTTTGTATGCAGACTCTTTGATAACTTTAAAACTTGACTGACACACATTAGAATGAAAAAATAAGAGATGTTTCTGCAGATAAGTGAAGTTATTTGTTGTTGAGCTTTGTGCAACAAAAAGAACTGTAAGTGACATAAATTCTTTATCTCTGCCCTGTCAGGATTTTGCTTTTGCCACTTTTAGGCTGACATGAAACTCTCTTAGGAAGCTGGACTACTAATTCAGCAAGGAGGAGATCAGGAAGGTGGTTCATTCAGGGTTATCCTCCAAGGCAGTTCATAACTCTAATTTCCACAGAAAAAAGCGTGGAAATCCTCTGAAACCCAGTTTCAAGCCTGTCATATGACCTTGAATATGGAGCACGGTTAACCACAAATGTTCCTTGATTGTCTCCTTAGACACCAATTTACACTCCTTCCCCAATATAGAAAAAGATGTGCAAAATTTAACCTTGATTTTGATGATGACTATAACTGTGCACTCAATGCACTGAGCTCTGGTTTTTACATGTCATGTTGTGTAAATGTACAAGCAATGGATGTAATTTTCTCATATAAATGGGTTCATTCTTTTCACACTCAAATTTCTGTTTGATCTTCAGGAAATGGAAGTCCAGATTCAAACCTTATTATAATATTACTCCAAGGATATCACATAAAACGCATCTGAAATATTTTGAAACAAGCATGTTTTCCACTGATCTGAGTTACAGATTATTTCCTTACTACATCCTATCTTGCTTAGCAAAAATATTAAGGGCAATAAAAAATACGTTAAATCAATTCAATGTTAAAAATTTTCAATTTACAGGAGCAACAAGTTTTCCATAGCTTGTGCCAAAGAGTCAAGTCATTACTTTTGGTCTGAAATAAGTATGATAGCCTCCCTCCCTGCCCCTCTCTATCATTTTACCACTACACCTCCCAGAATAGATCAGAGAATGCCTGACTTTGTGCATTGGTGCCGGTGAAGACCTTCAGTAATTGTTCTTTTCTCACAGTTCAAACAACCATTTCTGTTCAGTTCTTAAGAAGCAGAAACCTATAAAATGCCTTTTTAAAACTCAACCATGGATATAAGCCAGACAGTGAGTGTGTAAAAACAAAGTATGAGGGCATAACTCTAAGTGGACTAGAGGTAAGATTTGTCATGGATAAGCACTCCCTCAAATCTTGTCCTCCACATGCTTCTCTCTTCCTTACTCTTAGGCTTTGCATCTGCTTAAGATAAAATAATTTGCACTGTTATTCAAAGTGCAAAATTTTCAGCTGCCCAAAGTCACTGATATGTAAATACTTCATGATACCTTCCCCAGTTGTTTTCAACTCCTCTAAAATCCATGGCTGTTGGTGCTGCCTGCAACCAGCTACACCCAGCATTTTTAACAAAGAGTGCAATCCAATGAGTCCAGCAGATGCTTTTGGGTTTGCTTCACTGTGAACTTTCTGGTTTCTTCTTCCTTCATTTCCAGGAATCAAGACCCAATTTTAGCAAAGTGCTGATGATCCAACCAGCAACAAGAAGACTGAAATAAGTCTTCATCTCCACAATCCTTAAAACATTCAGCATTGCAGATCTATAAGCAGCTGAGGTTTGGATACTTACCCAGGCCTCTTTAGCCTGAAAAACTGAAGGATAGGAAATTTGTGCAACTGGCTCTCAATAGATTTGTGGTATTTCCTGCACTTGTCTGGCTCAGAAATATAAAATAACTCACATTATTTTGGTATTGCCAACATGGAACCCAGCAATAAAGAAATACGTGAGAAAAAACAATCTTTTCCAATAACAACAAGAGAAATTTTCTCTGAGTTATGATTTTGTTTGACTTATGATTTAGTTTATTTCTCTTTATATTTTACTCTTTTGCTATCCAGAGGTATTTGTGTGACCTTACATTGCCACCAAATATCAGCAGCACAATTGGGATAATGAGAAAAACAGTCATACATCCTGGAATCCCTTGTCTTCCTTCTGTTTGGTTAGGTAGATGTGGGGATATTTTGAAAAGGAAGGAACGAAAGAAGACAGGAATATCAAGAGAAAATCAGGAAAAACTGTAAAGTGCTTGCCCCTTCTCTTTGGCCTTTTTATAACTCTGCAGTTGGTTTCTTTTTTGAATTATTGCTTCTACCTCCATTACCTGATTTCTGGATAAACCATGATTTAAAATCCAGTTTATAATGCTCGTAATGCCAGTAGCTGTGTGCAGAGAATGTGAAGATGGCTTCATTTTCAGGTGTCTGACCTGAAACTGTGTTAGCACGTTTAGAATAAGCTGAAGCAGTCCTCTTGCTCCCCATCATGTTGGTAATACAATACACAGTATATGTGTTAAAGGCTACCATTTTATTGTAGAACAACCCAGCATTAAGATATCTAGGGCACTGCAAATGACAAAAAAGTGCCTGTTTAACTTTCACAGGTAATGCAGCATTACTTATTATTTGACCAAGCAAACGGCCATCCACTGAATTGCATGATTTGTCCATCTTTCCAGATCAAGTGGAGAACCCCAGCAGAATGATGAGCAGTCACACAGACTGTCATTACTGCCTGCAGTCTCTCCGTGGAAGGAAATATGCATTGAGAGATGAATATGCTTACTGTGTTGCATGTTATGACAGCCTGTATGCCAACCCCTGTGAGGAGTGCAAGCAACCTATTGAGTGCAACTCCAAGGTAAACACTTAGCTTTCAGTTCTTGCTCTTTGTTAAATTACACACAAATCCAATTTATTTAATGGCAGATTCTATATCCAATATTCTGCATATCCCTGTATTGCTGAAGAGACCTAAGCACAGCGGTTGTACATCCACACACAGCAGACAGAAACAGTGCTCTTCTCCCACAATAGGAAAGCTCTGGGACCAAGGATTAGGAAATCTGCCATACATATGCCTCCAGCATAAGGCCAGGCTGTGGTGTACGTGTGGACCACAACTAGACTTCACCTCCAGTCACAGACTGGCTGCAGAAGCTGCACGGTGCTGGAGGGATGATAGGGTGCTGATGTAATTCAGTGTATCAGGTTGAATGAAACTTTGGAATTTCTGAGAGGTGTCCTTTGAAAAAATATTTTGTATATTGAATAAATTACTTTTACTGTAGGTGTTGACATGCAGGTGCCAAGCCGAAAAGACAACATGTTTACAATTGGCATATAATTCCATGTGGTTTCAGAAAATAAGTATTTTGGGATTTTTACTTAATTCCATGCTTACTTTGCTCATCTCATGTTATCTCATGGCATGTTAGGGGCAGTCTTTCTGACCTTGACTTTCCTTTCAACTTTACTTTTCTTTACAAAATTAATTAATAATACAAATTCCCCCATGTTCATTGACAGGGTTTCCAGTACCCCCTACTTCAATTTAAAGCATACACACTTGATTTTAAATTTGAAGTTCTGATGAAACCTAGCAAAAAGCCTTTGCTTGGCCAGGTTCAGGGTGCAGTGCTCACCTTCTCTCTATGCTCGCTCTGCCTACATTCTTTTGAAATAAGAGGTGAAAGATACTAAAATAAGCCTCTTGGAAGGTTTCCCCAGACAAAACACTTCAAAGCACATTGTCTGTGTACAGGAATCATGTAAGAAAAACGCTGACTTGGATGAAGACACTCCTCCAACTCTCATCAACGTTTTTCCGACATCAAACCTGAACACGTAACACAAGTCAGGTTCATCTGGAAAACACGTGCTTTCAGCTCAATAATTTCACTTTTAAAATTGAAAATTAGCAACAGGATTACTATTATCAAAGACTGTAAACAAAAGGTAATATGTTTGGACTAAGTGGAAGGAAAAAATTGGGAGAAAAAAGCAGGCGTGACAAGAAAGGAGCACAACAGGCTAGAGTAATCTAGAAAAATGGCCCACAAAAATCTACAGCTGATTGCCCCACCTCTGCTAAGGTGCTCAAGCTTGGCTTTCTTCCTCTCCTTCTTACTAGTCTTTGCCTCAGGCTAGTTTGGGCTGACAGCCTACTTCCAGCAAGGTTCACAGTGCTAACCAAAGCAAATTAAAGTGGTAAGGATTCCTCCTGAAATGAAGCATGGTATTTCTTTCATTTTTACCACTTTAAAAGGTGGGGACCTGACAAAGGAGAACAATGAGATCAGATTTGTGCCCTTTTGTGCTTCTTACTTATAAAGGAGATCTGGAAGGGGCTGGTTTATGTTTGGGGGAGGGGGTTTGAGCTGTGGTTTTCCCTTGTTTTTTTAACCTTGGAAAAATTTTATCTGCTCTTTGGTCTTTTTTTGAATTCTTAGTCAAGGTCTCCTATATACACTGTTAGCTCTTTCATTCCCTGAGCCTGCTGAGTCTTAAACAAACATTTTTCTGCTCAGTTTTCAGGAGGATTTATATCAGATGTAAACAAAAGCACTGATTTTTTTTTTAATCATCCTAATAATCACTTTGTTCTCAATGAGATTTTAATTGCTTGTTTTCTGCAATAATATGATCTTTCTTTTAGTGTTATGTAGTGTCAGGTGGAAGAAAAAAGCAGTAACATTGAAAATACATGAGGTTCATTTCAAACTCTATAGAGAATGAACTTCTTGCCAGGTGCTCTGTGCATATCAAAAATGTTTATTACTTGTTTCCTCTTGAAGGCCAACTGTAAAATATAAAACGATTCTTCCAATAAAAGTGTATCTCTGATGTTACATAAGGAAGAAAGGATCATTGTATCTGCTAGAGCAGCTCCTAATGGCCTCTGCAAGAGACTTACAAAACCCCAAGCACAGCCCTGGCTGGATGCTCATGTCATCTTGTCAAGTCACCACTGCAGTGCTCTCCACTTTTTATTTTAATTCTGTGAGAAGCTAAAGGATAAAAACACTCTGAAGAAATGTTTTCATTAACATAAACTTAATTTCTCCAAGGATCTGGCCTACAAAGGCCGCCACTGGCATGAGAGGTGCTTCAAGTGTGCCAAGTGCAGTCGCTCGCTGGTGGAGAAACCATTTGCTGCCAAGGACGAGGTCTTGCTGTGTACCGAATGCTACTCTGATGAGTATTCATCTAAGTGTTTCCACTGCCAGAAGACCATCATGCCTGGTAAGACAACAGGGACCCTTCTGTGAAAAATGGAACTGCATTCTTAATTTTGAGCACCTTCTTGGAAAAGCAAGCTACAAGGTCCTTGACTTTCACTACAGCTTGGAGGTGACTACTCCTCGTGTGTGTGTAGTATTCTCCCAGCAGTGGGAAGAGAGCAGGCAGATACCTCTGACCAAGCACTGACAGGTCTTATGAATCCTTATAGAAAAGCTTTAAGTGTTCAAGACTGGGTAAAATAAGTTCATGTTGTGTCCTTGATTGTGTTGCTGTTCTTAGGAAGCATATCCCTCTGTGAGAGTAGGTAGATAAACTGAGCTATTGTGAGCAGGAGTGACAGATGAGACAAGACATCTGCAGGTTTGTCTGTCGCATTGACCAGACCTTGAGCTTATGTTCTTTACACTGTTTCTTTCACTCAGAAGTATTTTTGTTTAAACCGTCAAAACATGACAATCTGCCTTCAGATCATTATCAGCATTTTTGCTAAAAAGAATACATTTGTGTTTACAGTAGGTTTACTTCCTGCCATTAGCAAACTTGAAATTCTACACTTTCCACTAAACTGCCTCTCAGCTTGTGATCATATTTGTTCACGCCTTTCATTGCTACCACACCAGTAAAGCTCCTATAGCAGAGAGATTGCCCAAAAGATGCCTCTTCAGAGGCATCTAAGAGAAGCCACAGCACTAAATGCGGAAAAATGAATCTGCTTGCTTAGATAAGCAAGTACCCAACTTTCGGAACAGAGAACTACCCTCAATGCTCAAAACATTTTACAAATCCTGCATATAGCTCTAAATACCAGCTGCAAATTATCTGCCATGGCCTCACTACTACTAGTTTGGGAATTTTTAGTGGAAGACGTCAGTAAATTTGGCAGTGACATAGGAATTTTCTCTTTCATTAGATCTAATACCAAACAATAAGGTCCGGGCTGTGCAGAATTATCATCTTAGTATAAATACTAGGTTCAACCTGTAACATTGATTTGTAATTTTACAGTTTATTTCCTTTCCATGACAGGTAAATCTGCATTACAGGAAAGAAATGTTGTGGCAGTATAGTTGTGTTCAGTTTAAGGACTACATACTGTTTAAATTGAATATAGTTTACAAAAGTTTTGTCAAATAGGTGCCCCTTAGCAGATGAGATGAGAATAGTACCAGATTTTACTCAGATTTGCATTATTGTCTTCTGGTATATACTCATGTTTCAGGTATTGCCCCAGAGTCTAGGAGTA
>JAWWES010000115.1:75546266-75583991 GCA_035583135.1 Lophotriccus pileatus | reverse complement strand
CAGATTTTACTCAGATTTGCATTATTGTCTTCTGGTATATACTCATGTTTCAGGTATTGCCCCAGAGTCTAGGAGTATAAATCCTTGGGGCAAGTGCCTGAAGACAACTGTGCAAACAGAGAACTGAAGTGGCATGGGAACACCAGCCCGTCTCTGTATCATTACCTTCCTTCTCATCAGCTCGCTAGCTCTGTGTTGAAAAGATCCAGTAGGCAAAGATTGTAAAGTTAGCCTTCTGGTTACCTGGATGAAGCTGCAAACCTTTTCTGTTTAAATACAAGCAGTAGTTTCTCCACTAGCCCCCCAGTCCAGGGAACAGGTAATGTGGGATTAATTCATTATGCTGGCAATTCTCTTCTTCATGTGAAAAGGATGGTAAATTACCTTGTATGTCTCTTTGCAGTCTGATGCTGCCTACAGGGGAGGCAATTATGATGGAGATTCACTGGAAAATTCATTGTATGTGCATATCTCAGACTTATGCTTCTACCTCAAGGTGTACAGGACAGCTCTACACAGAGATAAAATCTCTGAAACTCCTCTGACAGACATTTAACTGAACTACTTTCTGTCTTTGAGCTGTATCAAAAGCATCTAGTTAAACATGATAAAAAACCCTGTTGATCTAGGATGAAATTATGAGCTATGAGAAGAGGCAGTGCAATTCACTGCATCGTGGAAAAAATATTTACCTTTAAAAACTTGCCAGTTTAAGCTGCTTAAGATAAATAATGCATTTATAATTGAAGGAGCCTTAGTTAAGGAAGACAAAAGACATGACAATAATAGATGTAGTAAACATCCAAGAAATTAATCTCTAATTTATAAAAGTGCTGTGAACCTGAACATTATCACTGAATTGGCTGGCTTCAGAGAAAGTCTGAGCAACTGAAGAATAATCACAAAGAAGAAGCCCCAAAAGATTCATACAAGGACAAACTCAAAATCACAGTTTAGGCAATGTAGCACATCTTTTGCCAGGTGATTGTACGGATCTGAATATGTTCTTGAAATTTCAAGTACACTCTTAGAAATTCTATTAAATTGAAGATAAGTGCTTTCTTAGGTAACTTGATATTAAGATAGAGGGTTGAAAAGAGTATTCTCAACATTTAAAACTTCTATTAAAAGGTTATATCGGGGGGATTGTTCACTGTGGCTTTTTTCAGGTTCCCGTAAAATGGAATTTAAGGGGAGTTCCTGGCATGAATCCTGTTTCGTTTGCCAGTATTGTCAGCAACCTTTGGGAACAAAACCATTAATCACCAAAGATAATGAAAATTACTGTGTGCCCTGTTTTGAGAAGCAATTTGCTCACCATTGCTACTCTTGCAAAAAGGTAATTAAACATGTAAAAACTGTCCTAATGAGGCACGGGGGAAAGGGCTGGGTCATGTAAAATGTCTGGTGAACTAAAAGTAAGAGCAGATTCTTTCTTTTGGCACTGGGCACTGAAAGCCAACTGCAACAGTGTCAGTTGTCCACTCTGGTTAATATAGATCTAAGACTGAATATCTTCGAAATACACTTATTGACCAAAACAAATGCTTTGGGCTCCTTTTGTTACTGATTGTGATTTTTAGCAGAGGTTAAACAGAAAGTTATATAAAAGCTTTCTTTCCTGCTAACCTCTGATTTTGCCTTGGTAAGCTTGCCTCTCTTTCCATCATCTTTATGTGTATATTCACATACTTAAGTCACCTAAGCTGAGCAAGGCATCCACAGTCTTGTCTCTTTTTTTTCCCTTGAAATGTATGAGGCAATTATCAGATCAAGTAACACTCAATTGTGATAACACTAGTAAAGAGTCCCACTGCTTCAATACATACTTCCCCTGTGGCTACCAGAAAGCTTGATTTCAAATGAGTTTTTCTTGTTCCCCCAAGTATAAATAAATGAGTTCTTCCCTCTTTTGATTTCTCACATTCTAAAATTGTCTCTAGTTGATGAAAAAACTCCAAGTATCTTACTATTCATCATGCTATTCTAGTATGATACTGTTCTCTAAGGAACCGTTTTAAGCTGTTTTTATGGCAGAATTTAATTTATTCTTTAGTACCTGTATCACTCTAGAAGCAAAGCAAAATTTTTTTTCACTTCATCAAATAACTTATAATTTATGTAGTTATTTAATGTTTACCTGTAAATTTGTTTTTTTCTTCAGTAGTTAAACTTTAGAAAGTACTTTTATATATTTCCATGTTTCTACATCTAGCCTGTAATTTGTATTAAATGATCACATGAAAATTATAGTAATTATGCTTGATGTTTATTAGAGGCATTGAGGTTAGCAGTACCAACGTGAAATAATCAGGATTTGCTTCTCAAAAATTCTAGGAATGCAAAGTGTCCTCCTATATAATAGCTGAAACAATTGTACTTCTTAAACTTGCATCAGTTTCCACAAATAAGAATTGAGCCCAAAGTGATTAAATTGCCAAACTGAAGCCTTGAATTTTGTGCCAGCAATTTTTAGATATTAATTGAAAAGCAAACGTGACTTTGAAATAGCTGAAAGCTGGAATGTTAAAGGGATCGGGAACTATTTAAATCTTTTTTTTGCTTGAGATGACACAGTATTATTACTTATTTCCCTGAAACTCTATTTCCCAGGGAAATTTAATGATACTGTTATTTCTACTTAAGTTTCTCCAACTTTTTCTCCTCCTGTTCCGACTGTATTCATTCATTCATTCATTCATTCACTTATTCATTCATTCATTCACTGGCATGCATGTGACTTGACGTAGAAACACTATCTTACAACTCATCTTCATAGAAATTTTTCTATACAGTCTCTTACAAGTTCTATGAAACCAGCTCTTTACCACGCATATGGGAGCCATAGAAAACAGGAAATTTCCCCCTTCAGAAAAAAACAGTGCAGAGCTGTGAGTGAGTTGCTGGGAATGAAAAGTTGATGACACTGCTAAATATAATTTTTCCTTCTGACAATGTACATATCCTTTCTGTTTTACTTAGACTTCTTTACTGTCTTTCTTCCTATTTAAAATACCAGTTCCAGTTGGAGATATTAACCATTATCTCAGCATCAGTTCTCTCACCCACTGTCCACCACTGAGAATTTCTCTTCTGAGAGCATGCCTGACTTTAAACGTTTATCTACAATAAAACAGAAAAATTTCATTAAAAGATAACCTGGTTATTACAAATTTGGAGGCTATATTGGGGTAGAAAATTGAAAAACAAACCAGTAGCACATTGAGCTCAACTGCAGTTAGTCAAATTGAAAATCCAGATGAAAAACAATTGATGTGACCACAGTCTCACCTCCTGTGCATATGGGAAGAGAGAAAACAAGTGGAAGTACTTATGAAGGGTTGGACAATCCTTCCCAATTCACACCTCTGTTCCATTGCTCTATCCTTCTTTGTCAATACATTAGGTAATAACTTCTGGAGGGGTGACCTACCATGACCAGCCTTGGCATAAAGAATGTTTTGTTTGTGCTGGGTGTAAAACCCAGCTGTATGGACAACGGTTTATTTCCAAAGATGAGCACCCATACTGTGCGGACTGTTTCAGCAAATTGTATGCTAAGAAGTGTGCTTCTTGCAAGAAACCTATTACAGGTGAGTCTCATCTTCTAGAGAGGACTAGACAGGGATGTGTCTCTTCTAAAAACTTTACTTTAGAAAACACCATTAAAAATAGTCTTATCACAAAGAAAGACTGAAGGAGTTGAATACTAGAGAAACACACTCTGTATCACATGTAATGTATGTTGCTAGGACATACTGATCACACACGTTCCCTAACTGCTGAGGAGTCATTTTATGTGCTGAAAGGAGTTCATAATTTGATTCGATTCTGTACTAAAATTCCTCCTTAAGAATATATGGAAAGGCATTTTTTGGCACTTTCCAGGACAGAACACACAAGTCCCTCATGTCTGTAATTTCTTCAGTTTTGTTTTTAAATGCAAATGTGATCAAACTGAACACAGATTAACTGCCTGCTGGTAAGGCACACCTGTCAAATTAGAAAGCTTGCCAAATGCAACAAAGCTCTATCACATGCATCCTTGTGTACTTAAACGATTTATAATTAGACATATATGTCACTAGTCTGTGACATCTGAAGTTTTCTGAGGGCATTTGCTGGTGCTCTGCATTGTAATTGTAAAAAAAAATGTGTGGACTAAACTGTTGAAAAAAGTACTGCCTGATTCTTACAGGTTCATGCTGCATATGTCAGTGAACAAAGCAAATGATGAATAGCCAATCAAATGTGCATGATTTTACAGAAAAAAATCCAAACAAACACAAAACAGCAACCACAAAAAACAAATCAAAAACATTCAAATCCCCACAGACCTCGAGATTTTATTTCAGACACTTGAGCCAGGAATTCCATGATCTGGTAATTTCCAAAAGACTCCATCTTGAAGAAACTTAGGTGGAAATTATTAATTAATTTCATTAAATTTTGTATAGAAACTATATGTATAAGCATATTGCAAATAATTTTCATGAGAGTTTGTTAGGAAGATCAGCAAATCTGAGTGGATATTCTGCTAAACTCATTGTGTTCAGAGCTCATAGTGGGATGTGCAAGCAAGTGACTTGTGGCGTTACTTAAAATACTTCTCACTGTATTTCATTTTAAAGTTATGGGGTTTTTTTCAATTCAGCCAACAATGAATATTTCAGACCATGGATTTTTGTTCATTTGTCTGTTCACTGTATGCATGACAACCTGATCACCCATCAGAAATTTTCTGTTACATTTCTGAACCACGTCCAGAAATACTGGGTTCACATCTTCTTTTTCGTAATCTCTTTCAGCTCTCGGAAGCGCCAAATATATCTCATTTGAAGAGCGTCAGTGGCATGGGGAATGCTTTAACTGTGCAAAATGCTCTGTCCCACTGGTGAACCAGGAATTCCTCACTCGGCAGGATGACATCCTTTGCCATGAATGTGGCTCTGCTTCATAGTTCTGTGGAAAGCTGTACAGCTGCATTATTCTCACTCTGTGACAACATAGTTCATTACTCTGCTTTGAGAAATCTATATAAAAGTTATAACAGTTATTTAATCACTCAAGTAACTTTCCCTTGGCAATTTGATTCTGTCATATCCATAACTGCTTGTAAAAAAATTTAAACAGCCCCATACTGGTTAAGAGAATGATGCAGAAAAGACTCATATATATTTTAAATATAACTACAGAGTGTTTTCCTTGTAACACACTGCACTCTGCTGTTAGAAGCTTAAAAATTTACCTTTCATCTTCCATGAAACCAAGGAGGATTGTGAAAAGTCTGTATCCTATATGAATATTGATGAAGCATTAACATTGTTTTACAGATGCAGATCTGGGCGTGGAAAGCTGGGCACATACATTTTTCTATTGGATTATAACATTGATGAGAATGACTCATAAATATTATATTCATCCACAATTTGGGCCAAAAAGATGCTGACAAAGCAGGCAGAAACTGTGAGGAGGAGGTGCTTCCACACAGAGGGTCACCGAGTCAGAGAGGCCTCTTCTGGGGCTAGATAAAGGGAAAAAAAGGTCACTTTCCTGCCCTTACTGGGATTGCTCCTCAAAAACATAGTCTTCAGCCATCCAAAACACTATGATACAGGTTCTTTCCTGAAATTGGGTAACTGTGCTTAATTTTTTGGACATAGTTGCTCTAGAACATAAATAAACCCGTATTTTGAGCTACTGAAAGAGGTGAGGATTGCCCAAGATTAAAAAGTGCTAATGTACATTTTCCCATAGCTAATATACCATAAGACTCTTTCTCCATTGTCTTCACTAGACCTTCAAATACATGCATAAATTATATATTTGAATAAGCAGACACAAGAGTACACTCACACTTGTCCCTTTAACCTCATCCCTTCAAAACTTCTTTGACAGCAATCAAAGCCCTGTTAATGGCCTTAGGATTTCAACCCTGTTAGGTCTTTGATTCACAATCCATCCTTTTTCTTGTAAATGCCTGCTTGTGGACAACAGGCTATAAGCTCTCCAGAACCAATACCCAATTCACGTTACCGTGTGTCGCATGTAGTTGCCAAGAGTATGTCAAGAATTAGTAATGTTGTCATTGCAAGCTAGGCAGTTCTCGCTCGCAGTACAAGGTCTTAGTTTCTAGGTAGCTGGCTTCAAGAAGCTTCTATCAGCTTGCTAAGCTTCAGCACTCAATTGTCTATTATTAAAGGTCATCTAGAGCTGTGTTACAAACCTTTTTCCATACTGTATGTTACAGTGGCCTGGTTCATGTACTGGGCCATTGTGAATGGAGCAGCGACGTTAAGAATGGCAGATTCTGCACTGTTTGAGTCCTCATCTAGCATGTCTTTAAGTCACTCTTCTTCAGACTGACCTTAAGTGCATAGGGTTATTTGGCTGACTTGAGTGACCTTTATTCATAGTGAAGACAGCCATTACTTTAGGTAGAAAAGTGGAAAAAAGGTTAAAAAGGTAAAAAAAAGAATATGTGTGCACAGCTAAGCCAAGGCTGAACTGCAGTGGCATAAAATCAGTACAGATAATGACTGACCAACGAGTACATAGAAATTTGTTTTCCAGTCAATAAAATATTATCTTTTGCTCTATGTGATGTTCATTTTTGGTTTTCAGTTTCTTCTTTCATGGCTTTTATTGAATTCAAGATTTTGGTGAGTGTATGCCTTTTTATTTTGTCCCAACTGCTTCTTTTTCTATTTACTAATCTCACATGGCTAATACAGGTTCTTGGTAAGGCTTACATTCCCAGAAATAGAAATATGTTTCATTGCATTATATATATAGACATATCTATATATAGATATATATATAGATATATATATACACACACGCATATTGGTTCATGGTTATGTATGATGTTCTAAAAATTTGCACTGAGTTATCAGAGATTAGCACATTAGTAAATGTTAAGGGTCCTAAATTTTTTAATTAAAATGATGAATCACCATATTCAGGCTTGTCTGTGGGATGTACCTTTTGTTTGTTTGTGTGAAATAACATTCAGCAAATTGCAAGAATGTGGTTTGGGCCCTTTATTCAGTCTTGTCTGAACAGTATTCCAGTTTAATTACAAACTGACGCAAGAATTACCAGGCAGACTCCTAAGACATGACACAGTTGCAGGTCAGACATGCTGATCATGATAAATCCAGTCTTCCAGTCTTAGCATTTATGGAAATGAAATTCTTCTCTGACTCATCAACTAATTATATTTTTAGAAATACCAACTGAATTACTTATTTCTTCTGCAGTAAATACGCTACAGTCAAATCTGAAATGGAGCATTTTCACGTCAGAATAATAGTAAGAAATAAATGTGATTGCTATAAATAGTTTGAATAAAAGTTATATTAGATGTCAAATTGCTATTTCCTAGTCTCTGTCACCAGCTACCAACACCTAAATATAAATACAGTGATGTTCTTGTGCTGGGCTGACCCTGGCTGGGGACCAGGTAGATGCCCACCAAAGCCACTCTGTCACTCCCCTCCTCAGCTGGACAGGGGAGAAGAAATATTACAAATGACTCATAAGGAGAAATAGACATCATTCAGCAATTACTGTGACAGGATAAACAGTTTTGACTTGGGTAAAAAAAAATTATTACCAATCCAATCAGAGTAAATAATAAGAAATAAAACAAAATTTAAAATCACCTTTCCCCAAGCCCTTCCCAGGCTTAACTTTACTCCTGAATTCTCTACCTGCTTGCCCCACAGTGGTGAAGGGTGATGGCAAATAGGGATTACAGTCACTTCATCACAGGTTGTCTCTGCTGCTCCTTCCTCCTCGGGCAAAGGAGTCCTCACAGTCTCCCCCTGCTCCAGTGTGGAGTCCCTTCCATGGGGTGCAGTCCTTCAGGAACAGACTGCTCCAGTGTGGTCCTGCATAGGGTCACAAGTCCTGCCAGCAAACCTGCTCCAGCACAGGCTCTTCTCTCTATTGGGCCATGGGTCCTGCCAGGAGCCTTCTCCAGCATGGGTTTTCCACAGAGTCACAGTCTTCTTTGGGCACTGACCTGCTCTGACATGGGGTTCCCTAGGGGCAGCAGGCAGACAGCTCTACCGTGGACCCCCATGTGTCACAGGGGAATATCTGCTTTAGTGTCTAATGAATCTCCTCCTTCTCCACTTTCACTGACCTTTGTGGTTGTTTCTCTCACATGTTCTCACTCTTCTCTTTGGCTGCTGTTTCCACAGCAGTTTCTCACCCTCCCCTACCCATCCTTTTTGAATCCATTATCCCAGAGGCACTACCAGTGTCCCTAATGGGCTCAGCTATGGCCAGTGATGGGTCCATCCTGGAGCCGGCTGGCATTGGCTCTGCTGAAGACAAGGGAAGCTTCTGGCAACCTCTCACAGAAGGCCCTCCTGTAGCTCCTCACTACCAAAACCTGGTCATGCAAACCCAATACAACTCTGCACAATTTGGGCCACCTACTCTTATGTAGATGAAGCCAACTGGAATAGGTGCAGAGAAGGAACAGTATATCTCTGCAGACTGCAGGTGGTGGAGAGGTTTAAATGGCTACTATAAGCAAAGAGGACATATTTGGTTCAAGAACAAAGGCAAGTAAACTCTTCAGGACTGGAAACTGGAAATCAGGTGACAGCAGCTGCTAAGCAGTAATGCTCCAGCAGAGTCTTTTTCCAGAACCAAGAGGGTATGATTTCTGTGGTCAGTTTTAAAGTGATTCTTGATCTCTCTGTTAAATTCCGTATGGAACGTAATTGTCTGGTATAGAAAAACACTGGGAAAAATGAACCAGATGATCAGTTTCAGTCTCTGTTGCTAACACTGAATTTACTGCAGGATGACCAGGATACAGACTCCAGTGTAATTCAGTTTTCTTTAATAAATTTCAGAGGGTGGAATTTTGAGAGATTTATTTTTAGTCAATTTTTAATATCATGTTTTTCTTTAATATTGTATTGTTTTATTTTAAAATACATCTATTTCTTTCCTGTGTATGCAGCAGCCCAGCTCTAAGATAATCACATTGCTTTTGTTACAATCAAGCTAAATTTCCCTAAGGTGTAGTGATGTCTCTAATACCCTGGTCACATCTCCACTGTTCTCATAGTTATCGCAGTAGACTGGGAGGGAAACTGTTCTTTGGGACTAACTAAGAGTGAAGTTGATGCCCTATTACCCCCCTCAGTACTTCAGGCTGTAGTTTAAGTTCCTCAACCGCTGACTAATTGTCAGAGAACTTCCAGAAATAACATGTTTAAAATAGGAAGATAAGCCCTGGGGTATTGTCTAGTGACCCTTCTTTACCCATGTTTCTGAATGTCACACTTTTTACTCTGAGGCAAGTTCATAATGTGAGAGCAAGATATCAGCCTTTTACTGAACTATTACTTTTAAAATCCAGGCAAATTATTAGTAGATGCTATAACAGAAACACAGAGCAACAGTAATGCCAGAACTCTGGACCACTTCTGCATTTCATAGGCAAAGGCACATGCTTCAGACTCATGGCTTCTGTCTATAATTAAACCCAGATATTCTTCATTCTCTCTGCTTGTGCCCCAGTTCTCCAGAAAGAAATTCTCTGAGCCTAGACTGGGGAAGAGCTAGGCATAGCCTGACCCTGTCAGTGAAGAGGGTGTCACACCACAATGTAGCTCTTCTGCAGTATCTCAGCACATGCAAGTTCAACTGGTGCTTGTACTCCACCAGTAGATACACAGCAAGTTGTCCTCATGCTAACAGTGGCTCAGTGCAAGCAGAGGAGCATTAAGAGGGGAGTATTAAGGTTTTGCAAGGCCTTCTGAACCTGTGGTTTCAAATGGTTCATGGGCCAGGCCCATCAAAAGATAGGGGGAGGATGTGTGTGTGTACCCCACTGAATGTGTATATACCCCACTGAATTGACCATCAGTTTCAGCACCTGGTCAAAGGTTTTATCAATCTCATTTGATTCAATATAAAATGGATGTAGAGCAGTGAATCGTATTTTAGGAAGACAAGTAAGCACACAGTGATTTTTATACAGTGAGAGATATCAATAGCTGAAGGAAAGTAATGTTAAATCACTGCCTAAGTGGAAGTTGAGAGATCATTTCTGTGAACAAAAAAAGTTGGATGGGATTCAGAACTATAGCCTGAACAAACTTGTTTACCAGTCAAGCAGGAATGCTGCAATAAATCCTCTACATTCTTGTTAATAATATCTCAAAGAAAACTTCTGTGTGTATATGCATGCTTGTTCACATGCAATAGCCAAAACTTGAATGGATTGAGTCACAGGAAACCTAGCCATTTAAACCAAAATACAAACACCTAGCATGGTTATAGACTACTATAACCACAGTTTCAGTTAATCATATTCAAAAGTACCTCCATGTTATTCAGAAGCACCAGGTACAATTAGTTCAATACCAGAGATAAG
Source organism: Lophotriccus pileatus (assembly GCA_035583135.1). Taxonomy (NCBI): domain Eukaryota; kingdom Metazoa; phylum Chordata; class Aves; order Passeriformes; family Tyrannidae; genus Lophotriccus; species Lophotriccus pileatus. The sequence continues at coordinate 75,573,583 of JAWWES010000115.1, read as the reverse complement.
TGCTTTGGAGGACAGACATCCCTGCACTCAGGGATGTAATACAGGGATGTTATCTAATTGGCAATACACAGCTGCAGTGGAGCATCTAGAAATACCAGCTTTGGCCTGAATCATTAAGCTTTTTTTAGTTTGTTAGCAAGAACATTTGTCCAATAGTGTCCATTTAAACATTTTTGTAGACGGTCATCCTGCATTTTCCACTCAAATCCTTACAGGGGCTTCTTGAAGATGAGGACAGAGAGAAGCATCTCTACAGCACAGCCACATACACATGCACAATGCCCATAAGAACCCAAATTTACTCAGTGAAAACTAATTTGATGTCAGAAGAACAACTATTGCACAGCATTATATCCAAGTTAATAAACGTTATCTCTGTCTTGGAAATAATTCAATATCTGGTTTTATTAACTTGTGCCTCTGCTGTGCAGTTTTTACTGTCTTCTCCAGTAAGATATTCAAGACTGTAAGCACTCACTTGATTTACTGCTGGTTTTCCACACCACACCACCTGAATTTTAAGTTATTGAATACAAGAAGCTGCACTACCACCACATGTCTGAAAAACAGGAGCCGTGAGTCCCTTTCATGCACAGTGTATGTGAGACTTTGGAAACAAATCACATTACAACAACGAAGAAACACACGGCTCCTGTCTGTAGCCTGGCCACAGACATGAGTTTGCCACCAAAATACTCAGATAAAATCACTTACAGAGCAAGCAAAGGAGCATGGCCTCAGATGTTTAAGGAACTGAGTCAGGCAGAAGACTACCTAACAAAATAAAGGAACAACTGATCAAGTTTTGGGGGGTTCAGATGTTTCACTCCAGTATCTCAGCACTCTCTTAAGTCACTCGTTAGCTCACACCCAACACCCCATATCCTAACCGTCCTCAAGTGCATTCTCATAATTTCCATTTGTGACCAGGAGAACAGACTGCTGCAAAAGGATCTCAGTCTGGCATAATGAACCAACCTCAGGAATCTCCTGGGTGACTTACTAAATAGAGGATTGGCACAGCTGGAGGTAACAAAAAACCAAACATGCTTTGATAGTTGCTCCTGTTTGAACCCCAGCTTAGAGTACTTTTATAGCAACGACATCCTTCAGGTAGCCATCGTTCCTGGATGAAAATTCTCAGTTAACCATCTATGTCTTCACCTTAGATTTTTGATTAGATTTTGCTAGTCTAACTATCAAAGAAATAAATAAAACTCCTTCCATCCAAGCACGTCTTGCCTGGATTAAAAAAAAAAAAATATAGTGTAAAATGATGTAAAGGGTTTATCCAGTTCTGCTGAATTACATTTTTTGTTGTTCTTGTTTCCTAAAGGAAAAAAAATGGACTACTTATTTCTTGAGAATGATCTCTTTACTTATAACAAAAAGCAAATCAAGCCCTTAGTCAAACATTTTCATTGGAAGGACAGCAATCTGAGCAGAAATTTGTGGCTATGAATGCAGATGGCCACAAAAGGATACTAATATGAAGAACAGGATTTACCTCAAATTGTTAAAAAAAATTGATAACAAATCTGTAGCACAAATGGTAACCTGCAATGTAGTTGTGAGCCTGGAACAGAGGACCAAGTGCAGGACACTAGTCCTTTTGGAGGCCAGATTGTTCTCATATGAGCTTGGAGAAGCGACAGGTTGGAGAAGCAAGAAGTTGGGTGACCTAACATCACATTCCGATGTTTTTGAACATTTAGAATTCTTCAACCTTTAACTCCTCAATTTCCTGTCTTTCTCACAATAGCCATCTTATTATCTGTTAGCTTGATTCTTTTTTAATTGCTAAAAAATTGTTATTGTAATCTTAACTCTTAACTCACTGGAAAGTAAACCCTTCCTGACTGACTGGGGGTAAATGTCTATTATTACAAAGATCTTTGTTTTAGGGTATGTGTTCGCAGTCAAAGTTAAATGTTCTGTGCTGAGCTCTGTGCCAGGCTTTCTCAGGCCAGTTCCTGATTTCTTCTTCACCTTTTTCCTTTTCATTCTCAGAAGATTTCAGTCAAAACCATCTCACACTTCACAAAACAAAGCACAGGAAAAAAAAATACAACATTTGCCCTACACTTCAGAACTCTGAATCCTTTCTTTGAAGAATTCAGTTACTTTGCTTAACTTTGACTTGGGAATTAACATCGGAAAGAAAAGATTTCTTTCAGGGAGATGTCTCCTGCAAACCCCAAAAATCCAGTTGTCCCAGTTACATCTCTTCTGCACTAAGGAACTGCAGAGACATTTCCCACAAGGCAAATGTATGGTCAAGATACTATGTGATCAGTGACAATCATATGTAAGCATTTTAGGTTGGGTACATGTTTCAGTTCCTCAGCTGTAAAAGGGATATACATCCCCATCTTGAAGAAATCAAATTAGATAATTGTGAGAACTGATTCCTCTAAAGCACTGTCACAGAAGGCTGCTGGAGACCAATCTGGCACGGTCCACCTCTGAGTTGAGCTCCCAGTTCTGTCTTCAGAACAGTCTTCAGCATGGAGCCACATAGCAAGCAAAGTTGAGAGTCCCAAATGCAGGCCAGTGCTCATTGTGAGAGTATGATCCACTCTGCATGAACAGTGGGGAATGGGTTCCCTACTAAAGTAATCACTTTGTGCCATTTTGCTTAAAGCCTGTGCAGTGCAGGAGAGGCAAGGATGCCGCAGAGGTAGCTCAAATTCCAATGCTTCTTCACCTGGATCAGGAAGAAGCTTTGAAAAGTCTAACCCAAATTTACCAGGATTAGTCACTTTTACTTTTGTTTAATATTTTTGGCAACCTGCCAAAGCCTACAGAGCTTTTCAAAAGAGGGCTTCTACCATCTGCCTGTGCCAAGAACACAGCACAGGGCTAGTCACAGCACCAGGCAGGCCTTCACCTTAGTCCGCACTACACAGCATGGCATGTTGGCCTCCTGGACTGCAGCCATTCCAATGCAAACCTGATACCAATCCCAAAACTTCATAAATCATTGCAGTTACTTGAAGTCAATAAAGTTTCCCTCACTTCTGAGGCAGAGGCGTGCCTGTGGACTCAGGCTCAAAAGTTCACTGCTTTGAAAGTGCAATAATATTTATCTTCTGGATTTATTAATGCTCTTTGCTCCTTCCATTGATGTGCTGTCAGGCACTGAGATGTGAGGCACACTGGACTTAGCTGCCTCTCTTTCCACTCCTCTTCTGATTTCCACAGAGCTATGTCTGGAAGATGGAGATATTCCATCAGAAAGCAATAAATGTCTGTTAACGACAGAGGAAAGACTCAGGCTATGATACTGTTCTTTATGGGCATCTAATTGGTTCTCATTACTAAAATTAAAGTCAGTCTGTTGGGACAAAAAGCAATGGTGAAGGGTGGAGATTCAGCTGCAACTATAGTCTGTTAGTTAAAGAAGAGTAACTTAGACCTGCCAGAATTCTTGAAGAGGAAGGTAGGCTTAACAGGATTCCTACCTTGCTTGCTGCTTGCCCAGAGGCTTAGGTAGTCTGCTGTGTTTATGGCACAGAAACAACTGCTGTTGTTTCATCATGGGAGGGAAGCAAGGCCACATCCCTGTTCTACCCTTCACACTTAACTCCTGCTTACAGCAGGAGTCCTCAGCAAGGTGGGATATGCACTCTGTACCAAACAGAGCACTTGCACCAAGAGAAGGTAGCTGGTAGACACCTTAACATCCTACATCTCTTTTTTGCTGGCGAAAACAAGAACATCAAGAACAGCATTATTCTTTCCTTTCAAGCATGATAACCATCTGACAGTTAGCATAATGGAAAAGACTGTTAAATACTCTGCCATCTGCTGTGGTTCTGGTGAAAAAACATACCCTGGACACCAATGTTTGTTTGCAGACACCTTATCTAGTTTTACAAGACCTGTGTTGTACTACCTAGATTGCAAGCACCTCACTGTCCTGAGGAATCAAAAGGGGCTTGCTTTTAAGAGGTGCAGAGTGGCTGCATGATCAAAATCACCACATTTGTAGAGACACTGCAGGGCTTCCAGAGGCTGGGACAATGACAAGCCAAGGGGTGGTGGGTACTTTGACAGTGGTGGAAGTTTCTCATGGTCTGCCTACGATCAAACAACCTGAGAGCTCCTTTTAGACCACATTCTTATAGGCACTGTGGAGATGGAGAATCATACATTTTATCAGGCAATTGGGAAACCTTTTAAACATGTGTATTTTCTGCTTCTCCTTCTATGTGGCCATGTGGGAATTTTAAAATTATATAGAATGGAAACTGTCAAGAATATCTCTCAATTAGAGGAACTGATCTGGTAAAAAGAATTATTTTTACTCTCTTGAATGATTTGATAAAATAGATTGCTTTTAGTAAAATCTCTGATGGGTACTAAAGGGGATAGAACTAGTAGCAGTTGGATGAGAACTTCCCAAGTACAAGAGTATGGGGTAAGTATGAAAGAATGGCATTAATGAAAAAGTAAATGCAGTAATAGTTAACAAACTGAGACAAAAATAAATAGGTCTGTTGTAGCTACTTCCAGGTTTATTTATGTGAATACTCCTTTTAAGTACTGAACCAAAAGCTTATGTGTAATTCTTCTGAATATCAAATATTACACATGCAGAACATGTTCCAAGAGTGACAAGCATAGGAAAAAAAAGTGAAAGGAAGCAAATTAAATATAGGGAAATAACAGTAATGCATCAATCGGTATTGAAAGCAGAATTTTCTTATCTTAAAATGATGTAGCAGTTTAGTCACAGAAAGTCGATTGTACTGTCACAAGAGTCCCTGCCTGGGTGAGAAGTTAATGCAACAAAATGTCTTGACAAATCTAAATATATTTCTCCCTATAAATAATTTGCATATTTTCAACATACTTAGCATTTGCATCATTTAGGCCACATATAGTAGAGTGTGTTTAGAAGTCTATCATTATAATCCACACTAGCTAAAATTACTTTCATTTGATGAAAACATTTTGTGTCACCACACAGATTTCCTTATCTTGTTAACTGGAGAAATAGGTAAATGTGTGTGCATATTTATTTCTCACTTGTCTCACAGCCTTCGCAAACAAAGAATGAAGTTTTTTTTGTTCAAGTGGATCTATGAAAAGCAAATCCTTCAATGTTTTTTAGTCCTGCCTAGCACAAATAGGACAAAATTTTAAAGAGGTTTTGGCTATTCTACCTTGTGGCCACACTAGCAGTTACAAATTCAGCCCCCAGTGAACTGGAAAAAGTCAGGAAAACTGGTTTTGCACTCACACAATTTAGAAGAACTGGTTTCTTCACTCACATATGGAAGACTTCAGTCAGACAGCAATAAGCCTACCTGACCTCACTGCATGCAAGTATGGCTCATCAGGGTGCAAGCAGCTTGCACAGCTTCTCTGTTGTTGTACAGCACACAGAGAAGCATGAATGTTAGCAGGATAGCTAAGCAAGGCCACTTTTAATCCACCTTTGCAATCCATCCTCTACTGTGTTCAAATGAGTCTATGATGAATTATTTACCACTGCAGTGACAGATGTATTCTGTCACACAGCATGTGCCAGCCACATGAGATGGCTCAGAGACAAGCACACCCAGTCCTGACCTGGTCACATGGAGCTCGCTCAGCAGCCCCCTGCTGTCCTACACATCAAACCTGTGCTGAACAAGCCTTCCAGAGTGCATTCAGTGAACTCAAAAGCCTGTTTCGTCAGGTCATGAAAGAGAGGTGGCAGTTCTGACAAGTGTAATGAAAAACCAGAGCCTTTTACGCTCAGCCCTCTGGAATGACCGGAAACTCAACTTTCAGCATGAAGAAGCAGAAATGCAGCTAATTTGCCATTATCCTATAGAAATGCAAAACTTTCTAAGGAAAGCTGTTGAAAGGATGGTTTATTAAAATTGGTTAAACATCACCTGCAGTGTAGTACTTTTCTCTCCCACCACAGGAATCTGTTCATGTGTCAGTCAGGTCAGCCATGGTACCCCTCACAAAGGGCTCTTCACAGATTCCATCATTTAAATTCAGATGACTGCAACTAACTCTCACTAAGTTCTTCATTAAGTTTATCACAAAACACTTGCCGCTTCATTGGAAACAAAAGTTCAATGTGACACATTTTTGCCACTTCCACTGTTGGTTGAAAGTCCTCTCTCTTGAAACATAGTTGCTTGGTGTTTCTTGACAGTTACCTGCATGACGGGGTTACTGCATGACAGCATGAAGGAGAAAAACTACAATATTTTTCACTTCCCTACCAACCGTCAGTCAAGCCAGTAGTTCATCATAGATATCAATACTACTTGCTAACTAACATTCACCATCTTTAATGCCAAAATCAAAGATAAAACTCTCCTGAGTCAGTCAGGAGCTCCAGCTTTCTCCGGAGATAAGGTCCTGTTAATATTGACGAGAAGTGTATCGCCTCCTTGAGGATGAACTCTTCCTGACAGTCTGTCAGCAAAGCTAAGATCTAGTTATGTGTTCTGCTTGGAAAGGCAAAAAATACAGTTTGAGGCTGTCCTCAACAGCTGCAGATTTGTGGCCATGTCATGAGGACTAATCAAGGTCAAGGGAAATTCTGCATTCAGCCTGTCAGTATTGGCTAGCTGGTTTGGGCTTGTTTTTGAAGGTCATCAGGAGCAAATGCTCATGAATCAGTTTAACACTTGGGATAGGAGAGAAAAGACTTATTAGGACCATCATAAGAGAGAAGATGGAGGCTTTTCCTGATATTGATACATGTAGAATTGAGGTTACATTCATAAACATAGTTCTTTAACTGTGATTTTCCTTTTCCATATCTGAGACATTAAGGTTTTATTTTTAAACTCCAGAAGCACAAATCTTTATTTAATGGTATTTGGCCGTTTTTCAGTACAGCACTTCACAGTGCTTTAAAAACATTAACCACATTTTCAAGGTACAGAATAGCAGCTAAATAAATTGATTGATGTATTTATAGAGCCATGGGGAGTTGGGAAGCAGGGCAAAATGGGCACATAACTGCAATTCTTTATTCTGTGGTGAAACAGAAATCGCACGTTCATGAAAACCTCAGCAAGCAACATAAACAAAACCAAAAACTTTAGAAACAGAGTGGGAATAAAGCAACACACAAAAATACAGTTCTTTTAATTGAGGTAGACACATTTTGAAACACTATAACTGGTATTGGTAACTTTGCTAATGACCCAAGTAACAGGAGAGAATGCACCCCAAGAAGCTGTGGTTCACATCAAATTGTTGGTAGTAGTTCACATGCTAGAGGGCTGAATTGCCATTCAGAGACCCCACATGAGCTGGGGAAGTGGGCCAACAGGAACCTTGTGAAATTCAATGGCAGGAATGCAGAACAGACCAGAACAATCATGTGCACCTGTACAGGCTGGAGTCCAGACTGTGGCTTTGTAGAAAAAGGTCTGGGGGTCCTGGCGGACGTCAAGCTAAACGTGAACCAGCAATATACCCTTGCACAATAGGAAGTCAAGCATATCTTGGCCTAGTGCTAGCAGGTCGAAGTTTGCCCTCTCTTCAGCACTGATGATACTGCATCCAGAGTCCTGTGACCAGTTCTGGGGTTCTCAGTACAACAGAGACCATGCTAGTGTGGAATGAATGGGTCTCTATCCCATTCTTATTTCTGAAGCAGACACTAGAAAGGAAAATATTTGAGACAGCATGGAAAAACCTCAACTCTTTCCCTTTATATAAAGAAAAAATGATTGTATCACCTAATGGGATTAAGAATCTAAGAGAGAAAGCATAAAAGAATATATTTAAGAGAAAAGAATGGTATAGAGACCTGCAATCCAAGCCCAAAAGGCTAACTGAAAAAGACATTTCCTAGATACATAACAAATCATCATTTTGTGTGATTTTCTTATTCTTTAAGAGGGAGAAGGGAAAAAAAAACCCAACATAAAATTTATCTCTACTTCCTACCAACATTCCCTCATATGCATCTAAAAGGAAAAAATAACTGAAGACCCCAAAAAACAGAGTTTGCTGTGGGAGAGGAGAGAAGTCCAGAGCCCACTCCCAGCAGAAGCAGTCAGTGACGCTCGACTACACCCACATCCACAGATGGCTTGCCAGGAGATGCTGCTGAACTGCATCATCAGCTACTTCAAGACCAATTAAAGGGCATATTTTTTACTTTCCTACTACTACTAGACAAGTTCTCTTTTCTGAAAAGTGACAATAGCCACCTAAGTAGTAAGACAGTTCAACTGCAAAGGACTTCACACACAAAAAACTGGCAGCACAGAGTGGTCACAGCTTGGAATGCTTCATGCCAGAGTTTCCATAACCTTAATAGCTACTGAGACTCAGAAAAGAACCAGATAAATTAGGTGTCCAGAGCTCTTCTCTTCTTCTCCATTTGTAGATTTAGAACTTACCAGGATAGTAGGTGAAGGGGAATGGAAGAATTACGTGACTTCTTTTGGTCAGATAGACCAAGCCAAATGTGCTGCCACAGCACTGATGGTGGCAGTGCACTACCAATCTAACCCTTGAGAAGCTTCAAAACTTGTTAGTAAACCTTTACTTAAAAATAAAAAAGGGCTACTGTATATGTTCCTAAAATGAAAGCACAAGAACTGGAGTTATTTTCTGTAGAAAGTATTAATCCAAGTGTCAACAAGAATTAATTGAATTAATTGCAATATCCTGGTAATACTTATTTTCATTTCAAAATAGGAAGAAAGTGTTTAGTTTGCTTTTCATTTTTCTCAGACTACAACAAATGGTTTTTATGCAGATGTCCTCTGTCAGAGCAATGACAGTTGAGGTTTTGGGTTTAAAGCTCTTATTATCCTCCCATTTGAATGTCCATCTTTCTGCCTGTGGTTACCACAGCTAAACTGAAAGCATCTTCTGTGGGGTAGAGAGATTTGTTCTAAGGGACTGTGCCATGATCTGCTAAAAACAGTGGTTTTACTGGTAGAAACTCAAACACTGACCATAGCCACCATAACCATTCAGACAGCCACCTTCTTTTTATGTCCTCTGCTGCATCCCAAACTCAGCTTGCTATAGGAAAGCTTTGACAAATCAGTGAATGCCACAAGACATTCTGCTTACAGATAAGATTAATAATCTCTTCCAGTAGCTCATTCCAGATACATCTCAGGCATCAGCCTCCCACCACTGACATTTAATTGGGTCACTTTGAGCCGATTCTTTCATGAGAATCCATTGAGAGAGGCAGGAGGAGTACATGGCCCTCAACGAACTGTGCAACTAACTGTGCATTTCTAAAACCTGTGCCAGGTTTTAGAAATGGCTTCTGTGTGGTCATCCCATCTGCATTTAGTTTGCTACCAGCCAGCCTGACTCTGACCAAGATTAATCATTGTACATGTGCATTTGATCATATATAGCAAGTGTGAACTTGCCAGCGGCTGTCTTATGACCCCCTTTTGCAGATGGTATGAGACCTCACAGGCTGATGCATTACTTTTTTGTGTTGTTTTAAATATATTGCTTCTAGAGATGTTTGTGAAGCTTGTCGGGTGCCATTCAGTACGGATATACATTTAAACTCACAGGTTAAAAACTCTTGCGTAGCTCTGACCTCTAAACAAGACCATAAAAACTGCTTCTGTGGTGAACATAATCTAGTCTCTCATCTCAAAAATACTTGCATGCATAGATATTTACGTATGCATAATGTAGAGTTCCTGTGTTTTCAAGAGCCACTGCTGCAAAGCTAGCTCAGCCTATATCATCTAAACCCATACTTTCACCCTTTGATAACAAAAATTGTCTTAACACCATTGATAAAGGTGAAGCTATGCCATTTGGAGCCCATCAATATGGACGTTTTTTTCTTCCATGTTTAAAATTGTCTGGCTCATTTCTACTGATACAAAAGGGTTACCCTTGCCTTTCCTTCATAAAGTGAAAACCTTACCCTCAAGCTTGTATTCCAACATCTTTAAAATAACCTTTCAGACAGTGATTCAGCAAGGCAATGGAACTTTCTGGATTTATTTGATCTGTATCTTTGGAGCAAACAGTTAAGCTGCCTGTCTCAGAAAGAAAATAAAGCACTTGAACTCTTGCCTTGGTCCTAATTTAGAGTTCTGTTTGCATGTTTGTTTTAGCATCTTCTGGGAACATTCTGTCTCCTCAAGAGCTACTCTACCAACATAGAAACACAATTTCATAGAGTATTTTTTTTTCCATAGGCTTTGTCAACTCGATTTTCTCTTAAATATGCAAAATGCAAGGATATAAATTATGCCTTTCATGATAAACATATATGGCCATAAATAGAAAATCTCAGCAACTATTATGCTGCCACTATATGTGAATACACATGTGGCTGCTGAATAGGAGGTCAGATAGAGATTTTTTCAGAAAAGCTGAAAGATGTCCAGTTTCTCTCTCTCCAGTAATTTTCTCCAAACCACCTAAATACCTGTGAGACATAATAACTAAGTGCAAGATCACATCTTTATGGGCTTCTCACTTCTGTGTGTTTGAGTGTCAGTCATGCCTCATTGAACTTAACGGTGTATTGCCTTCTTAAATTACTACTACAAAAAAGCAAAGGGAGCAGTTCTTTGGGTTATGATAGTCTGGTCAGTAGGCAGAGAGTCAATTTAAAGCAAGTTCAGTGAGTTGTAGCATTATAGCCATATTGGAGTACTTTATAGCAAAAACAAATCGTCTTTATTGATGTTATGAGCACAGCAAAAGTCTGCCAAAACTGGAAGCATTGTTCTGCATACATTAACATATTTGTCACATTGCAGAATCATGTAAAACCTCACTGTATAGTGAGTCAGTTGCACAAACACATGGGAGAAATCAATTCATTACCAAAGTCTTAAACTTCGGTCAAGAGGCTGCTTGTGAGAACCAAACTGGGATGGAAGTACAATAGGTTTAACTGAAGAATGGGGCAAGCTACAAAGTAAACAACTTTGGACCACTGTAGCATGTTTACATTGGATATTTGCTTTGTAGCCATGCCAGACTCAGAGGCTGATCTTCTGCACCATCCCAGTGCATCAATTCTGTACTTAGTCTACTGCACCAGAAATTATGTAGTTTTAACCACTTGCTTTCTCATTGCTGAACAGCACTTACTGGTCTCTTAAATTTAATGCTAATTCTGGAATAATAATAATTTTAAAAGCAGAAAACAGTTCATAGAATCATAGAAGCACAGAATATCCTGAGTTGAAAGGGACCCAAAAGGATTATTGAAATCCAGCTCCTGGCCCTGCACAGGACAGCCGCAAGGATCACACCACATGCCTGAGAGTATTACCCAAACGCTTCCTGAACTCTGTCAGGTTTGGTGTTGCAACCACTTCCCTGAGGACCAAGTTCCAATGCTCAGCCACCCGCCGGGTGAAGAACCTTTTTCTGATGTTCAACCTAAACCTCCCCTGACACAAATTCAGGCCATTCCCTTGGGTCCTGTCACTGGGTCGCCACAGAGAAGAGATCAGTGCCTGCCCCTCCTCTTCCCTCCATGAGAAAGTTGTAATTGCAATGATGTGTCCCCTCAGTCTCCTGAACAGGCTGAACAGACCAAGTGACCTCAGCTGCTCCTTATATGGCTTCTCCTCAGTTTAGCCACTTTCTTTCACTGTGGTAGAAGAACTGGCTGAAACAAGGTCAGCATACAATGTCTTCCTTTCGGTGACAAAGTGTACTTTTCAAGTATTGCAAGATAATGGTAAATTGGGATGGGACAGAAAGCTGGAGTATTTCACAGGTGACAAATGGCCTTTGCAACACAGAACAGCTGGCTCTCAGCTGGTGGTCCTCTGGCTCATACAGCGTCACAAGCCTGATCTGGTACAACATGCTAAGAGCCAAACGACAGCTTTCCATGCAGGGGATGGCAGCAATAATGTGTACCCATGGAAAAAAGCATGTCAACGTAGAAGCTGCCACTGGACATTTGGACCACTGTAAGTTTTGGGGGAGAGGAGGAAAGGGAGGTTTGCAACATTATCAGCTTTTTCAAGCAGTCATCAAGATCTAAATGTAGTAAAGTATGTCAAGTAGAAGTATCAGGAATTGAGTACCCCAGAATACAGTACATCTTAGGACTGTATAAACAACAACAGAAAAACCCAACCAACCCACCAAAAAACAACAAACCCAATAAAAACACTATTTATCTATTGACATGATAAAATTGCAGGGAATTTAGACCCAACATACGAACTTCAGTATGACTTACCACCAAGTGGGCTTGTCTTCCCTCCTGTTTTACTAGATTAGGTAACCTGAGTGAAAGACCTACGCTTGTGTACCTATTTACTCTCCTGGTGGAAACAAGTCATTCATACTTCTCTTACCTTTGTACGTCTGAGAACTGCAAAAGCTGACAGAAACAGCTGTTTCCAGTCCTCTCTTCTCATATTTTTTTTCTGGCAGAGCATCTAGTTAAGTTTTGCTTGGATGCAGTTTATGTGGTATTGAGTAAACAAACCCATGTATTTACTAAAGTGAAAGAAAAATCCCATTGTCTGGTTGGATCACACTGCTTAACACAGCCTGGAGCCATCGCTGCAAACCATGTAAAACTGCAGAGAAATAAAAATCTGAGGCCTGGTGGATGGTGGAACTAACATTAAGTACCTAAACTTAGTCAAGAAAAAGTAATGTACTCGAAAACCAGATGAGAAAAATGAATTCTCATTTTTGGATGTGAGTATTCATTAAAGGGATCTACACCATCAACAAAACACTTTTTTAAGTCTCCTGTGGTTAATCTTGTGTTTATTAGGACAGTGAAATCCAGTGTCTCTCTCATTAAAACAATAGCCCAGATGTCTGGAAAGGAAAGCAGAAAAGCTCTCAGGCAGGCAATGGAACATGCTGTAGCTGAAAGCTGACAGTTTATTTCTAATATAGTGGTAAAGGCCTTTTTTGGAGCCAATAGGACCATCTCACTCTTTGGCATCTAGAAGTCTGGCATGCTCATCAAGAAGGAGGAGAAGGAAGTGAAGAAAAAAACCTGTTGCAATGCAATAGTATATTTATCATAAAATCTGAGGCTTATGTTTTCCCCCTTCAAAGTCTAATGCAATTTAGTCTTTCCTGGCATGCATGGAAGCAACAGCAACAAAGAAACAAAATATCAGATAATGGTTACAAGAGGAAAATAACAATTGAAAAATGGTGATTATTGTCCGAAAATTGTAGAATAAGTTTAATACAATCAAGGAGAAAATGTGTAAGTCAAGAATAATCAAGCTTCAGGCAAGACTCACAGAGGCAATTGGTGCTCAGTTCACATTAAAATTAATGAAAACAAATTTCAAGCCACTTTTTCAGAGAACTGTACCTTTTAACCTACAATAGCATTTCTCCTAATTTAAATAAAGGAGTTCTATTATAAAGTTCCTAATTAAAGATGCAAACAAAATGCTATAATAAAAATGTATCTCAAATACAACTGAACTAAAAAAAAAAGAAGAATTCTTTATGTTCTCTTGTATATGAGAACACTCGTTCCCATAAGTGTTTCAAGTTTTTTAACTGGATTCTAATTTTGGAATGGGATAATATCATTCCTACCCATTTCCACCCTATCCAAACACTATTAGTTTGGGCAACAAAATGAGGCTTTTGCTGTCACCACTTTTCTAGGGAAAAGTCTATGTAGAACATGAAATCTCATTTCAGTCAAACAAGATATTCTGTAGCTTATTCTACTACTTTACTGAACAAGTGCATAGCCTTCCAGAATAGATGGGCTTCCTAAAAACTTCAGACAAATTGAAGAGCAATACAGTTCAATTATACCAAATGGGAGAATACCATGGGAAGCATTCAGTTGCCAAACTGGGTTTCTTTCTTAGACAGGGTGTGGAACAAGAAATCACATTTTGGAAGATAGTTTTTAAAGGTGTATTGGTTTTCAAGTTCAGTGTTTTGAGAGATTGGATACTCAATAACTGTGTCTGATTATGGAGTTTTATTTCCCTGCACTTCAGCTTTATTTTTGTTACGGGAACAAACAGACACTAGAACAGACCTAAAATTTACACTATTTACAGCAAGTTCTTGTTGGCAACCTAAGGGCTGCAATCACCAGTACCATTTGTAGGTCCTCAGCTGGCTTCTGGAGAATGTCCAAGTTATTTCACCAATAATGCATATACCCTAGGAGGACTGCACTTTTAGGCATCTGAAATGAAGGTGCAAGTTGGACACCAAATTTAGGCAGACAATACACAATACCCTTAATTTCCTTCCTCCTGTTTTGCAATCATTTCTGTTGAGATGGCTCTGTTTAGCCCAGTCACCTGAGCAGTTCTATCTAAATTAATAGATTCAGGCAGGACCCTGAAGAACCTTTCCCTGAACTGCAGCCAACTCTGACATCAGAGGTTTCAAGATGCCTTTTTCCTCACTGATCTTCCAGTCAAATTGCCAAGGAACTCTTAAACATATGAATTTACCAAGTATGGCCAATGTTAGAGAGCCTAAAATTGTAAGAACTCAGTCCTGAGATTAAAAGAAGTTAAAAACAAGAACTAAAAGATCTTTTTGCTAGTACTGTAGCTTTTGTTAGTATTCAACTTTCAAAGTCTGCAGTAGTTTCATTCAAGTTGGGAGGACGCTTCTCTACAGCACAGGGAAACTGAAACACACCTTATCTTTTGTAAAATATCTGATCTTCTCACTGAATCAACCAAAAACTTGGTTATTAAGGAAAAAGACTACACCACAAGCCAGGCAGGAAAATTAAGAATAGTGGCAGTGCTGCTTGCCATTTCTCTCTCATCCCTCCCACAACAATATGGAAACTCTGATGGTTTAGTTCACATTGAAAAGACAAAAGGAAAGGACCAACACCTGCAAAGAGCTGCTCCTTTTTAATTCCTTTGAAAGCTAGACTTGTCAGAGCAAAAATGGTCCAAAGACTTGATTTGTTACAAAAGAACAATGTTTTGGTACTTACATTTTTTATTGTCCTCTGAATATCAAGGCAATTCCTCTTTGGCAGAGCAGCTCTGAGCTGGTTTGTCTAGGATTAACCATGATCAGCTATTATTAGGATGGCAGTCTTTCAAGAGTCACCCACCAGCCTTACAACTACCTGTCTTTGGAGCGCTGCGAGCAATCCAATATCCAGGCTGGGTGGCCTCCTTAAAAGTAGCCTGGGATTCCTCTCCATGCCTGTGTGCTGATTACCTGTGTCAGTGTTACGTATTGTGTCTAATCCTCCAAACTAATGAGGTCTGTCTCCAGATCCGAGGCAGTCCCATGGTTCTCAGTCTTCCTGAACTGACAAATCTCCCAGGGACATAGCATGAGAGAGCTTGCTGGAATAGCTAACAAAGGTGCTAAACATTACTATAGCAACTGTGAAAAAACTGAGGCTCGGTATATATCCCAGAGATATTTTCTATGTCTTTTATCATTCATACTCAATCTTTACTCAACTGTAATGCAGTCCCTTGGCAATATAAGCCCTTATATTTATTAGAAATAAAGTAAACCAATGTTACTCAGTATAATTACATTTTTTTCCCTGGAGATTCACCTTGCACATTCATTGACAGGCTGGCTTCCTCTCTGTGTCAACACAGGTAATTAAACCTTTCTGACCTACAGTGAATTGAAGAAGAGTAGGAAGCAGTATGACAGAATGTATAATGAAAACATTCTTTGAATGTAAATCATATAACTTC
Source organism: Lophotriccus pileatus (assembly GCA_035583135.1). NCBI lineage: Eukaryota > Metazoa > Chordata > Aves > Passeriformes > Tyrannidae > Lophotriccus > Lophotriccus pileatus. The sequence continues at coordinate 75,557,927 of JAWWES010000115.1, read as the reverse complement.
TTATTTTTTTAATTAAGTGTTTCATAGGTCTTTTTTACTGTAACTCTTGTTGTATTGTAAGAGACATGAGGGGGACCTGAACACTGCATTTTTCTGGTTTTCCAGCTTTAGTATTTCCCTGGTAGGTGTTTGAAGGAGCACAGGATATGGAATTCTACTTGAGTGCATTACAATTTTTCTTCTTTAATTCTTTTAAACACCTCAATGTACCATGTTGGATGAAAAGAATGTAGTCTCTCCAAGAGTGTGCTAAAGGGTACTCCAGTACCTGGATTCCAAAACTGCCTGGGACGAGGGACCAGACCCTGGATTTCCCCTTTATGTGACAGAGATTATGCCAAAAAATATTGCACTGTCTGTCTGAAGGAAACTATCTCCCTTTTCTCCATTATTGCTGTGTGGGTTTCAGCACCGGATTCCACTCGCTGCTCTGGCAATTCTCTCTGTCTCCATAACACTCTGCTGAACTATGGCATAAAAGAAACAGAAAGCAAGTCCATCTGCTTTCCAGCAATATGGGCTAGGTGCTTGTTTTTTTGTGTTGGCCTTCAGATCTCAGCAGAAGATGGTAGTGTAAGTTCCACATGGGTGCTCTACAACAACTTCTTGTGTAAAAGAAAAGCTTTTTACAGTTATTAACTCTTTACATAGAGAATGTTTCATGGAGATGGGTGTATTTATCTCAGATGGCCTCTGATGAAATAATTCACGTTTTTTATTGTGCATTTTATCTGAGTTTTGGGATAGTTCTAATAATTTTCAGACAGCTCAGACTAGGTGTACAGTCTATAGAGATTTTTTAAATTTATCTTTAAAATTAATAGTACTTTAATCTCATATTTGGATTAATCAATATTCGCTCCACTTTTTTTTCACTTTTGTTTAAGATGATTCTTTTAATATTAATCCTAACAATGTGCTACCCCAATTAGTAGTTCTCATATTTGAATAAATGATTTGTTGAGCAGTGTCAAAAACAATGAAGGCCTTGATTTTCATAATTTTTTATTATTTTTAGTTAATAGCTGGGAAGGTATGACTAATTTGTTTAATAAAGACCATGTTATAATTCATATTTATTTGTTAAAGTATAAATCTGGAAAAAAGGCATAATGCGTTCAGGAAAAGTTTGAAAAAAATCTTAGCAACTGGAAATAATAATATACATCAAAACTAATATACCTTACCTATTTCTAAAAAACTTCTTTTATAGGCATATATCTGACACAGGTCAGGCAAAAATAACTTACATAGCACTAAGGATAACTCTGCTATTACCTGAGCCTGCCTTTGTAATCAAGTAGATGCTGCATAATCTGCATTTTTGAGAGTAGACTTACATTTCAAATAATTGAAAACTTTCACTGTTTGTAAGTAAATACAGTATAACCAGCAAGAGAGAAAATTTACGAGTAAACATGAGAATAATTGCGGAACCAATAACAAAAGAAAATGCTACAAGAACAGAGAGACAGAATAGGCCTGGAAACATCAATCTGCATTAGGTCTCACCCCTGTCCTGCTTTTCACCCCAGCTCATCCACACGCACTGGGAAAAAGATAGCAGTTACTATGACTCATCAGGAGCTGTGTCCATGTGGATAAGTCAACCTGTTATGTGCTTGCTTTATTAGCCAGGAGGTTGCTATGAAAGAGGAATACAATGACTGAGCTGTGCCTTCCTCAGAGGAGTCATAAATTTCTCCTTTATGCTGATATTTGTTTCCATTAGGCTAGTAGGAAAACATCTTTGAGTACTCCACCCTTTTTCAAAGTTGATTAAAATTATCCAGCATCAAAAATAATGGGGGGAAGGGACTTGGCATAGGGATCACTGTAAAAATTATATAACAGTAATTTTTAAATTTTTTTTTTAGGAATTTGGGTCTAAAATTATTGTAACTTGAAGCATTCATGTTCTGTTTTATTATTATATGGGGGTTTGCCCATCCTAAATGCAGAAAAATGAAATGTTTATTAATTTCTAAAGTAAACAAGTTTTTACAGCCCATAAGTTGAGCCTGACTTGCAGTGAGCACTCAGTCCGCTGCAAGCCCCACAGGACTCAGTGGGGCTGAAGTGTTTTGGATGGAGATTTGTAGCTAAAATAACTACCTAAGTTATTTTAATGACAATAGTTACTCAGCCAATATTTCTTTGGTAGCTAGCACCTCATAAACTGCAAGTCATTTATTTTCATCTCTGTGAAGCACAGAGTCTCCTAGTTTACATGTAAGATACCGCCTGAAGTTACCTCCACCAAAGGAGAGGACTGAAAAAGCATTTAGCATTGTTGTGGTAAATTTTCAGATGCCAGGTGTCCAACTAGGACACATGATTATTCATCAGCTCCTTGATGTTTTTATTCTGCAAAGCTGAGCAATTTAAGTGCCCATACTTGGGCAGACAGTGTGTATTTAGGTGCCTTGGGGTATCCCCCACCTTGTCTTCAAATGACACTCCAGGAAGACACACGTCTCCAAACATACTGTCCTGTCTCTATCTGCTTCACTGATGACTTGGTAACCAAGGACATCTCCACTGGCACTTGGTACTTATGTTTATGTATCTAAGTTCCACCACAGGTAAGTAATTCACAATAGCCAGGACTCTCTCCATAGATGGGATTGAAATGTATTTTAAAAAAATTAATAAGCCCAGAATAAGCAGGAGCATTAGAAAAAAGTACTGAAGGACTTAAAATTTAAGAAATTTTTTAGGGTTTGGGTGTGAAGTGGACATGTTCCACTCAGCATTCACCAGGAAGATAATGCCCACACTGAGAGATGTAGATGTGAAGAATTTTGTAAAACTTTGCAGTCACTGGAAGGCTAAGAAAGATCTGATTTTCTGGACTTAGGTTATCTTGGACTTGATTGCTTAAATACCAGACCAAAATGATATTTCAAGCCTTAAAATCATTTGCATGCTTGAGCCAATATGACTTAATCTGTCATAAAACATCCGGAGGAGAGAAATAAATTAGGCTTCTTTGTCCAACCACCTAAAGCACTGGCCCATCCACCCTTACAGCATATCAGCCTGAAAACTAGTAACATAACAATACCAACCCAGTCCCTACTTGCTTGATTCTTTGTTTTGACTTTATATTTTCTGTCCTAGAAATAATTCTCAGAGAAGTCTATCATGACATTAAAGAGGTTTAAAGAGAACAAAAAGGATACAGACTTTCTGGCAAGTTGAAAGGAAAGCTTGATTGTAAGATAGGAGAAGGTTAAATAGGGGAAGTTGGTGCAATTGGGAAGTACCACTGAAGAAAGGTCTTACTTCCTTTAATTCTAGTACCAGAACTGATGAGAGTTAAATGCCCTGGCACTACAGAATGATTTCTAAAAATATTGAAAAGCAAAATAAATGGCAGCCCTTACTTTCCCTAATTAAAACAGTTTAGTTACAGCAATTTACTGTCAGGATTCATGCAGCGGCAGCCAGGCAGATAAGCCCTATTAAACGGCTCTGCTTCTGCCAAAAGGATTTCATTCAGTACAACTGGATTTTATAAAATCTTCATTGCTTCTAAACATCTGCATCTAAATCTTTGCAATTCCATGGCATTTTTTACATTCTCTTTTCTAAATGTTTTATTACCAGAGCGTATTATAGGCTTTAAGATATTTATAAATATACATTCCTTTATCTGTGTCCTCTTTTAAGAGCAGAGATACACTTTAAAGCTTCGCCTAGATCCCTGTGGCAATTATTTCAATCTCATCACTAGCAGGAAGGATCAAGAAAGCTACAGTTTACATGGCACTGGACCTCCATCTAGTGAGAAGAATAATAGTGCATGTTTCTGGTAAATAAAACTGGCACAATTCTTGTTTCTACATTAGAGAAGATCTCCATAAGGGGAATTGTGTTTAGCTGCCAGAAGAGATGTGGATACCTCTACATAAAATAAAAGGAAAATGTTATTTTTTATTGTGAAAAACTTCACAAAAGTCATACCCTCTGTTTAAGTATCAATGATTGCTCACAAATCTCAGTAAAGGAAACAGACCTTGAGAAAAACCTGCTGTAGAGAGACACATAATGGCTGGTATCACACCGCAATATCCTGCTCCACTATTTATCCAGTTTAAAGACTGAAAAGGCCAGTCTACAGCCCCTGTTCCAAGATGGGGAGGTGTTATCACTCCCGTTGGATAGGTATGAATGAAACACACCAACACAGGGTTGGATTTTAAAGGTTTAAATGTGTAGAGGTAGGCATCTACTGAGCTTTTCAGATATACCTAAATCTCTATTTTTAAGTCAAGGTGTTAAGGGCCTGACTCCTCCTAAGCATCATGGCAGGTGGCTGTCTGCACCTATTGCCACATAAATGCCTGTAAAACTTGTCCTGACATGCCAGATACTCTGCTTTTCTTCCTGTTTGGAGGGGAACAGAACTGTAGAGTTAGTGTTTGCTCACTGATGCACCTGCAATAATGACAGTCCACTATTCCCCAGGGCTTGTATCAAGGGAATCTTCAGGGCATGTTTCATGAGATCTCTGTAAAAGCATCTGTGACCCTTTTACACAAAGGAGAAAGCCACCAAGGCCATCTGAATGCCCAGTTTTCTCTGATGCCATAAAATTGTCTATTTGAAATTTTTTTCAGCTGCTTTTTCCAAATCCAGCTAGAAAGAAAATCTTTGCAACAGTGTGCCTCAATATTTGCAGGATAAGGACTATTTTTTAAGAGACATAGGTATTGTCTACAAATATTATGACAGATAATGTCTTCAGACATCAATTTGCTTTAAAAGTAATTAATATAACTACTTTGTATTTTCAAAAGAGGTGTGCAAGGGAATATAAAGCACTTATGTTGATATAAGTCCAATCTTATTTTGCAAAGCCAAATTCTGCAAATAAACACAAATTCTACTTTGATAATATTATAATTTTTTTAATTTAAAAAATATCTCTCATTTCCCAGTTCTGTTAGACCATATAATTTCCTCCAAATCATATATTTTGTCAGTGCACAAGAAAAGTAAGAAACCTAAATAGTATGATCGGCATCCTCGGAAAATACCATTATATACCAAGTAAATATCTTGTCATAGTTTGAATTTGACGTGAAATACTTCAGTGGTGAAATTTATTTTCACTGTGTTTCACTGTTCACTGCTGTTTTATTCACTCTTCCAGCCTCACTGTAATCAAGTTAATTATGGTGAGTATTTCTATATCATTTGCACCTTGAGTAGCAAAAAAAAAAAAAAAAAAATCCATTAGATACTAGAAACAGTGGACCTTAACAGCAGACTTGGTGAAAATATGTTAGGGTTTGCCATCTATCATCTTACCCATTTTTGGCACTAGATTACAAAGAACTGCAAAAATAATAAGGAAATAAATGTATATAGTCAAATCCCCAGACAAGCAGAAAAACTCAGTCAGAGAAGTGGGGTTGAAAACAGAAACACTGTACAGTGTGGGCCTAGACTTGGAGCAGCAGCAGGGTTTAAATATTAGAAGGTACTCCAATTTTATTTTTCAGAGTGGTTAACTGAGCCTTTAATTTTCAAAGCTTATGAAACTTCAACTGAATTGAATTTATGTTCACAGCGTCTTTCTTTATCCTGGACTTGTGCAAACCATTTGGCACTGTCCTGCATGATATCCTTGTCTCTAAACTGGGGAGACATGGACAGTGGGATGGATTGACACTTGCTGGTGACACAAAGCTATGTGGTGCAGTTGGCATGCTGGAGAGAAGGGATGCCAGTCAGAGAGACCTGGAAAAGACAGAGAAGAGGGCTCATGTGAAATTCATGGGGTTCAACAAGGACAAGTCCATGTTGGACTTATTGGTATACAGCCAAGTGTAGTTGTTATGTCGGTGTTATGGTTAATAAAAAACATCTGAAGGCTTGTTTAGGGTATGATAAGAAGTTTCTGTCTTTATTCTTCCTCTCAGTTCCTTTACATCTCTTTTCTGAGCAGCTTGCAAGCCATAGCGTCTTCACTGACCAAACCATCATTACATTCTCTCTTACACTTGGCAGAAGTCGAGCAACACCTGGAGATATTCAAGGCTGAGCTCTGATTCCCACACTCTCCACTTATGGACTCACAGGCTGACTGTCTTCTCTAATTAAGCTGTGTACATAACTTAGTTATCACTAAGGATACACAGGAAAGTTTCTCAGGGCAATCTCTTCTTCCAGGGAGCTAACAGGCCCGCTGTTAACCCCTTCAGCCAAGTGGTTCACCGACACTAAGAAGTTGAACAAGATAAAGCTTCCAGTGATTCAGAAAAGACACATTAGAGATTGGAAAACCCGAAAGCAGAGCTCTGACTTCCTCCATGAATTCCAGGGATGCCCTTGAAAGCTCTTCATTTGATTCCATAGCCTAGACCTCACTCTACTTTAAAAATTTTTTACTTTATCATAAAATCTAAGGCAAGAGACAAGCCCACATTCAAAGCAATGCTCAGTTCAGTTCTCATTTTAGAAGTGGTGCCACTAGGCAAACAGGAGCTGTGGATAAAGTAAACAACAGATAAGTTCTATAAAGCAAAAAACAACTCCTTCCTCAAAAAAAAAGGAACATATCACTTGACAATGTTAATCACTTGCAAATTACAGATCACTGAGATATGTACATCAAGACTGAAACTCTCTAAATAAAATATAAAGACACCAGGCATTCAATGAATTGCATCTAGTGAGCTACTGAGACAGCTTAAAATACCCTTTAATGAGTTGAGCTGTTAAAATGCAGGATCTATTTTTGGCACACAAATCTAAGCATCCGGTTTAGCCCACATGGATGCTTATAGCAAAATCTTGTCTAATAACTGTGTCCTTTTTTTTTTCTGCATTGGAAAATGAAAGTCTGAGAGATTAGACATTGGTTCTGTGTATTAAGATGCTCTAGACTGTTTTTAGAAGGACTGGGAAATTTAGTGTCCTTTTTCTGTGGAATTACCTACGGATACCAGAGAAGTATTTGTGCTCTATAACCTTGCTACAGAACGAATGGATCTGCCCAAAGATAATGTACATCAGCTATTTTAATCCATGTAGAGAAGATTGGTTTAAAAAATAAAGAAAATCAAGTCTGGAAGGGATACACAACAATGGTAGAGGAGTTGACAAAAAATCATACACACTGGAATAGCTTCTCTACAACTGTAACTATAAACACATCATGATGCACCCTAAGAAGTTAGCACTGTTAATCAGAGAAATCCATCAATCATTTGAGATGTGTTCCTAACACAGTGTAGCATATGAAAAATAGAATATTGGGAATTATTATAGAAAAAATTGAGAAGAAAAGAAAAAGTCTAGTAAACTCCTCCTGAGTACTGCATATAGTTTTGGTCACTTCATCTTGAAAATAACTGGAAAGGGTAGAGGAAAGGATGACAGAGATGATGGAAGACAGGAAATGGTTTCCTAAGAGCTTTGGAATAGTTTCCTGACAAGGAAATACTGAATAAGTTAGGACACTTTGGTTGAAAGAATTCAACTGGGAGAGGATAAAAATTACTCTACCAAGCAGATTTGCAATAGAAAATGGAAACACCATTCAAGATCACAAAAGATTGGCCCTGCCTTTTCTCATTCCTTTTCTTGTGCCTGTCCTGTGCTGAAGGAAAGCCTTCATGTGTCCTTGGGGGTCATATGTGTCTGGGCAAGGAATCCATTGAGCAGGTTCGCCTTATAAGGACCTTACAACAACAGCCAATGCCTTTGACAACAGGCTGAACCTTTAACAGGAGGGTTAAAGGTAAAAATCAGGTGCCAGGCTGTGCACCAATGGGTAAGGCTTTACAGGGGCTTGGCCAGGCTTGCCACATCCCCAGATTATAGCTGGATTTCTTCCACCATGGTCTCACCAGAGTGACACCTGGTTTTAGACTATGCTCATTTTATAAGCCCTGAAAGAACTTTTCCAGACCAACGCTATTTGTTCTGCCTCACCCTTGTCTTCCTGATGTAGAAATAAAGTCCAAGTGCAGTTCCTTAGCTCTGGTTAGTATCAGTTTCCATTCTGAAAACCAGTATTACAAGAAGAAGCTGCAAAATCTTCGTTTCGGAGAAAAGCAAGGTGGCACTGTTCTTTCTGATTCCTTAAAGTTTCCTCAGTTATCCTGGGACTTAAAGAGCTTTTGCAACCCTGCTGTAGTCCAGAAGCAAAACACAAACACACAGGATAAATAGAAGAGATACATCCAGCTTTATTCAACTCCTTCAGGTGTTAAAATTTCAAGTAATTATAAAACATAAGTGAGAGAAGTTTATACAATTTCCTTATGTACAATGAAAGTGTGTAAGATATGTATGTAGATGTCATTAAAATTGCTGCTTTGACTAAAGAGTGACAGGAAGACCAAGAGCTATTTAATGAGAATTTGCTGCATGCAAACTGGACATAGGGATGCATAAACAAATGTCAGATGCATCATTAATACCATGGTAACTTTTTGTCCTCTCTCTTAAGTTCCTGAATACTATGAAACCCACATAAATCTTAAGAAACTTTCTATATTATTGTCAGTCACAAACTTGACACCTCACTCAGAATAAAACCATCGAACTAGCATGCTTCTTTTAGTTGAAAAGATTCCCTGTATTAGCAGGAGATTGGCACTACCAGGTGCCATTTATACCTTCCCTGCTTCCCTATCCTAATTTGAAACACTACTTTTGAAGGCTTCACAGAGGTGATAGATTGAGACCAGCTTATTAACTGGCATAACACAAAAGAAATCCAAGACTAGAAATGAGATAAAAATGTTGCAAGAACACAAAAATTGTTTACATGAAAGCACTGACTTCCTGAGGCTCCTTGTACCTTGATGTCATTCTGTTTTAAGTGCCTTGGCTTGTCTGCAACCACCACTACTATCCCATAAAAATATTCTTGTACATTTAATAGAAACAAAATGTGCTACATTCTGAGGGCTTTATGTAAACAAAATCCACCAAAACCTCATCTTGAAACTCAAAAACCTATAACTGCAAAAAATCACTTCTCCTGGATGAGGTATCTGAAATATGGTTATAAGATTACAGGGTTCTCCACTATGTACAATTATATTCTGCCTTCCTCTAGATATGTTTGGAATTCAAAGTTACCTCATTGCTTCATTGTCTCGTGAGGAAGTAAGGAAAACTGCTTATAAATTTATACACATATATATACCGCCCCCCACAGACTTATCATTAGTGTATATATACATATCCTTGTTATTATCTAGTGTTCACTCATTTGTAGTACAGCTGTCATACTTAGTTATTTCTTAAATTCAAAACAGAGTAAATTATTATTCTTTTTTTCTGGTATACACATTTCTTTGCATTTATTCCCTATGGATGCATTACACTTCACTGTTGTTATTATTTACTTTTTTATTTAAATTTCCCAATTATTTTGGATCTGTGAACTTACTTAGGAGATAAAAATGAGGGGGGTTGGGTCTAAATACGCTATTGCCTTGTTCCCAGCATATGCAGTAATTTCTTGTATTTTTAAATGCCTCACTAGATTTCCTTTGTCCACTTCAGAAAAGCCACTCTTACATACAGCAGGCTCAGGTGTGCATTCCTCACAACTACTTTTAGGATGCACTTGTACTAAGATTTATACCATTCTCTGGAGGTGTCTGTCTTTCTACACTGATTAAATTGGCAGGCTGTATGATTAAGCTTCTAATTTAGGCACCTCAATGCTGGGTTTGGGCACAGGCTGTTCTCTAGGGTCTTGGCTACATCACCTGCATATCTGGCATCATGAAGAAAAGCATTTCCTTTCTTAAAAAAAAATCCTCAGCGCAAAGTCAGAAAGTGACAACTTGTTAAGTCCTTGGCCAGGGGAATAGCAAAATTCAGCAATGCCTGCACTTCATGAGAAGACTTCAGCCACTTTGAGTGGAAATCTCAAATCAGCTGCCTGTGATTATCTAAGTGCCAGAACATATCCACACACGACTTGAGTTCGGCCAGTAAGACCCCACACATATGAAGAGTGAACATGTATAAAGCCCACCATGTAACACAAGGCTCCCCTTCAGGATCCATGAGTAAAAAGGATGCTATTGTCAGTATTGCCAGGAGCTGGTCTCTGTTCTTGTTCACTTCTTTTGTCCCAGATCTTGGTATAAGAGCCATCCATCATTTTTTCTCAGTTTATTCTTTATAACTGAAATTTTCATGCCATGTATTTTCATCCTGAGTTTCATATGTGATTGTCAAATATCACAGAACTTTATAATTCAGATAAGGATAAAGAACTTTAAATCTTTTCCTGTTTCAAACATGAAAATTAAAACATTTATGTCCCCTTGACTCTTAACTATTCATTCATCGAATTATAGAATTTTTTAGGTTGGAAAAGACCTCTTAGATTATTGAGTCTAACCATTAACCCAGCACTGCCAAGTCCACCGCTAAACAATTTTCTTAAGTGTCATATCTATGGTCTTTTAAATATCTCCAGGGATGGTGATTCAATCATTTCCTTGGGCAGACTGTTCCAGTGCTTGACAACACCCTTCTATGAAGGCATTTTTCTTAATATCCAATCCAAAGTTGTCCCTGGAGCAACTTGAGGCTGTTTCCTCTTGTTCTATTGCTTGTTAGCTGAACAATAAGGTCTCTTCTGAGCATCCTTCTTTCTCCTCAGTTGCTTCTGATAAGACTTGTGCTCTAGATCCTTCACCAGCTTCATTGCCTTTCTCTGGACACACTCCAGCAATTCAATGTCTTTCTTGTAGTGAGGGGCCCAAAACTGAACACAGGATTCAAGGTGCAATCTCTCAGCTCAGGAGGGGCTGGGTACTCAAAGAACAATTGGGTTTACTGTTAAAGACTGAGGCAAAGAAGACCTTAAGTACCTCAGCCTTTTCATCATCTTTAACACTATGTTTTCACACACACCCGAGAAAGGATGGAGAGTCTCCTTAACCATCAATTTGTTGCTGGCATATTTTTAGAAACATTTCTTACTGTGTCTTACAGCAGCAGCCAGATTAAATTCTAGTTTGGCTTTTCTCCCTGCATAACTTCACAACATCCTTGAAGACCTCTTGAGTTGTTGCCCCTTCTTCCAAAGGTCATAAACTCTCCTTTTATCTCTGAGTTCCAGACAAAGTTCTCTGGTGAGTCAAGCCAGTCTTCTTCCCTGCCAGCTCATCTTTCAGAACATGTAATTATCCTGCTCCTGCACTTTTAAGATTTTGTTCCTGAAGAATGTCCAATTTTCCTGGACTCCTTTGTTTTTCAGGACTGCCTCCTGACTCTGTCAAACAGGCTCCTAAGCAGGCTGTGCCTGGGCCTCAGAAGTCCAAGGTGGCAGTTCTGCTGACGCCCCTCCTTACTTCCCTGAGAACTGAAAACTATAATTTTGATGACCTCAAACATCACCAACCAATCCTTCTCTGTTCACAAACAGCAGGTTCATCAGAGCGTCCTCCCTAGTTGACTCTCTCACCGGTTGTGTCAGGAAGTTATCTTTCCCACACTCCAGGAACCTCCTAGACTGCTTCCTCTCTCTTTTATTGTATTTCCAGCAGACACTGGTAAATTGAAGTTCCCCACAAGAACAAGGGCTAGCGATTTTGGGACTTCTCCCAGCTGCACATGGAATATTTTGTCTACCTCTACATCCTGGTTGAGTGGTCTCTAACAGAC